>CM074488.1:43682340-44376329 GCA_037389245.1 Oryzias sinensis | reverse complement strand
ATATATATATATATATATAACTGATGATCATGTTTTTATTCAGTAATAATTCAAATCTCTGATTGACAGTTTAGCAGAAAGGCACTCTGAGGGTGGATTTAGCCCCTTGAAGAAGAAATCACCCTTTGTTTCTCCACCAAAGACAAGATTCTACGTTTTATGTGATGCTTCTGTCTGAGGAGGTATCAACGTTCTTATGCTAATATAACAGACTATTTTCATACCTCTGTTTTGTTTTATGTTGAAATGGGACGTTTTATCTGGAGGAGGGGGCGTCTGTAACACTGTTTACTTCCGCATTGGTGTTTTCGGATGACAGGTTGATGACGTAAGGTGACAAATGAACTTCAGGTTATGTGAATGAAAGGGAAAATAAAGGCTGCAGCGGCCCTCTACGCCCAAACGTGTCTCTGAGCTCCTTATTTTACATATGAAACTCCGCTTTACTGACACCAGACCCTGCAAAGCCGGCTCCACTGAAAATAATTTGATTTTGAGCCGCCAAGAGGTTCAGAATCTCTTTGTTTTCTAAACCTATCCAGAAAAAAGCTTCACAAAAGGCTCCACATATTTCATTTTCAAGCTAGGCTCTGATAAATGGAAAACTTCTGTTTTTTTCCCTCCTTAAACTATGACTTTTTTTCTCAAAATCTCGTAATTTAGCAGTTATGACTTTCTTTCTCGTAAATTTACGACTTAAAAGTCGTAATTTAAAAACATTTTTTTTAAAGTGGCCTTAAAATTCTGTCGTACTAATAGCCAAAAATAAAAATAAAAACAATTAAAAACTAATCCCTTAAACATTTATCTTCTGTGTGACTTGATGAAACATGAGGGCTTCTAAACTACCTAAATTGTGTTTATTTTTTAATGTGTCTCTAAGGAAAGATAGTATGTAGCCATAAATCTTTTATTGTAATTAAATTTATGTTTTCATGGTCTAAAAAAATGTCTTGGTCGATGCCCCCATGAAGGACTTGGTATCTGTGTCGAGATGAAGTTGCCTTTTGCAGCAAACATATTAAGGCTCCTTACTACCTGTAGCGTGAAGGATAAAAGCAGAATTACTTCTCTCCATCTGTAATCTTTTTGCAAGGTAGCGCCATCTTCTGCTTAGGAGATACTATTGCATTAAGGGGAAAGTGTAGAGTCCTGTGGAGGCTTGAAGTTGAAGTTCCAATTTTCCAATAATTACTTTTTGTGTGTGAACATTTGTTTTCAAATAGTTACTGCTATGCATCCTTCAGACGACACAAACACATGAGACCTGAAGCCTCATTGTCAGCTGCATCTCTAAGGGATAAAAGTCTAGCTGCTTTTGCTCATTTCAATGCTACAAAATTCCTCATTAACCAAAAACATATATTTATAGATCAAATAAGCAGTGAAAATAGGCAGTATTAAGCGTTTTGGGGGATATTCAAGTCAAATCTGTTAATTTACAGGAAGCAAAGTCTGAAAAGGAAGTCTAACAGCTAATTTTCAGAAATTTTCATTTAAAAAAAGACTGAAAGCAACAGAAAAGAAATTATATTATTGACATAGAGGCAAGAAAAAAAACATTGCATAATGATACTGCTGAAAATATTAAAGTAAAGAATGTGTTTTTGCCATTGGTATGTACTTCCTTTTCTCTCTTTCCCATCTAGTCTTGTGTCTTTGTGTGTCTCTGACCACTTGACTTTCTTTCATGCACACACAACACTTATCACAATGCCGGGCACATCTGACTGCGGTATTCTCTCTTTCTCGGGCAGCAGGAGGACCAACAACCCTCTAAATCCAAGAATAGATGACGCACAGGCAAAAAGCAAAATGGCAAAAACAGTGATTGAGACTTTATATTTGTAAACCTGAATTAATGTCTATCAATATCAGTTGTCACCAAAAATCTGGTGTATAAATCTGTATATTTTCACACTTAAGGTGAAATCTAACACCAGCGACATGGAAAAAAGTGGGAGAAAAAGCTCAGTGATTTTAATTGAACTAGTTATTATTCTAGATTTTGACAGATTTCCCTTCTGGCTGGTAATGTGGGTTTGCCTTTTCTAAATAAGTAAATATTAAGGTTTACTGATTTTACTCAACTGTCCTTGTCTTGTTTCACTGGTAAGATACCTCCATGTGTACATCTTCAAGTGCTCTCTATTGTAGAAAAGAGATCTGGTCTGCAGTTTAGTGGAAAAACAACTCAAAATACCAGATATCAGCACATTCGGTTTGCCAGAATATTTAGGAAAGTATTCATACACTGTATTGAGAAACACAGAGTAATGTGCAATACTATATTTACATGCATTAGTGTCGTGTTGCTTGTAAAAGCAGGCATACATGCTAGAAAAAGGCCCTGTGGACGCAACAAGATGACCACTGGACTGGATCGGGTTTTGCACTGTCTGCACAGCAGAGCCGTATCTGGTTTTTACTGTCGCGTGGAATGGATCTCACGGCCCTGAAATCTGACCTCGCGAGCCCAACACCGCTCAGCTGAGGTGTTAAACCTGCAGTTGACTCTTCAGTTAGCGCAGTCAGAGAGGGAGCACCACAACGAGGGTTGAGCTAAAGTACCCCCCACCCCCGGCTCTTTCCTCTGAGTTGACTTTAATGTCATTAACAGGTGGAGGTCAAAAATAGACAGAGTAGGCACATGCACGAATACACATGCCATGTTGGTGACAGAGTTAGTGTGAGTGATCTTAAGTTTTTATTTTAATAGTAAACTCATTAAGCACAATTGTTTAAATTAGAAGAAGCAAACTTGTTTATGGAACACACACACATTCTTTTCTTCCTTGACCTGTAAGGGCCTACATTTACATAGTACAATCAGAACTTCATCATTCCAGCTATAACCATCATGATTAAGTGTTTAAACTTCACTTAGCACTTACCGTTCATTCTTACCACTGAATGTAAGTTTTTTTTTTTTTAAGTGAATAAAAAGTCCTCACGACAATGAATGTCCCCACAGTGCTGTTTGCTCAAACAGGGTCAGATCCCACAATTACATAAAGACATGAACACACACACACAATCCCCCCCCCCCCCCCCATTTTTTTCTTTCCAAAACAGAAACAGGGCCTGCAAACTCAAAGAAAACTTGTAAATGTGTGCTCTACTTCTCTGTAGATGCACAACACACATACAGACACACACATCCCCACCACCATTACCAAACAGCTCCAAACGGAGCCAACTCTAACATCCACCCCCTTTCCGCCCCCTCCACCCCCTTACTCTCCACTCCACAGCTCACTCCCTCTCCCCTACTCGCCTCAACTCGACCTCCGTCACTTCGAGCAGAACCACAAACACAACAACCAGGTCAGCAACTTGTTAATGTCATTGTTGTGATGTTTGTCAAGTTGCAGCGAGCTTTGTGGGGCACGCATGGAGTGCTAAAGAGGGAAAAAAATAAAACGAAAACCAATGCCTCAGTTATTGTTTTTTTGTTTTTTTTCCTTTGGCAGCTGAACTGTGTGTTGGTAGGGGGTTGTTGAGGAAACCAAACTCAGCTAGAAGGAAATAAGCTGAACTGACTACTTCAGTGAGTTTTGGAGGTTGAGGATGTTTTTTGTGTTTTTGGGCAGTTTAGAGACAGTAAGAAAGGTTTTACAGGCTCCACGTTTTGATGCTAAACCTCTTTGGGGTGTTTTTTAGCGGCATTTTCATGCTTCTTTTCCAAAGTTCCCAACTGACAGCCTTAAAAGAAGTCTGTCTATGAGTAGGGACAACAAACTATATCACTCGTGAAAAACCTTATGCCATGAAACATTCCTTATAATGCTCCAAAAAACAGCACCAACACTTTTTTTATTTTCTTGTTGATTGCCTTTGTTGCATTTTTTAAAATTCCACAATTTTTTTTTGTGTTGTTCACTATGTTTTGGATTTTTATGCTAAACTTTCTGAGTGTAATATTTAAGCAGGAAACGATTGTTGACACCTTTACTCCCACATCACTTTTGCTCTGGATCGGTTTTCTTGTGCAGCAACATAGTTTTTTTTGTGGTAAAGTGATGCAACCTAGTCCAACTAACTCAAGAAGTTAGAATGTGGATTTCACAAAATCCAAAACCGTGTTTTCCCTTACGTGAAATGATTACTGATGGTTATTTGAGACACAGTAGTAAATCAGAGCTAGAAAGGTGTTGACATGTTGATCTTTAAGACAGAAGTTTACACTGGGCATGTGATGCAGGTTTGAAAACCCACTGAAAACACGTTTTTGAATGCACATTTAACAAATGGTGTTCACATTGGACTGCTGCTACCCGATACTAGCGCATGTCTGCCACTTACAGTTGGAAGAGGTACAATTGTGGAAGTGATGCAAATCTCACGGATCTTGCTCCAAGCTAAATCTTTCACAGCTGTATTCCAACATATGAAAAATTTGGTATCAAATAATTCCATCAAGGCACAAACCCTAATTATTCATTTCTGCTCCATTATCAATTTTCCTTCCGGAAATTAAAAGAGATGCCATCCATTCGTCACTACCAAATCCAACTCCCTATAACTTGTCAAAATTCAACCTGGTTTAACTTGCAACGTGCCTTATTTGGCTATGTGTTTTGTATGCAGAGCCCCAAAATGTTCGTGTTACTTCCGTAGCGATGCATGAACATGAGGGTTGTGAATGCAGAAGCTCAAAAAGTGAGCAGTATAGACTTTTCATTGCAGCAGGTCGCTTGAACCTGCGTTGCTGAAGGTGGTATAAATGTAGAATTACAGTTGTAGTATTTTCTGATTTTTCTTCCAAAAGAGTCATTGTGCTATTCGGTGACATTTGCTATGTTATTTAAAAAACAAAGCACATTCAAATGTTATTACTTTGATAGACACATTGCAATTTCATCTTCTCAGACAGCAGAAGAAAATATAAATTTTAGGCAAAGCATTGCAATTTTATATTAGTTTTTTGAATGGTACAGTACTGTGAAAAGATATTTCTCCCCTTAAATGTTTTTGCATCACTTGTCTGGAATAAATGATCTAAAATAGACAAAACCACGGTGCTGATGGGGCACATTCTAAGTAAGAAATGACACAATCAACTTTCATGTTGAGTTTGCTTACCAAGAACACACAAGTTCAAGTTCTTGGTTTTGTGATGTTGACTTACATTCTTGCTAAAGTACCTGAGGTCTAACTCAGACTTGTGACAAGAGATGGTTTGAACTTTACTTTAAGTATTTTACTTTCACTTTTAAATCTAATGTAGCTGCATTAGATTTTGTTTTATTTTGAAAGTTTCCTGTGAAAGTTTTTGTGCCTTTTTAAAGCCCTTTATAGAAACTTTTTAAATAGAAGGTATTATGTAAAGAAAGCTAACTTGGCTTTGTGGCCCAAAACCCAAGTTGGACTATTTCTCTGGAAGATGTGACTTGGCCTTAATTGTGTTTGATTTGACTATGAAATAAAATTGAACTCCTTTTAACATTTGACTAAAGAAAAGACCTGGCTCTTTCATACTTGTGTAACACAACTTCGATCTGTAACCAGAATCTTCAGGCTTCACTGAATATTTCCTTAAAGATGTAAAGAGTTCCTCTGACTTGGAATTGAATAATTTACCCCAGACCAGCACGTCTAACTACACGACTCAAGTCAAAATTAAAACCTGACGAGGATCTGTGACTAAAAATGTAAACTGGATTTACCCCATCAAGACTCAAGGCATGTCTCAACTCGTGCTATACAGTGATCCCTTGCTATATCACGGTTTACTTTTCACGGTTTCGCTACTTCACGGATTTGGATTGTGCATTGTGTTCTGCATTCTGATTGGCTAAAAAGTCACTCAGCGAGTAGCTCAAGAATGGGACCCTTTGATGAGCCGTTCATTACAGTTCTCCAACATAATCGATGGGGGCATGTTGGTGTATAAGGATCTTTAGCCAAGAAGAAAAAAGAGCGACAACAACTGCCTATCACTATGTTCCTCTCCCGAACAAACACACCTGCAGCTGCACCGCGGGCTTCAGAAGGAAAAAACGCTGCAGAGGATGCAGCGGCTCAGTATGAAGAGCAGTGAAAAAGAAGACCGGAGTCACTATCTGTCCCACTGTACTTTTTTATTTTTTTCATAATCATTTTACATTTTCTTCCGTTTAATCCACTCGGGTCGCGGTGGGCGGGGCTAATCTCCGCAATTTAAAGCCTTCTGTTCTTATCGATGATTGAAATTATTATTTGACAGCACACTACAGAAGTTATTTGTTGAAAAAACGTTTCTAAAGTACTTTTATTTGTTAAAAAACAATTGATTTAGCCTGTTAAATGGTTTGTTCTTTCTTTTCAATGTATAATAGTGTATTTCATTGTATAATAATTGTAAAAAAAATAAAGGTTTCTACTTCACGGGTTTTGCTTATCACGGGTTCTATTTGGAACGTAACCCCCGCAATAATCAAGGGATCACTGTATATTGATTCTTTATTAAGATCATAGATTGTTTGGTTCAAAAGTCAGAAATTAGTTTCAGGGGTACTTGAAACATTTCTTAAATTGTGACCAAAGATGTAAAGAATTGGTCCAAAGACTTGGACCAGGTTTCCTCCTTATTCATAACTTGAACATGACTTAAAACCAGATATGAGACTTCCTTTATACTAACAGGAAATAACTTGTAATCAATGGATTGTATTGTATGTATTTTTGTTTTTGATTTCACAAATTGTTAAATAATAACTTTGATGTTGTAATTTTCATTTGTCTAAGATGTAAAATTAATTAATTAATTAATTTTGATAAAAAATCCTGGAGACAATTGATAAATATGGTATTTTTTGGTCTTTATTTTAGTATCTTCACATAATTATTTAATAGCTAGTTATCTTGCTTGCAAAACAGGCTCTCTTGTTGCAAAGGGTCGTCTCAATGGGATGTCTTTCATTTTTGCTAACAAGACGTGGCGTGAACCCGGGATTACAAGTCTGTTGTCACCCTGTCTGAGAGGAGCACAGCAGCTGTTTCATTCACAGTCAAGATTTAACTGGCCCTCGCTGCATCTGTGCATCCTCTTCAAATACAGAGGCTCTCTGATCACATCATTGTTTATGACTTGAACGTGACAAGAGCTGCGGCCTCTGAGAATAGAAAGCAACACCTGATTCCAACTCACAGTTTTATGCGTGCAGTCACATACTATCTTAAAATAGAAGTCTAAACAAAGGCCATCATGCTAAGTGTTTTTAAGGCTCATTAATTAAACATATAAAAATGTTAAAATGAAAACAACTGAAAGTTTTACTGTTGAAAACTGCAAACTACTGTACACAAACGAATACAACATTTTTACAATTTGCAAAGATTACTACCATTTAATAAATGTCTTATTTGTGAGGTATTCATTTGACCAAAATAAGTCGCAAAACTAAACCCTTAAAAAAGACACAGATAAATAAATATTTATTACGGTTACCAAGGCATTCATCTAAAACTTAACACATGCCATACTGTATATGCATGTATGGCAACATCTTAGATAAAGAATATTTTTTTTTCCATTTCCGTCTGTTAGGTAGAATAATTACTGCATGACCTGCATAAATGAAGCTTATGCAGGTTGTCAGTAAACAAACAAACAAACAAACAAACAAACAAACAAACAAACAAACAAACAAACAAACAAACAAACAAACAAAAAAAGCATCAATGTTAATGGAAGCAGCCATGTTGTTCACTGGTCTGTGGTTGTGTTCTCTACTGATTTTTTTTTCTTTTTTTCTATGATTTGGAGCAATGTCATTTTTGTAATTTATTTTATAACAATGCATTTTTTTCAGTCTAATTTGCAGATGTTTGCTTACTTAACATTTTTTCACAAAACTCTCAAGTTTTGCTTCTTTAAAAAACAAAAACAAAAAAACATTACATTTTCTAACTGTTGCCTTTGCTTTTTTTCTCCACAGCTTTGCAGAAGAGCATCCCCCCCCCAGCTCTTCAATGAAGTGTTTGTTTTTTTTTTTTTCATGATAATGAATTGGTCTGTAGGAATTCTTTTCTACCATACTCCATTTTTTATGAAACAGTTTTTAAAGGAAAGCCAGAATCCCACCTTGATCTTTCTTGTTTAGTTTTGCAGACATTATTTTTTGCTGCAAAGACAAGCTGTGGATTTCATTTTTCATCAAATTTCTTTTATTGGCCCTTTAGCGGAAAAAATACAAGACTGATGTTGTTTGATGCTGACTGACTGAATAAGAAACACAATTTCCTTCCTGTATACTTTCAGTGACTTAAATTCCATCAGAGCAATCATCTGCCTTTAAATTGCTTTGACACACAACATGTGGTCAACCTTTATTGTGAGTGATGAAGAAGGCCGAATGGTGGCCCCGGGGGCGGCGGGGACAGCTGGAGGGTTAGCAGGAGGAGGACCGGCGTCGGGTGCAGGAGGTTTGACCAGCTTGATGGGGGGTCGCAGCACTTTTGGTGGAAAGCGCCGTAGGACAACGTCCATGGGACATGGCATGAGTGAGGCTCAGGAGGGAAAGGTGATTAGTGTTGCATTGCATCGTCTTGTATTGCAAACATTTCTGAAACTTTTTTCTGAGAACTATTATCCTCGAATGGAGAAACTTCTGGATGAGCTGACCAAACTTCCTCCAAGAATGCAACCAGGATTTATCCAGGATCATCAGGATCTGGACAACCTGTTGCAACTGATTGAACAACAAATTCAAGTCTCTGCAAGGAAATTCTGATGAAGTGCTGCCAGCAAGAGCTCAAACTTTAACAGCAGTCAGTAATGCAAACACATCAGAGTCCATCCTACCAAGAAATCAACATAAAGGGGAGAATCTAGACTCTGATTGTGGTTTTGATGGATTCACAATGTTTACATGTATTTCAAAGAAACACATAGTGGCCTGTTTTTAAGCATTTTTATTGTATTGGAATCCATCACGTTTTTATCATTGGATAAATCCAATATTTGGTTTCTTTGCAGATCAAGTTGGCGTTCTTCGTGGCCATTGTGGGCGTCGTGCTAACAGTTCTTGGTGTCGGGACAGAGTTCTGGGTGGAGCTGGCACCCTCAAAGAGTTTCTACAACAATCAGGTGAACGTGAACTCTTTGCTTTTCGAACATGTTTCTTTGATTGAACCACGGGTTTCGGATTATTTTTGGTGTGCTTCTAAAGCAGGGGTTGGAACCTTTTTGGCCAAGAGAGCCATAAACGCCACATATTTTTAAATGTAATTTCGAAAGAGCCATACAATAATGAAGTGTCCCTTTCCCACACTGAGGCACGGAGACTTAACCTCCTTTAAGGTTCTTTATTCTGGTTACTGTAGGCCGTAACCAACGGCAGACATATATTCAGCAACTCCTCAATCTGTCCCGCCGAGAGCGCTCCCCCCAATTTTTAATTCCCTCACTGCAGCAACAGCCCTCCTATTTCCCTTATTCAGCCCATAGATGAACCCCATTGGTCCAAACTCCCCAACGACAGGCTGTGCTACAGAACTGAGGGCCAATCAGATCTCTGCATGATGTGTTCAATGAACTCCAGAACTTAGAATGCCACCCAACAGCCACCCAGTCCAACTCAATCCATTACAATATGTTTAAAAGTAAAAATACAAGTGAATAAGTGCATTTGATATAATTTTAACACTTTTGAAGAACAATACCAATGTGGATTATTTTTAATAACATTGTTATGCTGTTGCTGATTAATGATGAGTATTTTTTTACCATTATTATGACTTCTGGTGCTGCATGGTTTTGCTGATGGTCTAGTCTGGTTGATATGTGGTGAGTTTAAGCTTCATGCAGGCGTTGAGACTTCCATCTGTTAACGTGATTTTAGGTTGGTCTGAATGTTCTTTAGATGTGAGAAAGACTCCTCACATGCATACGTGGAGCCAAACACACACTCACACGCTGCAGTATGTGACGGGCTGTGTGTTTTAAGTTATGACAATCCGTGCGCGATTCACCTTGCTGCCTGTGCCCACTACCCCCCCCCCCCTTCTTCCTCACACATCCCGTCCCTGCAGCTGCGCGCTCTTTCTCAGAGACGGGAGCGTGCAGTTGCAGGGACGTTATTTCACAGGTTTCAGGCTATTACAAACTCTGTGTTATAACAGAAAATAGTAAACTGATAGTCCTGGTGGAGATTTTTTTCTCTCTCCAAGCACCGCTACTACTGCGCGCCCGAGAAGGACTGGTCTAATGAAAAAAAATTAAATTAAAGACTTATCTGTGAGCTAGACGTGACCATCAAAAGAGCCATACGGTATATGGCTCGCGAGCCATAGGTTCCAGACCCCTGTTCTACAGCAAGGAATCGGTTTCCTGAACCTTTTCCTCTTGGACCTTTGCTTTGCAGTCCTGTTTAACCGCTCACTTGGGCCTGTGGAAGGGCTGCACCAAGACCCTGTGGGTAGCTGACATTGACCCAGAACGAGAGAGCTGTGGACCCGCTGAGCTGCCGGGAGGTGACGGAAGTCTCACTGACTGCTTGGCTGGATTTGTGTCTGTTATGTCTGCTGACTGATCTGTTGCAGGTTTGAAAGTATGATTGAGAGTTACAAGCTTGGGCAGCTGTGATTGAGAAAGTGAGTGGTAGAGAAACAGTTTGACTGGTTGGAACAGCCAATTTTAATCTGTTTTATATTTCTACTTTTAAAAGATGAAAACAAAAAAAAAGAGAGGTTCTAACACGTCGTATTGAAATCAGCATTTAAACCCTGAAAGGTAAAACCGATCAGAGGACTAGCACTTCAGGAGCACATAGCACTTCTTTAGTTGGAGAAAAAAACACGTTTGCTAAGTAAAAATTGGGTATAAAAGAGCCAATGAGACCCCATGAAAATTGTGTTTTGGTGTTTTTAACATGTTCACGCTGTATTTTTCTCATGATGGAGGACATATATAAAACAATTAAGCTCAAAGTTGCATTTTTGAGTATTTCTTCATAAAAATCATTATGAATCAGGATTAGATAAAAAAAAAATGCAGTTAGAAAAAGCCTGTAGATGGTGGGCCGGTGGGCCACAAGCTCCTTATCTGCTCCATTCATGCAACCACTTATAGACAACTAGATCCATGTCTGCTACGTTTTCCACATCCGAGATGGCATCTGGCTCAATACTGTACAGCTGGTTAGCTCCAATATTGCCCGTCCAGAAAATGGGGGCAGGCTTACCAACAACTTGGAGGTGAATTTCTGATAAACTATTGCCATTTTGCAGAATGTCCGAGAAAACTAAACATTTTGGCAAAAAAAATCCACAATCATAATTAAAAGACCACTGGGAACGTTTTTACAATAGATCAAAACATGATTGGAGTGAGGCTTTAAAAAGAAAAGATCAGAGGGATTGTTGTTAAAAATGGGACAAAACTACAAATTTTACTTGAGCTGAGAAAACAAAATGTGCCACATTTCCAAATATGGTGTTTTCTTTTACTCATTTTGCTGCATCTGGCAAATTCCATACACTATGATAACCTAAATGTGCATTTATCTGGAACTTGGACCAGGTTTGTGTGCAGCAGCCTGAGCTGCTCTGCTAAAATAAACAGGAGAAAAATCAGCTTCTATCCCACAAATCAGGATTGACGTGTGAACATGTTCCTAGCTGGTGTTTGCAAATGAGGGAACAAACTAATGGATTGTGTCACAATCCATTTGACTGCTTTACCTTATTACTGAAAGGCATGGGGGACAGCTAAAGCGAACAGGAAGCTGTGCCCCCTTTGAGCTTATGTTTGACATTGTGAATGTTTGATGAAGAACAAGAAAGGCTTTTTGAGTCTGACAAATTTGACTCCATGAATTTCAATAAGACTGTGCAGATTAAGAGAGCTCCCTCCTCTATTTTCTTTCTTCTGCAGAATCAAACTGCACCTACTTTAAGTTTTTCACCACGGGAGAGAACGCTGTGATGTTTCAGAAGACAACACAGAGGAGTGAGTCATGCCACTCTTTTGGTTCTCCCGGCCGCAGACGCTGCACCAACCCCACCCACCCACTGATTTTTTTTTTGATCATCCTCCTTCCTCCTCAGTGTACCCCTCCTTCTGCACGCTGTTGCTTACAGTCCTTTTTTCCCCTTCCCATTGTTCATCCCTCTCTTTTTTCTATGTGACCTCCCCCCTGCGCCGTTTCAGCCTGTCTACTTCGAATGTATTCCTCCCACGCTGCGTTCAAGTGTTTCTGAGCTGCTGTCTAACCTCTCCCTCCGCTCGCAGCTTCATGTTAACATGCTGCACACTCACTGGAGCTATGCGAGGCAATAAAGTGAAAAGCAGACACTAATGCTGTTCTTGTCTCTTGATCAGATCTAAATGTAGCGGCAGCAATGCTGTCCCTGTTCAGTCTGTTCCTGATGGTGATGGGGACCATATGCATCGGCATGGCTCTCAGTAAGGAGATCCTGTTCTTCCTTAAGCCCGCGTCTATCTGCTTTATTCTGTCAGGTGAGTAAAAGCAGCCGCTAAGAAAATCTTTGAAATCGGAGTGTTGCTTATGTGCCCCCTCCCCGCCTCGCCTGGGCCCTCCTCTAGGGGTTCTGGTGCTCCTGGCCATTGTCGTCTTCCACCAGTCCATCCTGGCGTTCCTGGCCAGTGATCACACCGTTCCTCTTCACCACGAGCTGTCCTGGTCCGTGTCATGTATCGGCTGTGCTGGAGCCATTCTCATTGTGGGCGGCATTTTCTTCCTGCTGCTGGCGTTGCCCTGCAGCCCCTGGCAGAGGTGTTTCCCACACAAGGACAGTGGCAGCTAGAAATGGGGAAAACAGTTCTAGCTGCAGAGGATTCTAGGAGCAGAGGATCTGCTAAATGTTTTCCAGACTGGTTTTTGCAGAGTTCAACTTCTCTGTTGACCCCAGAGGAACTGATAAGTATTTCTCTGAACCATTGTAGCTCTACCCCTGCATTTGCCCCCTATCCTCATTTTTTATATCAAAAAGTGCCTTGCTACCTTAATAAAAATGAAAATTTCTGTCCCACTTAAGTAATTACATACAGAACAAATCCCAGAGATTAAAACAAATGTTTTTTTTTATGTTTATTTTATTTATAAAGAGGGAAATAAAGCTGTTGAAACCAGACTGGGTCTTTGTGAAAAAGTTATTGCCCCTTTGCTGAATCTTCAAAGAAGAGTCACCTAATCAATCAAACCTTATCTCTGTCAGGCCTGTAGAAACAAGAAACAAGAAATCTCTTCAACAGAAGGTGTCTAAAAACTTCAAAAACAAAGTACCTGGCATGTCACAGAAGCATTTCAGCAGCTGTATGGCTCCAGAGAACCAGTTGAATTGTTTTCCGCAAATGGAGAAAAGCTGGAACAGTGGAGAACCTTCCGGAGTGACCAACCAACTCAAAGGAACACAACAAGACTCTTCCAGGAAGTCATAAAAGAGGCAGAATACGGAAAGAATAGCAGGACTCACCTGAGTCAGTTAAAGCTGGGGTTCAGGATTCAATGAATGGAGACTTGGAAAAAACAAAAAAACATTGGGGAGTTCTAGAGCAAGGAATCTGCTGAGCAGAAAAAAATTAAACTCTTTTTTTTCTATTTTAAAGTGTGATGCTCCTAATCCCTTTTTCCAGCTCCCTCTGTTAATTCGTTATGGTTATTATTTTTTACCTATAAATATACATGAAAGTAAACAATTGGATTAGTAAAAAATCTTTGAACGTAAAGTTGACGCTACATGGAAGTTTTAGCCCCAAACAATGAAAAAAAAAATTAGATATTTACTGTGTGTTTAATATCTTTACGGGGATATCTTTGTCAAATCAAACCAAATCAAACCAAAGTTACTTTATTTTCCTGGAAGTAACTGTCTTTGCCTGTGAAACTATAATTAGTGAAATCAATACAACACCATATACTCAGTAAAGTGCAGCCAACATATTTTTAGACCTTCTGAAGCAACCAAATTAAATGTTAATTTAAAAACTAATAATTAAAAAAAATGCTTAAGATGCCATTGACTTAGCAATTAGAGAGTACTTTTTTATTGTAATTTTTCATGAGTGACTCCGGTTCTTGTCCCACGATTCTATTGATGATTTTATTTATGTTTTTTGATTGTGAAATGATTACTAAGTGAACAAAACCATGCGACAATGTTGAATAAAACGATGGATTCAATGAAACATTTATAAAAAGCTACAAGGATGGGCTGATGGATTTGGAGTTTCTGAGGGAAAAAAAGAAACGTTGCTGGCATTTACCTGACGTGTTCAACGTTAAACTGAAATGTGAGTGGAATTCTTCTGTTATTTTGTAAATATTAAAAGACAGAGTGTGCGTGATGGAGCGTCCATGGTGGAAACAGATGGTCTTAATAACACACATAACAGATAACAAGACATTAAGCTGATAAAAGAAGAAGCTGGAGTGAAAAGCTAACCCACTGGTGTAAAGTGTTGTTGCATAAATGATCTGTGTTGAAGCCAGCGAGACCCCATCTAACTGGTTTAAATGGTTTCTATATAAGGTTTTCAAGTAGAGTCACCTTACATCCACCCAATTTAGCTTTTGGGGGTGTGGAAATAAAACCCCCTTATAAGGATTGTAAATGTGGAGGTCAAAAAAGGTTCATTTAAAGGGTTGCATTAGCAACCCTTTAAATGAACCATTTGCAAATGTGTATAAAGAAGTTTGTAAGAACCTCCACTCCATGTGCCATGTGGCACTCAATAAACAATCGATGAGGGCCCGTATTAAAATTTACATGGCAAAAGTGAAGCCCGGTACATTGGTTAGAGTTGACAATAGGAAGGCAGCGGTGGAGCTGGCTTGGTGAGGTTTGAAGCTGTATTGGGTTTGTCTGTATGTCCACCCACCTGCAAAAACAAAACAAAAAAATCCCCCCCAAAAAACACTGTCCTGCACAAAAAAGAATTTTAAAATGCCTTATACATACATCCTAGACCTCAAGCCAAGCTTTACACATATTTATAATTGCTGAGAAAAAACAATCAAACTCTTTTCCATAGGTGTCGAAAGGTTTTTATTTTGTGTGACACCAGCCTCCAGTGGTCTTTTGAGGAACTGTAACATTTGGTTTTAGTCTGGTTTGCATCAAAACTGTGAACAGCAGGTAACGCTTTGTACTCAACACAAATCTGTGTTTAGTAAGAGCATGGACCTGACAGAAGGCCCACAACAACTTTTGTCTCATCATGCTTTTATTCTTGGGGCGGCTGTGGGGCAGCGGTCGGGCGGTCAACCCAGATCGTAAGATTGCAGGTTCAATTCCCGCCTTGCACGCCCTTGAGTTGAGGTGTCCCTGGGCAAGACACTGAACCCTACCTTGTCTCTGGTGGGAGGTTGGCGCCAGTGTTTGGCAGCAAAGCCGCTGCCAGTGTGTGCATGGGTGAATGGGACTGTGACTGTAAAGCGCCTTGGGCCTTGAAGAAGGTAGAGAAGCACTATATAAATATACACCATTTACCATGTAAAGCGCAGGTTAGCAATGATTTGATTTAAGTTAAAACAATATTTTTTCTTGGCCTATATTTCTTTTTTTCTTTTTGAATTAAACTTTTTTTTCCCCTAAGGCTGATAATTCTACTTTCAATCAACACAAGCTAGTGTTAATGAAAAAAATAGTCTTATACAAGTGCAATCAAGGCACAGATATAAAAAAAAAAAACTAGTTTAATTGGCATCCTCTGACATCACAATGCATCTCTGAAGCTGATAGCAAACTGAACAATTTTAGCAAGCTTCAGATTTCTTCTGATTATAGTTTAAAGGAGTAAATCTTATCGCTAAACATGACATCATTCTTTGTCATATTCTTTTACTTTCTCCATTTTGCTCTATCTGTAAAAAAACATTCCAAGGTCATTGTGTCTTTGCATTTTAGCATGGTTTGATAAGAAACTAGTGACTAGTGTGGTGCTTTGTTTCCTCCGCATGCTGCCAAATACTTTCCTCTTATATAAGAACAAGATGTATTTCTGACAATTGTCTTTCTTGCGGTTTGAACCCCTTTTTGACCATCAATTTCCATTGTTTCGGGGATTGCTTCTTGGCGTCCCGATGAAAGCACATCTCTGTCTCCACGAGCTGCTTCCCGTCTCTCCGAAACGTCTCCCACTCAGCTGGGCTCAGCATCCCGGCTAAATATAGAGTGTAGCCAACAGGACTGACGTCGCAGGAGAAACTGAAGACGAGTTACGCTTACATTCACACGTCTGCACAGGCTTTCCTCCAGCTACACTGCAGACCAATATATGATCATGCTATCCAGTTCACTGCACCAAAGAGAATTCACTTTTTTTTTTAACAGTTCCCAAAAAACCTGAAAGAGTGAAGGAGGCTTAACTCTTATGCAGCTGAAGCTTGAAGTTTTCTGTCAGTCAGCAGCCCTGATCACTCCACTCCCCCCACTCCTGTGAAGGGTCAGATTTGACTCTGCAGCACCTGTTCATCACAGAGTCAGACGCTGCTTATTAGACACCACTGCTAATGAGTTCAGTTTGCACGCATCACTGTTTAGACGACGATGGCAGTTTCCGTGCAGAAAGCTTCTATGTAAAAATGTCCTTGACTCCTCTGGATTTCTAGTTACTTATACTTGTACATTACTACACCTTTAAATGAGTCTAACCCGGCAACTTGTGGACGAAGGCAGGTAACACCATGGACAGGTCTCCAGTCTGTTGCAGGGCCACAATCACCCACCCATGCACACTCACATTCATACCTATAGGGGCAATTTAGAATCATGACGTAGCTCTACAGAAAACTATCATTATTATTTTTTTTGTTTTGTTTTTATGAAAATTGCCTCTAACAACCTGGCAAACCTACACTGCAAAAAAAATAAAGTTGGTAGAACTTAAAATTGTAAGGCAACAAACTTCGGTAAAATTTTGAGTTAAGGACCTAAACTCAATATTTTAAGTTTTGTGTTGGAGTTTTCAAACTCATTTATCTAAGTTCTTCTAACTCAGTTGTAAATTGTATGAACTTAAAAGTTCAAGTTGGATTAACTTTGAATCGTAATTTTGACCAACTCAGATGTAAGTTACAGTGACCCAAAATGTCACGTAATCCTAACTCTGAATCTTAATTTTTCACAACTCAGGCTTAGATGTACAAACTTAATTTTTTAGTCTGTAACAACTGTAAATTCTGATAATTGGTGACTTCACCACAGGATGAAATATCTTAAATTTGAGTTTTAGGAGCACCTCTGTTCTTGACTTTGAATACAGCTTCATAATTACACATACTTTTTTTAACCTGCCACATTTCCATATTTCCACGTGCAATCCAGAGCTTTTCAAGATCATTGGGGCACAGGTGAGCAGTTACGGCTCATCTGCATGTGTGCAGCTGGTCACATATTTAAATTTGTCCATACTCTATAACTGCAACAACATGAGGGTCACTTCTCTTCACAGCTCTCTAACTCAAGGTGTGGGAATCGACACTTCCCATGAGTCTTAGTTGCCATGGGCGGGGCTAAGGCTCGGTTCACCAAAACGTTGTTTACAAAATGGCTGAAGCCCTGGGGGTGTTCCAGAAACAGGTTATAGTTATAACGGTAAGTTTGAGGCTAAGGAAGTTGATAACCTCAGCTTTCAGTTCCAGTGTTTCAGGATATGCCAAGTTGCCATAGCAACTCATGCTCTGAACATAACCTGGTCTGGAGCAGGTTTAGTTGAAGGTTAGTTTGTTTTCAGAGAGGTGAAGCAGCATGGCGTGTCCATTTGAAGAGGATTTAGTGGATGAAGAAGCTCAGATAATACTTTTTCCACCGTGAGAGGCTGATAAGACCACATATGGATGTTTGAAAGATAAACTTTTTTACTTTGATCTGACTTAATTATTTGCTTCAGTTAAGATAAATATATTTTTTGTTTAGTCATCTTAAAAATAACACGTAGTTATCAGACGGTTATTTTACTTTCATTCAAATTAATTCAATTAAGTAGGTGTAACTTTGATGCTGCTGTTAGATCGGCACCGCAAGGAATTGTGGGATACAACGTACTTTATGTACTTGCTAATACTTATGTCATTAAATAAGCGTTAAAACTTCTGCAGACACTTCTTAACAAACCACTCAATCAGTGGACATTGCCAACTCCAAAAGTTGGCATTCCCGCATTTCACAATTAAAAAAGATAAGTTCACAGAACTTTATCACACTGTAATGAAATGCAACTTAGATATATAAGTACAGACAACTCAATAAATAATGTTGAACTGTACGACTACCTTAACTTGCTGAACTGCCTTAAATTGTTGAATTGATTAGTAGAACTTAGATTATATATTTATTACAACATAAAAGATTTTGTTAAGTCAAAAAATTTAAGTTGGATTTATTACAGTGTAGACAGACTGCCTGGCATCAACAACTATAACCAAGAAGGCGGCATTTCTGCCCATACATTCTTCACATGAAGGATCAAAGGCTGATCAAAAATTGAGCTAAAATGCGGCTTTTGAAGAACGTGCACTGTTCTCATCAGTGTGTCCAACTTGAGCAGAACAGAAGCTTTGTAGAACAGGTGCTCTGTCCGCTGACATGTTTGTCTGCATGTCAGTATGGATGAATGCTTTTATTAAAACTATGACATATCATTCTTCCACTTTGAAAAGTATGAAGTGCTTCGCACAAAGTTTCAAAAGCATTTTTTCCATTTTTTAAATCAATGCTGGACATTGTGTTAAAGATCTGCTCAGACAATCGTTTAATCTAGTTTAAAGCATTTCCACTGGTCTTTTAATTATGATTACGTTGTTTTAGCTAAAATCTAAAAACAAAGTTTCTACAGAGAGGCAGTAGTTCATTAGAAAGTTGAGTTGTGGGACCGCAGGTGCCAAGCAACCACTACACCCCTTTCACTCTCCGTTGATGAGCAGAGTGGAGCAGGGAGCTTGTGGCCCATCCAGCGTATTTTATACATCACAAATAAGCTCTTTTCCAAACTTCATTTTGACATCTAATCCTGATTCAAATTGATTTGAATAAACTGAACCCCACATCACCACACTGCCACACCCATGCTTGACCATTACTTGTGGTTGCGACTATAGCACAGTTCTGATATTTTGACTTATATATTTCTGTTTTGTCTCATCAATCCACAGAAAATTTGTCAAAGAGCTGCTCCTATGCTTTTTTCATAGGTTTCTGTGTTATTTTTGCTCAGAAATTTCTTCATGGATTCATTTTCAGCCCAAAATCTCTCACCCTTAGACGATCTTCAGGTAAGTTAAGTGAGGCCTGGACTTATTTCCACATTTTTTAGCAGTCCTCTTGCGGATGTTTTAGACAGTCACTTGGTTCTGTAAAGGTCTCAACTTGAAATAGAGTTAAAAGAATTTGGAGACATGGGGTTACTTTTTCCCATTAGTAATTCTGAACAGTTTTTTTTTTTAATATTAAGAAGTTTTTATTTAAAATTACATTTAGTCTTTACATAAAACATCTGTATATAACCTTTAAAATGGAGAAATGAAAAACAAACAATGTGCAACACATTTTTTTTATTTAGTAACTTTATTTAATCTGTATATATATATATTCTGTATATATATATATATATATATATATATATATATANGAGACAACTGGAGCAGTTTGCTCATGAGGAGTGGGCCAAAATACCTGTGGACAGGTGCAGAAGGCTCATTGACAAATACAGAAACCTTTTAATTGCAGTGATTGCCTCAAAAGGTTGTGCAACAAAATATTAAGTTATGGGTACCATCATTTTTGTCCAGCCGTTTTTCAATGGCTGATTTTGATTATTTAATTTTCAATACATTTTAATTTATTGTTACTTTTGAACGATTCGAGTCATTTCAGTGAGCATTGTGGACTTTCTTTCTTTAACTAAGGGGTACCAACAGTTTTGTCCACCACCCTGTGTGTGTGTGTGTGTATGTATGTATATATATATATATATATATATATATATATTTATATGTGTGTGTGTGTGTGTGTAGTGTAGCTTTAAAATACAATAGATTTTAAAGATAACTTTTTTCTTTTCTTACATTTAAATCTTTTTGTTGAAGTTGTGTTTTTAGACCTAAGTTAATTGTGTGATTGCGAGTAAAATCTTACTGTATTACTTTGACATCCCATTATTATCACATGTGTCACAGTCTTGGCTGTTTGGTTCTTGCAGGCTTCTGTCCTCCTGATTGGTTGCAGCTGTTTTCATTTGGTTAATTATGTTGCAG
The DNA here is from genome assembly GCA_037389245.1 of Oryzias sinensis. Lineage (NCBI taxonomy): Eukaryota > Metazoa > Chordata > Actinopteri > Beloniformes > Adrianichthyidae > Oryzias > Oryzias sinensis. Next base: position 44,356,128 of record CM074488.1, on the reverse strand, counting down.
GTATTTAGGGAGCCCTGACAATGTCACTGCCGTTGGAATTTTCTGCTGGGTGTCGTGCTTCAGGTTTTGCTGATTTAAATATTCTGTGGACACTGACCTTCCTGTATTTGGGTCCTTGGTGTTTTTTATCACAACAAGCACTCTTGGAAAAAGTAGTTCATTTTTAATTTGGTATATCCACAAAACACCAATTAACAACCAAGATTATCTTAAGGTGTTATGCAAAAAAGCAAGAAACGTTCAGCCAACATTACACAATCAAAATCAATTCTAGGTGTTTAAGGATTTTTTTTTACTATTTGATTCATGTCATAATTTGTGGTTGAGTATTTGACTCTCAGTCAATATCGGTTAATTTTGAACTATCCAATTCACTGACCTAAAATCGATCCAAGACCTTTTTTATCCAAAAATGTCACCAATGTGGAGGTGACATTTTTCAGATTCCTTGTATTTCTTGCAACATAATCATGTCTAAATTAAATGTGTACAAATAAACAAGTAAACAAGAATTAAGGGCAAATCCATTCACATTTTAGTTCAGCCCAGGGGATAATTATTAGAATGTTCTACCACACTGTATGTCTTTGCTAAATTCAAAGTTTTTACACACATTGGACTGTAATAATGGTTATTTTTTTTGCCATAATGCATGTATTGTCCACTGTGACAAACGTGGTCGTTTTTACATTAAAGTAAAATAAACCTACAGTACCTCAGTCTAAATGGTATTTCCAAGATTGTTATAATCGATTTTATGTCATTTTTGATATGATTTTTTAGGGTATAGATAAATTTGATTAACAATTTTCCTCAGTCTGGTTGGATTGTAGAAATGTAAATCTATTTCAATTGATCAACTGTGACACCCCTTATCACTTCATACAACCTATTCCATATACCAAAAGCCAATATCTCAAATGAGTTTCTTTAACAGCCAATGTAGGTGTTGAGCAAATTACATTAAAGAGTAACTAACAGTTGAATTTTATTGTTGCAAAATACATTTGCTTTTTCTTTTTTTACCCAAGGGTCAAAAAGCTCACTAGGATCTTGAATTTGTGATGAATTGTCACTATTTTGAAAAAATGCAACCTTGAATGTCCAACAGCTGATGGCTTTAAAATCTGTAAGAGGTAAAATGCTGTGTTTTTATGACTGTTTATGATATTGATTATATCTATGGCAGCTGGACACTCATGGCTCAAGAACAGAACCATTCAAAAGTCACCGTCATGTCTTCAGCCCTACTGTGTCTAAACTCCAGACCTTTTTCTGAGGTTTCACTTTAAACTGGCGTTGTTTTCCTGTTGAGCGTGTCCGAGTTGCTATCCCTGTCCCTTTTGGCTGTCAGGCGATCCAGGGTTCCCACGTTGCCTCTGTCCCTCTCCATGGTTGCAGTAGAGATCGGGGCTGACTGGGCTGGCACAGCTGCGGATGTCGAGGTATTCAGTGGTGCCGTATTCTGTGCCGCTGCCAGGTTGGACTTGGAATGGGATGGAAGCGTCCCACTGCTTATCACTGCACCGGCGCCCCCTCCACTGCCGCTGGACTCTTTTGGAAAGTAGTTATGAAGCTGATAGAGCGTGGCGCGGTCCACCGTGCCGTAGAGAGGTGGGGCTCCTCCACCGAGGCTACCCAGCTTTGAATCTCTTGATAAGGTGTACATGGAGATGTCACCACCCCCACCGCTAGTGTGGTGCGGGTTGGGGAGGGTGGCCACAGAGAAGGGCGGCGCAGATGGCGGCAGACTGAAGGTCTTGGAAGCTCCAACAGGTGAGTTCTCCTGTGAGCGTGGTGGGTCAGTGGAGTGGGAGCTGGAGCGGGAACGCCGCCTAAAACGGTAGCTGGGCAGGCGCAGCACAGCATGGGTGGTGTTCTTGAAGAGGTCAGTACGAGAGCGGCAGCGGAGCTCTTTATTCTTCTCGATGTAGATGTTTACAGCTAGAACGCCGACCATCTCAGCCAGAATGAACGAGAGACCGCCAAAATAAAACGACCACCCATAGGAATAGTGCCACTTCTTGTCCTCGTCTTTCTTGGGAGAAATGTCACTGAGAGCTGCTGAGATGTAAACGATCACTCCAATTATGTTGCTGAGACCTGGAAGGACAAAGAACCAATAAATGCTCCTCTGCCATACATAGACCTGGAGCTTAATTAACATATTTCTTTAGTTAGAGCTTCTAGAAATGAGTCCCTCCCCTTTCATAAAAAAACAAAGCAGCAGATGATGCAACTGGCTGCACTGTTTCCAATATAAAAGAAAAACTTTCATTCATTGTCTCAGTTACCAGAAACAGTTCGATCGATGACACCTTCCAAAAATGTCCAGATAAAAATAATTCTCAGATATAAGCTGCGTGTTTTTTTTCCCCCCAAAAGCGTGTGTAAACTGTAGCCTTACCTGCCGCCACAAAAAGGATCCCCCCGCCCAGAATAATGTTCCGCTTGCTTTTGTAGAAACTGCTAGAGGCAACGCAGACACCGCCCATCAAAAGCAATGTGGCACTGAGGATGGGGAAGATGCTGGACGCTCTCACCACACCTGCACAGGAATCAGGTCCATCAATTCAGCACAAGTTCTTCATGTTTTACAATAAAAAGAAAGCAAAACTCCAGTTGCTCCAGATGGTTCTAGTATTTATACATCATTAGAGAGCTTTGGCTTTGAGGACACCTGAAAGGCATGAGGAGCAGCAGATTAGAGATAATCAGAATGCTGAAAGTCTCTATCTCAGGCAGTCGTGTAAAATTGCTGAGCCTTTTCCTTTTACAAGGCGTCCTTTCTGGATGACTTAGTTTTTATTAAGCACTGAAGGAAAAAGGCTAAACCTCTATTCTCTTAAACAAAGACTGCAAAGGAGCTTTGAGGTGATGATTGCAGCCTTTAAAAAAAACAGACAAAGAAAGCTGATTAGAAAAGAGAGATTTGTGTTAAATCCAGTTAGACATAATTTAAAAAATTAAAATTAAAATTGAAGTCCCATTAAGTTTTCTGAAACCTCGTTGTATGTACAAAATTTGTTCTTGTTTGGTGGTTTAACCCTAAAAAAAGCTGAATATCAAGCAGGCCACCATTGGTCTCCATCTTTGGAGTCATTGGAGTGTCAGATTTAAACCCACAACCTTCCAGTTTCAGGGAGTATTCTGTATTTCCGGGTTGCTGATATAGTTAAAACTTTTATTTGTTTCAAAGTCATTTGGGTTTCATTTTGGCAGTTATTATTTTTTAAAATCTTTTAAAGATTAAGTCACATTTAGTTTTTTTTTTTTTTTAATAAATTGAGTGAAGTGTTGATGTTTATGATCTATTTGACACTGACAGAAGATGTAACCCTTGTGCTATCTTAGGCACTTTAACATTGGGAGTTGGGTCATCTAGACCTACTAGACAGTGCGCTGAACCTTTTTTCTTCAATGATTTGTGATCTTCACTGGTGTCCATGGATTACATGAAATCTTTCCACCTTTATCCACCTTTGTCATGGTAGGGAGAACACGTCAATGGAAGGGTGGGGTCATCTAAGATAGCACAAGGGTTAAAGATCCTCTAAAAGAGTCTTTGTTTATTGATTTATTATGAAAACCTCAGCCCCACCCATTACACTTCACATTTCTGGGAAAAACTATGACCTTTTATTTTATTATTTATGGATTTGACACCTTGCATGCTCTCTTACCAGGTCTTTCTGATTGTCGGCATCTATTTTGTCCATGTTAGTGATTGTGCAGGATGTAACAAAAGCCGGTATTTAAAGATTAGAAAATGACTAAAAACCTGCAGGACTGTTTAAAATATTCTAGAAATTTTCTAGAAGAGAAAACGCTGATCGTAACAACAGAAAATATATTTTTTTCCCTATTCAATTTGAATATTCGCATTTACACTTTTCCATATTCAATTATTAGCCAGCTGATGTAACATTATTTATGACTAAGATATGATTCATGACATTAACAGTCCATCCAAAAAAGTACATTTTGAGACTGGAAATTTGTGCTGCAAGTTAGACAAAATAAAATACTAAGACATGAGTAAAATTATTGTTCTTATCAATGCTTTTTAATGTTAAATTACATTTAAGATACTACTGGATTTTGAAAAAAATCTGCAGCCACCCTGAATTAATAATGGATAAAATGTTTGGTTGATCAAACCTATTTGGCAGTTTATTAAAATGACTGAATTAATTTTCTTTCTTTTTTTTTTGGACTCAGGAAAGGATGCTTGTAATGGATCTATGATCACTACTCCATGAATTGCTGTAGTGCGCCACTTGGATTTACTTAACAATTTATCAAGATTCTAGCATAACATTTTACCTTCACTTTGTTTCATGTGAGTTATCCTTCTGGTGCTGAACTGTTGCTTAAATTGACATATTTTTCAAGTTTCAAACTATGCTCATTTTGCTTTTGTATCTCATTTCTTTAATAAATAGACTGTTGTTAAATACTCTAAATGTGCATGCTAGAGGAAAAAATGTAGGAAGTAATCACATAGTGCAGTATCCCATGACGCAAGGAAATCATTTCTAAATTCTGTTCCTGGAAAGTTTGCAATTTGAAGGTTTAGTTATCATTGCAGCCTCTTACAGAGAAACTGTGGTTTATAATAATTATACACAGTTACTAAACTATAAAGGCAAGCAGAGCCTGCACATTATAGAGGCCCGGGGTGATCCTAAATTGAAAATAATCCATTAGTGAAGGCTGTTCTTTCAATTCATCTGTGAAAAAAAAGCCTTCTGTACACGCTCAGAATCTTAGCCTCATGCACCTGAGCGTCCATAAAAATATAGACGCAGGTTCACCAGCATTTTACTTGAATTGGACAGCCATGCATTGATGTCCACCCACCTTCCCCTTCTGTCCTTTTGTGTGAAGGAGTGAAGGAGGCTGCGGTGTGCACACCTGTGCCGTTTGGTGTGTCTCCCAGTAAACTACGATCTAATGGTCTGCAAACCCTTTTTGTTGGCGTGTGTCTGATACTCACGCAGCAGATACTCGGCAGCATCCTGGTCATAGTCGGCGTCATCTGGGAAATGATTGATTTGTGAGCACACGCCTCTCTTCAGTCCTTTAAACAAGAAGAACAGACAAGATATTGGGAAAAAAGCTCCTCCTCATTCCCATTTGATCAAAACCTGAAGCTGCTTGCATGATGTTCTGTTCACAAGCCACCCTACAGCCAAAACGCTGCAAATTTAATTCCTCACATGTTGCAAACAGATGCTGAAGGTACCAGAGGGAAGAGCAAGCTGACAGGAAAGAAAAACAGGTAAGGGGAAGACTGTTGAACACAGTGGTGATAAAGAAAAAGGTGAACAAAAATGTGAACAAAACCACACATTTTCAAATGCTAAAATAATTCTTTAAGTTAAACATGAGATAATAGAATGAAAGAAGTTTTTATCGATAGAAAGATGTTAAACAGATGAATTAATCTGAGAGGTGCAAGGACAGTTCAGAGGAAGATATAATAAAAAAACTGAGCGAAACAAACAGAAGTACATTCTACTTTATTCAGATAACATCAGAATGCAGTGATCCCATTGGCTTTGCTGACACCTAAACAGCTTTTGTCAGCTTTTCGTGCATGATAAGTTAGATGAGAGTGAATCTTGGTTGTCCTGATGTTGTACTACGGACATGTGGCAAGAACATGTTGAAGAGATGACGTTTCTGGAAATCTCTTTATTTCTTCCCAAACACACACCAGAAGTGAATGGATGGAAACGTCCTCTGTGCTCTCAGAGAAACGTTTGTCCATATTATCACAGTGTTTACTGCTGCACATGGGGCCTTGGCTTAAGGTTGCAAAACAACCTTTGTGGAATGTGCTTTTTCCACTGGGGCCTAAAAACATTAGGACAAAAATGCATCAATTAATTGCATTTTTTTGTTTTTATTAAATAAAAGTTATCATTAAATCACTTTGGTTTTTATTTCTAGGACAGGGTTCAATAACCTCTGTTGAAGCATTTTTAATGGAATTCAATTGGACTCAAAATATTTTAAAGACCAACCCCAATGAAAATCATGTTTTTAACATGATCTTGTGGTATTTTTATCATGATGGAGGACACATGTAAAGAAAATTAAGGCACTTCTAATTTGTTCAAATGGTTGTTGAATCAGGAGCAGACAAAATAATGCATTTGGAAAAAGTTTGTACGTGTGACGAAGAAGCTGCTGCAGCCCGCCACAAACTCCCTGCTCTGCTCTATTCTGATGCATAGCATCCATATGAGTGTACACATACGGATGTTGGGATGTGAGGGTAGGCTTACTCCACGCCAACAGTCACACCCACAACTCAGAGATCAGTTTCCAATTAAGTCCTGCTGCTTTACAGGAACTATGTTCCAGAAAATGACTGGTTTTTGATTTGGCTAAAAGTTGCATAATCACAAAGACCACTGGGAACGCTTTAAAACACAGCTAAAGATGATCATAGAGGGACTTTAAGCAAAGACGCTTCACAAAGTTCAACTCAGGGCAAAGATTGCTTTTTTTTAAAATAATTACGGTACATTAAAAGGAAAATATCCTAGTTTAAAAAGAATCTAGCTCAATGAGCAACCTGACTGAAAGACTCATGAAAAAACTTAAACCTCAGTGGCAAAGATTCACAATAATTGACATGCGTTCCATAAAATACGGCAGCTTCACCTTCCAAGCAGCAGATCCTCCACAAGCCAGAGTGGGTGAGGGCCCCGGGGTCCTTCTTGTCCTTGTTGTTGGAGTCCTCCTGAGATGAGTTAGCCGTGCTGTTGCAGATGAAGGCTCGGGCATACAGCCAGTAGTCAGTACCGATGGCAACCGTCATTAGGGCGAAGGCGGCAAAGGCACCCATGGTGGTCAGCAGCACCTGGATGCCGCGCTCACACCAGATCATTGCCGGTCGTGGAAGAAAACTAATGTCTGGAAAAAACAAAAGCAACAAATAAAACCAAAAAACTTTAAAATGATCAGAGTGATGCGTCATCAAAGATGGACGTCTCTAAGCCGATGGGTATTTTTGGTAAAAGCTCCCCGCTGCAGAAAACAGTAAGTACACCTAAAAAAAAAAGTGTCTTGAAGGACATTATGTAACATCCAGCATGACCTTCACTTTTAGGCGCCTACACTGCTGTTTGTTCTGATCACTTCTCCCAGGATGCTTCACCACGCAGTCTCCAAGGTAGGAAGGGAGAAGGTGAGGTTCATCTATTTCCTTTAGCGTGTGGGGAAAATCTGTATACAGATTGTCAAATATTCCTAGTTGCACTGCAAAAGTGAAAATGCAGCCATTTTTTAGCATCGATTTGTAGAGAAACGTCCCTTGTGGCACCACCCACTGGGGGTCTTTTTGATCAAAACACAAAGCCTGGAGCGGCTAAAACATGTTGGCAGTGCGAAGCCAGAGGCAAAATGTCGACCCAGCTGCAACAACAAAACCCACACAGAATCCAGTACAGTTGCAGTAGGCGATTCAAAATGTGCCAAAGGTATTAAATGTGCACACACAGAATTATTTGTTCCTAGTGTCTTCCAAAATGACCCCTTTTCTGTGTTTTTCCTTTTATTTTCTTCATTTATTTTTGTACAACAGACCACTTTTTCAGTGATGAAAATTACTTCCTCTTTGGTTTAAGATTACGAACTGCCAAGTGGACGAGCAAAACAAAACAACGAATTATGCAGAGAATATAAACTCTGCAGTGAGCTCTGAACCACACTGTTTATTCAGATGTTCTGTAGGGTGTTTCCATGGAGACCACATTTTTAAACTAACAAAGTGTGATGCAGCTATGACCCCGAGGAGGACCTGAAATCTGGAACATGCAAAGGTGAATCCCATAGTGTCACATAGATTCATCACAATATCCATACACTCCACTAAAAACAACAATATTTATAAGACTTTTTTTCATACTTTGGATTTTTGTTGTCTTTTACAGATTTTATTGCAAAATGTATTGTTTTGGTCATTCTCATTTTATTTGTGGTAAGATTAAACATTGCAAGATGCTAGTGGCATTGGTCTCAAGTTAAAGATAACAAGGTAGCCCCAGAGAAGCACAGCATCTTTTATTTGTTCCTTTTTGGCTTCATCAGAAACAGACATTTCTGAAAATATACTAATCATGAAAATCACTTTACTTCAAAACTACAATTTTGAAATGTTTTATTTGGCACAGATCTTGTGAATTCTTCTTCACAGTTACCATCAATATAATTTTGATGGTTTGTTTCTAACAATGTGGATATTTTACCTCAGTGTTTACCCCTCTAATGCCAATAACATAATGTGTCCATTTTTAATACGTTAACGCAAACTAGAGTTGTTGTTTTATCACTATGATCTGGAGAGGTGATCCTCCCCGCTCGGGATTGGTTGTTTGCATGAGGCCAAGTCCAAATCAGGTGCAGAGTTTTTAACCAAGTTTAAGTCTACAGTCATTAGACAAATTAAAGTCTCTAAGACAGGGTCTAAATCAAAGCTTAGGTCTCAGAGAGCCTGTCTAAGTCAATGAGAGAATTTTGCTCTGACACCAAAACCCCTTTCAAATTTTGAAAAACTACTCTTTATTCCAAGTAGTCATGGAAGTTTCAGGCATCTTGTATTTGTCTCAAACCACCTCTAAAAAATGCTTGTAGTCTGTGAAACTGAACTCTGGCAAGAATTAAAACTGATATTCTGGAAATGACTTTCATGCCAGATCACAACCACCTAAATTTTGGCCCAATTTTCACCAAGAGTTAGTCTGACATTTGAAAAAAAACGACTCAGTGTGATCTCATTTGAAAAATAACCATTTTTCATTTTTTTTCAATAGTTTGGTGTCTAACTGGTTATGAGATGTTGCAGCACAAAAAGGTACAACAGAAATGGATGACTGAGGCCAAGGGGTTTGTACAGCCTACAAAATAAATTATGTGGAAATGTATTTTTTTTTTCAAACAAACCCCTTTCATTATCTTCAATTAATAAAAGTAGAGATTTTCACCCAGTGTCGTTTTGAAATACTTTATGGCAAAAGAGGAAACAAAGCCACTGAGAATTGATGAAGCATGCAACAGCCACCTCAGAATCCCCAGCAAAAGTGACCTGTGTGTGCCTAAACTGTGGAGAGAGGATAAACCATATAAGCGCCAAGGGAGAAGATGCAAAGTGATCCAGCTTAGATTTAAATGTAGTTTTTGTCAGGAATCAGTCTTAATGGGAATAATTGATCTGAACTCGAGCATCTGACCCCTGAGTCTGAGCAATGTCATTAAAGCGTCTTGTCTTCTGAACTCATACATCTGTACACCTGTGCAAGGGTAGTTTTTCATTCTGTTCAGAGGTTAAAGCATGCGAGTTTAGACATGGAGATAGCATGTTTGATGTCATATGAGTAATGTGTTCCAGCCTGGTCATGTAAAGAGGAGCACATGTCTGTGAAAGTGTGTTACCTGGGGGCATGTTTCTCCCTTTGGTCTCCATCTCCTCTCCCCCCTGCGGCGGCTGCTGCTGTTCTTCTTCGTCAGTAAAGAGTGCTCCTCAGCCTCAGTCCGCGCCGCCTCCATCCACTGGTTATCCTTTTTTGCCCCTTTCTGCCACTTCCCCCTCCTCGACCCTTTCTCGCCTCCTCGTTGTCCTTTTCTCCCTCTGGATTACACCTTTGCTTCACTTCGCTCGCCCTCCTCTCCTCTCACTGAAGCGTCATCCTCTGCTGCTGCTGGGAGAGGCGAGGAGGTTCAAGATGACAAAGTGAGGGAGAAGCAAAAAAAAAGAAGGATGGACAGAAGTAAAGGACAAGGAAGATGAACGAAAGGAAGCTCAGCCTGAAAGAGCTGAAAGATGAGAAGATGAGATGGGGGGGAGGTATGAGGTGGGCGGGAATTTGATTAACGAACGTGACATGAGTCTTGAAGTGCAGGGATGCTCTGGCACAAAAGCATCTCCCGAACAAACAACATTTCCTGTGAATTTAGGAAACTATATTTCCATGAAGACAAACAAATAAACAAACAAACATCTGAAACCAGATGACAAAAACAAGCCCTCATCACACAAGAGGAGCTGAAAAGAACAGGCGATGCGAGAGAGAGCGTGCTCTAACCCATCACCATGGCAACAGTGAATTTGAAGTCTTTGCTGGAGCTGGCGATTGTGCATGTTTGTGTGTGATGGTGTGTGTGTGTGTGTGCTAGGAGCAGGGTTCTTCTGAGATTATAAAAAAGTGTGAGAATTCCACTGACTTGCAAACCTGCATGAGTGTGAAACGGACGAGGAATGAACATTCCTGAGAGATGACAGACTCCTGACTCATTTGGCCACAGCATTTCTGCAGGCTTCATCCATCCAGCAAGCTCTCAGCACTGCTGATGCCTCCAAACTGAAGGATTTAAGAGAGGGGAGGTGATCTGGCCCCCTTTTTGCCCAAGGGTAAGTCCAGAAGCGATGCCTTCTGATGTGAAAATGCTTCATTTTAGGATCATTTAGGGTTAGTTTCCCATGAAGGCTGTTTCTTAAAAGCCTCACCCAAGAAGCTGAACCCAAACCCCTGTCAGAAAATGACAAAAGAGAGAAACAGCATCTGTTTCCACATAAGTCATGTCTGTCTAGCGGTGAACCTTTTAAAATAGCTTTAAACTGAAGCGGCCTGACTCAATCAAACAACTAAACTAATGATCTTTTGACCTCCAGCCTGCCTTTTTCCTCAGAAGGTCTTGGTGTGCACCATCAGCCCTTTGTGATGGGCGTGGCCTGCCAGGTCTACCTGAGTGACCAAGCCCCCCTTTTTTTTATGCTTCTCTTAAAAAAGCATCCAAAGTGGGGGACAGCACACCAACCCCCCATCTTGGTTTATGATGTTATTTTTCGGCGTTTCCTAATTTCTACGGTTTATCTGCAGTTTCTTTTGCAGCAGGTTTTTTTGTGTGACTTACTCTAAGCTTTTTGAAACACTTTGCTGATTGACCTTTTCTGAAGTTTTACTGAATAGATAAGCAAATTGCCTCAAGATTTCTGGTACATCGCCTGTCCATCCTGGGGAGGATCCCTCCTTTATGTGAACATGAGGTTTCTTCTTTTTTTCTGGAATCTTTTTTTTCAGGAGTCTTTCCTAAAGGGCAGGGATGCCCAGTTTAGTTTAGTTTAGCCATCGCCTATTGAATTCTATGACTTCATGTTCTTTATGATTTCATGTTTATTATACAATTACCAGTATAAAGCCCATTGACATGGCTGTAATATTGGGCTGTATAATTAAGAATTGAATTGCATTGTTTATTATTTTAGTGTTTATTGCTTTCCTTTCCTCATTGCTGATGTTGTCCTTGTTGCTACTTTCAGTTCCTGCTTTCTTTCCCTGATCTTGGAAATATGTAAACACTTGTTCTGTTGCTGGTGGGAAATCTTCACATTGATTTTTTCTTCAAAAATCTGAACCAGCACGCCACCATGCAGCCCAACGTATCCTAATACATCTGAAAAAATACATGTATAATAATAAGAAAAAAGAGCATCAGAGCAGTAATCTAAGCAGACAACTGATCCAAGAACAGAGTTCTCCTCGTAAAGGATCCATATTGGTTCTAAAGTCTAGACTGAAATCTGACTGAGATTCTGTTCAATGACCCAAAAAATTCTTCACAGAGGAAAATCATCCAGTGTTTTTGAATTTGTTGGAAAATGTAGATGAGTTATCTCATATTTGCTTTTATGCATTACCTAGCTATAAATATATAATCATACATGCAGAAGTGTTTGTGTCCAAGTTCTGTTTCACAGGAAGGTGAAGGTGAAACTCTTGGGAGGAAACCCACTGTCTTAGCGTCTTCCCAACATCAGCATGTTTTCTGTTTCCAGACCGGAATCACAGATAATCCAGTTATCTGTGAGAAAAGGCTTTGCAGGGCCAGAGATAATTTGGGAAGACTGAGAAAAGATGGACATGTCGCAATTATTGTTTTCTGATAGCGCTGCAGCTGTGTTTTATCTGTTTCCCCTCCTTAAAGCTCAGCACATATGTAAATTAGGGAATACCCTACAAACTTAATAAAAGAGGAGGCGACCGAATGTGCGCCAGAGCGGAGAGAGATTGTTGCTGGGTATGATCTCTGTTCGTTCTCCTCGTTTAAAGGTACCCTTGGTCTGTTCTCTTTCTTTCCTTATGTAGTTATTCTGATGTTGCAGGTTGTTTTAACGCAACAGAATTCAAAAATCATCATCATCTTGGGGTACAAAAAAAGGAACAACTGAGATACATTTCTTTAAATATTGTGTTTTGATAGGCCCTCTAGTGGTCATAAGAGGAAATGCGTGCATGTGTTTTTGCCCAGTTCATACATATTTCTTTTTTCATTTGGAGAGCCAGTGAAAGCTCAACAAAATGCTCTTTATGGTCAGAAGCAAACGAAAAAAAAAACCCTAGAAGGAAATGAGATGGTGTTGTTTCAGGTTCATCAGCCTTAACTGTTAAACAGAATTCTTCAGCTCCCCTCTAAACACATGGATGCTAAAAGGGTGGAAGGCACAGCCAAGCAAGTTCAAGGAGAAATCACACATGCTTTGCATGGATTCAGCGATAAAAATAGGTAAATGCAGAGCTCCAGCAGACAAACTGCAGCTCAGTGTGGGCGGCTCTGAGGAGAGATCATCAGGACTAACGGAGCATCGTTCATTTGTCAGTTACTTCACAACACGACAAGGCTGAACATTTACCTGCTTCTAATTAAAACTGTAAAACAGAGCTGCTAACATGCAAACTGGTTTCAGGAGCTAATGTCTGCAGTGAGCTGCCACCATGTCATGTGATCAAAAGTCCATCTAAATATATAAGGAAAGGTCTTAATGTAAATATTGATCTATTTAAATGTCTGTTTTGTTGTTTGTTTAAGATCTGATTTCTGTTTAGTTCCATTTGCCTCTTGGTTACAAGTTTCTATTTTTAATTCACATCTGTTTCTGTTTCGTTTAATTCCTCATCCGCCTTGTGGTTTAATGCAAGAGTCTTGCTTGCCTACACACTTTTTGGGTTTGCATGTTTTAAATTGTGTTTTGCAGTTTTTCCATCATGTTCAAGCTAATTGACCCAGTTAAGTTAGTGGCCCGCAGCCATCCTTCTGCAGAAACCATTCCTTCATAGTTTTATTTCATTTCTTTGTGTTGTTCCTTCTAACCAAACGGTGCTAAAAGAAATATTTCAACATACTAAAATTTTAAAGCGGTCACAGAACCAATCTAGGAGCTCGGAGGTACATCAAGATTAACCAACCACTGATCACAGCTGATAAAGTTTACATCAGTATGTGGTCGTTACTTATTTTATTACCATTACAAAGTGTAGAAAAATCAAGAAAAATCCAGGATAGAACCCTGATGAACCATTAGCTCAGTACCCACCAGATAATTAGCTCTCCACATGCTTTTAATATTGATGCTCGAGACTTTTAGTCCACATACTTAAAAATGAAATTGGGAGATTTTATTAGCTTAATCAGGACTGTGAGCTTCAGAGATTTCTTTGTGTGGCTCCACACTGACAGCAGCTGAGCTCAAGGTGAGTCAATTCCTTATTTTTTTTTTAATACATGCAGCCGTCTTTAACTGGAAATAATTCTGTTCTATAAAACTGCTCTCCACATTTGGATGAGTATAATAACAACAAAAAAAAAAATACAGTAGAGTTCATCTACAGCAACTCCTCATAATTCAGTACAACTCCTGTGCCCTCCCCGAAAACAAACACTATACTCCAGTAATGCTAATTTATTCTTGTTATAACTTACATGTTAATGGGAGTAAGAAAAGACTTAAACACAGTTGTCTTGTATTGCCATAAAGTCTGGGATTTAAAAAACTTTAAATTTTTCGGTAAAATAGTAAAAGAAGAGAGGAAAAACATGTTTTATTGTATTATATTGTTGATGGATTTATAGAAGATTTGGGGGAAAAGCCCATTTCCTCTTATTTTGATTTATTATTTAAAAAACAACAACACTATTTTATTATTAGTAGCTAGAACAACAGATGAAAAGATATTGTCAAATTATGGACATATACGCTTAAGTAAATATGTATAACATTTTTATAGTTAACCATTACTTAAATTTAAGGCGGTTTTCATTTAAAATCCTTTAACAATGGGAATTAGCAAAAACAAAAGACATAAAATAATAATAAAAAAAAACAGGCATTTATTTTGGTTGTTATATTACCCGTTGGTGATTAGCAAGGTCTTCCTTTTGTTGATCAGTGTGTAAAAACAGCTCTATGTCAGTGTAGAATATCCTAAACAAATGTTTTTTCAAACTATGAGTAACTGAACCATAGCTGCAAAATAGATATTTATATATTGTTTTTTGAGGATCGGGTTTGGTTTTGTTGTATAACTTGGTTCTGGTTATATTCTGTTTTGAGTGCCCTGTCAATCACACCAGGTCCATTTGACCATTATTCATTTTTTTTTGTTCATTATGAGTTATTAACCCTCAGTGTATTTCAGTGCCTGGCCACTTGTGTTGTCATTTATGTGTTACTTTTTTAATTCATTGTGGTTTTAGTGGCATTTAATTATTTAAATATTTAAGTTTCTGCCACCAAGCCTGGTCCCCTGTTTGGGTCCTACTCCACGGGTTCCTTGATATGAATGTTTGTAACACCATAAGCAGGTCAATATAGGCTCTAACAAAAGGATTGGGCTTGTTGTATTTTCCCACAGTCACATAAATAATAAATATTCGATGTTGATCTTATTTTGACTTTTTTTCTTCTGCCAGAAAGTCCCAACTGAGGACTAAAAAACAAAAATTAGGACTTTTGTTTAAAGTACACTCAGTCACAGTTATGGTAAACTAGCATTTGCTAAAAGCTGTATATTTGAATAGAATACAAGTAAATAGCCTGCAGGATCTCCAGTGTTTCCTTTGCCTTTTGCACTTTTTTTTTTTTTGGGTTAACCAGAGGGAAGCATCACAACAGGACTCTGCATCAGCCCTTAGGAGACGTGTGAGTGATGTTTTGGGGGGGTTGACTCACAGCTGGTTACCTACCATGATGGCTGTTGCTTCATTTTGAAATTACCATTTCAGTGACTCCAAGTTTTCAACAACTGAGATGAAGTTTCATCACTTTTCTGTTTAATTCTAAGTAGATCAATCATTTGAACAAGATAATGAATCTCACGATAATCGCCTCTATTCTTATATAATTGCAAAACAAAAATATTGATAAAAATAAAGGCTCCACCTCCAGCTGTTTTTTTATCCTTACTTTAGCATTGTTGTTGTTTTGTCATTGACAGTCTATGCCGACAAATGTTAAGCTTCATCTCAATGTCGTCATGGCAATCAACACACAGATTAGTGATAGTGGGGGGGAGAACCTAAAATCTGAATGCTTTGTGTTTTAAGCCTGAGCCTGCAGGAGGCTGATTATTGCTCTGCGGTAACTGGAGTAGCCTGATTAAAAAGAGAAAGAAGAAAAATATTGTTTCGGATGCTGCTTTACAAAGATTTACCATTTGGATTTTTGTTTAATCTATAGGTTGTGACATAATTCTGAAGAACTGACTGTCTTTTGAAAGCTTCCACATCATTTGTCTCAAAATGTTTGTCAATTTGCAAATAACTGCTATTCCATTTGATAAAATCTTAATATTTGAACAGTTCATCAAAGTTATGATAATAGCATAAATAAAGCAAAGCAAACCAAATAAATAAATCAAATTATGTTATGTTATAGCTGTATTTGTTATGTCTCTGCATTAGCATTAATCATTGTACATATTACTAAAGACTTTAAACCAGTTCTGCCTTCTTTTCTGTACATTTTGGGTCGCAAAGTCTTTTTGACTGCTTCAGATGTTGTTCTAAAGTGGGAGCAGCCTTCTCCATACTCAGCTGTGAATATGTCTTTGCAGATTTTACTGATTATTTCTCCTTTGACTTTGTTTTTCTTCATCTTTGACTTCACCCCAGTTTTGCGTTTTCCACACAAAACCTCTGCCAAAATAATGTTTGCAATGTTTTTGGCAGAGACTTTTATTTTACACCAGATGTTCATCCTTTAGCAGCCAGACAGTGACTGGACCTGGAATCAAACCAGAGGCTTGTGGATTACATGCGTATTGCAGCACTCATTCCAGCTGTGAAACCTAACATATTGACAGACGTTTGTCCATTTTAAAACATTCCCATCATAAACTGGCTGTTTACCATGTAGTTGTTTGTTTATAGATGCTTAGTGAGGATAAAAACATACAAATATAAAGAGAAATTGTGGTTTGGGGGTCATTTATGTGCAACAAAAGCTACAAAGTCCAAAAAACATATTCCTGTTTGGAGGATAACTGCATCTACTGCTCCCCGGTTCAAAGCTGCCTAGACTGCCCCCATGTGGGGCAAATCCCAGCTGGAGATTTTCTGACATCAGATTTTCTGGACATCCTCTGGATACTGCCAATTCATTTAGACCATGCTTATTATACATATGTGATGAATAAATGTAAAAAGAATAATCAAGTTAGTCTGACTCTTTTGGATGTCTTACTTGTGGGCATTCATTTTCTTTTAGATTTCCTTTTTTTTCTACCTTTTACTATTACATGGGAGAATCTTCAATTGCAGAAGTTTTTAAAAGTTTCTTTGAAGACTTGTATATAACTTGCTTGAATCAGGACAGGCCAGCTGTCCCAACCAGTCTCCCCAGAATGCTGGGAGACTCGCCCACAGATAGGCAGGGCTTGTTCCTTCTGCTCCAACTAAATGTGCAGCTGTGGCCTCGGTGGTGCAGACAGCACAACATCCTTCACAGCTCAAAACAAGTTGTAAGAGAATTTCATCATTAGTGTAGGATGAGTTATCCGCAGTCATGTCCAAAGATGCTGTTCGGTGTGAACACTAATGATGGGAATTCCGCTTCTTCTTAGAGAGCTGGCTCTTGGGTTAGCTTACTAAAAAGAACCGTCTCTTTCAGCTCCCAAAAGGCTCTTTAGGTTGTTTTGTTCCTTTATTTAATTTATTATCAACAACTACCATCATTTCCGGATTATAAGACGCTACTTTTTTTGTCACACGCTTTCGACCCTGCAGCTTATTCAATGATGCGGCTAATTTATGCATTTTTTTCATTTTTTAGTGCATTTTTTCTAATGGCCGCTAGGGGCGCTCGAGCAGAAAAGGAAAGAGTGAGACAGGGGGAATATGGTATATGTGTCAAGGAAGACACAAGTAAATTCCTGCTTTGTAAAAGAATAGCACGAACAGACCCTCATCATGTAAAAAATACAAGAAGAAATGCATATGACGCAGCTTTCAAGTTAAAAGCAATCGTTAAAAGCAGTGTGAAAATCCACCATCACCAACGTGTTTGGAAAAGCCGGTCTGCTGCGTGACAGAGAGGACAGCGCAAGCTCAGGAGAGAATTTGCCTCAGGATGAGTGTGACACTGACAGCGACAACGAAAGAGACACTGGGAGAGTGTGTGGCGAAGAATATCTGACGATATTTCAATCCGACACTGAGGAGGAAGACTGCCATGGTTTCAGTGCACAGGAGGCGTGTGCCGTGCCTATAAGTTACTGCTGCTCTCAGTGACTTTTTCTCTCTTTCAGCGACTTTAACCAGTACTTTTTTTTAACCAGCCCTGTTAGTGCTGTTACTACCATATTGCTGCCGTGTTACTGCTGCGTCACAGGCACTGTTATCGAGCTGTGACGGTGTGGGAATTTTGATCACTGAGGTGATGAAGCAGCAGGAGTTGCGGTGTCGCGGTTTACTACACCCCCCCCCCCCCAACACAAAACCCCCTGGCGGCCGTGTGGCAAATGAATACCGGTACAAGTAATAATTACGACACACTATTCCTTATTAACAAATAACAGTAACAACTAACTACTAACTATCTAACTAATAAACTAACTGTATAGGTGTTGTAGAATGAGTATGTGTGTGTGTGTGTGTGTCAGTGTGCTGCGTGTGTAAGAAGAAGGAGCGGGGAGCAGAGCAGGAGTGAGTGAGAGCGCTCCCTCTTGCTCTGCACGAGCTTTCCCCTCCCCTCTTTCTTACACAGGTGGCACTGTTTCAGCACATACACATCCTCATTCTACACATGTTTCAATGTGGGCACATGCGGCTTATAGACAGGTGTGGCTTATGTATGCACAAAATGGTTTATCCTTTACAAATGTAATGGGTGTAGCTTATAATCAGGTGTGCTCTATAATCTGGAAATTACAGGTATATAAATTTATGCATAAAATAAAAAACTAATGTAAAAAATGTCTTTTTATTCAAGTGTATGATGTGTATATGCTTTGTTTTAATTATATATTTATTATTTTTCAACATATTAACAGAACAGGACAAAACAAAACAGAACAGAACAGGCCCACGGATACAGAAATTATATGTGCTGGAGTCATAACCAAACCATACAACAAAAAGAAAGATCAAACAGTAGAGCCGTATTGTATTGCACATACGTGTTTGAGGTCAAAATACAAATGCTCTTTTAATAATTGTGGAAATGTCTAGTCCAACATACAACAAGAAAGGTTCCCATATCTTTCCAAAAACATTTTTATGATGTAGCTGACAAGTTAAGTAGTCGAAAGACATGTAACTAAAAACAGATTTATTGCCATTGTGCTTTGGAGGGGATTTTATCAGAGATCCAGTTTATAAGGATACACTTTCTAGCACAAAAAGTGAGCATTCTGTAAAGTTTCTTATTATATTAATCACTGATAACAGGGTCAGGTAATCCCAGCAGCAAGAACAAGGGATTTTTGTTCAAGTTAGCCTATTGAACTTTATTCATTTCCAGACCAATAACACGCCAGAACTGCTGAACTTTTGAGCACGACAAGAAGCAATGTGTTAGGGTACCGAGCTCAGTTTTGCACTTCAAGCACAAGGAGGAGGAGCCAGTTTTAAATTTCTGCCGCTGATAGGGGGAGATGTGGGCTCTGTGGAGAATCATGAGTTGAGTTGCTTTGACTCTATTACAAACACACAGTGTTTTTACACCTTCCCAGACATCTTTCCACTCCTCCTCAGTAATCTCTAAACCAAGTTCTTTGTCCCATAATTTGAGATTTTTTGAGATTTTTCCTTTTTAAATAAATTTGAGACGAAGCAGCAAAAAATACACCGCAACACAAGGTACAAATTAAAATGTGCAAAACAAAATCGAACAAAACAAAGACTTATTCACAGTAAAGGTTATCATTTAAGTGTCTCAGCTTTGAGGAGATGATCTGGGGCCTCATTTATAAAACTTTGCGTAGGATTTGTGTCAGAAGTGGCGTACAGATGAGACATAGGACGTGCGTAGGCACAGAAATATTCGGATTTATAAAACTTCGTTTTCTTGCTGTCTAAAGATGCGTTCACTCCGAATTCTTCCATTTGCCGTATCTAAGAGCGCAAGATCAGCCATTGTGCGTCATTACGCATTGTGATGCGGCATTTTATGTCCCTCCATTTAATTATATCTGACAAGCTACAGATGTCGGTAATCGACGTGGAAATGGGAAATTGATCAGCGCAAATGTAATTGTTGCTTTCTGAATGGTTGAGACGCCCCATATCAAAAATAAAACGAACTAAAGGCATATGCATGAATACCATAATTCCGTAGCTTAAGAAGGAATGTTTTACTATGAAAATAACTTTCCCCAGTGGACAATTAATATGTCTGTCTGTGTAATTGCACCTATATCTGCTCCGCCAGACGGACACACTAAAGAGAATATCAGTTTTGTACATTATTTCGTTCTGTTAACTATGAGGATGAATTGCACAACATGCCAATATTGCAAAACATATTTCACTTTTCTTTCTGCAAATGTGTTCATTTGAATTTCTGTTGTAATTTTCGTTTGATTTTGTTTGTTTCACTGCTGATCGATCAAACGGGTGTTCGTGTAGGCTGTTAATTGTAAGACTTGTTTTGTGAAGTCTTCATGTTATTTATGATAGGCAGTATTGTCATTTTCACTTTCACGCGTTTCTTCCATCTGCCGACGGTGTCGCCGTTTCTCATTTCACCCCGTTTTTGTGCGTACGCCTGGGTCAGAGCTTGCGTGAAGGACTGCACATTTTTCCGTCAAGTTTGCTTTTTATAAATCTCAATTATTGCGTAGAGAGTGCCGTATGCCTTCTTTTGTGCGTACGCAACGTTTATAAATGAGGCCCCAGGTTTCTTCTGTTAGTGTGATCCTCCCCTGTTGTGGAGAAGATTTTCTCAGGTTCCTGTACAGGTTGGTTGTGAAATTATTTTCCTGCAGACTCCACACTCTTCCTTTTTGTATTATCAATAAAAGTGAAATGCTTCCAGGTTTTTGTTTCTTTTTCCAGTCTTACTCATTTTCTGTACCTTACATTTTTGTGTTGATGTTTGTTGTTGTTACACCTGGCGCTCTCTCTGTCTCCCTCATATTTGGTTTACGTGAAGCTGCTGCGCGTGTAATAACCTCCCCTCTCCACTTCCCTGCACTCAGCACAAACCACAGCCCAAAATATAGTAAATATATATATATATATATATATATATAATATATATGTTGCAAACCCATGCACTGCAAGAAAATTCCGATGGTAAATGTCAGGAGTCTTCCCCTCTGATCACCGGCAGGAGGCGTCTCCAGGGTTCTGAACGCACTACATCTCCCAGTAACCCCAGCGAGCTGTTTCTGGATGCCACACATCTGACTCTCATTTGCAGTCACTCACAGTATACTTAGGCACTGTACTGAGCCTCACTTAGTGTGAAGTATTGTTTTTGCCACTCTACCTGCATTACCGAGCGTTGTGTCCGAACTTGGTATTCTGAGTTCCTGTTTTGTCTCTGACTCCTTTTGCCTGACACCTGCCCCGAGTCTAGCCTGGATCGTAACTACTCCAGTTTCCTCTCTGATGCTCCCATGCTCGTTATTGGCCCCTGCCTGCCTGACCCTGATTAAGATTTGTGGACAGTAGAATTAAGATCAAATCTGTTGTATTATGTGCAGAAATGCAATTTAGTCACAAACGAGTTCCTCTAAACTTGGCTTATTAAAACACACTAAAACACGTGACACTCAGGACCCAGGCAAACTTTATTAGTTCGAGGTTAAGAAAAAAAGCTGCTTGCAAATAACACTGCAATGCTACAATTTCATGAATGGAGAGAACATAAAAGCATGTTTACATTTTATGGTTCATTTTGGACAAAAACCTACTATAACTGAGTCATGTATACTTGTACACAACTGTGTAAATTATCCCACACTTTTAATGAAAAGTTGTCCTTGGTTGAATGTGTATGAGAGATAAAAGTATTTACACCCTAATCACAGTTTGAATACTTTCTCTCATGGAAACCCTGCTGGTTCTGAGGTCAGCTACATAAACCTGTGATGTACACAGAAGCATTGATGCTCAGCTTTGGCAATAAAAATAAAAAAAAAAACATTTGCAGAAGCTCTTATCAGCAGCCAAACATTTCCCTATTCAATCATTACATGACACATAATCATAAAATATGCTATTAACAAAGCAGTTTGTTTGCTACATCTCTAACGGAACCACAGAAAAGGGGCATAATGCCCCCCACCAATCTAAAAATGGCTCCAAAAAATGCCTTAATTTATGCATGATTTTTTACTGTGCTACAAAAACAAGCAATCTCTCCGGTCACTGAAACAATAGTTTGGATAAAAGCAGGTTTTTCTGTTTTACTGAAACTTTGCACAATGAGCTGACAAGAAGCTGTCAAAACAGACTGTTGAGACCATCACTGCACAGCTACGTTACACAGACAGAAACCACGGTTCTGCTTTAGAATCTCTCACCTACATTATAGATGAGGTAAACACACATTTTCAGTTTGCTTTTCATCTAAGCTCCAGCTCTTACACACATTTCTAACAGTCTTTTTGCATAAATGTCACACCAAAGGTATAGGTCAATAAAAAAGGTCATTTTTGAAAGCGGATTTCACATATTTTGTGCATAATTGCCCCTATGTCATGTAGTTTGAAAAAAATACTGATTCTGTTAAGATGGGATGAGTTTTGTTTAGCCAAACCAAGACCTAAATATTCCAAAATAAAGGAAAATCTTCAGAAACTTATGTTGTGACTACAAAACAATTAAAGACAAGAAATCCCCAAACTGACATGTTTTGGTCTAAAATAAATAAAAACAGATGTTTCTGCCACTTTAGGACTCAAACCTGATGATTCTCCACAAATGGAGAATACTTAGAAGAGTGGAGACATTTCAGGGATGACTGAACGACCAAGATGAGTCCAAGAACACAACAATAACTCATTCAGGACATCCTAAAAGAAGCAAGCCAACATGGAAGGGACAGCAAAACTCACTTTACTCAATCAAAGTCAGAGTTTATGATTCCACAAGGAGAAATAGACATTTGGACCACAATGAATTCATGGAGAAGAAATCTGCTGAGCAGAAAGATTAGAGATTTGACAAAAACCTCTGGATGCATTGGAGTAATTATACATTGAGAAGAACTTTTAAAAATAGGTTTGGTATACTCTTAACATCTAAAACCAAACAAGTAGCCATTCAAAAAATAAATAAAAAAATAAATAAAACAGGTGCACATGTTAGACATGGTGGTGGTAGTGTGATGGTGTGGGGTTGCAAGGCACCCCCTAAGACCTGGACAACTTGATTTATCCCATGGAACCATAAACCTTTATATTTGTTTGACTTGTTTTGGTTTATTTATAGGATAGGTGTGACAAATATGCAAAAATAAGGAAATCTGCTTTCTCGAAACTTCTTCCAGCAGACCATTCACCTCTCCTCGTTGAATGTAGGAAGCATGTGCTACTTTATTTCATTAAAATACATCAGGAAGTTGGAGATAAATCTCTTTTAGTAAACAATAGAAGCTTCTCACACACAAATCTGTTAGCTTTCTTTTACAACATTCCACCAATATTTCAGTTTTTTGGTTGGTAATTACCACATTGAGTTGGAATTTGAGTTATGGAAGAGTTTGGAATGAATAAATTAAAACAACAAAAACTGAATCTTAATTCACAACATTTTAAACAAAACCTTCTGCTGGAAGATCATCATCAATCCCATTTAGCTGAAAGACACTCAATTATTTGGAGCTCCCACAGAAGTTCTCTTGAGAACCTCAAACATTCATTTCCTAAACATGTTTCTTACATTACAAACTACCTAGAAAACTTAAAAGCCCAAAAGCATAATTTTTATTGGACTTCTTAGTATGGAAGAGGATATATATCTATAAGAGGGGTACCAGGAATCTAAACATCTGGAGTAAAAATGTATACTCTTCACAGTTTTGTCTTTAGAGGGTATTTGATAGTTCACATCAAGGTCATGATACACTTGTTAAAAATTAAAATGAATAAAAACTCTTGTTGTCATGTTTTGATGAATAATTTTTCTTTTGAAGCAACAAGAGTTAATCTGTTTCCACTGATATTAGTCCAGTCACTTTTCCCAAAACAGCAAAAAATATATATTTTTATATTTTTTATGGGATGCCCATTTGAGCAAGACTTTGTAAGTCTGTTGAGAACCATGCATCCCCTAAACCACTTATTCCTAAAGCTGAAGCTAATTCAGGCCACTTTCAGTTTCAAGCTACAAGTCAGTTGGAAAACATGAGTGACACTTGGCCTGGAGTTTGAGACCTGTAGTGTCAGACAACTCCAGTTTTATACCTACAGTTACCAAAATTGGTGTATATGAATTATGTCACAAGAAAAAACTAAATAAAAACCTTAAAGATCATGAACTTTCTAGAGGATGAGAACTTCATTCAAAACCTCTTTGCAAACATGACTTTTAGACTCTTAGAACTTTGTGTTTTTGGGATTTGCACCAACATATTTGCCTATTTCAATCAGCCCAGTTAAAGACCCACTCTGATTAAAATCTAGTTTTTGGTGAACATGTTCTTCGGGCATTTTCTTCATGATAGATGGCATATACGGTATAAAGAAAATAAAACTAGCTTTTCTGAGTATTTTTTATTCATATCATTGTGAATCAGGAGCAGACAAAAAAATTGGCATTAGAAAAGCTTGCAGCTGTGATGTAGAATCTACAACGGCAAGCCACAAGCTCCCTGCTCCACAAGCTTCTAAAGCACCCGCTTGTAGACAACTAGATCCACACCAACGGTCCCACCCACAACTCAATTCTAATGAACTACTGCCACTCTGCAAAAACTATGTCCTAGAAAACAACACAAGTTTTGGGGTTTTGGGGATGCTTTTAAAATAGATCGCAAGATGATCAGAGTGGATCTTTAGGACACTTGAGCGTTTTTTTCTGTATCCAGGCGACCAAACTGAGCACATTTAACAGTTTTGGAACGTGCATGTGTCGACTGAAACATTTTTAAATGTTTGTCTCAAATTAAAAGTAATACCTTATGGTTTATTGTTTAAAATATGACACGTTTTATAAAATAGTTTTATGTTGAATAAAATATAAATTTATGCCACCACAGCTACTAACAGTGAAGGTGTGGGTCTTTCAAAGCTTACTGCAGTTTTCATTTTCTCGTTTCTTGAAATTTTTTGAGTCTAAAATAAATATCTAAACAGCTGCTAACAAGAAGAATTGAACTTTTGAGATAAAAATAGACTAGTTCCAGTTTGGGTGAAGCTAGCATGTTGTCAAAGAGCTCCCCTCCTCCAGCGCTGCTTCTCCTGGTTGCCTGAGTATCGCGACCCTGAAGATGAATGTGGTCGTCACAAACCACACACTTTTCTTGTCGCCCTTAAACACCTTATGTTCCCTGTCTGTGTCTGAAATGTTTTTATAAAGGGTCTTTCTTCATCTGGGGTTCAGTGGTGAGTCATCCACCCACCCGTCCCCCCTCCTCCACCTTCCCCTCGTCTCTTCATGCTCTTCATCCTCGTCCTTTCAGCCTCTTTTTTGGAAACCCTCCTCCACAGTCTGTAGAGAGGAAAGGACCTGTGGTTGTGTTCATGTTGGTATGTAATGTGTAGGAGCTGTAACAGCAACGACCCCCCCCCCCCCCAAAACCTTAAATACACCCCCCTCTCCCCTTTGCTGCCTTTTTTTCTAGCATGGTGAGGCACTCATTCTGGTGTGGTAGCGAGGAGGGGGCATGGCAGAGGGAGGTGCTGCCATAGGAAGGGACTGAGGAGGAGGCCCACTTGGGTGGGGGTGAGGCTGATAGTGGTCATGTGCGTGGGAAGCTCTGGTTAGGGTGGAGGTGGTACCTGGGTGGAGGGGGTGTGGATAAGAAGAGGATGTGGAGGAGGAGGAGGCTGGGTTGAACTGGTAGCTGGCAGCGGAAGAAGGTCCAGAGGAAGAAGGTGTCGCCTGGGAGCTACTGCCCCCCTTGAGATGCTGTTGCGGCGGGGGGGTCTGGTTGAGTTGGATGGAGATGTCGGAGGAGACGTCAGAGGCACTGCGGCCACGCTGCGGTGGGGCCCAGGAATCTGGATGGAGGAACTGGCCGCTGTAGTCGCTGCAGTCAGACATACGGGGGTGATAGAGTGCAGGGTGGGGGCGGTAAAGTTCCTCCTCAGCATAACGCTTCATGAAGAGGTAGACAGACATCACTCCAGCGCCCTGTAATAGAGAAAATACAGAGCTCTCACTGCAATGCACGAGGACATTTTAGCAATCCCTCTGAGGGTAATCTTCTGAAATGTTAGATTTGAGGGAGGGGGAGGAGGCACTCACAGGGTTAAAGCTCACTGGATGAGTCATCTGCTGGTCCTTATCTGCTGGTTTAGGATTAGTTTAGGTGTGAGGGTTGAGTTTGTGGTCTTATTTTTAATAGTTTCAATTTAATAGGCAAACTTTGTTTTAACTTCAATAAAAAATGTTTGCTATTGGAATAAAAAAGTGTCTCTGCTGTAAAAAACATCTTTTTTATTTGTATTATCACTCCAGTATTGGTCACCTGAAATTTCTTTGTTACCAAGAACTTAAAAATCTTGTGTTATTAAAAACGTTCCAATTTAAATAAAAAATGCTACAATTAAGTTTTGTTGTGTCTAAAACAGACCAAACAGTTTTAAAAATGAGAAAGTATCATTTTTTTGTTTTGCCCTTTTTGCTTCACATTGTTTAGCATTAGTTTTGCATTTCATCTTAACTCTTTTTGCAATAGAG
Source organism: Oryzias sinensis (assembly GCA_037389245.1). NCBI lineage: Eukaryota > Metazoa > Chordata > Actinopteri > Beloniformes > Adrianichthyidae > Oryzias > Oryzias sinensis. The sequence continues at coordinate 44,329,986 of CM074488.1, read as the reverse complement.
AGGGTTAAGAATTTCCCATTTTACTTAGTAAACATGTTTTTTTTTTATTTCAGTATGTGGAGTTTTTCAAGTTTTAACATGTTTTTCACTGAATTAAGCATTTTTATTATTTCTTAATGTTAGTCACTTCTGGTACTCAGGAATTAGAAATACTAAAATACCATATAGTACGTTTTTTTTAACATTGCTCCAATAGCTCTTTCATAGCTGTCTTAAATCTAGAGCTTATTTTCTCTGTTAGTTAGTTATATATAAATTTAACCTATTATATTCTATCATTTGACAGTCTGTAGCACGGTGCTGGAGAATTACTAGATTTTCGTATTTAAACTTTTTAAGAATTCTTAGTTTGATCTGGCTTTAAGTTGGCATTTTGCAGGTAGTTAAGCATCTTATCTTCTTTTTTAGCTAACTTACACTTCGCTGGTAAAGCATTCTTGCCTTTTTTTAGTCTTTGTTTAAAATGGTCAAACAGTTATGGCAGTTCAAGGAATATGTGTTATGTGTTGCAGCTCAACCACTGAAAAAAAATGATATGTTTCAGAATCTTGCAGAAAATGAAACTGTTTTGTGTTATTTTAAGATGGATTCTCCCTCAGCTGAATAATAATTAAAAAGTCAATAAGACAAACGAGTAAAAAAGGCTTTGAAGGATTAATATTTCTTCATCTCATCAACATAACCACTGCGTCTCAAGAGAAATGATTACATAAAGTCAGAGTTGCCGAGGATCAAGGTTGCTGAGAAGAAATTAGCCATTTTTGAGTAATGTATTCATTTAGTCACTCGGGTATCCGTTGAGCTCTCTAAGCTCATTCACTATTCATTCACACTCATTGCTACAAAACACCGGAAAGGGAAACGCTGCTGAAAGTGTGAGAAAAACAAAAAACAAAAAAAAATTGTGTGTTGAATGTGGTTTGAGGAAAAAAGGAGCTTAAGTAGTAAATCAAAAAAAAGAAGAATGGACTGGAGGGAAACAAAGAATGCAGAAAGAACAAGAAGAGAAGGAGAGGTGCAAACCTTGAACTGAAAAAGAGAACGAGGAAGAAGAAAAACTGAGAGGTGAATGAAAGTCACAGTGGAGAAACAAGATGAATATGACAGAAAGAGAGCAGATCTGAGAGAAAAAACATTAGAATAGAAAAAGCTTTCGCCCACAGCCATAGCAAGGAATATTGTTATGCATATAAAGAGATGCTATGACAGAGCTGCTGCCCTCAAGTGTTCCAGCTATTAACATTTATGAATATTGATGCAGGTGGGGTGACGATCACCTACGCAGGCATATTTCTACATGTGGAAAGCGTTTCATCAAGCTTGGCTCGCTTGAGCGCGTACACCGGCTGTCTGTCACTGTGTGGAGCTGTGCTGTGCTGCAGTGTTTCACCTCTTTGAGCAGGAAAGACGACGCAGCAAAGGCGAAGGACCAGCCATAGCGGTAGTGGAAGAACTGCTCGGGCTCTCTGGGCCGATTCATCACCTCATCGTTGATGCTCGAAATGTATAATACCAACCCCACCACCAGACTGAGACCTGCAAGCACACACATTTGCAAAAAGGGTCAAATTATTTGAATCTACCTCGTCGGAGATGGCGGTCTGCTTTGATGCAATTGCCTAGATGTTTTCTGAGGTGGTTACAAGATCAGTAGAACTTTTGTCTTAAGTTGCATGAAGATTGACATAAATTCAGAGTAAACAGAGGAACATATGATACATTTGTTTAAAAAAAATAACTACAGATAAAGCATATAGAAGAAACAGTAACAAAAATGAACATGGCTGAGAAATAAAGAATGGACAAGGATGCCAAGCGGGAAGTAGTAAAAACAGAAGTAATTTCAATTACAGGCATAATTCAGACATGCAGGTTTGTTCTAATTGCATAATTGATCTAAAATGCAATTCTCTGTGCCTATCAGGAGAAGAAATAAATATTAAAAGCTATGACTAAACTGTAGGATCCTAATTTTAAGCAAATAAAACATTAAACATGCTTTTGTTTAAAGAGACACTCCAAGGTGCTTTTAACATGTTCTTGTGGCATATATAAAGAAAATTAACCTTAAAATTGCTTTTCTAATTGTTTTTCTCTTCAAATCTTTATAAATCAGGAGCAGATAAAAAAACGCTGTTGGAAAAAGAGCTTATTTGTCACATAGAGAATACACTGGGCGGGCCACACTGTCCCTGCTGCGTTCCATTCTGATGCATCCACTTGTAGACGATGACATCCATCTTTGTGTTCCTTGTCCGAGCTGGTATCTCACTCAAAACTGTATGTCTGGATAGCTCCTATATTGCTTGCCATTTTTGTTGTGTAGCTTATGTTAGGTTGGTGTTGTGAGGGGCTGTAAGCATATAAACAGACAGCTGTCACTGAAGAGAGAAGGAGAAGGGGGGCAGCCAACGGCCCTGTCCACAACTAAGATGCAAATTTCCAATTAACCCTTTAAAATGACTTTTTTATTTATTTTTTGGCTAAAAATTTAAAAAGACTACTTGGATTGCTTTTAAATTGATCAAAAGATGGTTCTATTGAGACTTTGAAGAAGAGGTGAAAACAGTTAAAGTCTGGAGCTTTGTTTGTGCACAATGCAAGCATGTTGAGTAAATTTATCTCAGTTTTCTTACACCTCAGCTGTCCAATGAATTACAACAAACACTGTATTACCTCAATTATTCCCAAATTCTGTTTTTAGTCCGGGTTTGATTTGTTCTGTTTTGAGAACTTTACCAAACGATCCAGCGTGTCAGGCCGGTGTCTGTTGCTGTTTTTGGTACAAATGTTTGTAGGCAGTCAAGACAAATATCTGTAAAGTCACACTTTAACACAAGATGGCACAAGTGGAATCTGTTCATGCTGTGTTCTTTTAGGACAGAAGATAATAAAATATTTTCATCTACAGTAGATAGTTCCATTGACTCACACATTATTAGAAGACCAAAAATGACCATTACTTAAAGTAACATTTGATTTATAAATTAGAAAATAATAAAAAAGGATGCTTTGGGTCTTATGTTAGCCGAGGGCTTGTGTTTGCATGTAAATCTCTGTGAGCCCTGCAGCCGGAATACTAATAACACAAATGCTGTAAGGAGGCTGGGAAATCTTCAGGAGCAGACATTGCTGTTGTACCCAGATAAACAGTCAGTCTTACTCTATTATTATGCCTGTCTGCTCACAGATGAAGTAAAACCAACGTAATTTAGTTATTTTTTTTTATTTTTTTACAAATGAGTTCCTAGCAGAGACACTAAATATAAGCAAGAAAAAAATCGTATTCAGTTTTCTCATTTGCTTCTATTCCTGATCCGCCGTTTGTGTATTATGAGTCATGCTGCTAGAGTGAAATTGGTTATGTGGCAGACGACGTTGCATTCCTAGAGCCTGGCCATCAGATGGCAGTGCTGTGACTGTGTAGCAGCTCCACATGTGCATGTTAATATCCTAGGCACTTTAACGTTGGGAGTTGGGTCATCTAGACCCACTAGACAGTGCTCTGAACCTTTTTTCTTCAATGATTTGTGATCTTCACTGGTGTCCATGGATTACATGAAATCTTTCAACCTTTATCCACCTTTGTCATGGTAGGAATAACACGTCAATGCAAGGGTGGAGTCATCTAAGACAGCACAAGGGTTAAAGCACACATCAACGTAGGCCACCGAAAAACAAGAGACAGACAGCAGAGGATAAAAAGTGGGACGACAAATGAACAAGACAGCTGGTCTGTGATAGAAGTAATAAAACCGACACACATGCAGCATGTGTGTGTGTGTCTGCTCACTTTACTACCACAGCAGTTTTGGCTGTATTGATTAATAAATAAATATATAAATATCTAAAGTGCTTTAGATCTGCCTGAAAACTTCGTTAATGAGTGGACTCGGTGTAGTTTGAAAGGAACTGAAGGAACTTTCCCCCTCTCAGAGCTCTGTAATTACCATCTGTTCAGACCTGAGAAAAACGCGACAGATGTTTGCGGGTTTGCTAAAAATTCTCATTATGTGCAACCAAATGTTATCTTAAGGTGGTTCTACTTTGCAGTTTGTTTGTCTTTTCCTAAAGAGAATCACTTGTTTAAGAGTCCTGAATCCATTGCTTTCCCCATAAATTTAATAACAATAATGCAAGAAATATATCCTTAAACAACCTAATTTACTCTAATCAAAAATACTGATTTTGTTAGGTGGATGGAAAGTTTTTTTTTTTAAATTTTGAGGAATACTTTTGTAAAAAGAAAATGTTGAACTTCTCTTAGCACATCAGTGCCAGATGCTGCTTTTCACATATTTAGCCAAAAGCATTTTCTTTAATGATGCATAGTCATTAAAGAAACAAGCAATCAAACAAGCATCTGACAACAACCCATCGGCTAATTTGGTTGACGGACACATTAATGGATTCCCTGAAATAAGAAGGATGACTTGACCTTTATCAAATGAAACATTTAATTTATGATGCAATCACAAGAAATACATCGTTACAGTCCAATGTGTGGAAACACTTTGAATTTAGCAAAGACATGTAACCATATAGTATAGTGGAATGTTCTAATAATGATCTGTTTGCATTATTTTCATTTGGAAAAACAACAGTGGGCTGAACTTTATGAACTAAAATGTGAATGGATTTGGTAATGATTCCAGTTTACGTGATTGTCTGTACGCATATTTTAATTAACATTTGATTATCTTGCAAGAAATATGAGGAATCTAGAAAACTCACACTGGCTGACTTTTTGGCTAAAGATGTCCTGGATTGATTTTAGATCAGGGAATCGGATTCTTCAAAATGAACCAATATTGACTCTGAATCATATCTGCAACCACAAATTACCGTATTATATGAATCGATTCGTTAAAATTAATTTTTATGACCATTACTGTTTTATGTATGGGTCTTTCCCAGATGTTACCAGGTTTATAAGCCTAAATCTGGAACCCAGTTGTTTTAAACATTACTGGATGCTTCTTGTTTGACACATAGGATTAGGATTGTAAAATTATTTGTAATGTAGACCCACCAAAGGGCTGATTAGGTTCTGAGAGATTTCAGTTACCTCTGCACCATTGGAATGATGGGCTATAGCTTTTCTTTTCTGAGTTATATCTGTGGCATGCTCCATTCTCCCAGTTTTTACAAAGTTCACCAATTTATGCTTGTTAGAGGAATTTATTTAAGCTAAAATGATTTTCACAAAACTTGCATTTCTCTTGTACGGTAGTTGTGGTAGAAATACTTTAAGTTGAAGGGAGGTGTATGTTGTTACCATGAAAGTGAGTGTGCAGTCTACCGTGTCCCTTTGTTATTTCTGCATGGGCCATGCTTCCCACCTCTTTCTTGGCTCAGTGACATTCCCTGACATCATGCATCCAGTCAGCAGTCCACCATGCTAAGCTGGCATCTGTGAGGCAACACTTGACTCAGTGCTGAAGTAACTGACCAATGTCAGGGAGCTGTCCTGCAGAGATAGTGGGAGGTGACGTCACCCCGTTGGCTAAAGCGACTCCCCTACCCAACAGGAGTCTGACGCTAATCAGGCAGAAATGCCCAAAGGAAAATGTTTTTCAACTCCAGGCTCCCAGCAAGGTGAGAGGGAAGACATTAATCACTACGACTGATGGATCATAGTGGATCTTAGATTTTTCTTTTTTAAATTCAGTTTAGGTGTGAAGTTAATTTTGACTTCTTACACAGAAGCAAAGCAACTATGCAAAGTGTTCATCTTTAGCACACAGCCATGCGACTATTTTCAGTCTTTTATGCTTGGATTTTGTGCTCAAAAATATTAATAAAGAGAAAAAAACACAACCCCTTTAGAGGGTGGTGGTTCTCATTCATCTAAGTGATGGGAATTTGAAACTTTTATTGTACTCATGAATAATTTTAATCTTGCCAAATGATTAGCATCTAATAATTCAACTTTAAAGCAGAAAAAGAAAAACTAAATGTGGTCAAACTTTTCTTTTCAATGCAGTGTGCTGCAATTGGGGTAGGCTGAGTAAAATGAAAAGGATGTATGATCTGAAATCCTTGTGTGAATCTGTGGATTATTCAGTAAGAGACAAAAAAGGGTTTCATGTGCCATCCTAATTTTGTTAGATGATAAAAGTTGCAAACATTTTTACTGATCCTTCCTTCATGTGCAAAATATGTTTTTGTTTTGCTTAAACATGTCTTTAATGCATTTCTACAAACACACAGAGAAGGGTCGTTAGGAAGAGTTAATAAGGTGCTTTTTTTCTTTTTCTTTGATTTTTGTATAGTGCAGAGATAAGCTATACATATTAACCATGATGGATTTAAAGAACTGCAGTTTAACATTAAGCTGAAAGACGGTGACCCAGGAGCAGCTCGGAGCTTTATTAACTTCTTTAGAAACCCCAGAGAGAAGCTGATGTGCAAATGTCATATCAGCTAAATGGAAAGTAGGCAAGCTGAATATTTAATAGTTTTGCGCTTAGTCTCATAGAAATTTAAATTGCATAGACTGACAGGCAGCTGCATTCAGCAATCAGGTATAAACAGTTGAACAAGAGTATTTTAAAAAGTCAAATTACTTTTTTGAAAGGACTCAACCTTCCACCAGTTCAATCTGTCAACCACTCAGTTTCATGACGTCTGCATTTACCTGATAGAATAAAGAATATGCCAGAAACAAAGGCCAGGATAGTGCGCTGAGGTCGGATGTGACCGATGTTGCTGATGACGAAGGCCGTGAAGACGAACAGCAGGGAGACCATGGGGAAAGGAGTGGCAGTTCGAACCATTTCTGCAAATGGAGGAGAGGGGATTAAGAACAAGGTTTCATGTCATGTGAAAGTAGAAAAACCTGACGTGACTCTGGGAGATGATAAATTCCATGTATCTGCCTTAAAGCTCACTGCTTCATCAGGAACCGCTATGATTTATTCAGCAGCTTGTTCCACCAAACCACTGCAGTGGGAGTTGTGCCCTCATCGGGACACTTGTGCAGCATTTAACAGAGCACATATCTTCTCAGTGGTGTCTGCAACAAATAGTGTCAACATTTTAAATCATTTAAAATGTGCTCAAGGAACAGAAAAAGGCGCAGCAGTCACTGCTGAATGCAGCATCAGCTGGAAGCAGGGAGCTGCAGGGAAGAACATGCGCTGCAGGGTGTGGGTGGCGCTCTGCTCCCAAATGTTATTTCCTCATGCTGCGCCTGTGGGTTATTTTAAATTAACACCCAGGAGCTGCTATTGACTTTTCTGACATGAGTCAGCAAAAGTCTAACAGATAAAAAACCCCAAAACTTTTCTGAATTTTTCTAATCACCTTGACTTAAACAGTTAAGAGAGATTTCAAACCTCTGAACATTTTTTCGAGGCCTTCATGTTTGTCAGGTTTTACTTTTCTTTTCGGTTTTCTGGAATTGTCCCTTTTTGAATTTGAGTCTTGCTTGTGTTATCAAGATGATTACTTCCACACATTTCCACATGTCAACTAAATGTAAATCTTACTTTCCTTTAGAATTCTTACATCTTGAGATGCTGACATCCACCCTTTCTCATTTTCAGAAAGATAAGCCCTAGTAGTCCACTAACTTTTAACAGGAAGTTTGTTTTTTTCCCTATTTAGGGTTATGTTTTTTTATTTAATACTATTTCTGTTTGTACGTACCTGATATTTTATATATGAGTTTATTTATAGATCGTAATAATTTAATAAAAAGTCCTTTCGCTAGTTTTAGTGCCTAGCAAACTGCTGCACATAACTCTTATTGCAAACAGCTATAAATAACACAATAAGAGCTCTAAATCAGGAAGCAAACTAATTGTCATGATGAAAACCTGTTTTTTTGGCTATGTTGACATTTAGAAATGGATTTGTATTGTTTAGAATTAAATCTTGAATTTGATCATTTGTAGGAATTATTTGTCTTATTTAGCATCCATCCATTTCCCAAACACCCATGATTCCTTTTGGGGTCAAGGGGTTGCTGGAGCCTAGCCCAGCGACTGTTGGGCAAAAGCGGGGTACTCCTTGGTGGGTTGCCAGTCTGTCGCAGGCATCACCATTACACACACTCACATTCACAATCAAGGAAATTTCAGTATCAACAATTAACCTATGAAGTATGTTTTTGGACTGTTTGAGGAAACCAGAACGCTGGGAGCAAACCAATGCATGTGTATGTAGAACATGCAAACTCCACACAGAAAGGTCCCAGCTGAAATTCAAACCAGGGCCTTATTACTATGAGGGAGAAAAGCGCTAACCACTACACCATTGTGCATCATCTCATCACTGCAAAAGCAGACCAAACTTTAGGGACAATGCCAGAAAACTGTTAAACTAAAGTCAAAATAAATCATTGGGGGGTGAAAAAGTCATAGTATTGTTCTGATTTTGGTGATTTTATTGATGTATACTTTGGGGAACTATGTATTTTAAACTGTTTTAAATGTAATCTCAGTTATGTTACTTGTATGTCAATTTATTTTATGCAATTTCTCATTACTAATGAATATCCTTTTTTACTTTATTTTATCTATAGTCTTTTGGTGGCTGGCCATGGTCAGAATGGGACAGAGGATGGAAATTAGCCTAGGCTACAATTCTGCATATTTACAGTGTCTCACTATTTTTAGAGCACTCCACACTTTTCGTTGTATGCATTGCTCCTTGAATAAATAAGTACAAATACAATACAAATAGAAATAAGCTGAAATTTATATAAAGGAATTCTTTCTCAAAAAAAAAAATATATATATATATATATAAAACTAAGATTATTTTTCTTGCAAGACAGAGAATAAGAAACAAGGCTCTTTTTACTTCCTGCAATTTGAGTTTTGCAGAAAATGTAATTAGCTGCCAAATAAACGTGTTCATCACATTGTTCTATTGGCTAATTTGGCTTTCAATGTATAAAAATGAGCAATTCAAAACATATAAAATTCAATATTTTTGTAATTGTCATTCATAAAAATTTTCCAAATCAATGCTTACATTTTTAATTAAATATTTTGTAGTGCTTGGTTTAATATTTCTTAACATTTTTAAAAGCACCCAAAGCTCATCCTAAACTTCAATTCTATCCTAACAGAAAGAAACTATATTTTAGAATAGAATAGACTTTTATTGTCATTGTGACATGTAACATGGACAATAAAATTCCATTGACATTCAGTCGCATATTTAGAAAAGTAAACAACACAACATAATAGTCTACACTATAAATACTAAAGAAAACTGATTGTAAGATGTATATCTTCCTATAAGATTTATGCATTATTTTACTTTTGTTATTGAGACATTGTTAGGTTGCCTGCTTGTTGTAACTGGTAGCTTATGATTTTAGTTTGGGTAGTATAATTTCATTAATACATTTCTTATCCTCTCTAAGTTAAAGAAAACATTTCCCGGCTGTCAATTAATGTCAATTACTTTCAAAAACCAAAGTTTTAAAAATAATTTATCTCGTCCAGTGAAAGTGAATCTTACTGAGTATGTTGGCTGTATTTTCAGTGGTGATCTCGATCTCTGGTTCGGTAAAATATTCAGATGCCACACATCTGCCCTTCTCAGGTCCTGAAAGAGGAAAAAAATGTAGGTGTGAAACCAGCAAAGGAGATGAGCCTTTGGTGAAAGTGTAGAACAAGAGAAAGATTCAAAAAGACGCTCACAAAGTAGTGGCAGTTATTGACACATTTTCATCCATCTCTGAATACTCCATTAACTGGAATAAATCAGTGCTATTATCACTCAATAGTAATGTAGAGCCAACTTTAAACATACCACTGAAATCCGGAACTATAAAATACTTATGTGTCACTTACTCCTCCAGTCTATCAGACTTGGTGCAATTGAACTATGTGCCATTGCTTAGAAATATTCAGGATGATCTAAGGTGATGGGTCCAACCTGCCCATATCACTTACAGGCAGAATAGCTTTAGTTAAAATGAAAATATTACCCAAATTAAACTATTTATTTTTCTATGATTCCCATACAACCACCCACAACATGGTTGAAATATTTATATACATCCATATCCAAGTTTTATGGAAAAATAAATCACAAATATCAGTTTAAAAACCTTGAAAAATATAAAATCCCTTGGTCGCTTAGAATTCCCTAACTTTTATACCGGTAATTATTTCCTACCTCATAGATTACAATATATTTTAAAATGGCATAGTAAAAATCCAGCAGATCACTCATGGATAGATGTAGAACAGTCACTATGTGAAGAGATTGAACTTTCAGATGTTCTTTTTATTAGCAGCTCCATCAAGCGGTACACTTGCTTTAAAGTATTAATGTCAAAACCACGTTAACAGCCTGGTGGGATTTCCTTAACCCTTGTGCTATCTTAGATGACCCCACCCTTACTTTGACGTGTTCTCCCTACCAAGACAAAGGAGGATAAAGGTGGAAAGATTTCATGTAATCCATGAACACCAGTGAAGATCACAAATCATTGAAGAAAAAAGGTTCAGAGCACTGTCTGGGTCTAGATGACCCAAATCCCAATGTCAAAATGCCTAGGATAGCACCAAGGTTAAGATGAATAAGTCTTCCCTCACACCGAGCAAACTGACACCCATTTGGAACATCTTAAAAAGCAAGAAAAAATGGAATTTTCCAACCTGGAAGGCTCACAGAATTACACATCTAGAACATATAATTCAAGATAGAACATTTGTATCTTTTGAAAACTTAACAGGACGGTATGGATTAAGTGATTACATTTTTTTAGAATATCAGCAACGGAAATCCATAATAAGTGCAAGGTTTGATCCAAGTCATATAAGCTTGACACTCCCTGATACAGTGAATACATTTCTGAAACTAACATCATACACAATTATGTCTAAATATAAATATTTATAGGTAATATTGTAAACCAAGTCACATTGCTAACAGAGAAGTGGGATTCAGACTTGGAGATTGATACAGATAACTCTTTTTGGTCACACATTTGCTTAAACACTTTTAGACTAACCAAAAGTCTGAATCTGCAACTAATTCAGTTCAAAACTCTTCATAGAACTCACTACACAGGACAAAGGATGTTCAAGATGGGTCTCAGAGAATCAGACAATTGTGGGTTTTGTAACAGCAATACCCCAGATCATTATTTGCACGCACTGTGGCTATTCACGTCGGTCTCCTGGTTTTGGCAGAAAGTGTGTGTAGATTTGTCAACCTGGTTCGACATCCCTATCACAGCCTCGCCATCTCTTTGTGTACTTGGTGATATGAGCGCCATCAGTAAAGAGGAAAGATCGAAATCCGTCATCTTTACTGCCCTTTGCATAGCTAAAAAAAAACAATCTTAGTTATTTGGAAGAGTAAAACAGCATCAGTTATAATCAATACCAGAACCTAACATCTGCAGTGAACAAAAACAATACAGAAGAACTTCAGTCCCTCTGGTCGCCTGTAATTAGCACCGTCACCTAGTGGGGAGGGGTGGCCAATGTGCTTCTTTCCGGGGCCTGTGGTGGTCTGGTCTGATTTCCGGGGGTTTTACAGGGCAGGGGTCTGGGAGTTCCGCCATCCAGGTTGGGATCACTACCTGGGACGGGGTGGGGTTTTTTGCCCCAGGGGTTTCTGGGTTGGGGGTCAGGGGTTGTGTGAACGCGGGGCGGGGGACCCCTTTCAGGGGGGTTGCTGTCTCATCCCCCGGGTGTAGCTGGGGTCGGCCTCTACCCCGGCTTCTCGGGACTGCGCCTGGTCTGGGCGGGGGGCTCGTCTGCGTCCTGGGCTGGGCCCCTGTCGTCTCTGGTCCCGGGGGGGTGTTGGTGCTGTCCTGGTTGGCCTGCCTGTGCCCGGGGCTTGGCCGGGGCTGTTGGGGGTAGTGGTGAAAGACTTGGCTACCTGGGGGGGATGGGGGTGCTTGTGGTTGGCGAGGGACGTCTGATGGGTCTGGGGTTCAGGCGCCTGGGAACCAGAGCGCCTGGGTGTTTGCTCTTGGATCTTTGTCTGACGGTGAGGCTCTTGGATGCCCGGATCGGCCGGGTTGCTGTGCTGTTTGCCCCTAGCTCTGGGGTGGAGGATGCCGGGCCTCCTGCCTTTGCTAGAGCATTCAGTGTGATCAAGGTACACTCTAAGAGGCACACATTCATTCAACCCACCTGCTTACTAAGTTTTGCAGAAATATGGGTATGGGTATTGTTTTTTCTTTTTTTCTACACCCCTCTTCATGAATATTGGTAATGCGAATATTGTGGGTACCTGTCTATATGCAGAAATCTTTGCTGAAAAATCATTAATGATTACCTGCATAATTATACTTCTAACCTGTAAATAGTTGTGAGCATTTTTTATTTTTACTATCCTTTTTTTTTTTGCTGTGTGAACCAAGTTATGTAATCTAATTTACTTACGACACTTTTATGTTTTGACTTTGTAATATCGACTACCCACCACTCTAACCCCTTATCCGCGTCTCTGACGTCCCACTCTGTTTCTTTCTCTCCTCTTTTGTTCCTTTTTTTATCCGTCCGGTTCAACAAGGAATGGGTACAAATCTAATTTTCATAAATAAACCTTAGCCTCAAATACAATTGAAGATCCATAAACCCCAATTGTAACAATAAAATCTGTCCAATACAAGAGGCACTCAGCTCTGATCTGCCTGCTCAGCTGTTGGACAGGACAAGTTAAAAATAAATAAATAAATAAATAAATAAATAAATAAATAAATAAATAAATAAATAAATAAGACGCTCACAAAAAAATAGAGGACAGAAGAAGGAAAATGGCAAACAATGACAGATAGAGATGAAGGGTTTGCAATGAAATTCTTTTCCAAACATCGAGAGAAAAGGAACTGAATACAGAACGATTTACCTCAAACTCAAATACAGGACACATTTCAAGAGCAGACATCAACACAAACGAATCCCTCACAAACTGCTGAGTGCATGCACAGACGAATGTGATACGGCTCCTGTCTCCGTTTGAAATGCCACCAGAGTTTTCCTCCCCTGACCTTTTGTGCTGAGCGTCGGACAACAGGGAAACAGAAGAACACCAGAGCGACAGGGTCGTGACCACAAACACACAGAATGCTGTTGCCAAACGTTTGGCAATTTGTATCCAATCTGCTGTTTTGTGTAAATAAAAGCAAAATGTTCTATAGGCTGAAGGTGCCATGACACGCAGATTATCTACGATAAACTTTAAACCCACAAACTGTAGTTCTGTAAAGGTATACAAGGCCAATTGACCTTTACATGGAAGTAAGACCTAAACCTACAGATAACAAACAAAGCTGTAATGCAGTCGTTACAGTCAACCATTGCACTGAAAATCCATCACACACTCAGTGCTTTAAAATGTTTGTATTGTTTTGTTTAGCAGCCCCTCAAGGATTTTGCAATGTTGCAATTGCATTAACTCACAAAAATACAAGCAATTACAGTATGTTTTTCTTTTCAACATACCAACTTCTTCCTATCGCCGCAACTTTGGCAGTTGCTGTTATTTTGTGGATGTTCAACCCATCAAACTGTCTCCTCTGATCAGATTTAGAAGCTGAAACATCAGCAATCTAATAAATCAAACACACTTGACATCCCCACTTTCTTGCTAATGGCTGATGAAGTCTCTCAGGTATGATAAAAATCCCAGCTGTAGGTCATGATTAGCGGTGTAGGTGGCTTCCTGCAGGTTCTGGAGTCAGGTGGTGTAAAATAGTTTGTGAAATAACAAATTTCTCCACCGTTTTATCATGCCGTTTTTACGTCTCCCAAGGTTCTCTAAATTAATGCAACAGTATCTCTTACTGCGCTTAACTATACTGCACAACAAAAGCAATAGTTTACAAAGACTCTGCATGAAAGTAAAAGTAAACAGTTTTGTTTTCTTTGTTTGAGTTGGAGCTAAGATTATTGGACTGAGTGATCCCTCCCCCCTCGCATTCCAGACAGAAAGTGCCTGCTGGTTACAAAAAGCCAAAATCTCATAGAGAAATAAACAGCTGTTACTCTATTCTATTTGTCAGAATAACCATTCTTACTCTGCTACTTTTTTTTACCATGTTCTCTTGCTAATCCTATTTTTTGTCATAATTTTTCTGTAGTGCAAGTTATCTAAGTTTTAAACTGACCAATCGGATGCCTCAGTAAAATTATGTGGTCTCACGTCAAACGTTCAAAGCATTTGAATGACAGATTCTCCCAAGCCCATTTTTAGTGGAAAATTTGGGGTCTTCCAACAAGTTCCTTCCTGATTGTCGAGAGCAGTTCGCATAGAAATTTAGACTCTGACCGACTCAAACCAATTACTGCTTTCTGTCGAAGTCTGGTTCCAACATGGCAACAGCCATATCGCCGAAAAATTGTGAGATTCATTTCAATGCAATGGAAGTAAGCCATTTTCTATGGTTGACCCCTCACTGACTTGGTCCTGTTCTCTTGTACAGTCAATCATTGGAGCACAAACAAAAGTTGATGATGGAAAAGAACTTTTCAACCTTGAAAGAAAATGGATGAAAGTTATGCACAAAGAACTCAGGCATACAGTACACTAAGTGTGCATTTAGCCATTTAAGACCAGAGCTTTAGCTCCAGGACTGACATTCTTTCGACTAGCGTAGCTCTTCAACCATTTACGCAATTGACGGAAAACCAGTGGAATCAATAGTATGCAACACTTTACAGTAGTGAAGTGCTTACGCAATCAATGTAAAACATCTGATAGCCTCGCAGAGAAAAGCAGCTTTTGGATAGTGCAAAGCCGATTGCAGAAAATCTGCTTTTCTCCTTGTTAGAATCAGCTGAATAATGCTGATCACGTGAAAAATTAAAATTACTTTAGATCAAAGACCATATGTTCTTTAGGTGTCGGCAGCAACAGCTCCAGTGTTAAAGTATGTGTGGTTATATGTTTGTGTTGATGACATAAAACATTAAAGTGCTTTGAATCCTGAACTTAAAATAAGTATCTTCTAAATTAATTTTAAAATAATAATTTTTAAAAACCATTGCTTGTTGCATATTTCCTTCTAAAACTAAAAAATATCCACAGGGTTAACTCTCAATGCCATAGAGAATTTATAAAATGGGACTTTAAACTCTAATTATCTCTAATCTGGTCATCTTCAAACTCACTTTAAATAATAAAAAACTGTTTCTGCAAACCTGCTACAAAGCAGACTCTCCAAAGACCCGAGTGCAGAGCCATCTTGACCTCAGTGGTCTGGTTCTGCTGCAGGATGATTCCTTCCTCCATCAACAGCCAGTAGTCCGTCGATACGGCGACCCCCACCAGCAACAAGCCACAGGCTCCAAAAACCGAAGAGAGCAGCGTCAGCGCCCTTGTACTAAATGAACTCATCTAAGGGAAAGAGATGAGGAAAAAAACATCTGATAGGTTTGTGATCATTTCAGGAGAAAACAGGCAAAATCACACAAAAACACAGTATAGAACACACGCAAAAAAGAAAAAAAAGAAATGGATCGAATAAACTCCTTCAAAGTTTGTAAGGGGGCAGGCTCAACAAAATGTGAAGCACATATTTTACCAACACATTAAAGATTTGCACCAAATTATCAGATATCTTCGCCTGGCTCCTTCGTGTTCAGTCAAATAAGAGATTCAGAGGTTGATTCTGTTAGAAAAGTATTATGGTTGGGGCCTTCACTGGCCACCCCTGCTCCACATTGGCTGAATAAGATGATGTGAAGTTGAAATCCTGAACATTCAGTGGCATCTTTAATTCTGCATGTTCTATCACGGCATACCATAAGATTATGTCACAGGAAAGATTTAAAGGAGGCAAAATGAAGTTCTGAAAGGATTAGCAGCAGCTATTAAAGTTAAACACATAGAAAAAAATTCAACAAAGAGGGGAAGAGACAGAAGGCTTGAACTGAAGAAGCTATTTGGATAAGCAAACAAACATCTTCTAGATCAACCTTTGAAATTCTAGTCGTCCTGAAGAACACAATGCTGTGATAACACAATCTCAATGACTGAGAATCTTTACAGACTGCAGCCTGGGGGGAATCTAATTCTCAGATGGATGATGCTCTACACAGGCAACATAGAGCAGACTTGGAAGTCCACCTCAAAGTTTGTCAGTACTGGCAAAAGTAATGGCAAAAAAGAAGAGTTTCAGTTTGTCAAACATTGGGTTTAAATCATAGCAGAGCTCATTCGGGAACTATACTGATTTGGGATAAATTATTCTGGATGGGCTCCTCTAAAATCCAGACAGACTCCAATGCAGTTCACATTTTCACTCACTTGGTGGCAGAAGAGCAGTTTCTGTCTTCCATTTCATTAACTGTTGACACACACATAAATGCACACACACACAAACACACACAGCAAGCCTCATCCAGCCAATCAAAATGGAGGTCTCATTCACAGGGCTGTCGAAAGTGACAATTCCAAGGTGATGCGGATCTGATGCTTCCAGGGCATTCAGGAAGCTGCGCATCCTTTCAGAAGGCTGGGAAACAACTTCAAACCAAAAGAATCCTCTGATTATTCACCAACAATGTTTTACCTCTGTCTGCTAGAAAAGAAGCAGATTTCCTCCTTTTAGTTCTGTATTTTTTTTAGCAGGTTGGGACTACCTACAGCAGTACACAAAACAAAAAGTTTAGACTGCAGCTGAACACTAGCAGTGCTGTTAATTGGATCGTGCCAGAGGCTTTCTGTGCATGTATGGAGAGCATAATGTATGACATATTGCCTGGAAGTGAAATACAGTGAACACAGTTTTGTCTTTACAAACAACATATTACAGAAAATACACTTTATTCAAAGCTTCTTTCACACTACAGGGGGAGTAGTGGGGTGCTAAAGCTAAAATATGCTGATGGCATCTTTTAGATCAGTCTAACGTGTGATGGAGATGCTTAAAGAAATTCAGGGGACACAGAGGTCCTACATATATTCAGAACAACCTGGAGCAAGAGTGTGCTTGAGGAAGGGAGATGGGCTGCCTCTAATTATCCACTTTTGGCAGCAGAAACATTACATTCCTGGGTTCAATCATCTCCCAACACCTGAAGGAGACTACCAGCATGGACTTTGCCAAGTACAGAACCTGTGCCTGCGTGGAGTCCACCCTGAACACCACCACCTTCTAACTCTATGCCAAACGTTGCAGATCACCGAACATCGAAGCAACTACACACAGATCCTGTCACCTTCTTCTATTTTATGTGCTTTTTTTTAAATTATTTAAAACCTTGTTAACATTATTTAGTTCAATACTTCACACATCTGCAGAAAATCCAAACAAAATTGGTAAGAAAAGCAAACGCAAGTTCAGAGGGATTTCAGCACCACGGAGAGAGGCATGGTAAGTCTGTTAAAACTGTTGTTTTGTTGGAAGAAAATGTTGGAACCAAACTAAAACACAAACAGGAGGTTGTGTTTTCATCGTTGGTGAAAAACTGTTTGGACACTTAAGGAATCATGTTTCTTTTCAGAACTGACAAATTTGAATCCCAACACATTTCTTCTGTCTCTGAAATTCACAAGTCAAAGTCCAAAACACCAAAGATTTTTCAACTCTGGTGCATTAAGGGAATCACAGGAATTCTTCAAAAATGTTGTTTACCGGTAGAGAACGGTGCGAGGAGAAGCTGACAGAAGAGCAGTCAGGAGCAGCGCAACTTTGGCTGACAAGATCACAAGTGAGCACAAAGAAAGGGCTGTCAGGCAGGAGAGGAGTGAGGCGTGACCTTGTCAGTCAAGCTAAATGATGCAAAGCACATTCAGCAGTGTCACAGAGGATTGTCTCACTTAGACAAGAGTCACTTACAAGTGTTTTGTTTAGTGAAACATCCTTCACTGAAAATCTCCACCCCAGTTTCTGGCACATGTGCCACAAACTGTGCTGTGTGTTTTTATGCATACTAATGCAGTTCAAGCCAGAAAATAAAAGTTGGAAAAGATTCTTTCTGACAAAATTCATACTATTATAGGACCTCACTTCCAATATTTGAAAAACGTAAGTGGAAAAAATGAGTAGACTGACCAAATTAGGACGAATGGTACATCAGCAGTGTTTGTTTACTTGGATAAAATAAGTGTTTACTTTTCAACTGGGCCACAACTAAGATCTTCACGTGAACATGTGGATGTAAATTTCAAACCAGAGGTAATTTCCTTTGATTGTCTACTTTATTTAGTGAAAAAAGCTAATCTGCACTATAATGAAAACTAAACTAAACAGTTTTGTCCGCGGTCAGAATAAGAGGGCCCTATAAGTGAACCTTGCCGTGGTTCACTACAGGGTGAATGCTTCCAGACTATCATCCAGTTTTGGAGAGGACAACCTTTTCTGACTGTAGTTGATGTAATTGTGTCCCCTTGATCTTCAAACAAATGAATCATGTTGTGATTGCTGTTAGCAAAAAAAAAAAGTTCATACGATTTTATTTAAAAAAATGTATACCATGGTTCGGGTGAATACTCAACCCTAATTGGCTGCATGGTGTTCATTAAAAAGTGATAATCTGCTTTGTGTTGGGCGGTTAAAGCCTCCGCATCATCCATTAATTTCTGATATTATACACCTTGTCGGACATTATCCCTTATTTATTTTAACAAATGTAATATCCTTTCAAAGCTTTCAAACACCATAAAGTAGTGCAGTAATATGAAGACTCTCTTTTTGTGGCCCTAAAATGGATCCAGGTTCCAATGGTTGGAACTAAGGCGGAAATCTGTCACATTCTGTTGGTTTTACAGAGCCAGCAGACAGCTCAAATGGAAATGGAAGGATATGCTGTAATTCTGTTTGGTAATTGTCTTTGTAAATTTTGGTCAATTTGTGTGCTCAACTAAGTGGAGTCGGCACAGCAGGGCGACTTCCAGCCTGAGGCTGCTGGGCACACCGAACGACACATGGGTTCTCTTAATGAGACACAAGCTTCCCTAGGAACAGGATTTATGAATTTTAATGGTCTAAAATGCTGTTTGCTTGTTTTTTTTTTTGTTTTGTCTTTTTGTTATAGGGAAGCAGTGAATTAGTGAACATCTCAAAATTAGCATCTCAAAGGATGTTGCATCTGCTCCGAGCGTCAATCTGCATTGTGTGGTGTTTAGCTGGCATCCAGATCTACTGCTGGCCTTTTCTCAAATCACTCTCTGAACTAGGCCATGTTGATTTCTAGCATATGGGAATCAATATCCTTTAAAGTGTCCTCAAAACAGCAAATGCCAGCCATTCATTCAAAATTGATTAGTGAAACTTAGTTGTTTTCGTCAGCCGCCACTAAGCTACAACTGTGCTCTAAGAAAATGAGCAAGAAAAGAGAAAAGTGAGCTTCACAAAACCCATAAAGACCCATCTGGACCTCACAAAACCCAGAGCCTTTGAAACTGAATCCCAACCACATCTTTCTAGGTTTTTGCTAACCAGTATTAAATTAAATTACACAACTATAACAGAATACACAGATTAATGCCGTAATAGCAAGACAATTAAAATGGCCAATTTTTAGAACAGAGATATAGATCAAGAACATTAATCAATAAACTAGTGACACCAAAACCATTTAATCTGTGTCTCCATCACACAACTGATCAACATGATCAAATATACTTTTACCCATTTAGACTTTCTAACAACTTAAGCTGCTTTTTAAGGTCAACTGTGAACATTTGGTAATTATATAACAGGTTAAAGTTGTTTAAAACTTTTCGAAAGAAGAAAAGTAAATCATTTCACTGCGCTCTTTATTGCTTAAAGGTTTTTATCTAAGTAAAACTATTTTTTTTATTAATCTGAAGATACCAAGAAATTTATTAAAATGGTATAGTGCATTTATTGGTAGTTTTGTTTTTGAAAATAAAGCTTTAAATCCTCAGAAAGTATTTTCAAAATGTCACATTTTAATAAATTTCCACTCAAACAGATTCAATTTCTTTTTGACAAAAGAATTTAACTAAGTAATTATTGTAAAATCCCATTTTTGTTGTATTTTTCACGATAGATAAACAATATTGAGCTACAGATCAATGTTTCTTCAGGCAATTGAGCAAATAATATTTAACTGAACAACTTCATAAAAACTGATCAAGTTTTTCAGCACAACTGAGTTCAATTCAGTCATCTTAAAGGGTTTTACATTTGCAAAAGTTTTACCTTTCTAATAATTAGCCTTTTCTTACTATTTTTAGGATTTCCCAGCAACACCGGGCCATTTTCTGCCTAAGAGACTTCCCATTAAATGATTGTAAATGCCAATGAATCCTAAAAGCTATTAAAAAAACGTTATAACTATAACACAAAAAATGAATAATTGTACAAATTTGATACGAAATAACTGAAAAGCAAGAATAATTTAGTATGTTGAAATTTTTCAACTCAAAAAAGCCCATTAAGTCCATAATGCCCATTAATACCACTTTCACTCCACTAAAGTAGATTTACATTTATTTTTTTTGGTATTTTTCTACTTTAATTTTTTCTCCTACAAAAAAAATTAAGGTGAACTGATTTAAAGAAAATTTTTAAGTCAGTGTTTTTTTTGTATTTTATTCCAACTCATAGATGTTGGTACAAAGAAAATTTGAAAACCATTAATATCATAATTTTGATGACACTACTTTTACTACTTTTACTACTTAAAAAAAGTATAAGAAAAAAACTAATTTAAGGATGGGTTAAAGCAACTGCAGAGAAACTACATTTCCCATGGTGCTGGGCGGAGTTCCACAGATGGCGTTCCTGCCATGCCATCAGAGGTGGGGCGTTTTTTTGTTGTTGTTTTTCTTGCAGAGAAGGCAGTTTGCCCTTTTGTCAGCAGGGAGGGGGGCATCTGCCAACTGGCAGAAGAGGTGAGGATGTATTTAAAGAAATGCTGATGAAGAGATGCCAATGGTAAAAAAAAAGAAAAAGGTTACAAAGCTAAAAGGGTAGAATATAATTATATATAACAGTTTTGTTATGAGCAAAGAAAATAATGGAACAAACTATGAAAGTCAAAAGAATTTCAGGGGAACAATGGGATGCTGAAGGCATTGGAGGAGTGGAAGAAGGTAAGCGAAGGGCAAAAGACAAAAGAAGAGGGAATGTTTCCAGTTGAAGCACCAGAAACGGCATATACTTTAATAAAAGATTTAAATATCAACACTTTCCATAATGCAGCTGGAAAAGTACAAAAGTAAGCATCAGTCTTTCAGAGTCTCATTTCTCAGAGCAGCAGCTCAATGCAGCTGCAGGAAGCAAAAGCTTATCAGAACAAAGACGGCCGGATGGATAATCGGCTCACACAGCTACTTTGAAAACATTTATGGTAAAACAGATGAGCCTGTCAAAGACAGAAAACAGGAGAAGACCTTGGCCCAAAAACTGAGGAAAGACCAAGTACCCTCACACAAACACACGCACTCACACACAGAGGATGTGTTAAATACCTGTACAGCAGCACAGGAGCATTAACAGAGGCTTAAACAGTTCCTTCTTTCACCTTCACTCACTTTGTGTAATCTTTGTCTGAGGTCACAGTTGGCTCCGACAAGCCTGTGGGGGTGGGGGGTGGGGTTTGCAGTTGCTGACCTTTAACTGCTAACCTGCACCCCCAATTAAAATCTCTAAATCAGATCTGAAATTTGATTTCAAGACTTGAGAAGTAAAAAGAATAGAGAAAGAACGATAGGAATCTGTGAGGGACGACAGTAGATAAAAGGAGAATAGGTGCAAGATGGAAGTTAAAAAACAAAGAAATAGAGAAATCATTTATCATTGATAATTTCCCCTCCACCCCTCAATAAAACGGTATTGTGAAAGCCACACCCACTTCCCCCACCCATGAGGAAGTGGGTGTGGCTACATCTTTACATTTCTAAAGTTGAATGCATTACTAATGCGTGTTACTTAGACTACTGTTGTAATTCAACAAGATGTGTCAGTCCATTAATTTTTACTGTTTCAATTGTGAACTTATTTGTGTTTTAACTGCATTTCTCTTAATTATGATTCATATTTTTCTTTTTATTTTTACTTTTTATTTAAACCTCATCAACATCAGAATCCAATAACAAGTAGCAGAAAAAATGCTGAAAATTTGAATCACAGACACACAAAGAGATCAATGATCAACAGGCCAAATGTATAAATATGACTTTAAAGACTTTTAAAGACTTTAAAGTCTTCTTTTTATAAAGTCAAGTTTTCATACTGTGAGCAACACAATGCATGTCCTCATTTGAAAGGGTTCCCATGAGTTCTAAAGGAGTTCTGCCGGTTAGCATAGGTTATAGCACAGCATCATTTCTTGGTGCTTTTTTCCCCCCATCTATGCTTACTGACAAATGTTGCCGCTGTTATCGAGCCTCAGCGACGGTGAGCTGTTAAAAGAAGCAAGGTTAGTGTGTAATTCCTGTGCTCTCACCTCAGGGGGCAGCTCACATTTTCAACAAGCACTTCACAGATGTGAGAACATCCTAATTAAGTAAACAGCTGTCCACTTTACCTGACCCATGTATCCCCAGCATCTGCTCAATTCTCATCACCAGAACCTCACTCCTTACACAAGACACCTCATTTTACTTCTTTTTTTTTAATTAAAAAAAAGAAATGGCATCACTGCAACCACCTTAGTGGTTTAATTTATGTGCATAAAATAAAAATGTATTAACTAAACAGTTCTAATATAAAATATCTGCATGGGGAAAAAAAGGGGTCGAATGTTGGTGCAGTTTCCTACATTTGAAAATTTGTCGTCAAAATGACAGAGATTGAATTTTTTTTATATCTGCTGGCATTCTTCCTGGCATTTTTGTAATTTTACTTACTAATTGCTGCTGGCATTAACAGTGAGGTCTATCCTATTCTATTCTCTATTTTTCAATATTAATGTAATAATAACACCGGTCAAATAAATTGTGGACTTTTAGGCTGATATCTGATTAATTAGTTGAAATCAGATCAATAGTCAAAAACTACTGACTTTTACTTGTGAATAAATAAGTAGACAAAATTAATTATAAATTTATGCTGCAGCTTTTTATTGCCCTTTCAGTAATAAAAAAAAAAAAAAAAAAAAAAAAAAAAAAACGGCAATGTTATCTAGCACCTCTACAGATTTAGGGTTCAGTTGCGGCACAACAAACGTCTGCTTTCTTTGAAATACACACCATTTCCGGAAAATTTGAATTTGATGGAAAGTGTATTAATTTTCACAATTCTATAAAAAAAATACTTTCCCTGAAAATAGATTCAGGGCCCTCTGTTTAATTGATTTTATGTATTTATTTGCACAAATTTGGGTTCCAGCCTATAAAAGAGGATTTCATCAAATTAGAATACTAGATAACAGTAACAGTGTTGCATATTTTACTGGTCAGTTAGGACTGGTCTCTGTCAGCACTCGTTAGATCATGAGGTTAGTATAACTTGGGAACAATTGGCTTAATAAGGCTAATGATGTTTAGCCCTGAGAGGGCTAATATGCCTTGTTTTAGTTAAGAAACAAAAACTTATTAAAGGGAGTTTTCTATAATGTTGGAAAATGTACAAAAAGGCAAAAAAAAAAAAAAATGGTTGAAAAGGCATAGCAACTCAATGGATGTTCTTAAATTAATCAAAACCTATTTTTTCTGTTTTGTCTGCTAGCTTAATGAGCTTTTCCAATGCCGAAAGAGTCTTTCTCTACAAGGTTAGAGTTGGCAGAATCACAGCTTTTATTTACAAGGCAGCTTCACATGCTGGTCACAACTCTGACATGCCAAAATCTCTGTATTTTCAGGGTTGTTATTCGTCTGTTTTAGAATGAACTTATAATTTCTTTTAGTTAAAATAGTCTCTAAAAGCATCACATGATGCATCTATTAAGAATCTGATAACCGGAATTATCCACCTATATGAATGTTCTTTTATACAAAACGAGGGTTTCAGGAATCCAAAAGCTTCACATAATTACTATTATTCCTATATTCATATGTTTAGAGTTAAAAAAACAACAACATTTGAAATCCTTTCTTATTCTTGTTTGCTGAAACCCTTGACGGTTTGGATGAGTAATAATGATGAGGGTCATTTCTGATCTTTGTTTACACTGATCATTTGTAATGACTGTGATGGCAAGGACTGATTAGCAGCTCCTCACATTTCATCTGCACCAGCAAGGTTTCCTTTTCCATCTAAAGCAAATACAAAAACATGTCAATTTTGCAAGGAAAGGTTAAATGTCGGCTAACCAAACCAACAACTGTTTTGTGTTTTGACTTTAATATACATTTCTACAACAGACAAGGAATTGGAATAAAAAAATACATTTTTAAACATTTCTTGTCTATTTTTTGCAAATCTGTTAATTGAGAAGGTTAAAAAAAATCTGGACGAGATTTTCTGTGTCTGACTGCATGCTCCATTTATGAAAAAATAAAGGCGAGAAAAGTTTGTTAACACCATCAAAAAGCACCAACAGAGGTGTGATCTGGGGACAATATAAGAGCTGAAAGGAGTTTCCTCAGACTTATGAAGATGCAAGAGAAGGACAAAGAAACGAAGGCTCAGAACTGCTGCAGTCTGTTGGAGCAGGATCACAGGACGGTCTCCCCACAATCCTGAGCCAGGGGTAATTTTCCAGAGCGCGCACGCTCTCAAACGCGCACACAAACATTCCCCGCACTTCTTCACCAATGCCACCATTCCTTCCTGACACGCTCTCCTGTGCTCCCCTTCCATACTAGGAAAGCTCTGTTCCCATCAGACTCCCCGCGTTTACGCATCACCTCATCCTTCCAGATGCGACTGTGGAGGCGCACGCTGGCCAGCAGCTGGAAGCGAGCCACGGCGCATCACTGAAGGTAACCGACTGTGCTGTCACGCGCGTGACGAGGGGAGTCCTGACACACGCGGCCAAACACGCTTCAAGAAAGTGGGGTTTTTAAAACGCACAGAGGTGGGAAACATGGAAGACGCGCTGGTGGGATGGGGAGCTGCGGACGCGTTCAAAGATGAAGCAGCAGGAGGTACTCACTCTGCAGAGCAAAAGAGCTGGACGTTTCAGCCAAGATGCTGTGCGCGCTGACGAGCCCCAACACCAAAATGTGCTGCTCTTCCTCCTCCCTTATGGAGAGCCTCTGCGATTCTTTCCTCTTCCTCCTGCTTCTGCTCCTTCTTCACTCCGCTCTTCCAGCACTGCGGAGAATAGCTTGAATTGGCTTCGCTAGTTTGGGAACAGGGAGGTGGGACTGGTGCGTGTGTGTGTGTGTGTGTGTGTGGGGGGGGGGGGTGGTGGGGTTGCAGTGATGTAGGCTAGAGGGAGAAGGAGGCTCCCGCGCGCTCACACACGCGCATTAAAAGAAGCATAGCATGGGAGCACAGGAATTGAGGACACATCATGCGGGATGACAGCAGGGCTGATTCAGACCTACAGCAGCTTTTAACTGCGTGTAACTCATTAATGAGCAACCCAAGCAAACACGATTATTCTTCACCACATGATACATACCATTTACAAGATGGAAACTGATCTTGTAAAGCTGGCGGGAAAAGGAGCCCACATTTTAAAGCATCAGGAAAGGCAGGTAGTACTAAATACACCGTCACCTTTGGATACAATTGGGAGATACTAAACATACCATAACTTTACATTTTAGCCAACATTGAAAGACTTGGCTGCAGCCAACCCAGGTCCAACAGGTACCTTAGGTCTGCACTCCAGGCCTATGGTATTGAATCAGTTGTGCCAAAAATAGAAACCACAAGGCTAAGTACAATTGACTGGGCTTCCACCTTTTTTGGGGGGGATTAATAATGTATCTGTCATGGCAAGCTAGGCGAGGCAGACCCAGGCGCTGGAACCCGGAAGGTAAACACAAGGTGAGTAAGTTGGTAAGTAAAGTTTTAATGTTATTCGGATTTGCTTGAGATCTTGATGTGGCTGGAGGCTGGAGAGCAGCGGGGGAAGTTGCTGGAAGTAGCTATGGCTCGTTGCATGGCTGGAGGTCTGAATTGGCTCGTGGCGTAGCTTGAGGTTCTTGAAGCTCCGTGAGGTTCTTTGGCTAAGGTAAACAGGCGACTCAGGTGTCCACTCATGATATGAAGGTCCTGAAAGCGAGGCATAAACAATGTTAAACGAGAACATGAGCACATGGACTGGACTAGACTAGACTAGACTAGACTAGACTAGACTAGACTAGACTAGACTAGACTAGACTAGACATGAGGCCAAACTAGGCACCATCGGGGGTAACAAACTGGCGATGAATACTGGTTCTGGATCTCCTTTTGAAGGTCTGGTGGTAGATGAGATGAGTGGACACAGCTGAGAGGAATCTGGAGCCAAGCAGAGAGGGGAGGGGGAGGAGAGCTTACAGAGGCACCATGAAAGTTTATTGATTCCCCCTAATTTGATCTAAATGGCCACACCTCAAAACTCAGGTTTTCAGAACACATAAATGTTTCCTATGTTCCTTTTTTTGGTCACATATCTCAATTTAAAAAAAGTGTCACAGGTTCATGTTATGCTTCAAAATACAAAATAAAAACTTAACTTTACTTTAAAAATATATTAATAAAACCAAAAAGAAGGGAATGAATGTCGGAACCCCACATAGTGATTTGATAGTTTTTGATTACCATAGTTGCCAGTGGGGAACCAGTTATGAAGGAATCCCTGTTTCTCCTCTAAAACGTTGAGCAGCGTTTTCTTTCAGCTCATGGATCGACCTTGCTCTCCCTTTTGTTCTGGCGTGCGTATGTACCGTGCGCTCGTCCTGATCATGACGACAATCCAGTTGATGTCAAGGACTCCTGGCTTTACATTGTGGGGATGAAGGTTCTGTTTTCTAGTTTGCTGTTTTTTTCTTTTCAGGGTTTAGTTCATGCGTAGTTTTTGTTAAGATAAGGCAGTTTGGTGACCAGCATTGGAGGTTCTAAAGTTGGTCAGGTCACCTCTCACTTGATGCAGTTTTAGAGTTAGATAAGTTCATTCTTTTCTATGAGTTCTGGTCATTGCCTGTCCGTCCTGGGGTCGGATCCCTCCTTCATGTGGACACCCCTGAGGCTTCTTAGTTTATTCCGGAATCCGTTTTTTTAGGAGATTTTCCTTACCGTGAAGGAAGGGTCAAAGGGCAGGAATGCCCTTTTTAGTTTAGCCTGTTTGGTTAAATTTTAGTATTCTCCTATTGAATTTTATGCATTTATGATCCTTTTGATTGTATGGTACTTTACAATTACCCGTACGAAGCCCATTAAGACGACTGTTGTTGTGAATTTGGGCTATAAAAATAAATTTGAGTTGAATTGAATTGAATGGAATTGTTTTTTAGCAGCTCACTTGTTCCCGTTTCTCTCTCTCTCTCTCTCTTAGCCACATGTGCAGTGGAAACAAAATGAGGTAAAATCTCAGTAGAAGTCAAGTTTTGATCTCTTCTACCAGTTTAAAAATGTTTGATCCTCCAGGTCTTAATGTTGGGTACAAGATGATCTGGAGGAGGATCAGAACATCAAACACAGACCAAGATGGAGTGCAGAATACAGAGATCAGGTAACTGGCAGAGCAGATACCGGTAGGGGAACCTCAGCTGAGCACGTAGGGACCCTCCTGAGGACCAATATAGAGCAGGCAGGGAGTGGTGATGAAGCCACAGCAAAGCAAATTCTTACAAGAGCCCAATAACTTGACTAGTCCTTCATGACGGAAACTGGTTGAAAAACAAACTGTTATGGAAAAGACGAACTTTAGATAAATAAATAGGATAACTGGAAAGAAATCAAGCTAAAATATTTATACAAAAAAATTTAATAAAATCACACGAGAATCTTGCTAGACAGAAGATTCAGATGAAAACACACACAGAAAAAAAAACACTTCAAATGTTAGTAAAGTCTGTCAGGAAATTATAGAATCAAAGTGGATATACTGTGTGAGCTAAAGGGAGGTCAGTGATGTGCTTCAAAAAAGCCACTGCTTGCTTGTGTCCCCCTGTGCTCCAGCATGTGATGCCTGTTTGTTTATCAGAGCTTGTTCTGCTTCCATTGCCTCTTTCATGGGTGAATGGCCCTATCAGCTCCTGGCGACCCAAAGACTGATACAGTAGGTCGTGACTCAGAGGGTGCACGTTCATGCGCGCGCATCTGTTTGCATGTGTTTATGTGAAGACCATATGGAAACTAATCCCACTTGCAGTAAATAGACACAGGAACATACTGCTTGCACCTTTGACATCCTGAGTCTGTTGAATATTTTAGCAGATGAATAAAAGAGAGGGATGTACATTATTATTTTGAATGAAATCCTTTAATGATTTAAATGTTATTGGTTGAATGCTATACAGCAACTTTGAGCATTTCTATATTGTTTTACTTTTTTTTATTTTTGCTAATTATTACCCTTTAGGTTTCATGTTTATTCAGCAATATAGCATTCAATCCTGCATTTTCTTCTGGAAATGCAGCCCCTTCTAGTTTAATTTGTGTATCTAACCAACTAATGCCTCATGTATCAGGAAGTTTGCTCATGGCGTTACCAAACGTGCCCTAATATAGAAATGCAAACAAACTTAAATAAATGAATTGTATCATCTGCATAAAAAATTGAAATGTGCATATATTAAAACAGTTTATGAGGACAGGTCTGGATTAGATTAAACATTTGTAACTGCATTCTTTTATCCTGTCTGGGGCAACCCCCCTGATACGCTGAGACAGGTGGTGCGCCTCCATAGGGTGCACATTCAGAGGTGGTCACATCTTAGAGACACGTTAACCTTTGCCAGTGGCCTATATTTCTATTTCTTGAAGGAAATCTTTGAACCTCCATGTTGAGCTTAAAAATGGGTCACTTTAAGTGGGCGTTTCAGTCTCAACTCTACAAGTCTGTCGTCTTCCAGTGGAGGTAAAATTGCTTCATTAATAACTGGAGTTTTGTTTTTACAAACACTTAAAAGGTCCTTATGTTTCATATTGGGTAAAGACTCACATATCCTATAGAAGCCTATGACTGCTCTACTGGAGTCCACACTAGAGGGTGAAGAAATCTCCTGCATAATTTGGTGAAATGTGTGACTCGTCATCACAAACACACTTGCGAGGGAGCACATGACCTAGTTTAGTGGTTATTCCCGCGTCAGGCCAACTGGTCTTGAGTCAAAACGCCTTCTACTGCTAAAAAAACCACAAGTTCAGTCACCACAGGACTGGGATGGATCACATCTGCTTGGAATCCAAAAATGTAAAGCTTCCGTACACTTTGGGGAATTTTAGGTAACTGTTATAGTAGATGTCGGTTTTTAGTCCTGCCCAAGAACAATATTGTGTTTAGCTGTCAAATCCTGACACCTTCATTGTAGTGATAAAAAAAAAATGTTGGCAAGACACGGAAAGCCATGTAAAAAAATGTACTGTTTTCCACCATGATTCAATTTGAAACCGTTTTCCTGCTATGTAGTTATAATATTGGCACAATTAACAACCATGGTGCAGTATGGACCAAGTGTCAAGTTATGGATTTGGACTCTGTGGGGAACCTGCATGAGAAGTTTCTTTTTTTGCTGGACAACAACCGTTGGGAAATGATTCCAAAGTACATTTTTTTAGGAATTTCCAAAATGTATCTACACTATTCCAGGTGTTTTGAACTTCAGTGCAAAGTTCTGCTTAGATTTGTAGCCACACTCACAATAATGTGAGAAAATTCTAGACAGTTTTGAAAGAAGTTGAAAGAAGTTCAACCTATTGTGGTTAATGGCGAGGGTGGTGTTAAGAATCTACCTTGAGGAGACGAGCTCATGAACTTACACACACTCAAACATACATACACTCAATGATCACCAAACTAAAAAGAAGGGAAACACTTAAAACAGAGGAAAAGACAAAGACTAACTGAAAGGATTGATAGGAGGAAACAGAAAACACGAAAACAGAAGCAAGCTGAATGCAAACTGACTTAAAGGAAACAAACACTAGAAGAATCCACTCAAAAAAGGACTAATCTTCAGAGAGTAATAGACTGAAGATCAGGAGACAACAAATCAAAAGAAACAAGGTGAAGCTTTGGTGGAAAAATGGGCAAATCCTCAAACGTGACACTGAAAGAATTAGAAGCTTAAAAAGTTCACTTTAAGTATTATTCTTTGCAGATCTGAAAGAGGACGTATGGAGATGAATTTGGCAAAAACATAGAAAGTAAAAGGAGGAATTGTTCTGAATTAAACAACAGCTAATCTAAAAGCAACATTTAGATGCAGACAAGGATAATAGATAATTATCTTTTGTTTGTCTTGGTGTTTATAATGAATGTAGAAAAATATCAAAAGCCACAAAAAAACTTAAGAGGAGCCTTGAAAGGAAAGATGGGATTCGTCTTTATTTTGCTTGAATCACAGAGACTAAAAGTGTACAAAGAAGCAAAAAATATATATAAAAGACACTCTGGAAATTAAATTAAAACTCTGACAGTAGAGAGTAAACCAGAAGTGTGGACATTTACAGCAAAACATGTAACCCAGCAACCTTATTGCTACACATGTGGAAGTAAAGCAAGAAATGAATGATAAATCATAAAAAAACAATTGTCAGCTGTATTCCTGAGTACAGTGATCCCTTGCTATAACACGGTTTACTTTTCACGGTTTCGCTACTTCACGGATTTGCATTGTGCATTGTGTTCTGCATTCTGATTGGCTAAATAGTCACTCCGCTTTTTCTCTACCTGTGCGTCAATAACGTTGCAGTTTAATATGTACACGTACGTAAATCAGCGGGCCAAATTTACAACACATACGTGCAAATCATCTTACAATTTCGATTTTCTATAAAACCCATAGAAAAAAGAGCAACAACAACTGCCTATCACTGTGTTCTTCTCCTGAACAAACACACCTGCACCGCGGACTTCAGAAGAAGAAAACACTGCAGAGCGGAGTCAGGATGCAGCGGCTCAGTCTAAAGAGCAGTGAAATACACCTGCGTCACTATTTGTCCCACTGTACTTTGTATTTTTTTTATTATCATTTTAAATTTTCTCCCGTTTAATTCAATTACTCTCGGGTCGCGGTGGGCGGGCCTTCTGTTCACATTGATGATTAAAATTATTATTTGACAGTACAGTACAGAA
This sequence comes from Oryzias sinensis, assembly GCA_037389245.1. Taxonomy (NCBI): domain Eukaryota; kingdom Metazoa; phylum Chordata; class Actinopteri; order Beloniformes; family Adrianichthyidae; genus Oryzias; species Oryzias sinensis. Next base: position 44,298,955 of record CM074488.1, on the reverse strand, counting down.
GTCATTTGTTGAAAAAAAACATTTCTAAAGTACTTTTTATTTGTGAAACAAATGCTTGAGCCTGTAAAATTGTTTGATCTTTCTTTTAAATGTATAATAGAGGATTTAATTGTATAATACTTGTTAAAAAAAATAGAGGTTTCTACTTCACGGATTTTGCCTATCACGGGTTCTTTTTGGAACGTAACCCCCGCGAAAAACAAGGGTTTACTGTAGCTCAATTGGGCTGATTTTTAAAATGTAAAAAATCTTTTTAACCTTGGTTTGGTACCAAAATAGATTAACAAATAAAAATTACAGCTTCTGTCAGTGCACAAAAAGTCCAACTTTGGAGACGTGTTTAGGAGTGTAGAGATTGTGAGACTAAAGCTGCTCCATCAGCACAGAACTCATGCTTAAAAACATCTCCCAGTGGACAAAGAAAGCCACTGCTTCTGCCTGAGGCATCCTTTAAGAGCTCCACTGTGGGGTAATTGAAGTAAAACTCTCCTGGCACCAAGATGCTTAAGGGATAACTGGGGAACGATCCACAAATGTAACTGTCCTTTTCTCTGTCTCTCAGCATCGTCATCAGTTTTTTTTTTTTTTTTTTCAGTTTGCGGATGTATCATCACTATTCAAGCATCTTGTAAGCTCGTGGAATAGCATTAGAGGTGTTATCTGTTAATTAACCATAATTTAATTACCAAAACAAAGGGGAAAAAACATGTCAATGCAAGAGAGGGGGGCAGGAAAAAAAACCTGCAGCGTTTGCATTGAACGCAGAGCCTTTATAGATTGCCTCTCTCCACCTCCTCCCATCCTTCAAGGTTTCTCTTCATTCCTTTGGGATCCCTCCCCACCCCCGCTTTCTTGCCTCCACGCTATTTTTAGCCCTCTGTCAGGGAAATCCAATTCACGAGCAGAGCTATAAATAGTTAGCAGTACATTGATCTGCACACCAAAGTGCTGAAAAGAGGGGTTTTTACATCAATGGAACGCAGAGAAGGGAGCATCTTCATCTGCATTTTATTGAAAGTCTTGTCATCGCTTTTTTTGCCTGAAAGAAATAAAAATATATATAGGTTTTCCTGGTAACACTGTTTTCCTAAATTGTTCTAAAAAAAAGCTTTTAGAAATAGCGGTAGACTTTAGAAATGCAGCGAGCCTTGCTGGCTGGATCCACCCTCAGATTTGCCTCTGTTTGGAAAATTTTAAAGCCATTTTTGCAGTTGCTGTGACAACTGTAAATCAGAGCATATCTACCTGGAAAATAACAGGAGATGAAGGTTGAAAGTGAAGTAGATTAGAGGGAGAGAATACATCTGACATCAAAAAAAGGGTGTCGATGTGGTTGGTAAAAGGAGAGGACAGAAATGTGGGGACTCATGCTGATATATGATTACCATCCTGTCAACATGCAGACATGTGGAGCCATAATAGGGCTGTGCCTGCTTTAAAAAATCAGCAATATAGTTTTATAAAATCTACATTGTCTGTCAAATATTTATAGAAGGTTTAAACTTCCCTTGAGAGATGAATTTTAACCCATGCGATGACGTTTGTTCCTTAATTCTGCATCGGCATCTTCAAACCTTTTACATCTATTCCAATTCATTGATGCCAATAAAGATAATTATGCATCAAACCACTTCTGCTCCAAAGTTACCTGAATTTGAAGGCAAAAAAATGATGATTTTTTTTTAAATACTGGAATCAAATTCAGGCATCAAGGGGTTAAAGTCCCACTCATTCATCTATTGATGTATTGTATTTGCATTCCCAGTTATCTTTTAACTTTGATGATGCTGTTTTTAGCCAAAATCCCCAAACCTGTTTTCTAGGACATAGTTTCTGCAGAGCAGCACAAGTTCATTAGAAATTTGGCTCTAAGTTGTGGGCAGGACTGTTGGCACAGAGTGAGCCTGCCCCCTTTCCATCATCCATCCATTTACATGCTCTCCTGCTAGCTTACAGCCCCTCACAAACCCAATCTTACGTTACCAGTGCAACAAAAATAGGGGGATATGTTATAGTGGGATATGTTATAGTTATCCAGCTGTACAGTTCTGAGCCAGATGTCAGTTTGGACAAGGAAAACAAATACAGACATGGATCTATTTGTATGCAAATGGATGCATCAGGATGGAGTGGAGCAGGGAGCTTGTGCCGTCAGCTTTCACGCTTTTTCCAAATCCCATTTTTGTGTCTGCTTCTGATCCATCACAGTTTGCATAACTACTCAAGAATTATATTTTAATATTAATTTTCTTTATATATGTCCTCTATCATCAGAAAAATGCCAGAAGAACATGTTATAAAAAAACAAAACAGGATTTTCATTGAAGTGGGTCTTTATAAGGGGTTGAAGGAAATACAAATCTAAAGGATTTGACCAACATAAAAAAGTATCTTTTGAAGTACAATTCTGATGTATAAACATGAAATTATGAATCCACTGTGTGTGCAACTTTATTAGCGGTGTCCACAGAGAGCCAGGAACTGAATGTTCCAATTTATGTTAGAGAGGCTACATCACTGCCCAAGTCCTTTCTTAAAACCCACTTTTCAATTTACCGTTTAATACTCACAGAAGAGCTTCTCTCTCCTTCTTTTATCCCACCTAATTTCAATTTATTCTCTTTTATGTAATGTTTGTGATAGATTGTTTTAACAATGTGCAATTTCCTTCTGCACTTTGAATCTATTTTTAACTGATTATTTACATATTTTATTCTCAGCTATTTAACAGCACTTTGGTCTGTATGGGCAATTTTAATATTTTATTTATAAGTTATTATTATTTGTCATGATACTGCAGGGGGGTGGAACCCAGATGCTGTATCCCAGAACGAAGACAGGTGAGTTTTGAGGTAATTAGAGTTTTATTGTTTCCCCAGATGTGTAGTTGTTTGTGGCTGGTGGTGACGTGGATGAGCCTGATGGCGTGGCTGGAGGGCTTAATGCGGTCGGTGTAGGCTGTGGTTTCTTGTGGGCTTCTGTGCAGCTGAGAGGATGATCCGTGCTGACTTCACTCTTGGCAGGTTGAAGATCCTGAGACAGGGAGCAGAGGTTTAGAGCGAGAACAAAGCGTAACATAAAGTTACTGAGCATGACTTGGACCAGGGCTAGTCATCATAAGGGGTAACAAACTGGCGATGAACTGTGGTGAGGAGTCTCCTTTTAAGCAGCAGCAGCAGGTGAAGAGAGTGGAGTCAGCTGGTGGCAATCAGGCAGAGAAGCAGGCAGAGCTGGAGGGGGGAGGAGTCTGACAGGCACCATGACAATTATTATTATTATTATTATTATTATTATTATTATTATTATTATTATTATTATTATTATTATTACTATTATTATTATTATTATTATTATTATTATTACTATTATTATTATTACTATTATTATTATTATTATTATTATTATTATTATTATTATTATTATTATTATGTGGAGTGGGTTTTAATACATGGCAGCAGCTATTGTAACAATTCTATATTTTAAGTAGAACTCCTGTTTTTTTCTCTGTTTCTATTTCCTTACTGGCTCTTTTTCACTAAAACTAAACTTTTCATTGACATTTGCTTTTTGCTAACTTTGATAGTTGGGGGGTGGGGGTTGGGGTTCAATTAAACAACAATGTTCTTTGTGTTGCTGACCGGAGCAGCTGATTTAAGAAGGTAGAAGATTTGGGTAAGACATGGGACTGAGGCAACTATGCTACGCTACATCAAGTCAGTCAAAGACAAACGTGAAAAAGAACAGCCGGTAGTTTTCAAAATAAAATGTTGATCACAATCAAAAAATAAATTGAAAAAAGAAAATTATTTAGTCTTTGCATGTGGACCGGTACAAAGTGACCCACAAATGTGCTGGTCACAGGATGCTCACAGCGGCTCCACTGACTAAAAAAACAAACAAGTTTACCAGCTGTGATTTTCATTGAATAGTGGGCCTTTGGATGTACTTGTTGTTAAATGTGACATATACCAGCAGATGCATTAGTAACTTACAGTGAATACCCCTTGTGCTATCTTAGATGACCCCACCCTTACTTTGATGTGTTATTCCTACCATGACAAAGGTGGATAAAGGTGGACACCTGTAGAAGATCACAAATCATTGAAGAAAAAAGGTTCAGAGCACTGTCTTGTGGGTCTAGATGACCCAACTCCCAATGTAAAGTGCTTAGGATAGCACAAGGGTTACACTGTCAGAGGGCGTCCCTCACCATGTCTTAAATGGCATGAGTGGGCTGCTCCAGGGACCCCCTAAACCCTAAATTAAACAGGTATTATTAAACAGGTATTATTAATAAATGAATATATTCTGTATTCTAACCTTTTCCTTCAGCATAAAACTCATTTCCTAAAAAAAAAGCCCTGTAGATCCGTCTTTTTATTTTTTGTATTTATTATCTTAATAGTTTAGAATTAGGTGTCCTTAAAGGTTTCACCTTAACACAGTTGCTGCTGTGCAAACTGTCAATATTTTTCACCTGTTCACCACATGCGATCGTTTTGTAGATGTGAAAGAATGTGTGTGTCTTTTGGCGGGCGTGGGGTGGCGGTGGTGGGGGAATGGGGCATGAAGGAGAGGCGATCAAGAAAGAAGGACAGAGAAAATAATGAGAGCAGACGGCGAAGCGCCTGCCAAGAGAGGAGTAATGAAATTGAGGCTTAGTCTTTGTCAAATTTATTGACAGAATGGATTCTGGTCATTTTGCCACCATTTCTTTTCTCTATTTTAAGACTGAACTGTTTTTTTTTTATTCTCTTCCTATATCACCATCCGCATATTTTTTTTCACAGGAGTAAAAACATCACATAGGATATTAACAGGATTTACACAAACATCAAGAGCAGCAGCTGAAGCAAAAAGAAGGACCCACCAGTGAGACACAAACAGAGGAAGACTTAAAACTAGAGAGGATTTAAGGAAAGGGGAAAAATAGTCATCTGCATGAAGATTTCAAGGAGGCATTGTGTCCTTGGGAAGGCTTTTCTTTTCCTCTAATCCTTCCAGCTTCCATTTACTGTATCTCAGAAGGGACAACAGCAAGAATCCTCTTAATTTATAAAAGTGCGGAAGTGACTCGCAGTAGAAATGCATGGATGAATCCTTTACAATGGGTGACTTGTTGATGAAGTGAAGAAGGAGGTTTAAGGTCAAGTAAGTGCAGACTGTCACTGTCTGGGCAGAAATCACTCATATATTTCCACTTTAAGGTGATTTTTTTTTAAATTTGTTGAAATGTTGTTGGAGACAGCAGCGGCCAGCCTGGGGGGTCTCTGTCAAAGCTCACATACACTTGCACAGAAATATGGCAGCAATCATATACTGGAGGGGAAGATGAAGCGCACTGACGTGTTTAGAGTTACATAAGATGTGGGCATGCCCTCACCCCCAAATGCATTTCATGACTTTGAGTATGAACTGTCAAAGCAATAGTTTAATATGATGCAAGGCAACAAAAGCATCATGTGGCATTTGCTTATTTAACTGGCTGTATGAGCGAGCGACACAATCTGCTACACCATTTATCCCACTGATTCATGTCCATTATATTTGTTATCCTACAAATACATGTTCTTTCATTTTACAAGTTTTTGGCATTTTTACAAACATGTGTTGGTTACAGTTCTCACTTTAGAAAGACATGCTAACCAAAAATGAATTTTACAAACATATGTTATCTGTAGTTGTTTTTTGACAAACATGTTCCTTACATTTCTCTTCTGATAATTTCATGTTTTTTTCCCACTTAATTCACTAATGCACATATTATATTTTTCTCTACGCAGTATAGTGTGACATTAAATTGGTTAAATCAGTAAAAAAAAGATTCTTTTCACCTGTAACCCTTGTGCTATCCTAGGCACTTTAACATTGGGAGTTGGGTCATCTAGACCCACTAGAGAGTGCTCTGAACCTTTTTTCGTCAATGATTTGTGATCTTCACTGGTGTCCATGAAATCTTTCCACCTTAATCCACCTTTGTCATGGTAGGAATAACACATCAAAGTAAGGGTGGGGTTATCTGATATAGCACAAGGGTTAAAACTTTTAAATAACAAAAAAAGACATACACATAAGACCATAGGACTTGATCAAAGGAATGCCACCTCCCCTTTTGACAGTAATTGTCTGTCAAAAAGGGCATTACCAGTTATGAGCATAATCCTAGATATCAAGAAAGATGCATCTCCTGCCTAATAAAAAACACAAAAAAAACAAAAAAAAAAACAGATGTTTGGATTCCTCCTAGAATAGAAATGTGATGCAGCAGCTCACTTCTTCTCTGCTTCATGTGAGAAATACGCCAGGAGCCACACTGAGCTGGCAGAGGCTGCCACGGCCTGAAGGGGCCTGGAGCATTTAACTGACTTCTCCCCTCCAACCGACTACATTTAACCCCCCACCCCCCGAATCCAAGCAACTTCTTTGACTAAAACACATGCACAGAGACTTAAGGAAGGATACTATTTCCCCTGCTCATTGTGATGCATTAATGCAAGCCAGCAGCTGGATTAGGCCCACTCTAGCTGTCGCCTCTGCATTGTTAGAAAAAAAAAAACACCATGGTGCTCCTGCTGTCAAAATGACTAACCCAGATTTGTGACGGAAACTTTGCAATGACAAACGAGACTTATGACATTTATGAAATCCAACCTATGACGTGCGAGAGTGCCGCTGCCCATCTGTGTTCTGGGCTGCCATCGCTCTGACCCATTTAGGCCCTTCTGCAGACAGATAAGAGGCTGTGGCGCGCATGTGACGGGATGCAGGCTTGACCGGCTCAGGCGCCACCCTTCAGCTTCATTCATAACACTTTTGAGGGTTTGTGTTAATATTTATAAATGCGTAATTGTATGCTGACCTTTCAGTCAGAAATAATCATAAAAAATGTAAAGAATAAATTACAGCTGCAGTGACCATGTGCTTCCACTAGCTGGCAGCAGACATCTCCTCACTTGAGAGCTTTGTGAGCAGAATGCAGGAAAGGTTGGAGACTATTCTGGATTATTTATTTTTTTAAGAAAATAAGCATACATTTTTTAAAATTATTTTAAGCCTTTTTTAATGATGAACATAAATACAAGTATAATTCAGTTTTACGCATTTTATAAGAGTGAAATTCCCAGATTAAAAAAAATATATAAGACTTTGATTTTATTCTTGGAAAATTAAAGACAAGTACCGGTAGGTTCAATCAAAAAAAAAAAAAAAAAAAACTATTTTTTTAAAGTGTTTTACAACAATTCAAAAAGCATTTAGTCCATTCAATTGATGAATCGTGCAACAATAAGGTTTATTCTTGAGATTTTATTTTTCTTTTTTCTTTTTATTTATTTTTTCACATTTTTTTGCAAGAATTTGACACAAGAGAAATATTCCTGGCTCAGGATAACAGAAGGCACACCAGACTCATCAAATGTTTTGACCAGAGAGGAGCACCTGTCTCTCTAAAGCACACGATCTCCGGTTTCCATGGTGACACTATATTCTGCTGGGAACTTTCCAACACCGACTCACTTTATTATCCAAAAAGGGATGGATGTTCCTTTGACAACTTTCTGTTCAGAACTGTTCAACTTCTTGCCTTGAATGGACCTCTTTGAGAAACTCAAATATTTTCCCTGTTTTTTCTGACCAAAGGGCAGAAGAAATGGATCCTTATTTTAGCCCAAGCACCAAATCATGAAATAATTCAACAGTATTTTGTAATTTTATAGGTAATTTTGTAATCTGTAAGTTTATAGTCATCCATGATTCTGACATAAAGAAAAATCTGTTTCTATGGATTTAAATTTCTGATTTCAATTTTTTTTACTGCAGAAGTTTAGATTCACAATATTTGTCAGTCTTGTTTTCAAAAAGAAAAGCTTAAAAACACTTTTAAAAAAAGACAAGGAGACAGACAGTAGCTAATTTTTTGGGGATTTTGATTTGAAATGGTTTATTTCAAGCAATCAAATAATAATAATTCACAACAACAATACAATCATCATTTATACATTCATAAAACAACGAATCAAACTTAGGATAGTTAGACATATTAATAAATATTGCATGAAAGGGAGTTGAAAGAAGCAAATTTATATAATCCCACCCCTGTTTTACCGTCGTTTTGTCAGACAGAATTAAGAAACCTGCAGTATCAATAAAGCACATGATAAAGATAAATTACTTAATTATTATGTAAAAAATAACTTTTAGAAATCAACATTGCAAATGCAGATCATTTATCTAAAAATATATGCAGATTATGTTACTTATAAAATTCATGTATACGATTAATAAAAATATTACTATATCAGTAAAATAAACATAACACTGTTTCAAAAATTTTCTTAGCAACACTTGATGTAATTATCAAAAGTTAAAATATGTGCAAAATTATGTTTCATTAGGAAAAATCGTGAATCAATTTTTCAATTCTTTGAGCAAGTGAAGTAATATCATTAGAAATCAATCAATTTAACCATTTTCAATACTTGATTAATCATTTATTTTATTATTATTATTTTAACTTTTTATAATAAGGTAATGCTGTGAAGTAAAAATAAAAAAAGGGGCCATAATCTGTCGAATGACCAAGGTTGGTATTCCTTCTTTTGCTGATTAACAGCCATTATTCTGGCTTTAAATAGAGTTTATAGTTCTCTTTGATGTTATGTCTGCAAACATTAGATATAAGTCCATATCCTTCTTCAGCTGATTAGTGACGCTGAAAGTTGAGGTCAAGTTGTCTGCAGGTCAGAACTTTGTTTAAAATCAGGGTCACTTCTGACTTTTGGAGAAAATGATGAATCTAGGCATCATATTTCTTGAAATTATTTGGCTCTTTGATTTATTACGGCATGTTGGTTCAGACGTACGTGATCAAACACTTCTCCAAGTCCTTCATGTTGTTCACAACGAGACCCTTGGACCGGTCCGGTGGACCAAGTTGTTTGACGTAAATCCTGCAGCCTTTAATCACCCCAAGTGTTCTCAATCTGCTCACGCTTCCTGGGAAGCCTAGCATGTTTGGCCGTTTCAGCATTCCCTCTGGTCAGATGGTCGTTATGATAAACAGCAGATCCCTTCAGATTCCTCCTTTGATTCATCAGAGCTAGCTTGTATTTTTGATTTTAACAAAAGTGAGACAAAAAAAGCTGTACACAAACAGAAGCAACAAAAACTGACTCAACAAAGTACAATTTTCCCTTCAAAAAACTATACACAAGTGTTTAATTGAAACAAAGCCTTCAACAAAATTGAATTAAATAAAAGTATTATATAGAGCAGTTCCTTAAATGAAAACTGTAGGCTGGCTTCAGAAAAGAGCAAGTTACACTTTTTGTTACTTATAGCTTTATCTTTTGTTTAATAAAAAATACATAATGTTTTACTTATATTAGAGCTCAAAACTAGTCATTTTTCGACTATCATGACTCAAAAATCTATTTAAACAATTCAATATCCCACTTCAAGCTTTATTAGCTCTGCTTTGCAAGCTTTATATTTATTCAGAATCCTATGGTTGACATCAGAATGTATCAGTGCAATGCACACACATCTGTCGGTTAATTTCCTTTTTTACAGCTGGAAAACACAGAGAGATGCTGCCTTTGTGCACAGATTGAAAATGAGTGTGTGGATCACAAAAAGGGTCATTCACAAAAAGTCCATTCACAGTCTTGTTCAAAATGTTGAAATTTGAATCATTTAATCAAAAATAACACATTTAATCTATAAAGTAGAGCCTAAGGTGGAGAACAGTTAAATAAAGTGTCAGATGTGTTTCCGGTTCTGATGAATTGAGTCAAAAGTGACTGTGGTAAAAATTGTGACCTTTCAAAACCCTTTAAGAGCTTCAGCTCATCAGCTGCTGCATATGCAGGACTCCAGCTGTGACTCAACCTCTTTACTGCTGTCTGTAATATTCCTCTGAGGGAAAGATGTCTGTGGGGTTTCTTGTTTCCCATCTTTTTAAGCTGACAACTTTCTAAAAAATGAAACACTGATGTTTTTACCAACTTAAAGTTTCAAACATCCTCATAGTTTGTGTACTGAACAAGCAAAGGACGACGAATAGGTGGACTGATGATGCAACCGTCATGCACCAAGAAGGTTTTTTCTTTTTTTTTAAGTTTCCTTTTAGATTACTAAATAGAAAATGTTCCAACTTAGTGAAATGTTACGTAGAAGGCATTGGACTCCAGAGAGCCAATCGGATTGGAGTTGTTGATGAGTTATAAAAAAAAGCATACAGAACACGTAAAAGTGAATTATTTTTCACTTCTGCAACAAATGCAGATGCAACAGTCACTATTCTGCTTCTTTTTATAAGACCCTTTCAAACCCAGTAAACATAATCCTCTCCATTCCTATACAGTTCGTCCATGGTCAAAGGTGACTTTAGATTGATTAAAAAAGTGAGAGATTACATTTTTGACTAAGGTCACAACAGAAAAGTCTATCACTCCATCATCTTCACCCCGCTGGTGATCAGAGCTTCCACACACCTGAACTTCTGCTCCGAGGAAAGTTGCTTTGTTGTATTCTGAATTTGTTGTTTTATCAGAAACAAAAGCAGGACATGTTCTGTTTAAAAAAAAAAAAAAAGAAAACTTGAATTTCTCAGCAAACAACCAATTCAAGTCTTGAAATTAGACTTGAATTTATGATTATGTGTGAAAGAGTGAGAGAACCTCACCTGAACAGGTACTCTTTTACCTCAACTGCATGCAGTTTGGTTTATTTTATTAAAAAATATAAAGCTGCTGCTGGGATAAAACATGGCCTCCCAAATATTTTATCTCTTTTTGGCGCACTCTAGTGGAAAGTCAGTGAACGGGTGAATACGTCTTAGCAGGGGAGGTTGTCAAGATGTAGGTTTTACTACTGGATAGAGCAGATAAATCAAAGAAAACAATGCAAAACATGTAAATAAATCAATTTAAAAGGGTTAACAAGCTTTGACTGCACATTTCAAAGTATGAGAAAAGGAAGCTGTCTCAACTCTTAGCAGATTGTGCCCAACATCTGTAGAGCCAAATTTGTGAGCATTTTCTGAAGGGATCGAACTTTAGACTTTGGAGGTAAAGAAAGCAATCCATCTAAAAATGCTTCATCTTTTCCTTTAAAAAAAATCTGAAATTTGTTTGAAGGTAGAAAATTACCTTTTTCTCAAAGAAACCATGATTAATAAGCTGTAAAAAAAACATCTGAACGGGGGAATTGTTTGTATAAAACATTGTCTGAATTGAATTCAGCAAAAATAAAAGAGTTCAGAAGGAAGGGTTAGTGTTGCATGTCAATACACAAATGCATTGAAAGTGTATTGTCAATAATTTATAGATCAGACTCAGGTATTTAATCTGTAAAGTTTCCCAGAATGCTCTTTTGTGCCAACCTGTCCATCAAAAGTCTCCCTGTGTTTGATGCATCATGCTGGGCTCTTGTAATGCACATATGGGGTCCCTGCAGCTCATTAAACTCAGATCAATACCAAGCAGCTGCTCGATAAGTTTATTGATCAGTGCAGCCGACTTGTGTGAGTGTTTGTGTTTGCACGTGTGTTTGGTTTGTGCGTCAAACTAGTAAGCAAAAAAAAAGTCTTGCGTATGATTCATTTTTGTTTAAATTCCGTTAAAGGAAAATAAAAGGTCAAGTATGTTTTATTGTGAAAAGCAAAGGAAAGATTTAACTAACCAAAATGGCATCAGTTAAGTAACATGTATTCTCGTGTTATTTTCCAGGTATATGTGCTTTTAGATTATTTTTAAGCAAAATTTTCAGTACAAAAAAATATATATTTGTGCTCAATGTTTTATTTATTTTTTATTAGGGCAGTGTATCATTTTGAAAAACAAAAAGGTGAACAAACTCTGCCTGCTCTCCCACTGACACATCCCAACATTTAGCAATGTTCATGTTGTGTTACTGTGATCTCTTGTGCAGTTCCATTACGTAGCCTGGACTCAGACTCAAACAATAAAACTCCTTTTCACAATTTTAGAGTAAAAAAAAGACTTAAAAAAATAAAACTCAAAAGCACAGACTTTTGTTTCAACACATACATCAGTCTGTTTATGTATGTTCCTCCTCGGTGCAGCTTTTTAAAATCATTTCAGTTATTTGTCTATCCATCCCTCAATTCTCTACATCATTTTTTCCCGATAACCATCCCTCCATCTAATCATTGTTTACTTTCTTTAGCAGTGTATTCTCCTCGGCCCTGTGGAGGCAGTTTTAAATCACTGTTTCTCCAACAGCAATGGCTACAATTGAATTGGATAAAATGCAGTAAACAATTTCTGAAATAATCTGTAAATAATTTCATCCAGCAGCACAAAGGTTTGCATACAGAGGGACTCCACGCATCCTTCAGGATAACAGGATGGTCTTCTCAGACTGGAAACATTCAGCCCGAGAAAGGACAGGCCTGCTTCGCTGTGACAGACCTAAAGTAGCAAAACATTTGTTGATCGTCCTGGAATTAAAATGACTGCCTGTAAAATATCAGGAATAGAAAAGATCCTATGGTTTAATCAGTGAGTCACGGCGGATTTCAAACGGCTGCATGCCCACATTCAGATTTTTTAACACACATACATACAGTTGTATCTCCATCCTTAAACACCTCTTTGTGGCTAATAGATGTGGAGCTAACAACAGAGTCAGTGGAATAAATGTTGCTTTTGTTTGGTAATAAAACAGTGACCTAATGTACTTTATATTTGTGAAAGATCTTTAAATTACTGTAGTGACTCTTGCATATATCAAACTTTATTGAGGAGATCATTTTGGTCCTCTAAACATAGAAAGACGTTTTTATTTAAGTACGTCTCTCCTTTTCACTTTGATTTATGGTCTGTGCTAGTAATGATCCGGTGGCTGCAGTCATCTTGTTTTCAGCCGTCACGGTGCATTGTGCTCTAATGTTGTTCACTGGGAGTGATGTGGAGTGTGTTTACCCCACTGTCACTTCCTCTTGGCAGGTGAGGTGTCTCTGACTGCAGATTACTGAGTCCTCAGAGGAGAACAACAGCAGTGAGACATGAAAGACTCTGGAAATGATTATTTTTAATTTCATTTTCAGGCAGTAACATATAACCGGAGTGGAAGGAAAATGAAATTATTACATTTTCACTCGCAGACACCAGAGGACAGTAAAATTGTGGGTCTAAGAGACACAGTAGACAAAAACATGCTGCTTTATAGTTCTTTCTTATTTTGACCGTGTCACAGTTTGTTTTCACTTTAACAACTTTAAAGACAAATCCAGTAAATATTGATTTAAATGTTTAAAAATTATGAGGTTTGTGCTCTTTTGTTTGGTTTTACAGTAATAATTTTACTCAGGTTTTGCTTTGACTCGTATCCCTGTCAGTCACTCCAGCTTCATGTTAGTAATCATCCACAGCTGTTTTCATTTCCGGTAATTGTCCACTTATTTAAGTGTTTTGTTTTTCAGGTGATCTGCTTTTTCGCACTTTTGTCGCTCCTTTGGTTTTGTCAAGTATAAGTTTATTTTTATATGATTAAGTTTTCCCCACCAAGCCTAAGTCCAATGCCAGTTCCTTACAAAAAGGTCATTTTTCTAAGAATTATATATGTTAAAAAAAATAAATGCATTTAGTTTTGTGTTTTATACAATAGATATTGAAGGGATGTTTTATTTTGTTTGGAATGTGAGAAAGATTCTTGGTCTTTAGCAATGGAAAAAAAAAAAAAAAAAAATAAAACACCTACATTTAATCCAAATATACCAAGCAGGGAGCAAAGTATTTGTTGTTAACGTTTGACTTTTGAATGGATTGACCACTTTAGTCTTGCTTTACTGTAAAGAAAGAAAAAAAAAAACTTTCATCGTTCTGTTAATTATTTTAAGGCAAAAGTCAGTTTTTGCCTTTTTTGTTGCTTATTCTCTTGAAAGCATTAAGTTTTCTCAAAGCACAACATTTTGCCTTGTAATCCACTGCACCTTATAATCACGTTGGCCACACAAGTGTGGCGAAAATGCACATTGCTGCATTGGCTGCATTTATTTTGAGTGTGTCCAAGGCTAAATGTTGTTAGTTCCATATATTCAATATTAATTTTAAAATTAACTCCCATTAGGTGTCAGGCACCTAGGTGTGTGAAATGTGTTCTCTTACCCATTCCCTGGGGGACACAGTTGCGCTTAGAAATCATTTTGTGGTTTCCCCTAACCCTTACCCGTAATTCTAACCCTTCCTCTGTACTACTCAGAAAAAAGTTCAGCAGTGGCCCTACGTATTTTGAAATCTACGTTCGAATAGTCCCTTTCTTGTTGTGTGTTCCTAGCAAGGTAGGGAGTTGCCACAGGTTTGTTTTAGTGGTATCAGTCTGCTTTTTGTATGTGACAAACTTGGTTGAGAGATACAGGTTTTGTGAATATGCTATTTAGGCAAACGGTTAGCATGTTACAGACAAGTTCTACGTAATATTGTGAGTTGATGAAGTCTGACTAACTGATACATTCATTTTTGACTCTTTGTTTTCTCACTTAATGCAATGGAGTAAGTTTTAAAATAGACCTCTGATTCAAATTGGTCCTCATGATCTGGTGCGCCCTATTGTGTGGAAAACATGGTAGTTTACTCACTGACTTACTGATTAGGTCCCTAAAGGTGCATTTAGACTGGCTTCATGGACTCGCGTTTAAGCAGCCAGTTTAAATGAAGGTTTAAGCAAACGTGCGCACACCAGATTTCCAGGCTTCCGCGTCTTGAAGGCTTATGCTCATGTGTTGCAAAGCAGGTTTTTAAGTCTGGCTGTGTACAAATTGGGCATTCACTGATCGCAACAACTGTTTGAACTTTTTCACACTGAATGCCGGCAACACAACACTGTGACCAATCAGGGACTCAGATTTGATAGTGACGTGTGCACAGCATGCCAACCGTTGTGAAATTGATCACAAGGGAGAAATTAATAATTGGGTTCTGTGCCCGGTCTGATTAAAATTACTCTAACGAACGTTTATGGGAACAGATTTGTGAAACCAAAAAAGCCTGGAGCAAGATTTGCGCTGCTTTGACTTTGCACACCGAGCCTCTACAAATTGTAGGTGGTGGACGAGCGCTAGAAAACTGTAAAAACACAAAAAAAGAAGAATCGCGTTATACCTGCGTGCCTGTTGTGAACACCTCCAGCTGAATCCACGTTCTTGAAACCGCTTAGAGTGTGTTCTTGATTGAACCACACGCGGCTGGTGTAAATGTACCATTAACCCTTGTGCTATCTTAGATGGCCCCACCCTTACATTGACGTGTTCTCCCTACCATGACAAAGGTGGATAAAGGTGGAAATATTTCATGTAATCAATTCAAGATTTCATGTAATCCATGGACACGGTGAAGATCACAAATCATTGAAGAAAAAAGGTTCAGCGCACTGTCTAGTAGGTCTAGATGACCCCACTCCCAATGTTAAAGTGCCTAGGATAGCACAAAGGTGACATGTACAAATGTTAGCTTTGAGATCTTGGAAAAGATCCCTCTGGTTCATTTGTGAACAGAAAACTTTGCAGCAACATGTAAAAACTATTTTCTTTCTCAGTATTTGATGCAAACTTCTAAAAGTTTATTTTTCATTTTTTATCTAACATCCATTTTCTACGAACAGCTACAGGAGTTCAGATTGAACCTCTTTCAGAAAATATTGAGTTCATTTTTGTGTGTTTGACAATGTGAACTGTTTCAGTGTAATGGAAAAAGGATGTGTTTCGGAATCAACACGCCATTCAGCAAAAGTGGTTCACAGGTGAAAGACCTGTTCATATAATTATGATCAGAAGATTCCTGGTATTAAACATTAAAGATGTGACTGTGATTGCGGCACGGTTAAAGCTTTCATACCTTTAAAGATGCTATTTAGGAAGGGAAAAAACCTTTGCTTCACAGCATCCTTCGGGTCGAAAAAAAAAAAAACTGCATCTGCGCTGACATCAATCTCACAAAAAGTAGGACACCGTTGGGGGGTTAAAAAAGGGATTTTGAGAGGTTTTAGACACACCCAACGGGAATCATTTTTCAATCTCATCCTGCTTGTATCTTTTGAGTTGAAAGTGGAGCTGCAGCTCATGCATCCTACAGGATCAAAATGGGATGCAAAGAATTTGAACCCTGACTTTTTTAAAGGCATACACATATTTACATGGAATCTATATAAACGTTACATTAAAACACAAAGAATAAGCAGCAGATTTTGCCAAGGAAGTTATTAGGCTCAGTTTATACTTAATAGCAATCCATGAATTGATTGGGTTGGATTAGTTCCAAGGCCGTTTACAGGGAATCACACCGGTCTTTGCAGAATGTGTCACAAGCTGATGACATCATCCGCAATTGGTATTTTACGTCCATTTAACCTGAAGCTATTTCAAGTGATTAGAATACATAATGGCGGAGGATAAACAATCTAGAAAATTGTGTCTTTTTAGCATTGGTAATAATGAAAACGTAATTGAAGAAGTTAGGAAATATCTTAAGTGACTTAAAAACAAGATGGAAAAATCTGCGGGACATTTTTACCAGGGAGAAGAAGGAACAGTCATGAAGTGTTGACGTGGCAGGAAGTCTGCTTGTGACCAGTTGATGTCATTTCTGGAACCCTTTATCAACATCATCCAAATGGAAACAGTATACCTAGGTACATACTGATTGTTGAGAGTTGGGACAAACACATTCCAAAAAAAATAAAAATAAAATAATTGACATTATATTGGTAAGGGTTACATATTAATGTCAACAAAAATGTGTGATATTTAACCATGTAAAGTTAGAGGATGTTCATTTTTATTTTATTCTTATTTTTTAACAAATTAATATTCACCTTGAAGGGTCTACATCATGCAGAATCAACTTGTTGAGCGTTAAAATGTAATATAATATTAATTATTTACAAAAAATGACCCCAAAGCTTTATTTGGATTTATTAAAGCATCTCTGAGCACTCCTTTAAAAACCTGCGCTCTGAGCTCCAGCCCCTTCCAATCCATGAAAATGAGTGGGATCTCACATTGTGATGAAAATAAGTGAGGAACAGCTCCTTCCAGGAAGACCTTGCGCAGCATGCACATCCATCTTTGCAAAAGTTTAAATTTTGTTTGTTTTCATGGGCGAAAAGCAGACACGCTGCCGAGGCCTCCAGGTTGATGTCATGAAATGGGCGGCACCCACAAGGAGCCAAAGGCGGAGCCTCAGAGATCAAGGCATCATACTTACGGGCAGGAAAATTACTAGTATTTTATTTAAAAAATATATCTTTAGTGTGCTAAAGGGAATGTATTATCATATAGTTTACTTTGAAAGGTTTAATAGAAGCATGAAATAGGCCCTTGAATGCCTTAATTTATGTCAACTCTCTGAGACACATCTAAATTACAAAATTTAAATGTTTATAATAGCCTAAAGGCCCGTACACACCGGGACGAATTTCGCCGGCGATTTTCGCCGACGTTTAACGCCTCGTGACTAGACAAAGGGCACCAATGAGAGTGTGCACACCGACGCGAAAAAACGCGACGCGTTAAAGCGTCAAAAAAAAAAAAACGCCTCGGGTTCGTTTTTTTTTTTCTACGCGTCGCGTCGAAATCTACTCGACCAATGAGAATGGCGCTTTTGCACACATGTCTGGAGCTTCTGAAGTTACAGTAAAACACAACTTGGGGGCGCTCAAACACAAAACTGCCTTGCTGAGCACACATACCAGCGAAGAAGATAGACGTCAAGTAGCGTCTACACTGCCGCGAAGAAATAATGATGGACATTCTAAAATATCCCCGAACCAAGCACCAGTTGGAGCTACTGGTGCTTGAAATATTCATGTTTTCTTTGTTTGATTCTGACAATCGCGTAAATACTTGCTCTCTTCTTCTGAGTGAAAAGCGACTTTAAGAAGCGTAAAGTTGCGCAGCGCCACCTTGTGTACAGGAGTATTTCTGTTTACATTAAGCGCCATCTAACGTCAAGGAATGAAATTGCATGTTCGCTCGGCTCATCGTCAGCGAAAATCGCCTGGGTGTGAACACAAAAAACGTGGCGAAAAACGCTGGCGAATAACGCCTGGCGAATATTCGTCCCGGTGTGTACAGGCCTTTACAATAATCTTAAAGTCCCACTACAGTTATCTTTTGAGCTATTTTAAAAGCATTCCCAGTGGTCTTTTAATTATGACTATGCAGTTTTTAGCAAAAATAAAAAATCTGTGTAGTTTTTCAGGACATAGTTTCTGCAGAGCGGTATTAATTCATTAGAAATTAAATCTCTGAGTTGTGGGACTGCTTGCACAGGGTAAGCCTACCCTGACTTTTCATGATTTCTTTTTGAGGAGCAATATCAGAGCTATCCAGCCATACAGTTTTGAGCCAAGGAAAGCATAGACATAAGGATCTAGTCGTTTAGGTATCAGACTGGAGAGGAGCAGTTAGCTCATAGAGCTTGCTTGCTGCAGAAAAAACTTTCTAATCCAGGCTGAAGAAGAAAAGAAAGACAGTGCTCCCTTGGATCTAGTAGATCACGTGTCAAACATGTGGTGTGTATTTATTCATATCTAAGGGGAATTGGACTTGAAATATGGGAAAGGGCAACTATACATTAGGACTTGAACACTGTCCATATAACCTAACCTGACAGAATCAAATTTTAAAGGATTTATGTTAGAGTAACAAACAAACATGTGTTTTACAACTGCAATTGTCACTTTAAAAAGTTATTTAACATTAAGGAGTAGTTAAATTTATGTTTCATTTCATTTAGTTACATGTATAAGTTATATCTGGCCCTTTTAGGACAGCCACTATGTTGATGTGGCCCTAGGTGAAAATGAGTTTGACACCCCTGTAGTAGATGATGCTATTCTGAAATATGCCGAGCCAAGTCCACAACAGTTGCAGGAAGAAACAGATCCAGTAGTAATGTTTGGAAGATGGTCTTAACGCCACTTGCAGAGTTGTTAAGACCGAACAGAGGACTTGAGAAGTTGAAAATTTACCCTGTCCTGTATGGAATTGAGCAGAAAGTTCTAGAAAGTGAACTGCCGTCAACTGCAAATATGCCTGGCAGATATATCAAGTAGATCCACATGGAAGCGAGTCTGCCAAATGCCACAACATAGGATTATTGGGCTACAACTCAGTGTTTTCAATATTAGTAAAGTCCGTTTGTGACAAAGGCTATTTTCACTTTGATTCCCACTGCTGTGAATTCCCACTAGTATACAGAGGGTCAGCGAAAGTTGTACCATGGTAGAAACAGGTATGATATGTGTCCCAGTTTGGGAAAGAAGTGGACCTACTCTATAGAGATCATCAAACCTGTTAATTGACATGCGGAAGGAAATACTTAAGATGCACTTGGTCATTGTGTAATATTTGCATATCTTCCTCAAGAAGAATTTAACTGTGTTTTGCCTGCTTCAGTTTAGTGGACAAACATACTACTTCCTCTTCTTTCTCATCATGTACCTGTGCAATGCCATACATGTGGAAAATTAATTCCAAAGACAATCGCATCGCTTTATGACGACTTGTCGTATTTTCAGGCAGATACTCGCAGCAGTGTTTTACAGGTAACTACCCTAGGGCGGTTCAGTCAATTAACTCACCTGCTCAGCATCCTATTTTTTTTTTTCTTTTTTTTTTCACTTTTTTTTCCTCAGCATTCTATTTAAGCCCAGGTGCGCAGTTGTTCATTCTTTTTCTTACCTTCAGCGCTAATTCTTCACCCCTCCCTCCTCCCCGGCTTCCACCTGTGGGGTCCGTAAAGGGGGGTTTTGTTGCCCGAAAGTTTTATGGAAATTTCTCATGGAATTGAACGGAGCCTTATGCCAAACGAAAAAGATGTGAATGCCAACTTAGAGAATGTGGAAAATTAAGTATGTGAAATTAAGTATGTCAAATTAAGTATGTCAAATAAATATTTCTGCAATAGTTGTCTGACTGAAAAAAATATAAAAACCACTCAGAAGTCTGTCGCTGCTATTTCAGACAGTAGGGAGCATCTTAACAAGTTTTAGATTTTATTTAAATAAAATAAAATGAATTTGTATTTTTATTGATTTTAATTAAATTACATTTTTGTTTTGTTTTGTTGTTATTTTTTCTAGATTTATCTTTCTAGTATGTGTAAATTTCTTTAAATCATTTTGTCCCTTTTTGCCTTTCTAATGTATCAAATATTGATAAGTTACTTTTTAATCTTGGTAGTTTTTGTCCTAATTTTTTTCTATCTGTTTTCCCATTTAGAAGCCACTGATGATGACTCGGACGTCAATCGCTGTTTCTAAATGATAAATCAGAAATATGGATTAGTCTCTTTTTTTTTTGTCTGTTGGAGCAAATGAATCCTGCTTACCTTAAAATGGGCAAAAATGTCAACTTGCATTCAGAACAGATCAATAACTTTCTCAGACATGTATGCTCAACTTAAAGCTTTTGTGCTCTCCACCATCTGCCTGACAACAGCTTCAAATTGTGCAGCTGCGATTTGTGGCTAATTTCCCACAACTACTTTCAATGGACCATGAAGAAGAAAAGTGAGGTTGATGGGAGATGTAATCATTGAAAAAAAAAAAAAAACTAAAATCCTCAAATATTCGTTATACTATTTCTTGTCATAGTTGTAAGAAGATAATTTATTATTAGAAATCAAGCAGTATTGTTCATTCTGTAAGATTTGAGCAGCAAAATAGCCCTTTGTCTGCTTTTATAAAAAAAAAAGATAGTTCAACAGTCTATGAAATCCAGGGCAGAGCTTTGATTTGGGATATGAAGGAACACATCGATAGTATAGTTGCTTCTAAAAGTCTGTCTGGTTGAACAAGACCATCTTCATCCAACTGAAATCCAAACGGAGCAGGTTTTTGGTAAGTTATTTCAATCTTCCATGTGCAACTAAATGACTTAAGATCCTGACATAAGAACTGATATAAATGACATAAGAACAGCTGTTCAACTTGTCGCAAATAGGTCAGGAAGAAAGGTCGTGAGAAAGGAACGGTACGGAGAGTGTAAAAATGGTTCTCAGAAGCGGATGAGAAAAACTCAATATTTCCGTATATGCAAAAGTAAAATGTGATTTGGTCCAGACAACGATCACCGTTTTGAAGCTTTTTTGTTGAAACAACAAAAATTAAATTGACAAATCTCTGTACTTTGTGGAAAGTTCTTCCCAACTTGAACAGGCCAATTTTGTATTTTTCTAAGTTGTATGCCTGTTTGGTTTTGTTTCACACCTCTGAGTTTACACTTTGACTTGGATAACCCCAGAATTCAACGATTGAGGTGGTATTAGCTGAAAGAAGCTCCAAACAAGAAGAGACAAAAAGCATGAGGAAGAAGACAGTTCATTTGTGAGGGGAGCAAGACCCCTGTTCTCAGAAGGATCAGGATATTCATGTTTGGTCTTTGCCAGAGTTCAGGCGGACTTTTAGACCTATCAAACCAGAGGAGTACATCAAACTTGTGTGTGAATGCACTAGAAAATACACATGATCAAATCTGTACGTACAAAAATTCTATGAAGACCTTATTATTTTCAAGGACACTCTTGTATGAATACAAAACATTCTCATGCATTGCAAAATGATGACAATAGTAAGTCACTTGCCATTTCTTTTTCAGTTCTTTTTCCTACTGAACAGCTGCAAAAACCAGCACTGCTGCAGGTCATGAAACAATGGATGAATTCCAAATTGTCTAAACCACTTAATGAACTTGTTGAAAGTCTGTCAAAACTCTTCAGGTTCCTCACAAGAAACCAATGAATCATTTCGTCAGTTACTAAATCCTTATTGATTTATCCACTCTCCTCATGCATAGTTATCTTGTTTTTTAAGATAAATAAGTGGATGCGCAGTCTCCAGATCTGCTCTATTATTTGATTGATGGTTCTAGATAAGTGCCTTTCTTCGCAGTTTTCTCTGTACGTTTCTTCTCTTTTTCCTTCTATCTGTCTGCTCACTGTGAAGTCTTAACTGAAGGTCTTCTATTCCATAAAGCACTGAAAGAATGTCATTAGCAGATTGTTTTCAGTGTGCCATGCTGCCACAAATTTGCATATTTGAACTCCAGCCTGCAGGAGCATCAGCTGATGTGGGTGATTAAGACACAGGCAGGACAAACTAATCAGTGAAACAAGTCGCCTGTTATGTGTGACTGAAATGAAAAACGAATGGAAGCACATTCAGACGAGCTGCAGTTTTCTGAATTCATGCTAACAACTGACGCATGAGAAATCCTTCATAACGATAAAAACAGTCAATAACAATCTTTCAGTGTTTTTTAAGACCTTACCGCAAAAAGGTGTCCTCCACTCACTGCTTATGCTCCTGTTACCTGCGTTGCCCCTGGACACGGAAATGGTCTCCTTTATCCTGTGCCTTTTATCCAGGCATTCACACACGCACGCACGCGTGTGTGTGTGTGAGACAGTAAGAGTAGTCTGTGTACTCAAGCCCACTGATGAAGGAGACACAAAAGCACACTATTCAGACACATGGAATCCAACTCAACATCTCAAAGACGAACATACACAAAAATCAGTTTGGGGGATCAGAATGACACCCCCATCCCTAACTGAAAAGCAGTAAAGATCAGATGCAGAACAGGTCGATGTGTGTACACAGTCTGCCAAAGCTTTGTTGCTTCTGTTGGCAAAAATAAAAAATAATATCTAAATCATTGCTGTTTTCTCCCAGAGTTCCTTGGAGCTGCAGTTTGCAGCTTTGTAATGCTTTTGGGTATAACAGCAGCATTACATCTTGAAGACTAAAAAGACACACACATGCCACTGTTCTCCATTGTATTTCTGAGCTCTTAACACTAAAGTAGTGAGAGAAAAAACAACACTTGGCTAAAATAATATTTATCAAATTTGACAAAAACACAAAGATAAAAGAGGTACTCATATGATTGATCACTGTCAAACCAAAAAATGTGTCAGCGTGCATCAGTCTGAAAGGAAACAACACGATTTCTGCAGCTTTCAGAGAACCACAGTAAAGCAACGCACACACTGAACATGTGATCAAGAACACGCTAAATACACATTCTTGAATGCACATTTAGCCCGCGGTGTTCAAGTAGGGCGGTCGACCCATGATCGTAGGTTCGATTCCCACCTTGCACGCCCATGAGTCGATTCGTCCTTGGGCAAGACACTGAACCCCACCTTGCCTCTGGTGGTAGGCGGGCGCCAGTGTTCGGCAGCAGAGCCGCAACCAGTGTGTGAATGTGTGTGTGACTGGGTGAATGGGTGTGTGACTGTAAAGTGCTTTGGGCCTTGTAGGTAGAAAAGCGTTATATAAGTATACGCCATTCACACTTCACACTGGGCACGCAGGGAGGGGATTGTTCTTCGTTTCTTTTGCTACTGTTTACTAGTTTATGTATGTCACCCTACAGTTGCAAAATGTCAAAGAGGTGCAAATCTGGTGAATCTGACTGCAGGCTTTTTCTTTCACACCTCTCTTCCGATAAATTTAAAACTTTGTGTTATGTTAATTCCAGCCGGGCACAAACAACACTTAATAATGTCACTTTCATAATTGATTTTTCAACCTGTTGGCACTTCTGTTTTGAAAAGGACAATCCTCATATGTCCATACCTAAATCGAGTCCCTGCTTGGTCAAAGTTCAAGTGGTTTAACCCTCAGCGTTTGTTCAAATTCCACGAGAAAAAATAACATCAAGAAAAATCCTGTAAGAGTGGAGAACCTTCAGGGATAACCAACCAATGTGACTCCAAACAAGGAGTCATCCAGGACTCCTCCTAAAAGAAGCAGAATTTGGAAAGATCTGCGGGATTATCTTGCGTTTTTTAGCAGAAAAAAGTTCCTAAAATACATTTACGTCTTTGTATATTTAGCTTCTCTACTTTGATGAAGACTCAAGGAACTTCACAGCATGCACAAACACATTCACACACCAATAACAGCTCCATTGCATTGCCATGCAAGGCACAAACCTGTAACTATTAGGAACAATGTAAGGTTCTGAGTCTTAGTCAAGGACTCATGGGCAGGTGAGGAGGAAACAGAACCTGCAACCAATCTACTTATGAACTGAACTATGATCCAAACACAGGAGAACGATATGTGTTAATGACAAAAGTAGTCTAAGGGTCTCTTAACCCTTGTGCTATCTTAGATGACCCCACCCTTACTGTGACGTGTTCTCCCTACCATGACAAAGGTGGATAAAGGTGGAAAGATTTCATGTAATCCATGGACACCAGTGAAGATCACAAATCATTGAAGAAAAAAGGTTTAGCACACTGTCTAGTGGGTCTAGATGACCCAACTCCCAATGTTAAAGTGCCTAGGATAGCACAAGGGCTAATAGTACTGCAGTTGGGCTGTGGTGTACCGACTTCAGTACAGGGAGTTGATTGCTCACAATCCCTTCCTCCCTTGGCCCTTTTTGCCATCAGTGCCCAGACACTGGTAACATATATGCAGCTACAGTAGAGGGCGGTGTGTACTCCTGTTCACAGTGAGACTCGTCATGGCAGCAGTGCTATCCTGATCTTGTGGCCAGGGGCCAGAGCGATCTCAGCTACCAAATAATTCATACTTTGGGGACTCTGGTACAACCCAACTGGTGAACTGTAAGAAGACATCATTCTAGAGTACTGACTAGAGGATTGAAGTTCTGTTTCGCAAGTCCTTTGGATGGAAAATGCTCCAATATGTACAAATTTAAATGGTTTGTGTGAAGCTCTGCACCACAAAGTTGTTAGAAACATTAAGTCAGCACTAGATTGTTGTTTTTGCCTTCCCAGCACAAAACAAATAATTATTAGGTTGGCAGGGAACTACTTTTTCAAAAGAAACACGTTGTCAGAGTTTTTTTCTCTTCTTAATAAAATAAACAGAATTACAATTTTAATTATGTGAGTTATTCTTCATTTCACATGCCACAAAAAACAAAAGAAAAAATAAGGTCAGAGCCAAAACCTGGTTCTGCACAAGGATATTTGTAAACAGACGATTTTCTCTGTTTGCTCGCTCACATTGCATGCAGTCACCTCATCCGCAGCAGTAATCTGTTGCTTGTATTACACCCTGCAGAAAACAACTCATGAGAAATTCTCGTGGTGCTGAATATCTCTCAGATGAAGCTGTGCAACACCCCAAGCTGTGCTTAATTTGTCAGCACAGGGACACACATCAACACACACATGCCAGTAATGTCAGTATGAGAATAACAAAACAGCACAGTCGCTTTCCAACATGTTTTTTTCTTCATTAAAAAAGCATTTTCAAATTGCAATTTTCATTTCCAAGTTTATAAAGCAGCAGTCAACCTCAAAGTTATTCCTACCCCTAGCAGTATTTGGACATGATTCTTTCAGTTCAAATGTTAATAAAAGCTGAGAGTTTATTCCACTATTGTCAATTTCAATCAAAAAGAAACTTGCTGGTTAAATAAAAGTTGCCAAGTTCGAATAATTTGGGGCCTATACATTTTTCTTCTTATTCCAACAAAACAGCTTAACACATATGCATGCATATAAATATACATATATAACTATTCTCCTGAAAAGCTGCCCTTTGTTCTTATCAAGCAGATGATAGTTCGTGAAAACACTTGTTGGCAGAAAACAGTCTTTTTCAGCTCATTCTCGTCACTGAAATGAAGCTCAGACAAACAGCATGAGACAGATGTGTGCAATTTTGTAGCCTCTATTAATCACTGCAAACCGCTGTAATTACAATGTTACTTTAATTAAAGAGGATTTTTATTAGAAACGGTCTAAGAGGGAGAGAAAAATGCCACTGAAGTTGTTTGGTGATTAAAGCTCTCATTTGATTAATTATCATTTCAAAGGATCAACAGAGAGCGAATCATAAATTTACACTGCACAGAAATTCTGCAGCCACAATATATTTGCAACAGATTCACTTTGTTTAAAATTTATATTTAAATATGCAGTGAAGGTAGAAAAACTGACAATAGAACTGCAGTGTTCAGAGGCATATTGTTTAAAAGTGCAGATTTTTGTCTGGAATATTCAGGTTAAAGAAGACAGATAAATTAGCACAGATTAGACTAACATTAGATAACCAGACTATAAGGAGAGCTAGCTTCTGGGAATATGAGTAAGATAGTCATCTATTAGGAACCGAAAGGTCAGCCCATTTTTCTTTTGATTGAATGGGGGGAGGGGGGATGTGTCAGAATGTGCTTTTGTCAAACCCTTCATGGGGCACGTCTAACAACAAATCTACACTTCCAGATTGAAACACCTTTTAGAACCACTGCGCCATCGTGCAGCTGGAATCTATTCTAATCTATTAAATTCCGATTATTTCAAGAGGGTCAGGTTGAAATAACTTTATTATAATGTTAGGTAAGTTTCATAGAAAGTAACGGTGATGTACTGTAAGTGACCAAAAGATTCCATGTACAAAACTATCAAATATGATACTAGAATGAATATGAAAGGCTATGAAGATTAGCTGGTGTGACAGATGTGCGACCTCTTTTTAGAATTTGAGGAAGGATGTAAAGGTAAAGTCAGAATTGTTTATTAAAATCCCTAAAATGTGAGGAAAATCACAAAGGGGTTCCACCACAGGAGCGGTGAGCTGCTGTGATGGAACCCCTTTGTGATTTTTGTGATGCCTCACATGCAGAGAACAAACTTTGTCAGGTGTCTGACAACTGATGACTCTTTGACTTCAAAAGAGATTTTATGCAGAAGGATCACCCACCAAGAAAAGTTCTGGCCAAAGCTCATGAAGTTAATTACAAGCACAGACACACTAGTTTGTGACACGTTTACAACCATGAATGAACCATAGACTTTCACTTTTTGTGTTGCCTGTGACAAAGCCAGTAGTTGCTGCTGCTTTTCTAGTTCCATACTTCCTGGTAACTAAGCACACAGAGCATGAAAAAAACATTAATGCAATGCTTTTCAAAATAGAAAAATAGCTGTAGATGTTATGATAACGTCAACAGAGGTGAAACATCTGAAATGACTCAGACACTCAAACTCTGCTGACTGTGTCCAGCACATTTCTGCAAGAAAGTTCTGCAGAGGTTATCACTTCAGAGGTCAAGCCATTTTGATTCCTCTTTATGGCTGACTCTCACACACCTTAACCCTTGTGCTATCTTAGATGACCCCACCCTTACATTGACATGTTCCTCCTACCATGACAAAGGTGGATAAAGGTGGAAAGATTTCATGTAATCCATGGACACCAGTGAAGATCACAAATCATTGAAGAGAAAAGGTTCAGCCATTCCATCACTTGCAGGATTAATGATGTTTTAGTCCCTAAAAATCTACATGTGCATAATGGTGATGCCTGGGTCAATTGGTGATAAATTAAAAAAAATAATGCAATAGTTAAGAATGTAGAAAAATCCTTTTTTTAACGATATTCATCTTTGCAATTGTGATGCTTTTGAGTTTAATTGAATTTTCAGAATTTTGCTGGGGCATTTTTGTTTTCCAGCTACCTGTGACAAAAAAGTACTTCAGTCATTTCTTTTTCTTCTTTTTTGCTCATTTCATCAAACCAGAGTCAAACCGAGCAGGTTTAGTGCATTTGTGCTTGCAGTCCATGACCGTCCACATAGACACACACACACACACACAATAACAAACAGATGAGTCCCAAAGCTCAAAGGACACAACAGCCTCAGAATCTTAGCTTAGGCTGAAATAAAGCAGTCACATACAGGTATGATGGGCTTTCCACTTGACAGTGATAGAACACAAAAGCAATGTTTTCCTAAACGCTTGTCTGTGATTTTACGCTCTGCTAAGGCATGTACACAGCTGCAGCAATTGATTTCTTTGTAAAGCTGTGACAAAAGAGAACCACAAGTCAACAAGAACATATAACGAAAGCCTGAATAAGAAGGCACACAAAAAAGGGAGACAGACTTTCAGCTCACAACCTTTACAGTTCATGATTCATGAACCACATGATACAAGATCTTCTGAGTTGCTCTTGTTGGGGTTTATTATCACCTTATATTACATGGTTTACTCTGTACTGAAGTGCATATGCAGTTTTTTTATTTTAATGCTATTTGACATGCAAAAACAGTCAAGATGACCGTGTGAAGATTATTATTCAGGAGAGTCCATCCTTGTTTCCTCATTTTTTATATATTTGAAACCCAATATGTAGGTGTTGTGAAGGAAAGCAGAACCCATCTGACATAGTCTTTTCAGTCTTTTGTCCTTTAAGTTATGTACATGTAGAAGAATTAGAGACTTAGAGATGATCTTCTGCTACCAGTGTAGCAATGTGATAATAGTCCAGAGTGTTAATTTGAGAAAGGGCTAAGATCTGAGAGATTATAATATAACTGGAGCAAAAAAATAGGCTGGGGTAACGTTTGTGTAGGAGCCCACTTATTTTCTACCAAGAACAGGTAGAAATGCCCATTAAGTACACATAATTATACTTAAAAAGCTTAAATAGGTAAGCACAGGGAGAAAATGCAACTCCACACAGGAAGTTCCCAGCCATTAACTATATATAAGAACAGGACTGCCCTTTTCGTTACAAATAGAAAGTACCCGTTGACTCCAAGAAGCCATACTCCCATAGACCTCTATTGAGAAATTATACAGTATGTTTCAGAATAACTATTCTTACTCTGCTACCTTTTTTAATATGTTCTTGCTAATCCTGATGGTTATTTTTCTAAGATATTTTTTTACTCAAATTATTAGTTACTCAAATTATAAACTGACCAATCAAGAAGTATGTGGTGCCAGCTGGCCCATTCGATTGACAGATTTTGTGTGGCCAATGGCAGCAGACTTCAACGGCCCCATCATCCATCTATTTTCCATTACCACTTGGGGTCGCAGGGAAGCTGGAGCCAACCCAGTTACGGTAGGCAAAGGTGGAATATACCCAGACCAGACCAGCAGTCCATTGGAGGGAAAAATCCCATCAGCTACTCCTATCCAGCAGTCACATTTTTTCCAGTATTTTTACT
This sequence comes from Oryzias sinensis, assembly GCA_037389245.1. Classification (NCBI taxonomy): domain Eukaryota; kingdom Metazoa; phylum Chordata; class Actinopteri; order Beloniformes; family Adrianichthyidae; genus Oryzias; species Oryzias sinensis. Next base: position 44,269,977 of record CM074488.1, on the reverse strand, counting down.
AGACATCTTGCTTTCACGTGTGCTAACCACTTGCATAACTAAATTTTCAGTTTTAGAAATATTGACCTCTTGTTTCGTTCAATAAGACCATCATTTATGCATTGCAATGAGCCAGCATTACAGATACGTCTTACTGAATTAGGCCCAACATTAGCAATAAATCTATTAACCTTTTTGGTCTATCATTCATTTTGATAATACGCTTCTCATTATCAACAAGAAAGAGGGTAATTTTGTTTTTTAATCAAACTGTGCAGTATAGTCCAGGTGCCTCTTGTATTATTTTTTCCTATCCTCCTAAAACATTGCTATTTGTCTGATCTAGTTAATCTGTTCCTATAACTCCTACATTTTTCCTTTGGCTTTGTTTACATGAGTCATAAATTCTCTAGTGTATTCTTTTTGTTATTCTGTAGACCCTTGGTCATCCACGACTTCTCATTATAACTCATGTTTCATTTACTACCTATATGGACACTGTCTATATAATGATTTAGATACTTGAATCAAATTTGCTCAAATGCTTTATTAGATTACAAAAACTGTAAATACAGAGGCTTTTTACCGATTTAATGTTTTTTAGTCAGTACTAGAAACGATGAAAACAAAGATAATGACCCTGAAAAAACTGAACATTGATCTTATTTCAATGGGGTTGCTGACACCCTTCTAACATTACTTCGCTCTTGTGTGATGACACATGTTCTGTTCATTAAAATACATCAAGTTATACTTTAGCATATAAAGGAAACTTAAAAAATTGCTGTAGAGAATAAATCCTGCAAGTTTCATTTTGAGAAAAGTGGTGAAGGTCAGCAGCAAATGAATGATCACACAGTGGCATTTCCTTTATTTACTGAGGCTTAATACAGTTGTTTGTTTGAAACACACTTGGTGCATCCTGTGAACAAAAGTTAAACACTTTAAAGGTAAAAAAAAAACAGTTTCCTAATGAGCTGTATCCCTGACATTTCACAGCCCATCATAAAGTGAACTGTTGTACTTTCAATGAAGATGCGTTAAATCTGCACCATGGGGAAAGCCATTAATCAAGGAACTCAATCACAGAAGAGAAGACACAGCATGTTGCCTTCTGGGTTGAGTGACTTTGTGGTAAAAGCTCATTTAGAGTACAACCCAAATGAACTTCTGAACCTGCTTTTAGTATCAAGAAATCATGAAAACCCAAGCAGAAGGAAAAATACAAGCTAATTCAACCTTTTCCAGAGAACTAAAGATATATTTTACCCAGAGAGACATATGATACCCAGTGGTATCACATGTATTTTTTGTAACAGATATCGAAGAATTTGTACTGTGTTAGGCGTGGTTGCAGCTGACAGCAACCATTTGAGCTACATTCAAGGCTTCACATTTGGAAACGGCTGTCTCTGAATTTTCATTAGGTCCAGCCAGATGTTACAATATATACACATCTAAAATGTTCCTGAAAACAGGCTGCAAAAATGTTTTCTCAAAAAAAAAGCAGACATGAAAAACTCAGAGCAGAGAAAAAATGCTATTGTAACGTGCAGCTGAACGTGATGAAAAGCCGGAAACAGTTCCAGTCTCTGCCTCTTTGTTGCAATGGTGAAAGCTTCTGGCCATTTTTTAAAATAGTCCATGGCAATAAAGACATAGCGGTTAATTCTGTCTGTAAGGGGGAAATGGGCCCATGATGCCCATTGCCACTCTCTCCTCTGCTATCAGCGTTGGAGTTCGGAACAGGACTGATCAGGGGGACCTTTGTGCGCTGTGCAGATTTCACAGCGGCGACAGAAGTCTTCCACGTCCATCCTAAGCTCGCCCTAATAGAACCCCTGTCGGAGGCAATGAAGGGTCTCTTATAACCCAAAGTGGCCAGCCCCAGGAGCTACATGGCAAGCCTGTAGAACTGAGTCTCTCAGTGTTCGAGGGACCACCGCTCTTCTCCGGTGACTGGCTCTTTCCAGGCCCTTTGAAGCACTCTGCCTTTGAATCCTAGAGCATCAAAGTTTTCATAGAGTCCTTTGGAGGCAGGATAGCACCCTGCCACCTCCTCCCACTGCGGTTTTCGGCCGGCCTCCAGCCACTGCAGCACTGGTTGTAGATCAACATCCTGGTCTTGCTGTGCTCTCCAGTCGGAGGGGTCAATGCCCAGTGCCAGTCTGCAAACTACCTTGCAGCCTTCACAGGTGTGGCTCTGCTCCTCTTCGCTGACCTCGGCTTTTCATGATTCCCTTTATTTCGCAATATTGGCAGCCAATTTGGGCACAGCGGCATTGAGACAGGGCGTTCGCAGTTCACAGTTTGCAGCCGGACACCTGTAGTTTCCAGCAGAATCCCGGCTGGAAAATTTTCAGGACTGAGCGGGGTGGCAGTGAAACCCGTGTCGACAAGCGCCACACAAGACGCCCCCTTTAAGGGGATTGGGACATGGCAAAAGCCCCTACATGACTCCAGTCAACGACTCTGATGACAGCTGGCAACTTATAAGGCAACTTCGTCTTACCTTAAACAAGGCCATGTTAAGCCTGCTAAGTAAAACGGTTTTCCCCTGTTTTTGTACTGACTGGAAACTGTGTCCGAACCATAACAGCGCAAGATCATCATGTTCCATCTGGCCAAAATAAGGCTGACATTCATAGCCCACAACCTGTTTTGTCTTGGCTGCCATTTGATTTGGCAGCTGCAGCTCAATCCTGGTCAACAGGACACACTGCCCTGCATGTTTTCAATCTTACTTTGCTAAAACAAACCTGATTCAGCTCATCATCAAACTCTGCACAAGGTGGGTGCAGGACTGCATGCTCTGAAAACCAGGGTTGGGGGTTTGTAAAAATAGTCCCTTCTAAAATGAAATTATTATGGGTAAGATTAAAGGTGAACCGAGCCATTTCACATTTGGAATGCTGCTCCTGGATTTAAGCCAGATTACTCATATTTTAGCCATTCGAGCCAAGCCTTATAGCTACCTGGATCGCGCCTATGGACTGACTCATTATATCACCACGGCATCCAAAAAGGATTCGGTTGGCAAACTTTCAAAATTTACACAAGTCCTGATATGAAAAATAACTATGCAGAATGGTGTAAAACTGGGGTAAAATATGGAATGAGATTTCTTCTACAATTAAACTTCTGTCAAGAAGATTTCACCTTAAAGTTTGTAGATCACCTCTAAAGGCCTACATTATCTAAAATAATCACAAAAAAGATATTCAGTTCAATTACAGAACAGTCATCCAAACAATGGAAAATACTAAGCAATCTAATCTGCAATATTGGTGTTACTATCCACAGACAGATAGATGGAATAATGCTGTCCATTTGTCGAACTTTAACTATTATATTGGGAACACAGGAACCAGCTGTGGAACATCTGAGGCTGAGTTTCTGAAATGTATTAAAATGCATACAATGCTAACAATCCATCCTGCAATCACATTGGGCATTGGGCTATATATAAGGCAGTGATTTGAGAAGGAATGTTTAACTGATTATGACTTATTTATACAATTATACATGTCAATTAAAAAGGATGCAGTGTGGGATAAAAAAAATGTACTAGAATAAGAATGAAGACAGAACATTTTGTAACAAATGAATCTGCAATGATTGCTACTCCTGCAAACAGAGGTCAAGGCTTGCAGTGGATAATGGATGGACTGATGGATTTAATAAACATAATTAGTGAAAATATTGTCCAAATAAAGAAAATGTTACTGATTGGGGGTTGTCTTATGTCAAAATCTCACAAATATTTGGAAAGATTTGGTGATGTTTGTGAGGATTTTGAACATTTTGTCAAAACTTCATCAGTCTTACACCTAATATCTCATCAAATAGGAGTTTCTGACCTTAATGAAAAAAGGCTTAATAAAAGTAGAGCAAGAAAAAAAAACAGGGTGGCAGTTCTTGAGGAAAGAGCTTGGCCAGGCTTCCTTTATAGAAACAAAATTTTCTTGTCTATTCTTTGACAAACATGTCTTCTTTTTTTCATTTGGTTTAAGCTTTCTAACTTGGTTTGAACATTGTTACCCATACAACCTCTTAAAATTTAGCAAGAAACAAACAAAAGAAAACACTTGCTGCAGTTCTTTATTAAAATCGTCTCTTTTATTCTTGTCCTGCTTAAAGTACAGCACAATATTGTCATTGTCACCACTGTTTGGCAGATGTGGCTGAAGCGGGTGGTGGCAGCATCTTCCCACATCTGTGTGTCTGTGAGATGCTGACAATAAAGCAAGGCAGAACCACCCTTTGTCTCGTACAGTTCAATACAGCAGTCGTAACACAAAGATTTAAAACAAAGTCCAGAAGAAAATCCTTCCACTGCAGGCTAAAACTGGGCTTGCCAGGGCTCAGAACCACCGAAAAGGTTAGGTTCTAAAAATAGCTTATTTGGGCAATGCTGACTTGTTATCAATGCAAACTTTCTACAGGTAACTTCTGGAGCCAAATTAAATTGTGTTACAAAATAAACATTAAGATATAAATCAGCACTTGATGAAGGACAATTCTATATAAATGTGATGTATAGCAAAAAAGAAATACCTATGGCAATTTAAAAAAAAAGAAAAAGATTAAATGTTGTCTTCTAAAATTAGTTATAAAACTTGACCAATGTCACTATACCTCTCCTTTTTTAGGGTCATTAAATCCATTCTATTGATGCATATAAAAAAATTGATGCTTGTAAAAATGATGTCAATTTGTTTGCAAATATAATAAAATAAGTATGGGACATGATGCTAGTCGTATGGTTAAACAAGAAAATCCTTACCTTTTACAATTGTGTACAACAAAAAGTGTACAATTTTCAAACAAAAGTCAGTTGTAAAGTGTTTTACCGAAATCGTTGTGGTCAAATTTAAGTTTGAAATGTCCTGGTTTTTGCATATGAATCCCTTGTGCTATCCTACATTGGGAGTTAGGTCATCTAGACCTACTAGACAGTGCGCTGAACCTTTTTTCTTCAATGATTTGTGATTTTCACTGCTGTCCATGGATTACATGAAATTTTTCCACCTTTATCCACCTTTGTCATGGTAGGGAGAACACGTCAATGTAAGGGTGGGGTCATCTTAGATAGCACAAGGGATGAAGCTGGTTAAAAATTAGATTTTATTTTTTCAAATTCTAGGGTGCTGTGCCTTTTTCTTGTACATAATATTAGAAGCTCATTTTAGTCATTTTGCTTCTTAAAAGTAAAATAAAAAAAAGCTAATTTTACACCCTGTTTATGTCAAAGTTTGATTCTATTTGTTGCCAACATCTACTTCAGTGGTTCATTTTTTTTGGCTGAAACTTTAAACAAAAATTCCTAAACCGTATTGACTTGGAGCTTCAAAAATATTTTGAAACGTTTGCAGGGCCCCTCAGTACAAATCAAAGGCTATGGCTTGGATCTTATGTCAATTAAATATTTTACCATGTTGAGATCATTTTAAAGCAGATTTTCTTAAAAATCCTCACAGTTATGGGAAATGTCTTAAATCCATCTCAAACTCTTCTCAATGTGGTTTCCCTGAGTCAGAAATAAGGCTGTATGTCATTGAGCTGTTTTCTCTTTGGAAAAAAAACAAAACAAAAAAAATTAGACAATTTTCACATCTATGCCATCAGAAATGCATACACTACCATTACAGTTTACAAAAATAAATTGTAATGGATTGGAGACAAGACTAAGAACTTGACATTCCTGGCACATGAGTTTGGGCCAGAGTACAATTAAAGTCGCCTCCCATTTTTTTGCAATTTCCAAATACTGGTAACTAAAGGCAAAACAGTTTGAGATGATCACCATGGCTCAGATGATATTGAATGTAGATCCCTTGTACCAGTTTTCCTAACATCTTAAGAATTCTGGTAAATTGAAAGAAAAACCTTACGAGTCACAGGAGGAGACGGCGAGCCGTGCAATCATTTCAAGACAACTTGGAAACTCTCAGAAATGGACAAGATTTTACAGCCCAGTACAATATACACCACAAAATTTTGCAAGTATGATAACATCCTACAAAAAAAGTTTGACGATTTTAAGTAAAAAAGGAGGATTAGAAATGGCTGTGACCTGTATTTTATGCAAATTAAAAACAAAATAAAATATGAATAACCAGCTTTTTAATAGGTTACACAGTCAGTTTAGTCTGGCTTATATGAAATAAATTGACACAAACTTAATGTGTATTTACTATTTACCTTCATAAATATTTCATATACAGTGCAGACCAAAAGTTTGGACACACCTTCCCATTCATTTGAATGAGAAGGTGTGTCCAAACTCTTGGTCTGTACTGTGTGTGTGTGTGTGTGTGTGTGTGTGTGTGTGTATATATATATATATATATATATATATATATATATATATATATATATATATATATATATTTCACCCTTTAAATTGGGTGGTTTCTCCCCTCAACTCGGGTCCTCTACCAGAGGCCTGGGAGCTTGAGGTTCTCTGCAATATCTTAGCTGTTCCTAGCAATATATATATATATATATATATATATATATATATATATATATATATATATATATATATACACACACACACAGTACAGACCAAAGTTTGGACACACCTTCTCATTCATTCTTCTCATTCAAATGAATGGGAAGGTGTGTCCGATATATATAATTTTTATTTTACTTCAGTTTAGTAAAATCCGAGATTCTATGACTTGGCAAATAATAATTGAGAACCCTGCAATCAATCAGGAAATTTTGGAAACTCCCTGGTCAATGCGCTAAATGTGTTTGAAACTCTGAGAGATATAAGACTTTAAAATATTTCATGCAAAGGACAAAACGTTTTGGTGTGTTCCCCAAGTGGGATCATAATGGAAAGCCCTGGTTACACCACTTTTAGCCTTAGTAGAATTGTAACACAAAAGCAGGTTGGCCAAGTGCAGAAGTGTCATGGTATTTAATAGTTCTATCAGTTTGTAAAATACAACAGAAACTATTTTTTTTTCTTATATTTTGGATTTAAGCACAGCGTGGTAGATGTATTACACAAAGATTCTCAATGTCATTCATCACACGAACCTCAAAGGCTGGTTTGCTGCAGTAGCTGTGCAGGATTTAATCTGATCACAATATAACTCCTAAAAGAGGAAAAACATACCAAACAAGAGGAATTTTTAATTAATAAAAAAGAAGTCTGTGCTGCTCGCTACATTGTGTTACCAAGAGGTCAGATAACTGCACTGCAACATCGCACCTATAAATGTTTCCACTATGTGTGTGTTAGAGCGTCTGCCATGTTACTAAAAGTCCTGTTGAGTAGCAAATCTGTAGCCCAAACCAAAGTAAAAGGCCTCTCTGGGTAGACAGATACACGTCACCGACGCTACAGTGACATGGTCAAAACAAACCCCTCCCAGTTGTCACTGTTTCAAATCCAGGCTTGCGTTAGCTACACTAAATAGCTAATGGAGGCAGATGATCTTGAGTGAGTAAGCAAAAACACAGTTACATGCTGGTCTCTGTTATCACTTGGTATCAGGGAGGTGACACAAGAAGAGACACAGACAGTAAGGACAAATTCATTAAGATACTACTGTAATTTTAGACAAACTTATACATTTTAGTTCTGAAATTTACTATTATAATTTTTTTTTTTTTACTAATGAAACAAAATTATTCACAGACTTGAATACAAAAAAGCTTTTAGACCAGCACGATGGAAAAACACAGGGAAAAACAAGAAGGGGAAACACATTATTTCAGATTCAATTCTTGTTGCTGACATTTTTTACAGCTTTTAAATAATTTATTTAATATGTGCCATTGTTTAGGTTAACTGGCTTTTGTAATATTTTTTGTTCGAATGCAAAAAATAATAATAATAAATAATAATACTGTTACATTACTCACTGATTGCACTTTCTCTGGATCTATCCATTGGAAAAAATAATCTAAATGCCAGTAAACATGACAGATTCATGAAACATTTTTACTCTTTATTTAAATGAAGAAAAAATTATGCTCTTAAATATTAACATCTTTTTCTACCCATCGCCACAAATATAAACTGCATATATGAAATATATGTATATATATATAGAGAGAGAGAAAGAGCTTTTTTCTAAAAGAAAATCAAACTGTACACAACAGATTAATGCTATAAACATAAGTTTTCTTTTGTTTTTCTTCGTTTGGAGAAATTTATGGCTCAGATGCAGTTCCAGGCAATCAACATGAGCTAAACTGTACCTTTGAGAAGCATGGCTCAGGCGGTTTTGATAAACCGTAACAATTCTGTGCCAACCCTTCCCATCTTCTTAACAGACTCCAAACACCACGTTTACTGGATATAAGGGGTAACTGCTGGTGACAGCCTGATCAAGGATTTTAAAAAGCAAAAGCTCTTGGTTCAAGATTTACAAGATGATAAAGGCTTTTTTTTGTTGTTCTTAAAATAAACACTTCAAAGAAGGTGCCACTGTGTTTTTCACACACCCTCCATCTGCCAGATTTCAACACAGGTTGTCTTTTTGACATCAAAACGGCTCTGGCACTGTATGTAGTTTTTTCTGGACCAATGAAATTCCACTTAAACCGTGAAGACCTTTAGTCCTTACATGTGACAGCAGTTTATGTCCATGGACCTTTTCCAAAACGTCCTGCTTTGTGGCAAATTAAACATTAGATGATAAAATCTATAAAGGTTTTTCAGATTTCTTTTTACTTCTGTGAATGTTTTTGATTAAAGTGTTTTATAAAATATTATAACTGTATCCCAATGAAGGAAAATATATTTTTTTAAATTGATTACATCTATTTTGGGTAAAAAGCTGTCCAAACCTACATTGCTTCTTGTGAGAGTAACTTCCTCTTTCACCACAAAGTGAATGCCATGCATCAGTCTGAAAGGCTTATGAAGAAATTCTTTAAACTTCAAGAGTTCAGGGAGTCACAGTGTAGGCCATCATCCACAAAGGGAGAAGACAAAGCAGTGGAATTCATCGCAGGAGTGGCCAAAATGACCCCAAGGAGTCCTCCAGTAGGTCAATAAAGAAGCAGAACAACATGGAAATAACTTTTGGACTTTGGGATACAACTTTTAGAGACCTTTGTACAAAAATGGATCCATGGGAGCATTCAAAGAGAAAGTCGCCACTGTCAGAAGTCAGAGCCCTGTCTCCTTATCTGACCACCGTCGGGAACCGTCTCCAGAGTCCTGAATGCAGTTCACTTCACTTCCCAGCAAACCAAGCGCACAGTTCCTGGATGCCACACACCTGACTTTCATTTGCAAATCACTCACAGTACACGTAAGCACTGCACTGAGCCTCACTCAGTGGGAAGTATTGTTGGTACCACTCTGCCTGGATTATAAATAGTGTCATATCTGGATCTGATCTTCTGACTTCCTGACCCTGTTTTGTCTCTCACTCAGTTTGCCTGCCGCCTGCACCAAATCTCGCCTGGATCCTGACTACTCCTGTTTCTTCTCTGATGCTCCCATGCTTGTTATTGACCCCTGCCTGCCCGATCTGGATTTAGTTTTTTGCACTTTTAGCTCTGCTAATTAAACCTGCTGCAATTGCAACCAGGCGTCCGCCCATTTTGTGACAATCGCTAAGCAAAAACAAAACAATAACCCATATCTCTATGAAAAATTTTCTGATGAGACAGAAGATAACAATTCTTGAATGTGTAATTCCATCACTATTACGGTACATTTGTGGTCAAACTAACAGAATTTGAGAAAATGAACATCAGAGCAACATTCAAACGGTGGTGGTAGTATCAGCCGTCGTTGCCTCTTAATAAACTTGCATGATTTATTTTAACTGGTGGGACCCTCAATTCAGTTGTCGTTTCCAAAAAATAAAAACAAATTTGATGGAAAAATATTTATTAGTTCATGAGCTCAATGTTAAGAGCACTTTGGATCAGCAGCACAACTAGGATCCAAATACAGCAGAGCCCACCTTTTGAGAGGATCAAGAAGATCCACTGAGATTTTGTTTATGACTCTATAAACAGTCATCAGTTCTGGAAAACATGGAATTTATTTAGATCTGCAAGGAAAAAGGAAGTAAAAAGTTTCACAAAGATAAGAAAAATTGTTTAATATTACAAACACTTAGTTAAGGTTGTGTCTGTTTAGGGTGGCACAGAGTGGGTTGGGGTTAGATTATTAACGTTCACCCTGTCATGTTTGGACAGCTTTTTTTCCCCTTATAATTATCATTTTTTTATTTCAGTGGGTAGTTTTGTGTAGTATCTTCTTTTTATCCAACAAATTAAATGTGCAAAACACAACAGAAATACTTTTCACAGCAATTATAAGTTTCTGAAATTCAATTGTGTTCATCTTCCTTTCGTATAGTAAATGTTGCTGAGGAACTCGTGTTGTGGCTGGATTTTACATTCAGTCGAAAACGAGGAGAAAGCACAGACGGTGTCTGTTTCTGTAGTAAGGTAGTTCAGGGAACATTTGATTTGCACCCAAGCTTGAGTAGTGTGGCACAGTGATTACATTAGATTTAATATATGTTTAACATATAGAACACCATCAACAGCAACGACAACTATAACACAGAAATAAATTAATGGTCTCTAGGTAAAAGAGCTTTAACATGAACAAAGGTCAAACCATGTATTGTTCAAGAAGAACAGATGAACAAATGAGTTGACATGTCCTTTGACTTGTGTGTGAGCGCATGAGGACTCTAACATATTGGGGAGATGATGTAATACTCTGCAAAGCAAAAAGATTCACAGCTGCTGAGGCTGTACAGGTTGGAGAGCTTGACTTCAGTTTAGCACTCAGCTTTTCAATAAGCCAGAAGAATTTCAGTCACAGCTGATTTACCCTGTATTGTCAAGAATACAAACACAGAAAAGCACAGACACAGAAGAATCACATCAAAGAGAGGAGCCAGGAGGGTTGACTAGGAGACAAGATGAGAAGAAGATTGACGTGTGAAATGAGGAGGGAAGGAGAAGAAAAAGACAGACCAAAATAAAGAGGGCACAGAGAAGAGGCGAGTTGGTGGGGTAGGGAGGAAAAGCAAAAAAGACGAGGGATACCAGAAGAACAAATGATAATCACTTTACATCCCTTTTACACATGATCTTGATGACACAACAGTGGTAACCCTTGGTGGGTGTCACAGTTCTGCGGGGGTGTAAACAGCTTGTTGCGGGAAAAGAAATACACTGTGTTTAAAAGACATAAAATTATATTTTTCTGTTAAAGGCTTCTGAGAGCAGCAGGCGAATGGTACTATAAAGTTCCTGAGCCCTCACCAAGCATAAAGGTTCCTCTTAATACAGTACTGCTCTCTGCTTCCTCTCTACAAGTCTTTCTCTTTTAATAGTCTCTTTACAGTTTCACTGCGTTTAATATTTGATTTATTGATTTGGTCAGTTAGAGTGAAAGTCAATGCTGCAGTTGTCGTTTCTTATATACTTAGAAGAATATGAGGAAACAACAGTGAGCACTCCGCTGAAATACTCCACTGACTTTGTTTGGCTCTCTGGTTTGTTTGCTTGTTTGTGCAGAACATTATAAAAGGGCTCAGTGCATAACAGTTCTTATTTGGCTTTGAAGCCACTTTGCCACCATGCTGCCAGGTATATGATTCCTCAGGGTGGCATGAACCTTGCACGAGATCCACATGGCTGTAGACCCTTTGCTGTACGTCAGACTTCACTCTCTACACTAGAGAACTGTGCTGAGTCCCTCCGTGAGCAAAGGCTCTTGGCTTTGAGGGGTAAATGAGGAGACTGAGGAAACCTCTGGGGCTGCGGGATGGAGCGCAGTCTCTGGTACTGCAACTTGGCACTTGCCGAAGCCATGGAGGAGGCATGTGGTGCTCCTGGCGCGGACGATACCACAGAGGGTGAGGAAACAGAAGAGGATGAGGTTTGGGGAGGTACGTGGATTGAGTGAGATGAGGACGGAGGAGCTGGGAGGGCAGGAAGTGGGGGTGGCAAGTTTGGTATAAGAGATGAAGGTGGCGATGGTTGTATCCCTCGCTCCCGATCCCTGTCCGCTCTCTGTGTCCTTTGCTGGATACTGATGTTTGACTGGCTGCCAGTTTTGGTGGGATTATGTGAACGGTCAGGTTTTGTTGAGGATGAGGAATCATGTTTTGGCTTTAAAGGACCCCCAAAACTTTGACAATGGCGGTAGAGCTCTTCCTGGCTTCGTGAAGTCACACGTGCCCATTTGGAGGAGTGCGGATGATGTCTGGGTGAATGGCACGACGAGCAAGTTGTGTGTCCCTTGCCTTTGTCCTTTGACTTGCGCTTACTCTTCTTCTCCTCCTGCATATGGAGCTTATCCACTGACCAATATCGTCGAGGAGGTGGTGGCGTGAGGGGAGGCGGGGGCCAGTGTGAACCTGATCCCCATCCCCTTTCTTCACCTCCACCTCCAACAGCACTTGAACTCCAGCCACCTTCTGCTGTTCTCCACCTTTCCCCTCTCTCCAGGAACAGATCATCTCTGCTGTTGATGCTCCCTGTTTTGTCCCTTGAAGGATAAGTGCTGAAGAACCAACCTCCTCCTCCAATCCCCCCAACTGCCCTCCCTTCATGATCTTCCCAGTATCTCTCAAATTTCCCAAATTCTCCTGAAGATCCATCATCATCAGAATATATTCCAACCACCTTGTCACGTTCCCGCTCTTCATCAGATGTAGTTCTTCCTCCTCTGTGCCTCTTTCCATGCTCTGCTTTCCTCATCTCTGGTTCTGATCCGTCTTCCACATTTTCTGCTGGGGACTCCCACTCATGGAAGGACAACCCCTCCTTTGATTGCAACTCACCTCGGTCATTCCTTCCCAACAATGGTCTTCTCTCTCCTTCCATCCCCAAAGTATCTCTATCTGAACTTTTACTCTTACGTCTTTTAGAAGAGGTGGGTAATAGGGGCAAAAAAGCAGATGGAGTTGCATCAGAAGAAGGATTGCTCCCTGCCCAGAATTTCACAGATGTAGAGGGCTTACTACTAGAACTATTATAATGCTTACTGTTTCTTCTTCTGTGCTGTCTTTCCTTTTCTTTGCAGTCTTCTCCATCACCTCGCTCCTTTTCTTCTCTTTCTTTTCTTTCATTTTCACCTGGGATGTTCCATCCATAGCTTCTGATTGAGCTCTCGCTCTTTTTTCGAAAAGACTGTCGTCTTAAAGATGGGTATGGAGGGAAGTCTAGAGTCCCTGATTTGGGTTCCTCTCTTTTATCTGGCTCTCCTCCCTCCTGCTCTGACCTTTTCTGATCTCTCTTTCTTGTCTTATCCTCCTTTTTTCTTTTCTTCTTTGTTTTGCGTCGTTTTCGCTCTCTTTCTCTTTCCCTTTCTTCCCTCTTCTTTTTCTTTCGCCCCTTCTTTCTTCTCTTTCTCTCATGCTCTCTCTCTTTGTGGTGTCTCTTCTCCTCCCTACCCACCTCTCCATCACCTCGGCTTGTTGAACTCCTTCTCCCTCTTTCTCTGTCAGCCCAAGAGGCCCACCACTCTTGAAGCTGGGCCAGCTGACTGCCAGTTCTGTCCCTAACATAGTCCCTCTGAGGACGGGGCTTTCGGGGAGGGACGGGAGGAGGTGGGGGGCTGCATGGCAGTGAACGGGATGACATTCGACGGGTGCGGATCTTTTTCTTTGATCCCAGCAAAAGGCTGGATTCTTCTGTGAGTAAATCTGAATCACCCTCATCATCTACTACAAAGTCACGGTTTCCTGCCCGATAACGGAAACTCAGTGATGAGTTGTAAGAGCTGTCACTGGAGCAAGAAGAGGGGGAATTTGATCGAGAAAGTGACCCTGAAGATGAAGAAGAAGATGAGGAGGATGAAGAGGAGGAGGAAGATGAGGCACTGGAGCAAGATGAGTAGAAACAGCACGGAGAGGAGGGAGTTGTTGGGGTATGAGTTGGAGACGATAGGGGGACTGGAAGAGTAGGAGGTGGAAGGGGGTGGCGTCCCCTTTTTCTACCTCCATCATTTGCTCCATATCTTCCCCCTCCTCGCCTTCCTAAAGGAAGGATATTCTCATACAAGGGACCCCCTGAGCCTTTTCTTCTTGCCTGTGCAAGGCTTCCTCGTCTCCAGAAGGGAGGCCTTCTAGGGGAGGATGGCATTGGTGGAGGAGGCTTGGAAATTAAGTGTGCTTGACCTTGCTGCATGCCTTTAGATGGCAATCGTGTCATTCCCAAGGCTTTAATGCCTCGAGGATTGGCTTTTGGAGTCTGCTGAAGGCCCCCAACCTGTTGGTCAGTGTTACTTCCAAGCCCTTCTGGATCTATAGGCCCATAGTAACGCTTGTATTCATCTAAACCTGTATCACATGCTACACCTGCTCCTCTTTGCATGCTCCAGGCCTGCCCCAGGTTCTGCTGGTACTGCTGTTTGGCCTGTAGGTCTGTGATTCCTCCTGCAATTCCTCCTATACCCACTCCTCCACTGCTGCCTCCACCCATGGCTTTCTCTTGCTTTGGTCTGTTCCAGCGATCAACCACAGCCAGTCTGCGGTCATGACGAGGCAAGAAGGTGGAGCAAGGCATGGGGCCCTCTAGTAAGGGACTATTTGAGGGACCCAATGCCACTGCTGAATGTCCCGTAGTGGGTGGTGAGCCGGGTAGCATGGTGGTATAGGTCTGCCCTGACTGCTGTTGATGATGCTTCTGCTGTTGTTGGACCATGGCAATGGCTGTTGTGTTGTTTACTGTGGCTGTTACAAGGTGCTGTTGCGGGGCATTGGGCATGGTGGTCACAGTGTGGTATTGAGGCAGAGTGCCGGCACCCCCTCCTGGTGCCGTCTCATCCTCAAATTGGCAACAACTGTACATCCCCTGGGTGGAAAGATGACAGACCACAGTTAGACCAACCAGTGGAAGAATTGTCTGTTCTAAACTTAATTTGCAGCCACATAGTATATTTAATTTTTACCTTACCTTGAATCAGCAATAAACTAGGCAACTATGGTTAAGACTTTATAAAGACACACTGTTTATCAATAGCTAAGGGTCCAAGGCTAGCTTAGCTACTGCATGTAGACTGTTACATTTTTTAGGCCTCCAAGGTTTTCCAGAAAAAAAGAAAATTGTGGTTAGAAAATTAGTCAAAACCTAATTAAAGTCACTTCAAAATGCTTATATATGTTTTTGCCTGCTGTATCATAATTTTGTTGGCCTCTGCGAGTTATACTCTGGCGCAACTTCAACTACTTGATTTTTTCTTTTTAAAAATTTGTTTCGATCAATTTTAGCATGCAACCATGACCTCTATATTCTTGTTTCAATATTCACCTTCAAAATAACAATTGCATTTTTCATTCTTAAAGTTTAATTATTGGGGTATGCTCTGAATAAATCACTTCATGTCTCCAGGTATTCTGACTAAGTCAAATATCACCACCATGCATTATGCAAGCCAGTTTCCACCTCACTTTTATCACCTCTCCTCCTGCGTTTTTTTTTTTTTTTGTGTGGCTTTTCTCCCTCTCTCCTCTCCCCCTGCACCTGTTGTACTCCACCATCTCTGTCTTAGAAAACCTCCAGCTGTCTCCTGGGCTCTTTTGCTCTCCTCTTATCTCAAAGTGTGTCTCCCTTGTGATGGCACTTTTCATCACTTCCTTTCCCTGCAACCCCACAACCCCATCTCTTTACTCTTTTTAAGTTCCCTGCCTTTTCTTCTAGTTCACCTCTTTTCCAGTCATTTGAAACCTTTTTTTTTTGTCACAATCATTTTGTTCTTCTTCTTTCCTCTGCAGCCTCCTTTTTTCATTTTACACTAAATATTTTTTAGACCCGAAGCTAAGCTTCCTGATACTGTTGGCACTGAAGTGAATGCCTCTGCTCTTGGACTCTCTATGTAAAGATACTAAGTTGGATAAGTAGTTTCGGTCTCTCATTTTTATGTACTGTTCTTGAATTATTATTCTGAACATGTCTAATTTCACAGTTGGTCGGACCTATAGTCGTTTAGCTGCAGATTTGAAGCACAAGATCAATCCAGAACCTACTCAGATTTTACTTAGGCTTAGCTCTTGTTAAATGCACCTTACCCTGCTTAAAGCCAGGAGGAAGTCCATCCCACCAGACCTTTTGACACAGTGTCGCAGCTTCCAGTACACCATATGCTCCCAGGCAAACACCAGCAGACTCAGGCCCATGGCTACCAGGAGCATGTAGAAAACTCCTGCCATGTTGTCGATGTCCAGCTTACTGCTCATCACCTGCAAGACAGTAAGAAAGCAACTTTGAGGAAAGTGGGAGGTTTACGAGAGGAAAGAGAGCAGGGAGGTGGAAGGGAAATAGGTAAAGGAAAATGACAGAGGGTCAGATGAGACAGAGGGGCAATTTATTACTAACCAGGTGTAATTTTTTCCACAATGTACAAAAAAACAAACAAAAAAAAAACAGTCAATCATAATCAAGAAGGGAGTTTTGTTGTAGGAGCCCCCCACTGTGGATTTGCAGCACCAGTGACATTGATGCAAAGACCTAACATGTCAATCCAACAAAGAAACCCTCTTTTTATGCTCTCTGTTTTTCTTTAAATTTCCTGCAACGGTTTTAGGATAGGCAAATTAAATTGTAGAGTTTAAAATTAGTATTTTATTTGGTCCAAGCAAAATTCAAACAAAAGAAACACAAACTAAATAGCAACAGCGAGAGCAGAATCAAGTTTTTTGAGGTAATGACCTTTTAACCCTTTATTTTTTTACAAATTTAATTAGATAATCTTTTAGAAAAAATAAATGTTTCCAATGATCTAAATTTCAACACAAACACACAGTTAATGTGTAGTAGCTCCTACGTCACAGCTACAGGCTTTTTCAAACGGCATTGTTTTGTCTGCTTCTAATTCACAATGATTTAAATAAAGAAATACTCAAAATGCAATTTTAAGCTTAATTTTGTTTGCGTATGTCCTCCATCATCAGAAAAATACCACAAGACCATGTTAAAAACACTAAAAACATCATTTCCATCGGGGTGTATCTTTTTTTTTTTTTTTTTTTTTTCGGGGTGTATCTTTAATGCAGCATCAGCTGACTTTTTTGCATAAACCTTAAGTCTATGACGGAGATGAAGTTTTAAACTCACCTCTATTTTATCATTGTGGCAAATACCAGACAGCCAGAGGCGCTCCAACATATCAATTTCATCTGAAACAACAACGACAGAAAGAGCTTAAACAGGACCACAGTAAAGAAGGAAGGGAAAACACAAAGAACTGGAACAGCAGAGAGCAAAATAAAGTTAAAACATATAAGTGAGAAATAACCCTAACATCTCTAGAGATCAAGGTGTTTGATCCCCCAAGGGAAAGCACAGAAGCTGAGGAGAGAGGAGAAACAAGCTGTTTGGCCTGTTTATGACAAAAATAGATGATGAAATGCATCATTTTAGAGAGAAATGGGAAACTGGAATCTACACAAAGTTGGTTGGAATCAGCCAAACAAGGAGAGCTACCTGTGTAAATCAACTCAAAGGAGAAAAAAGCAGCAAAAGGAAGGTTTAATGGACATCTTCAGAGAAAATCTGGGAAAAACAAGTCTTGAAAACTGGTGGGAAGAAAAGATGTCTTTGAAGCAGACTGGTGCAGCGACGTGTGTGGGGTAGGGGCAGAACGCTTCGACAGCATATGGAAGATGAAAGGAGGAAAAGCACCCATTTCCTGTCAAACCCTGCCACACACACAGAGACATGTCACACACTCTGAACTGGTGTAAATGGGGCTTTTTGTGCCGGCCATTAAGACGCTCATCTGAAAGGCTGCAGGAAGGAAGCCGTTCTTTCCCAGATGCAGACGCCTGTCCAGGACCGATTCCAGAGGACTTTGAAATCTGCTGTCTTGAAAACATGCTTGGAGTCTGTCTCTGTTCGCTTTAAAGAATTAAAGCACATCCAAATCCCAATTATTAACCGACCTCTGGGTTAATTAACTCTGTCTGAAAAGCCCTGCCACACAGATTAGAGAGCCAAGACTCGACTGCGGTCACTGAAACGTCAAAGCTGCTCAAACAAAACACAAATCTCTCTGAATCAATGTGAGCCTCCCTTTTTTTCATCCTCAGAGGTTCTGCGCAAAACTCCAACGTTGCTTGACAGCTGAATTAAACAGAGCTCCACTGCCTTTGACCCTAAAACTCCTGACAACAAACATGGATCTAAACATTCGTTCTGCAGCAGCCACCATCTGACTCATGGAGTTGAGTGAGGACCGTCCAGCTGTTCTGCTTTAGATCACCGTAAACATGGAAATCTCTGCTAGATTTCCACCTGCATGCTCCATGTGTCGCACAGAAATGAACATGGACATCAAGGAAATGAACCTCAATTTTCCAATTGAATTATTTTCAACTGAGTTCTCTCCTTTTAGGACCACATTGGTTATCATAAACTCTTCAAAAGATTTCTATCAAACAGCTCAGAGTATCTTGATTCCTTTCTGCAGCACTCTTTGAAAACTGTTAGGAACCTGCTTTTAAGTAAAAATATTGTTTCTTAATCAAAAAATACACCAACTTTTTGCCTCTGTTTTAATTTTATTTGTGCAAATAGACTGAAATGATTTATTACAACAATTTCTGCTCCAGCTACTATGAAGTAAATATTGTGGTAGTAGTGTCATGGTATGAGACTAATGAGACTTCAATGCATAAGCGAGACCTGGAGGATTTCATTTGTAATTAATGTAATTTATGTTCTCTGCTGGAAAATTCTGAAGAGGAATCTGTTCATAAGTTAAGGAGCATTTGGGTTTTGCAGCAGAACAACAATCCAAACACAGCAGGGTTCACCTCTGAATGGATGGAACACAAAGTCTCTAGAGTCTTTTAGCCAACGTCTGAACTAAAATCTTCAAGAGATTCTGTTTCAAAACCTAAAGCTACAGAAGCTAAATTAAATTCTTCCTCTGCCATGATAAAACACGCTCTAAATGCACAGTGCTGTATTAAGTCAGATAGATTTAAGTCAGATAGATTTAGATAGTAATTTCCCCTCTCTACTTCTGTGCCGGTCCCAAGCCCGGTTGCTTGGAGAAGGTTGCGTCAGGAAGGGCATCCGGCGTAAAACATTGCCAAGTTTACCATGCGACTTGTTTGCTGTGGCGACCCCTGATGGGAAAAGCCGAAAGAGAAAGAAGACATTTAGATAGTAATTACTTTTTCACATGCGGTGTAAGGTAGATTTGGAAGGGCGTCCTCACTAAATTATTATCATTTAAAAACTGCATTTTGGTTTTACTAAGAAAAAGGTTTGAAGACATTTAGGAAAGTCAGGAGGGGGAGCAAATACCTTTTCCACAGAACCATAAACATGAGACCGGTTGTTGTTTTTAGGCAGCAGGCACATCAAATTAGAGTGCAGGTCAAACATTTTGGACCAATGGAAGGATTGTTGACTGTATATAAGAACTAACAGAGTGACTCCGCCCCCCTTTATGGCATATCAAACAGGAAGTACCCGCTGGTCCCAAAAAGCTGAAATCCCACTGACTTCTATAGAAAAATAAACTACTATTACTCATTCTAACATCTTCCTTCTAATTATCTTTTATTCATTACATTTTTTTTAACTTGTCCTGTCCATTCATTACATTTTTGATGTAGCACACGTTTTAGAAGTTATAACTGACCAATTAGACGCCTTAATAAAAGTATGTGATTCAACATTCAAGGTGTTTGACAGATTGTAACATCCTCACTCCTGATTGGAGAGAGTGGTTGCCATAGAAATATAGGCTCAGGCCGACTCGGACCAATTACTGCTCACTGACAATTTCTGGTTCCAACATGGCAACAGCAGTTTTACAAAAAGATGGAGACTGAATTGAAAGCAAGTCACTTTCTATGGGTGACGTCTCACTCACTCAGTCCAGATCTCTTTTACAGTCAATGGGAAGGATTTGTGGAACATTTCTGTTGAGTCGACTGAGTTTTGAGAGGAGGACGTAGGAAGACCTGCGTATCTTCAGGTGTTGACAACAACCCACACACATCCTGAGCTGCCAGACCCTTCAGGGAAAGACTTGCTTATTTTTATTTATTTTTTGCAGCACAATGCCAAGCCACACATGAAAAGTGATAAAAAAAAAAACGTGGCTCTAGGGTGAAGAAGTCCCGTACTGTCACCCACCACGGAAGACACGAGGAGCGCTATGAATGAAAATCAAAGAGGCTTCAAACTTTAGAAGAGCTGAAAATCTTAAAGCATCTGTGCTTCTGTTATTTTTTGGTTTGCATTCTGTTCAATATTACATCCTCGACAGTAAAGGTCAGCGACTATTGAATAGACCAGAAATGACAGGAAATCCTTTAAATGTAATGTCACAGCTTCCTTTTGATTGACAGAATAAATTATTTGAGGCTATGTCTTTCTTGATGCCACATCACAGCATTGTTCAGCTGTAATAGATAAAAATCCTTTTATAATGAAAACAGCAACACGAATATGAAAAAAAAACTTAGAATTGTGGGAGGAGGAATGGAGGTGTAGAGTGTGGCTGCTCAAACTATTTTCACAATTGCTTTTCTACTATTTGTAAAAATAGGGTAAAAAATGAATATTTTGCATCCGGTCAATCTATTATATAGATAAGCCGGAGCCTTTAAAAAAAAAAAAAAAAAAATCCCCTCATAATTACATTTGCACTCAGTCCGACCTGCAGAAGGAGTCTGAAATGTAAGATGGATTAAACAGATGCTGGGCGTGACTGCAGGTAAAGGCTTTGAAACCCGGGAAGCAGTTTCTTTTTCTCTGAATAGCCGCAGATAAAACAGAGCCGGCTGTGACGGCAGACAGGTGTCACCCCGTAAAGCTGCGGCTTTTCGGACCTTATAATTGTGTCTGTGACTAATTTGTCTTTATTGGTTTTGCCCCTGCTGGGTGTCTGTAACACATCTGTCGAAGAGGGCGGCGCTGGATGTTCTGCTCTCTCATTCTGAAATGAATCGACACTCAGCAGCAGCCTCAGCATCAACTGTGGCACCCAGACAGTTCCCCTCTGCTCCGATCGCAGCATGCCGTCACTGATGGGCCTTTTAGTTCCGGCTAAATCGCCCCCATTATGTAGAAAACACATGTTCGTTCTTTCAACCAGATTCTCCGAACCAATTACTCGGCTTGATGTATCTAAAATATCTTACATATTTACAAGCTAAATTTCCACCTCATTGCTTTAATCATTTATTTACAAAGGGGAATCTCTGGAGACTTGAACTCCATTTCCAGAAAACCCTCCTCTGTTACGCAATCCCATTTGTCGAGTCAGTAAATGGATTTTGTTTATTAATTTTTGCTGAGAAAATTCTTACAATCTCAAAAGAAACATGATGATGTGTCCACAAATAGATCGTCTAGTTTTGCAAGCATTTTAGCCATTCAATAAAAATCAGGGAGGTGCTGGAGGTCTGAACTTTAAGGGGCTTAAACGTTAAACCTCAGTGTCAAAGTAAAATTTCTTTTTCTTTTTTGTTGGCATCCATCGTTGACCTCGGCTGTACCCACATCGTTTTCCTTTTTTTTGTCCTGTTCAGCAGCTAAGCTGAATATTTGACACAACTGGGTGTAAATTTTTACAAACTCCTTCTGAATTTAAAAGTGACTTAAAATGTATTTATAGATCAGTTTAGTCATTTTAATTTGTTTCATTTATTTTTTGGACCCTGTAACAGACTGGCGCCCCCTGCCTTCGCCTATAAGTGGCCGGGATAGGCTCCGGCAGTCCTGTGACCCCGAATGGGAACAAACGGAAGAAGTATTTATTTTTGGAGATGAAAAACCAAACTTGAGGAGGAGGGAAAGTAGGGGTAGAAAAACAGTGAGACAAAAATGTTGGAGGCAAAAGAAAACTAACTAACTTCTAGATATTTGTATCCTGATACAAACACCCACATAGGATGTCTCCATGAAAATGTGTTCAGGTGAGTGTGTTAACTAAAATGTGGTGCAATTTTACTTATGGTTGAAAAGAGAGTGTGATTATTTAAAGGTAACCAGTGTGTTAAACCTGATCAAGTCCTTGTGTAAGCTTGTACAAGCAATCATATTTTTCTTCTTTTTTATAACAATTGTGAAATATTTAAGGGAATCCTGTTCAGCTCTTTACTGATGACACCACTGTCTTTATTTCAGGAGGTATTCCAGATAAACCAATAGAAAGCAATAAAAAAGATAAATGAATACATGAAAGATTAGCTTTAAATTGTAACAAAACACAAACGAAGAAATGTGTTCAGTTATGGTGCCTTTACTCAAAGAGTTCCAGATATTTCACAATACAACATCAGTTAAGAAACAAGCATTAATAAAGTTTGAAAAAAGGATTTGATTGAAAACTGTTTTTCATTGTGTAAGTTTAAACAAAATAAAGTTACTTTTTAACATAATTTATTGGATCTTCTGAATTTATCTAGTAACATGTATGATCAAAAAAAGCAAAAATATGAATTCTAACTTGAAGTAAAACAGTAAAAAATCCTTAGATAAAAACAAACATCTGTTCAGTTTTACAGAAAAACAAATACAGAAAAGAAAATAAGAAAAATTAATTTAATTCATGTGCACAAACTTGACAGCACACATAACTGATTACTCTCTGGAGTGGCTTTCTTTAAACTGAACCAAATTGTACGGTACACCCAATCTGTGTGTTTGTCTTTGATGAAAACGGTTGCCTCATACACCACACACTGTGTTGTCACTTGTTTCTGTCAGAACCAGCACGAAATTCTTCCACAATTGGAGCTGCTGCAGCTCATCTGTTGAATTGGACCACAATGCTTCACTCAAGATTCATGGATGGGCCATGACCTTCTGTGGTCGACACTGACCCTCAATAGCTGGACTTCTGCAGACATTCCATTTCTCCTGCTATTGACTACATCTCTAGTTATATAAATAATATAATAAATTACGAGATCTGTGTTATGTACTTCATCTGTCAGTGTTTATGAATTGTTTTTTAAAACACATTTTGACCTAATGGAAGTCACTTGTTAAGAAGTAAACATGAAACACTGTGCCGCAAGATCTGCAACTTTGTTCTCTTAGAAACGATGATCCATGTTTAAGTCTTAAAAGACTTAGAAAACTCATATGAAAAACAACCGCAACAAAAAAACAATTTTGTATCGAGCCGCTGCACCTAAAGTGACAAAAGCTGTTCGCATTGGTTCAGATGTTCTCGTTATCAGCCGTTTGTGTGCGAGTTGTTTTATCGACTCTGCGCCGTCAGCAGAAATCTGCAGGAGACACAAAGGAACGGTGGAGCAGAGATGAACTCTGCACATATTCCGCCATGGGAGTCGTGCTGAAGAACGCTGTCAGCACAGCACAAACGGACACATTCATTCTTCTAGCTGTTTCCACAAATTACTTTGAAAACAGTTTATTTCCTGGAAATCAATTGGAGCCAAGTGGGACTTGAAATACAGCTGGCTCTTTTTCCAAAAGTCTTTGACAAAAGCATTGTTGTGCATCTGCTCTCTTCTTCTACTACTCATTTTCGTTAGATTCCCGTTTAACTAAAACCAGATCAGAAGACCTCTAATCCTGCATCTTTTTACATTTAAGCATCAGAGAAAAGTTTTCAAAATGTCCGTAATAATCCATGGCTCCAAATCATCATTTACCAGATTTGATTGCATTTGATAAGTAAATAAAAAAACACTGGGAAGCAGTCAGCATCAGCACCTTTGGGAGCTGCTGTCACTGCCAGCACTGAGGCGTTTGTCAGCATCCTAAATGCACTAATTGAAAAAGGGGGGTAAATTGCTCCCCGGGGGGTTTGACTTGATGACTGACAATGTGCATAATAAGGAAACAATGTTGCTCTAACAAAGGGATGCATTACTCTGCGCAATTACAGGCCTCAGCGCACTGTGAGTTTATGGCTTTGGGGCGGAGTGTGAAAAGGCTGCAGCTCAGAGGTTTCATTCTAAATATGCTGAAAAGAAAGAGAGAACATTTCAAATGAAATCCAGAACAAATGCACAAACGTATTCCGAAAAAAAAGTTTATGACAACTTATAGAGTTGTGTCAATATCTGCAGAGAAATCAAAGGACCAGTGGCTGGAGGGTTGTTGGTTCAAGTTCTGGGACGAATGGAATGGAAAACTAGAAAACTAGACTTGACTAACTGCTTCAATGAAGCTGCTCAGCTGCTGCAGGTGACCCTATGGATGTACTGAAACACTTTCAAACATGATTGAAGCAGAATATGGATAGGGAGTTATTGGAAAAAAGATTCCATTACCACAGAGCTCTCACAAGTTAATCTTAAAGTTAAACAATATTTACATTTCTGTTCAGTATAACTTAGTTTATACAATATAGCGACTATGATATAATCCAGAAATGAATTCTTTGGGTTGTGTTTTAATTCCATCTCTACATAATCCACTATATAAAGCGATTGTCATTTTGTCGGGGTGTCCAAATCTACAATTCCAAAATTTTACAGAAATTGTTGTGAAAACCTAGTGTGCGTCACTAAATTGGCAAATATAGACCACAATGGTGTTTGAACACTTTGTCATTAAAGAAAATGTATTTCCACTGATTTTATTTTCATGTCTTTGTCATCAGAACACAGTGGATTCATAGATAGTCTTCATAAAAACGTTTGTATTTATTGGGGAAAATGGGTGACTCATAATTTCTGTTTAAAAAATGAAATAAAGTGGGGAGCACGTGTGTCAATTAATTATAAAACCAAGGAACTAGATAGTCCCACGCTGTATAGTCTTTTAGGGATTGGTGAGTATTAAGGGAATTCAGACATGTCTAAGTCTTTTTTGTTGTTTAATGGCTGTGCCTTAAATCTATCATCATTATAATCAGTGTATTTTTTAAAACAACCTCTATACTCACTTTAAATTAGATTAATTCACATGCACTTTCACAACTTCCATTTCTGTCATTAGATTTTTGTTATGCTTCCCAAAGAAATGGGGGATGGAAAAAGAGTTCAGTGAAAAGAAGTGGCAGATGAGCTTGTGACAGAATCTGTAGTAAATGACATTCTGCCTTTAATCACAAACTATTTCAAGTCCCTCAGCTGACCTTTAAATCCCATTCTGTTTCTTTGAACCTTGCCATGACTTCCTTTTTCAGTCTGTCGAAAGAGGCCGGAAACAAGAAATGCAATACCCTTCAATGTTTTTAGAAGGATGTCTGCTCCAAAAACGGAAGGGATGAGGGTTGACTTCCATTCTTGGGTCTTAGTAAGGACTGACAGTAGGGCCAAAAGCTTTCTGTAATCAAAATCCAGCATTAGGCTTGGAATTGGGTACAAAAACCACCAGTTTTTTTCCTAAGTCTGACTTTGTCACCGACTCACCTTGTCACTAGGGAATCATAAAGTCAGAGGTGTGAACAATAATGCCCTGAACCATGTGAATTAGTGGCACCCAATTGGACTAAACAAACCTTACAAATAAAACTGCATGGCAGAATGGAAAATAAACGAAAAAATTCTAAAAGCCCCGGCGATCATTTAGAAGGGAACAAAACCAACACAAACTGATTATTAAATGCTCAGATACAAACATGTCGGGAGTCAGGAGAAGAAGGAATGAAGTCCAGTCATGATTGAGAAAGGGGAAATGTTTTAGGGTCAGATCAAAGTCACAGGAGCAGGAAAACCAGCCATTCTGACTTTGGAGCCTCCAGCAGATGAATAAATCAGTGTGATGACTTCTGAAGTTACTCGGGTGCTAATATTCAACAGGATTAGACTCATTGTGTATGATCTGCCTGACCAAAGAGAAACCTTTTGTGTGACGATTCTGACAAAGATCATAGCACCCTTCCTCTTCCTCTCTGCCTTCCTCACCCAGTCATTCTTTACTTTGATCTTTCTATTCCATCTAATCAGTTCTATCCAGTTCTAAAAAAATTTCTTGATTACTGCGTCCCCATCAAACCTTTAACATTCTCAACGTTTCTGCTGGCGCTCTTTGTCCTCCCAAACTCTCCAACTTGGTTTGTTGTACTTAGCTGTAGTAGATTTAAAGAAATATTTCATTACTCAATCTTCATTCAGAAAATATATACATTTTGGAGCCCATGATTCAATTTTCTTTTAATAAATGTCTGGTATTCTGGCAAAATAAATGTCTTTTGTCATTTTTGAATGTAAGACTGAATGACTTTATAGTAGAAATTCTACTTTAGTTTTAACCAACTTAAACCATTTTTCTCAACCACATTTTAAATTTTCTCAACCATGATTTTAAAGGTGGAAATTTGACAACTTAATATTATATCGAATTGTGTAGAATAAGAAATCCAATTTCCTCCTTGATTGTAAACCCAATCAGTCCTGCAGTTTGGCAGTGATGCTAAGCATTAGTTCCACTCCATTGGAGTGTGCATCCAACACAACTTACATAACATTATAGGAAGAAATCCTCAAAACTGGAAGGGATTCTGGGTTTTAATCATTAAAAAAAAACAAAAAACAAAAAAAAACTACTAGCAGTCTTTTCCTATAGAGCTTTCTAATACAGAAGTATTAGGATTATTTAATTTCTTTTGATGTTGGAAAAAAATGATTTACCCTCTGCAGTTGGGACCTCATCATCTTAAATTGATAAGAATTACACCTTTCAAAAGTTATAACTAAAACTGATTGGGTGTTTATAGAATAAGGTATATTAAAATAAAGCAATGCATGCTGCAGGGATGTCACTAGCTGCGGTTTTCATTTTCTCTTAAAACGGTTTGAGGTGACATGAAGAGCTCTGGAGGGTTTTAACATCTACACTAAGAAGATGGTGCAGCAGCTAACCAGGATGATGGCCTGACAAAGACCCACATTGGAGAGGTTATTTATCTCAGCTGGCATGGGAGAAGGAGGAGATGAGGATATACAGATCTTGGTTCTGGTTTGCTACTCCCATGACTCAAAGTTCCAAAAGCAGACATTCTGGATGACTTGATGTAATACAGAATTTAATCCAATGCAAAAAAGATGTTTGGAAGCAGCATCAAACTTTATGGAGTAACTTTTCTCTATTTGGTGTAAATTTGGATTTGGAATTAGTTTATTTTAAGCAATCAAATAAAAAAATACTACAGAAGACAATTCCATTGGAATTGTATCCAGCTCAATTTTTACAACATTGATATTTTTCATTTGATCTGTAATAGACTGGCCTGAGACCAGAGGTAAAATGGCAATGCAGATCCTTGCATTCCAAATTATGTCTAATAGAAGCTTGCATCCATAATCCTTTCCCCAGAATTCTTCTTTTTTAGCTTCTAAAGCCCAATTGTGTTTTTACTATTTTCCCTTTACATTTTAACAACAGATCAGTAAAAAAAAAAAACCTTTCTTACCAACAGAGGTTTATAATTCATGCTCATGACCTGTACCTGTGGTCACATTCCCTTTGTAACTGGACCACAAAGCACAACTGAGCTGCTTTTCTTGTCAGATTAAGTTCTTTCCATCTATTTTTTAATGTCATGCGTGACGGCCTTCCAGGCTGACTTACCGTCTCCAACCAACTGCAGCAGAGCCAGGTCCAGCGGCCTTTTCCAGCGGGAGTTCTTGTGCAGGGCGATTCCATAACCTGTTGTGGCGAACACCTTACCCGACCCGATGGTCATCACCTTTAGAAACAAACCCAAACAGAAGCCATTAATCTAAGGAGATTATCAAAGAAAAAAAAAAGGCGGAATTCAATAAGACAAAAAAGTTCAGTGACTATTTTGTTTGAATCTTTCCTCTTTTGCCTATTATTGCTGCTACATGCTCTGCTGAAGTATTGCTATCCCCTAAAAACCTGGAGCGGAAACTCAGATATAGTTTTAGTAGAGAAATTAATTTCCACATTTACTGCACCAGTGGCTGTTAGATGAGGCGTCTAAGTGCACAGACCCCACACAGACTTTATTACGTGCAGTGACAGAAAATTCTTTATTTATTGTGGGAGTTTCTTGAAACTAATCTTATGAATGAAAAGCAACGTTCAAAAATGACCAAAACAACCAGCGGAACAAAAGCAAATAATGATTCTGATGTCTTCGTACCATCACTGCAGCCTGAGGACATGCCAGTGATTGTTCAGGCCAATTTCTCTTACCTTGCAGCCCTCGTCTTTTCGCGCCATGTAGTTCAGCACTGCTGCATCATAAATGAAGGCATCCAGTTTGCTGCAGACAAGAAAGAAAAGAGCCATATTACCTTTGAGGAGTTCAAAATCCGTGACCAGGAGCTGGATGACAAAGGGGAAAATGAACAACACAGAAAGAAATTATTGCAACAAAAAAAGAAAATATCTAGCACAATGTTCATAAAAGAAAACTGATTTTTGAAGAGGGCTCTTTCCATACACCATTTTGCATCAGCTTGTATAAATCTCACAAAGCAGAGATGTGATTTTCACAAAGCCGGAACAGACCCGAACACAGTACAGCAGCAGGGGAGGTCTGCATGCAAGAATGTGCTTAGGTTTTACATGTTCCTGATCATTTGGAGACTTGACATGTTCCCAGGTCTGCATGCAAGAATGTGCTTAGGTTTTACATGTTCCAGATCATTTGGAGACTTGACATGTTCCCATTTCTATTTCTTTTTTAATATCCCCTATTGTAGTGATACGACTGTTAAGTCCGGCTTTGCTGTGAATACTTGAAGTCATCACATTTCATCATCATTATTTTTCTAACACATGACTTAATTCATGTACACATGTTTTGAAGGTTCTTTACGGTTTTTGTCTGTATTGACTGAAACACCAGAAGCAGTGAAACCATGTTTCTTCATGTGGCATCTTCTTGTTTTTCCAGCAAAGACTGCTGTAAACATTTTTTTGACCTTTTGAGCATTTTTCTGCATTTGCCACAATGTTATGATTTAGATCATCAAATAATGTCAAAATTTCACAAGAATACCCTTAGCAAATGAAAAGTGAATTATTGCAAGTATAATTTCACTAACTGGTAGAGAACACAATTAGTTTTTCTATCAATCATAAATAAGTGCCTGGGTCCTGAAAGGGACAAAGCACCATCACATCCCCACACTGCAACATCCATGTTTAATTGACACTGGAACACCTAAATATTGCTCTTTGACATACTGTGGTCCATGTGGTCGATACATACTTCTCGATCATTTGCCCGATCAACGGAAATCAACTGTGGAAAGAAAATGGCTTTTTTATATCGGCTTTGCACCAATATGCATCATGTTACTGACAGAAATTGTTGCATAGTGGCGCCAATCTGCTTTTCTCTTTGATACATCAACTAATTTAAGCGATTGTGAAAGCACTTCACTACTATCAGTGAAAAGCAGCTTTTTTTCACTTCAGAATTACTTTAATTCCGTAAACGCTTGAAGAGTTACGGAAGTCAAAAGAATGTCAAAAACTGAAGCTAAAGCTCCAGTGTTAAAGAGTCAGCTTTAATTGATGAAACTCCCACAATGCAGCATGGTTACATTTACTGATGGAGAATATCCCCTTTCACAATTTGCTGGTAGAGTACAAAATTCGTTTTTCCATCAATCATAAAAAGTGCAGGCATCTTGATGCTGCAAAGCAGCCCCAGACCACTATACTGCCACCACCATGTATAACAGTTGTTATGTGTGGCTTTTCTGAGAAGCGGGTCACTGTTGCTTCACTCTGAACATGCATTTTCTTATATTTATGGATGAAAGCATTTTTCATTGGTTGCTCTGACTGAACTGCAATGTGCTCCGAATTGATTAAAAAGTGTATTTTTAAATCTCCGGTAGAAATGACAATCAAAGGATTAGTAAAGCTAATCTTGATCTAAAATTTTTCCTGCATTTTTTGCAGTTCTGTCTGCATCCTGTTCCTGTGAGCTTTAAATTGTTGGTGATCCAAAATCACCTAAAAGCACAAAAATTGCCAAAAAAAAAGTCCTCAGTTTGAATAAGTCATTAGAGCGGAAGAATGAGCAGGTCATGAAAACTTGAAGTAAATCAAAAGTAAGGTAAAGGCTTTTTAAATAAGATTAGGGGCTCCGCTCAAGCTGATGATGAATTTGTCGCTACACCTGCTCCACTTCTGCCTTCACTTCCCTCTCATTTCAATTCACCAGCAGCACCCAAATACCAGCTGGAGGAACTTTGCTGAAGAATGGAGTAAAAGGTGAAGAGGTTGGATACACAGAGAAGGGAAGGAAGTGCGAAGTTGATGATGGAAGAAAAAGCAGCACAGGAGGGTATTAGCCTTGAGCTACGAGTTAATGAAGGAGGAGGGAAAGAAGGAAGACCAGACAGGAGAAGGTGCTTGAGAGATAGAGAGAGTGGAGAGAAAAGTGGGATCAAGAGTCAAGTCAACTCCTTTGACAGACTAATAATAATCTTCATGTAACATTTTATCTAAATGGCATAAATAACATTTTCTTTTGTCAACATGGTGAGTGAGAGTTTCAGATAAGGAGGGGGAGATCAACCGTAGGCTCTATGATGAGCAGATTGAAACGAGATAATGTGAAATGAGGATGAGGAAGTAAGATTAACGGTAACAATGATCATTTTAAAGACGCATCCAACTAAATATGTTGTAACTTCCTGCACAAGTGTACAAAGCCAATCTCTCATGCAAACAACCCACATGAAGAGGCAAAGCAGCACTTCACCTAAATATTTTCTGACTGCCATGCTGCTGCTGCAGTCATGTTTTATTTTGATTATGACTTACTTCTGTTTGTTTCAAAGGATGGAGGGGCATAGAACAACTGGTATTTCTAACAGGCAGCAGAGAATTTGTAAACAAAAGCTGATCTGAGGCCGTGTTAGCTTAAAAAGAGTTTCTTGAATCAGGGACTTTTCAATTTACTCAGAGTCTACCTACAGAAAAAAAATGTAGATGAGGGTCTCTGCAGTGTTTGTAACAAACAGATGTTGTGGTTCCAAAATTGTGGGATTGTGCCAGATGCAACAAGACTACTCCTTTGTGTCCTTCCATTCCACCTTTTTGAGTCACACTATTTACGATTTTGCTTTTTTCACTACAATTTCAAGTTTTTAGAATTAGCTTTATAATGAGTGGCTAATAAAACAACAACAAAGTTGTTATGTGTTGAAATTCTTTGTTTTTTCCACACACCTCTGAGGACTAATGGTGCCGGACTGAACCAGAACTCTGAACTCCGTGTAGCTCATTTCCTGGTAAGGACATTCACATTTAACCCCTTGTGCTATCCTATGACCCCACCCTTACTGTGACGTGTTCTCCCTACCATGACAAAGGTGGATAAAGGTGAAACAATTTCATGTAATCCATGGACACCAGTGAAGATCACAAGTCATTGAAGAAAAAAGGTTCAGAGCACTGTCTAGTGGGTCTAGATGACCCAACTCCCAATGTTAAGGGCCTAGGATAGCACAAGGGTTTAAAAAAAAAATAACAACTATCCATCTCGTGGGCTGGCATTCTGATGTTTTTTTTGGAAACCTGGCCCTACTTCCTGTTGACATAGCTAAGGTGTCTTTTATACATAAGAAACTATAATGGCAGGTTAGTCGGAAAACATGTATGATACTGAATCTCGAGGCCTGGAGTTTAAAACCTGTGCATTAAACCATCCATTCATTAAACTATCTAGTCTTCTGACTAGCATTAGTATTATTATTGTTTAAGGGGGACCCTAGAGAAAAAGTCTGAGAACCACCTGCATGATTAAAGCACTGTGGGATATTTACATTACACTGAACATGAACACAAAAGCTTCACAGTAACAGGGACTGCGGTATTTCAGGACTAAACACGGTTTCTCTGTATTTCTGAGAACAGCTAAAACATCTATCATGAATGCACAGCGGCTACGAAATAGACTGCAGGCAGCAATTACAAGTATTCTCACTGCACCTCTTCAAACTAACAAAGAGCTCTACAGCTTTTTCCCCTTTATGCCGAACACCAATGTTCTACAGAAGGGAAGCTGTTTATATGTAAATGTAAGCTTTTTGATAGACTAAAGTGGAATTAGTTTTAGGTTTCAAGTTTATTAAACAAAGTCTGAAGTCTTTTGCATATGTTGACAAATCCATTTCTGTTTAACTTATTTATGTATTTATCCATATTGAAAACCCACTCCTCTAACGAAAATCCTGTTTTTGGTGTTTTTAACATGCTGTTGTAACACTTTTTCTCATGATGGACGACATATACAAATAAAATTAGCTTATAATTGTGTTTCTGAGTTTTTCTTTATCCAAGTCATTAAGAAGGAGATGATGAAAAAATGCTGCTGCAAAAAGTTTGTATAAGTGATGTAGGTGTCATCATTGGCTGGCTGCAAGGTCCCTGTTCCACTCCATTCAGTGCATTTTTATTTTTATTTTTTCATGGGCCAAGAAATCTACAGTTTTTCTTCTTTAAAGTAAGCTTCCTCCTTCATTAGTTGAGTGCAAGAGGCCATCTTTTTCCAGAAGAGGACGGTGGCATCCATCATTCATTCATCCGTATAAAAATGATTCTCTGCAAATATCTTCCTCAGTGTATCAGTATTTTTTCTGGCCACTTCTCAGTCAGCTAATGCTATATCTCCATGCAGGGCCACAAACTTTGGTAAGTAGCGATTCAGGAACTGGTGGAAATAACTGTGAAATATTCCTTAAAAACCGGCAAGGAAGCCGACAGGCCGCCGTGCTCTTCATCTCTGCTACCCTCCTCCCCCGCAGCACCTTCTGCAGACGCAAGAAAGTCTTTTACAAGTGTCTTGAGCTTGGTTTTGTGATGAACCGTAGGCGTCACGGGACTGAAAAAAAGTCTGCCATAATGTGAAACCGCGATTAGTAAATCACGAACACGCGGGGAACACTGTATACACTAGATGTTCCCTTAATGTAATGTGTGACTTTGAGGATGATGATTCAAAGTGTGATGATGGATTACTGATAAAGTCAACCTATACCGATATTTGCAAAAACGGTAATTGGTGTGTATTTCTTTGTGTATTCCAGTCATCTTTGCCATTTTTGCAATCATCCAATTTTCTTATCAAATATCTGTTTCTACCTGAAGTGGGAAGATCTAATATTTTCTCACATGGGTAAAAACAGCTTGCATTATCTTTGTCAATGATGCTAAGTGATTGAAAAGCTGAGACGCCGCTCGTGTGCATAAAATGAATAAATGCCTCAGGTGCACCAGCGTTGTGTTGACAATATTCATATGGTTGGGAGCTTGTATTGTGTGACACTGATTTTTATCTACAGACAGAAAAAGATTGAACAATTAACGCAAGTGAGCAGTCAGCAGAGGCTGCATTTTCTCCAAAGACAGCCAATGATCTGGAAAATTATAAACTGGGGGGCGGGGGGGGGAAGGGGTGAAAGTCAAATAAAACAAGTGATGTCTTCAAGTGAGGTCTTCTTTCTCTCATGCAACGTTTACACTGGACTAGGAAACATGCGTTCAAGTGACCGCTTCCAGTAAAAAGTGTATGTCTGGCTACATTTAAAACTCTAGGATTTACGCCTTGCTACACAAGTTTTCACAGCCCTTTTTGGGGCTTTGCATACAGAACGCGTGTTGATTGAATACACCTCACAAGTCAATCGGGGACTCAGATTTGGTAGTGATGTCTTGATAGTGATTATTTTTCAAAACACTGAAGTAACAACCGTTTATAAATTGTTCATGAGGACGGAATTAATAATTGTGGTTTGTGCCCTGCTGATATTCTGTGACACTAAGTCTTTCATATATCAAAAAGAGAAAGCCTGGAGCATGATTTGTGAGATTTGCACACTTCAACATTTTGCACCAAGTCTCTTCCAACTTTCCTAAGAGAAGTCAACTGTGAGTACTTGCGTTAGTTTCAGGTAACGACACTGGACTGTCGCTACCCGCGTTGCTAATACTAGCATATGCATTCAAAGTTGGGTACGTGCGCAAGTAGAGACAGTGCAGTTTGTGTTCAAGTATGCTTGATTAGCACATTCTTGAATGTGCATCACATGCCTGGTGTATATGTAGGATTTGTGTTATCCTTTTCCTGTTCACCATAAAATCCTGGTTGAGTCTTAATCTGTTACCTATACGTTTTTCATGTTTCTCAGTCTATGGATCAGTCCAGTTCATTTCTATCTGTAACTTCTGTCTGTTCTAGTTTAAAGTTTGATGCAGTCCAGCTTGCAACTGCTCAAACAATGTGGAGTTTTTCATGTGGAGCCAAGTGCATGCCAAGTTGTGTCAAGTTCCTGAAATATTCCATCATGTCCTGCCAAGCTACTGTACGTCCTGTCAACTGGAGTCTTGTTCATTTATGAAGCTGCTATATATTGTGCTCTTGAATTCCTTTATGAGAGATTGCTGTCAACAAGCCATCTTCCCTGCATTCTGGGTCCTGCTCCACACAGCAGTGAGGGTGATCTGACAGGATGACCTGACCACCAAGGACCCAGCGGGGGTTTCATTTGCAGTAGCAGCTTACCTGAGGCGGCTTCTGTTCCTGTCAGTAATGTCAGTTTCAGTTTCCCCATAGCATCTCATCATGTTAATTTGATTTGTTTTGGTGAACTTGGGTTTTTTCCCCTTTCTTCTTGAGGAAGACATGGCCTCATTGTTCATCTCAGTTTGGTTATGAGGTAGGCCGGGATTGTTGTTCTTCCTCCTGTGTGCTCTGAAAATGGATGGGGTTCAGCACCTCTGGTACGGAGGATCCTGTTGTGTGGTTCCTGTTGCAAAATGGTTCTGAAGGGACCTGGATGGTCACCTTTCACTGGCTGTTCCTAAAAGAGGACGGGCACAGGGGTTTTCAGGTGGGGCTGAACTGGCACTCCACCACTCATGTTTCCATTGGAAGGAACTGCATCAGCACTCCCATTTTGGGGACCAGAAAGGTCCTCCATGCCAACTTCTCTTTTAATCTTCTTTTCCAGAATAGGTTGACAGTATTTTTTTTTTCTTAAGGCCATGTTTTGAGAGCGTGGATTTGGCTGTGTCCACCTGTTTTAGCTGTTCCTGTCTGTGTCCAAATATATGGTCAATGGTGTCACCGACTGTCTTCCACCAAACTACTCACAAACAAAAGCTCTTTTCACTATTGTTGTGTTGGTGTTATTGCAGATGTAGCAAGCACAGACACTGGCAACCACATGGGATATAAAAACGTTCACTTTTGTGTAGGGGTGTGACGATAACCGCAACATTGCCCTTTTATTTTTTTGAAGTTCTGCATATGATGTGTGATTGGAACCATAAAAACACATTGATCTTTGCTGATAATTTACTTTTTCTTCTGGTCCTGTATTCAGACTTCAAGGGTTTCTAGGGGAAACCTTTTATTAATGTTCTCCTTCACTCCCTGCGCCGCGCCTCTCACACCCTCTTGTGCTGTGCGCGCTCTCACACCCTCTTGCCGGCGTGGCACCCTCTACGCTGCACGCGCTCCCTCTACACACAAGCACGGTTTCAGACGCACATTCACATCCTCATTCTACAACAGAAGTTTCTGTCTCGCAAAGGAAATACGATAAATTTACTGCGTTCAAATTATTAATTCCCATGGTATTCATTTTCATTACAAGCTGCGTGCGTTCTTGAGTGCGCGACACGGCCGCCCGCCGGAGGATTTTGTGTTGGGGGGGCTTTATTACTGTTCTCCTTCACTCCGTAACACCAAACATGAACACGCACAGTTAGATTTTCATTACTATCACTACATGTTTTGTTTGGGAACTATTTTGTGCAGCGCTAAGTTACGTTTCCGTATAAATAGGCGGCCATGGTGAAGCGGAAGGGCGGTCGACCCATGATCATAAGTTTGCAGGTCGATTCCCACCTTGCATGCCCATGTGTCGAAGTGTCCTTGGGCAAGACACTGAACCCCACCTTGGCCTTGGTGGGAGGTTGGTGCCAGCGTGGGAGGTTCGCGCCAGCGTTGTGTTGTGTGAATGTGTCTGTGCATGGGTGAATGGGATTGTGACTGTAAAGCACTTTGGTCCTTCAAAAGAAGGTAGAAAGCGCTATATGAGTATACACCATTTACCAAATAAAGGCGGAGCCTCCTACCCCGTGTTCTTTATGGGTGTTAGGTTTAATGGCTACCGGAAAGGTGACAAAGTGTCTGCAGTCTCGTTTATTACTGGGCAATATACAATATTCTGAGAACATGTCTGTACCAGTGAGCACAGGTGAAGGCTGGCGTTCAGCTCGAGAGTGGTCCGCTGCAGAAGAATCAACACGCACCCCCAACACACTTGTGCGCGCTCCTTCCTCTTAGTCCTACACACGCAGCGCGCAGACACACAAACAATAGTCATTCTACAACACCTATATAGTTAGTTGTGTTTGGCGGGGGCAGAGGGTGCGGTTAACCTCGACACTGCGCCCCCTGCCGGTGACCAAAAATCCCACACCGTCACAGACTTCCTTCTCTACTTTTGTGCATAAATGCGAAAATCCCCACACATATTTCATTATCACTGGACATGAAACAAAAAAAGAAATTGCAAGCTTGCTTTGGACCTTGATGGAAGCTGCCTTATTGAATCTGGATATAATTCACAGCAAGTCTTTCTGTGAGACGGCAGTGTGGCCTGGGGCAATTTTAGCCTGTGGTGCACGAGAAAACCATTTAACTCCACCCTGGTACTTTAACAGTTAATATAATGCATTCAGTTGAGAACTGCAGACATTTTTATGATGGCAATTGTACCAAAGACTGATTTTAGTCTGTGAAGACCATTTTTAGGTTTCAGGTATTTAGTTTTATCTGCAGTTTAGTAACATCTGTTTGATGTTTAATGCCATTTTCATTTGGCCATTTTGTATTTAAGGTTCTGAGTATTTATTGTGGCACGTGTAACGGCAAAAAAGTATTCACAAGCTTTTGTCCCCCATGACCCCACAAGGAATTGAATTTCAGCATTGATTATCTCCCAACCACATCGGCGGTTGCATCTGAATAAAGAAAGAGCATCTTCAAAAAATAATGAGGTGAGTCTGCCCTCGAAGAGTGAGCATGCCCTGAACATTCAATCATCTGACGGAGAGTTTAGCTAGTTTGCACATGCATGAATCTTGCTTGATTGGGTCTTTCACACTTTTATACTGATCCATTTAAAGGACGTGTAACCAAAAGAACAAATTGCACTGATTACATAGGCAAGGCATTATGTGCTGTGGAACAAGTAAACATGCTGTCTTACTTTTTTAGAATAATTGAAATGACAAAATCCTAAACGTAATATTAATTTTGAAAAAACAAGACCACAATATGTTAAACAAATACACATTTTTTTGCTTTTTTATTGAATTTGGTTTGCGTAACATAACACTTTTATTCTCAGATTTGTTTGAATTCAGACATATTTGAAGGTTTTCCAACACAAATTACAGTTTAAGGTCATAATGCAGTATATTCAATTTCAAATTTCAATAGTGTAAGGATTCAGTAGTTTGGTTTCCTTTGTCAGTCACTCCAGTTTCAGGTTCATGATCCACAGCTGTCTTCAGTTCAGTTAATTACCCTCAGCCTATTTAAGTGTCTTGGTTTCTGTTCATCCTTGTCAGGTCATCTGCTCTGTTTGGTCACTGGTTTGTTTCTCCACATAGTTATGTCCTGTTTCAGTTTGTTTATTAAATGTTTTATTTCCTGTCACCAAGCTTGGTCTCCTGCGTTTTGGGTCCTCCACCACCAGTTCCTGACATCTAGACATTAAGTACAACACTCTAGAACCTTCATGTTTATCTATTTAGAGGTGGACTTTGCTTTGTTTGGATTATTGTTCTGCTTACAACCCTGGTTTTGAGTTGATGGAATACCTTCTTCTTCAGAAGGCTCCATCAATTAAAACAGCTCGTTTAGGTGACTAAACACAACCGTATCTGATAACAGAAGAACCTAAAGTTAGTTATTAATGCAGACAATATGAACTTTATTGAACTAACTCGTTTAGGCGTCTAAGCAGCACCTCACCAATACACTGCCTCCACCATGTTTGACTATTGGTCTGATGGTCTTTCAAAAGTCTCTTTTTTCTTATTGGATCATAAACTTTGTATTCAACTGAGTCTAACAGAGTCAGGTGAGTGCTGCAGTTTTTGCAGGTTGCAGGTTTTGAAACACGTTTTGTTAAATTGCTTTAGAAGATTGCAGAGTTTCTGCTGACAACCAGAAAACAAGTTCTTGGCAGATTTGGACAGTTTTCATTTCCTCTGAATCATTGCAACCATCATAGGTGATCTTCAGCAACTTTATACAACTTATTTAAAAATTATATCACCATTCTCCTTCCACCACCAAGTCCTTACCCCGTCTTAAGGTTGTCGATGGCCTCCTCCACACCCTTCTGATTGTTCCGGACCATGTACTGATGCATGTTTGGATAGTTGGAGCGGATGTTCTCCTCGGTGCTTCCGTTTGGCACTGTGCCGAAGCGTAGAGGCGGGTACTGCTCTGTTGGCTGCTGAAACTGAAATTGGAGGCGAGTCGATTTTCATGAAAAGATGTAAAGAAACCTAAAGGATTCGTGTTCAAAGCAGCTTATTCTTTGTTAGTGTCTGAGTGAGTGAGTAAAATAAAATAACGTTTTTTTTAAAGCTTGTGGTCTCTGTATTACGTCTTCACAACGGAAAGAAATAAAAGAACCAGAGGAAAGCAGCAGATCCTCAACTTTTGGATGAAAACGTCTTTTCTTTTTAAATCTTTGTCCAATTTTAGCTTAAGGTCCACAAATGATTATTTTCCACAAATAATTATTTTCATAAATTATAAGTACAGTTTATCTCATTGTCCATATGTGCTTCCATCCCAGATTGTACCTTCTTATCTGACAGCCCTGACACCGTGTCAATGTACTCCTCCTGGATCATGAAGGCTGCCAGGTTGGCAGTGTAGGAGGCCAGGAAGATGACAGCAAAGAAGGCCCACACCAGCACCTAGAGGGAGAAAAGCCAAGGATAAAGATCAATGCTGGGTCTGCCTGACAAGAGTTCAAGTATCTCCACAGTTTCACCAACAATCTTTCAGCTTTTCTTTGACAGTTTCTTTAAAAAAAGCCTGCAGAAAAAGGAAAATCTTCAGTGCAGATGACAAACAAACGGGACGTAAAGAAATACATCAGGACACAAAAAAAAGAAATATTAAAAACTGATTTATCTTAGTACACACACCCTTTACCCCTCAAAAATATACTCTCCAACACACATACACGCATGCACACACTACGTTTTTTTTTTATTCTTTTTTTTTAATCTTATATCCTTTTATGATAACAGATGTGGATAGGGTAAAACACTTAATCTGCACGTTCAGTAGGTGATAATTTAGGCTGCTTTTCTCCATAGTAGTCTATGTTTTCTTTTCAAACTCAATTTACATAACTTTCTTGATGAGTAGAGGAAGAAATTGGTGTTGCTACACCAGCAGGTTAGGCGGAAAATGAAATAAATAAATAAATAAAATAGGAAAGAGCACACAATGCCAGGTTGAACCTTTCAACAATTTGTTGACTGTTTTATAAAATAATCATACAGTTTTCTACAAGTTTAATATATGCAGATTAATTGAGTTCATGATGTATGTTCTGCCTCTAATAGTGTCCAAAACCTAAGGCTTATACTAGTCTAGACAGTGTGTTTCCATTTAAAAAATCATTACCTGTTTGTTTTCTTTATTAAAGCCCTAAGGTACAGTGAAAATAAAAGTAAATAGCACAATCACACTTAGAACTCTCTCACATGATTTGATTTCAAAATTCGTTTGCAGAAAGAGAATAAAACTTCTCCTTTTCTCCTCTTACACTTCTTTGCAAGTCCATTAAATAATCAATTGGCTCCTGAGATGATTTGGTACTAATTAGGAAAAACACTTGAGTGAAAGAACAAATAAAAATATGTATATATATTTTATGAAAGTTGCATCAGTCTGCATGTTTTCAGTTTTACATTTTTAGCACACAAATAAGTAACTAGCATTACAAAGTGACAAACCTAAATAAAGAATACCTAATTAATTTCTAATTTTAGTGAAAAGATGGATTTCTAGAATTCAAGTCAGACGAAATGTAATGAAAAAAATTCATTCATTCATTCATTCATTCATTCATTCATTCATTCATTCATTCATTCATTCATTCATTCATTCATTCATCTTCTTAACCGTTTATTCCCTTTCAGGGTCACAGGGTTGCCGGAGCCTATCCTGGCCACTTGGGCGTAGGCAAGGGATACCCTGGACTGGTCGCCAGTCTGTCGCAGGGTAGAATATCTTCAATCACACATCCATTCACTCTCACACTCACACCTATGGACAATTTAGAGTTGCCAATCAACCTATGAAGCATGTTTTTGGACGGACGGAGGAAGCAGGAGATCCCGGAGAAAACCCACGCATGCACGGGGAGAACATGCAAACTCCACACAGAAAGGTCCCCCATTGATGTTGTGTTTTTCATGTCCCCCAACCAGAACTTGAACAAGGGGGCCTACTTGCTGTGAGGCAAGAGCGCTAACCACTGCACCACCATGCAGCCCGTAATGAGAAAGGAAAAAAAAAAAAAATAGAACGATTATATATTTGCTTTGGTATGAAGAAACAATTGTCACAATTCTTCAATCTTTTCTTTTTTTTCCTGCAGCTTCTGCCTGTGGCGTGGTACTCTATTTTATCTTAGATTGACCTGTAGCCATGTAATAGCTTGAAAAGTGCCAGATGTATGTCATGGTGTCATAGCAAGGATCCGTGTGTTACAACTGCTACCTTGCAGTAACAGAGCCCCAAGACAGAAAGACTGTGAAGTTACTTTCCTACAGTACAAATCAAACTTCAACTGTCTGAGCCAATACTTGGGTCTCTGGTCACTGGTCCAAGAAAAGCTTCACGTCTTAAGGTGAAGCCTCAAGGCTCTGAGTTTGAATGATGTGTAAATTCATTAAGGTTTAGTCATAGTCATCTGGTCACAAGTTATGTCTCATATTCAAGTCTTGAGTCATTGGATTCCCGTCTGAGTTTTTATACAGTTCAGGTCAAGCCGTTGGTCACTAGCAAAGAATTTGAGTGTTTAAGCCAGCACTTGACTCAAATGTAACATTATAATACCTCACATTCCCAAGTTTTTACGGATGAATCCCAATTATCTGATCCCAAACTCAATTTGAGACTCAAGTCTTCATTTTAAAGATCAGGTTTTTAGTTTCAGATCACTAGAGAACCTGGAGGTTTTACGAGTATCCACGTCCAAGTGTCAAATTGCTAATCACAAGTGGAATTAATGTCTCAAGTATTTGAGCTTAGGTTTACAAACCTCTGGTCACCTCTGTCCCATTAACCCAAAGGATTATTCTATAGAGTTTTAGAAATGTTTGAGATTGAAAACCTTGAGTGGAAAAATAAGTTTAATTTCTAATTAACAAACTCTGGTTCTTTAACCATACATTATTACTTATAAATAGCTCAGAAGAGTTGCAGGTAAAATTGTTTACCATAATTTTGCTCGTCGTTCCTCTGGGATTTTCTACCGGCACAGAGTTGTTAAAAACCAGCGCCCACAGCAACCAGACAGACTTCCCGATTGTGAACTTTGATCCGCCTGACTCTGGAAGGGATAGAGAAGAAAGCTGTTGAGGAAGCACACTTTTTATACAATACCTCAAACGTTGTCATATTTATTTCACTTTTTTTAAAAAGGTTGGAAGGCATGATTACATAAGATAAGTCCTAAAATAATCCTGACTAAAAATATCCTTTACAGAAAGCAAAAGAAAGACAGAATTGTCTTAATGGTATTTTGGGTAATGTAGTTTTACCAGGATGGGATGGTGGAGATATTTCATTGACTTTGGTAAAAAAAGGCCTTGCTAACTTGGAGGATCCCTGACCTACTCAGGAAGTAAATCATTGCTGAGCTTTCTTGTCATTAGCCTATTGCATTAAAAGATGCTCACATGTTTGTCTTTGTTATGCTATGTTCACATTGGGGTTGGAAATGTGTGTTTAAGCAACCACTTCCACTGAAAAATCTATGTAAGCACATGCACATTTCAGGCTTCTTTGTTTAATACACTTATGTTCACTTGTGGCTACGTACGTTTTTAAGTCTGTTTTTAGGTTCTACGGAAAAATGTGTGGTGATTGAACGCGCATCGAAAGTTAAACCAGTCGAACATTGAGCGAACAGGGACTCAGATTCAGTAGTGACATATCTTTGGCGTCCTTTTCAAAACATGGAAGGACAAACCTTTTGAAAATTGAACATCACATGCCCCGTGTGTACATTAAGTAGTATAAGATGTACAAGTGTCCATTTTTGTCCTAGAGGATTACAAGGACTCCCACAGGCTTCAACTGATTTTTCTTGGGTCTCCACATCACAACTTCTTCGTGTTGGTGATGTCCAGTTTCTGCTAACACTTGAACTAGGCTGTTGGATTCTAGCTGAGTTCCTGGATATCGGATGTCTGTGTTCTGAATTGAAGACAGAACAGCTCTAAGGAAATTCTGTTTAATCTAAAATCAGTGTGTTGCCCTAACTTTCTTGGGCTGGTGAGACCTGGATATTAACCTTCTAAGATGAACGGAAACTTCTTGAAGAATCTTAAACTTTTTGCTTGCCGATGACTGATCTGATTATCTTTAGCTTTTTTTCCTAAAAAAATATTTTTTTGCATCTCCAAAAGTGCTGACTAAGCTCATTTTCAGCCAAACTGAAGACTCACCAACTAGATGTGGTTTCAAAACACGAATAAGACCAACAATCAGTTCAAATAACGAAAGAGACGTTCACATTATTTCCTGCTCAACATTCAGGAGACGGTGCAGTGAAAACATTTAACCACAGAAAGAGTAGCTCAGCAACCGTATTTTCAGAAGTGCTGGGTGAAATTGGAGTTTCTCTCTGGCGATCAGCTGCTGTTCAGCTTCTGGACAGGTCTAAGATTCCTTTTGAAGACTGCTGTATTAAGGCTTCCACCTCACCAATCGAAAGATCAAACTGAATTGATTGAGAATATATGAGTTATGAAATCTGACAGCAGACTGCAGAGGGCTGTCTCAGAAGCTGAACAGGAAAAAAATAAACCTCAAAACTATCAGAGACATGGACATCGCCAACAATAAGCGAAGTGAAAGGGGCAGCAAAAAAAGACACTTGTGAGCTACATGAATTAGATAATCTGTACCAAAGCATGGGTTATTACTCGTCCAGTCCTACATAGCCATGGTTAGTCCTCACATTGATTCAATGAGTGTATAGTTTAAAATAGAAAGTGGCGGTATTAACCTGAAACCATTTAACCACCCACTTAAAATGGAAAGAACGGCTTGCTTAAAGACATTGTTTATGTTTTTTTACTCTGACCTGTTTCTCAGAGTATGTTTGCAGTTTCTCTATATCAGGGCTGCTCATTCCAAGTCCTCGATATCTACCACCCTGACTGTTTTCCAGATCTCCAAGCCCTGGTATTTGCCGATTAGCTCAATCTGATTCTGATTGAATGAACACACCTGGTCCAGGTGATCAGCAGCGAGCAGTGCAAGGAGTGTTGGAAAATAGGCAGGGGTGGTAAATGTGAGGACCAGGAATAACAAGGCCTGATCTTTGTGTTGTGGGGTTTTTACAGAATTGTTTTGAATGACTAAAACTCATCATATCGTTGGAGAATTCTAGCAGATTTGTTACAATTCATTACTAGATTCCACTAAACTGGGGTCTGACCCTCCTCTGTGACCTGGGGCCTCAGTTATAAAACTTTGCGCAGGATTTGCGTCAGAAATGGCGTACGGATGAAACATAGGACGTGCGTACACAAAGAAATATTCGGATTTATAAAACCGTGCGCACGCACATCCTACGCATCTTTCCCTTAATAAATCACAACCGATTCTAAATGCAGCGCACCTTTTTGCGGCTTCATGACACGCCCATATTTGTCCATAAATAGTCCGTGAAACGCCCACAAATAAATATTCATTGATTGCGAAACCATGGCACACACCGAGAGGAAATAAAAAAAAACGTATCTTCACTCAATGTGAAGTAGAAGTTATTGTTGGCGAGGTGGAAAAGAGGAGAAAAATGTTGTTTGGAGGGCACAGCGTGGACATTACTAATGCCAAAAAGGCACGTGAGCGGCAAACGGTGGCAGACGCCGTAAATGCTGTAGCCTCACAACCATTCGAGGTTGTGAGGCTACAGCGCTCCATCGGGGGGTGGGTGGGGGGACCGGAGCGCCAGATGCATGCGCCGGGGGGACCGGAGCGCCAGATGCACCGGGTGACACGCGTGGTTCCTCCGAGTGCTCCTCTGTAACGCCGGGCCCAAAAGCCCGCAGAGGTCCAAAAGGACGGCTGGAGGAAGTCAGAACCGGCTCATAAGCCACTCGTCCTCGTTTTCCAGCAAGTCTTGTTGCTGTCTAAAGATGCGTTCACTACGAATTCTTCCATTTGCCACATCTTCTAAGAGCGCAAGATCAGCCATTGTGCGTCATTACGCATTGTGATGGGGCATTTTATTTCCCTCCATTTAATTACATCTGACAAGCTACAGATGTCGGTAATAATCCACATGGAAATGGGAAATTGTTCAGCGCAAATGTAATTTCTTGTTGCTTTCTGAATGGTTGAGACATACGCCATACATTGTTTTTTCAAAAATAAAACAAACCTAAGGCATATGCATGAATACCATAATTCCATAGCTTATGAAGAAATGTTTTAATATGAAGACAAATTTCCGGACACATTGACGAGAATATCAGTTTTGTACATTATTTCGTTCTGTT
Organism: Oryzias sinensis; assembly: GCA_037389245.1. Lineage (NCBI taxonomy): Eukaryota > Metazoa > Chordata > Actinopteri > Beloniformes > Adrianichthyidae > Oryzias > Oryzias sinensis. The sequence continues at coordinate 44,225,301 of CM074488.1, read as the reverse complement.
AACTATATTATTTATGAGGATGAATTGCACAACATGCCAATATTGTAGAACATATTTCACTTTTCTTTTTCCAAATATGTGTTCATTTGAATTACTGTTGTAATTTTGTTTGATTTCTTTTGTTTGTTTCACTGCTGATCGATCAAACGGGTGTTCGTGTAGGCTGTTAATTGTAAGACTTTCTTTGTGAAGTCTTCATGTTATTTCTGAGAGGCAGGATTGTCATTTTCACTTTCACGTGTTTCTTCCATCTGCCGACGGTGTCGCCGTTTCTCATTTCACCCTTTTTTGTGCGTACACCTGGGTCAGAGCTTGCGTGAAGGACCGCACATTTTCCCGTCAAGTTTGCTTTTTATAAATCTCAACTATTGCGTAGAGAGTGGCGTACGCCTTCTTTTGTGCATACGCAACGTTTATAAATGAGGCCCAAGGACTCAATACAGTACACTAACCATGCTTTTGGGGTCCAACATACTCTGCCATGTACAGATTTCCTAGTGTTATCCTAGTGGCAATCCTAAATCTTTGCTTTTATTCAGGATTATGGTAGGAAAGTGTTTCAAAAGATTCACAAAAAGACAATAAGATTTTGTTTTTTTAGAAATTCAGAGAACATAAAGTGAAAGAGATTATATTGAAAATGCTCTAAAATAACAACAAAATTCTCAAAATTAATGTCTCTTTAACACCGTAAATGTCGCCGGTGACCGTTAACGTGATCAACGTCAATCAGGTGATTCTGAGGTGGAGAAAAGCATATCGGCATTTCACCAACATGCAACGCATCACAAATGTGAAGTGTTGCATTGTGACCCAACCTTCTTTTCTCTAGGACAGAATCAGCTGATACACATCGATTGCATGAGCATTTGTCTACAGTACAGTGTTACATTTCAGCGCAAGGCTGTTTTTAAAGGCTTCAGAATCTGCTGGAATACTAATAATTTTGTAAACAATCAAAGAGTTACAGCAGTCAAAAGAATCCTGTTACACAACAATTTACATTAGTATTGTGTTGCAAAGCAAATATGAAAAGCTGTTTTTCAAGCTAATTCACATTGATTGTGTCAATAGTCAAATATTTATGTTATGTCAAAGAGTGTGTGTTCTTTAGGTATCGCCAGCGACATCTCCGGTGTTAAAGGGTTAACTGTTAACCATGTAAAGTAGCCATGACTGCACATTATGTTAGCTTTAGTAAAATACTAAACTGACAAGTAATGCAGAAATTAAGAATAATAGTGTTGTCAGGGATCAAATCAGCTATGGTGCTTCCATAACTGACAAATTGACAAGTTGGAAATAATGTTGTGAAATGAGCGGCGGTGGCGGGTTGATTGGCACACCGCGGCCGGAGGGACTGCATCTCTTACTCTTGGCGCTCTGCAGGCTGCGGTTGTATCCCACGGGGCTGAAGAACTCAAAGATGAAGACTGTGACAGCCACCACTGACAGGCACATCACAAACATCATCACCCACACCGCCGGGCTGTAGGGCTCTGCAACGCACACGCAGACACACACAGGCACACATGCTAACATGAGATAAAGACTCAGGGGTTTACTGGTGCAGCTCTGACATTCCAGTTCCTCTGTTTTTGGTCATTAGTCAAATTTAACAGCAAGATTTTCCCCTTTCTAAGTGTCGAGCTTTCTCATGCTCATCAGAAAATTAACATTTTATTGTGGAAATAAAAGGAAAGCTTGAAGTGCAACCTTTTCAAATACCAAGAGTTATGGTGCAACAAATAAAAAGTCGCAGCGAACACAATCTTTATTAACCTGTTGCACTTATGGATCCCCTTGCTCAATAAAAATACAAAACAACCCCTCCAAAAGCAGGATCTTTAAAAGAAAATTGGAAAGATGTGAAATGGTTTTTGTTATTCTTTTTTGAGAGCACAGAAATATCCCAAAAAAGAACAAAAGGAAGAAATAAAATTCTCAAAATGTAAAAGATAAGGCATTACTGACTGCATGCTATTCATTTATTTTGTAAAATATTGGCATTTTGATTCACAGTTATGGACAAAGTTATGCTTTCAATGCAGAGCTGGAATAAAATAAAAACAAACAAACACAAATTTGGTTATGCTTTTGTTGCAGGACTGGAATTATCACGTACAGTCAGAGACAAAACCCAAATTCGTCAACAAAAATAAATTAAGCAGGTCCTGAAAAAAGCACTACAGCTCACTGTGGCTGGAGAAGAAACGCCTGGTTCTCTGCAGGGAAGCCAGTGAGGATAAGAGGAGGAAATCACTTCCATGGAGGAGGAACACATATTGATGTCTCTTTACAAAATAAAATATGGTCCACTGGTGAAAAATTAAAAGCCACATCCCAATCACATACAATGATGTAGGTTCATGAAGTGGTTTCTTCTCTTTTTACTAATTTTATAATTTTCTGTCTTATTGTGTGTATCTGCTTGTTAGTATATATTAATCAATTTATGCTTACAAGTGCTACAAGTTTATTCTTTTTATGTTTTTGTCTGCATTTATAGCTTCAGATATTAATTTTTTCAGCTCATACAGTAGTTTGCTCTACGTTTTTGGATTTTATTCTTAAAAAGTCTGGCATTACTCTTAACAACAAGGACCAGGTAATGAATCAAACTATGTACAGACACACAAGGAGGAGCAAGCACAGTTTATATGTTAGGCTTTTAGTCCACTGCTGGTTCCACAGTGAGGGATCAGCTGGAGTGACTGAAGATGTATCCATTAAACCTGCTGCCAGTGACTGCTTGCATGCTTTTAATGCAGCCAAACTGTGCACCATGAGGACCGAGACCACACTCTCCACACGTTCCAATCTAGTTGTCCATTTCGTCTGAGAACAAATCTGTGCCATTTCATCATTTCATGATCCATTTCAGGAGTTATTATGGCTCAAGCCTCACAATGATGGCAAAGGATATTGTTCGAAGTGTTGGCAGTGATTCTTTTCTTTAAAAAAAAGCCAAATTTGACCACTGAAGTGTTACTAAAAACATTTGACAAAAAACAAAAAAGAACTATGCCCATCAATTGTTATCCATTGGTAGTTGTGGATATAAAGTGGATTCTGATAACTTCTAAGTTTTTGTCAAATGAAGGTTTGGGTTTCATTTTAATCAAATAAACTCAAAGATATAGAAGATGAACACTAGCTTCATAAAATAAAGGTTGCCCTTTGGTGCATGCCTTGGTGAAAAAAGACACTTCAAAGTTGTCTTTTAAATTGTAGATATCTGCAATTCCTCGTTCATTTTGAATGAAGATCTGAACAGTGTCAGGCTAAAACTGGCTCTGCTGAGGCAGAGGAGGGAGGTTAAAATGCTCATGTCTCATGCCTCAAGGGCATTTCAGTGTCAGTCTCTGCGTAAAGAGGCAGCCTCATGTATTTGCTTTGCTTGCCAATATGTTCCCAGCAGGTTCTCGGAGATTCAAACACATGACCTTTATTTTTCTCCGAACTGAGAGCACCAGGACCCTCTGAAGCAAAACTGCACTTGTCCAACACAATAAGAAACGTGTCACAACAGCACCTCGGTTTGCATTATCATAATGCTGCCATATTGCCTTGATGGGTTGCACTAAAATGCTTTCTATGTAGAGTACGACCAGCTACGTCTCTATGCAAAGACTTCCTAATGGTCTGTACAATGCCACTAATAGTGTAATTGCACTGGTTTATTATGGAAATATTATGTGCATAAATTACACGATCTAATGCACACCTGAAAGGCTCAAATGCGTAAACATGACAGCTACAAAAAAAATCATATTTGCAAAACTGGACTCTATACAAATCTTTTGAAAAGTGTTTCGTGTCACAAACACAGGTGGTGTTGGATAAGGCTTTAGAATATTAATATGCTCTGAAGTTTTATTGTAATTTTAAAAATTGTTGCATTTCTGAAGGTCTCATGTCCTTTAGAAATGCCTAAAGGACATGAGACAGATATGTGAAGACATTTTTGTGTCTTCATGTCAAAATAATTATTCCATCCCCTTCAGGCAAAGAATCCAACTGTCACCTTTGACACAACTTTAAATTCCAGGTCTGCATATTTAAATCTTACAAAACATTCGTCGTCTTCATTCCTCACTCATCCTCCTTAGTACCTCCACCTTGGTCCTGATTGCTGAAATTCTTACGATTTTACCAAACCTCCCTTAGATTTATTATTTTATTTTTCTTCTGTTTTATTTTTAAACTCATCTTGATATTCCGCAGGATTATTAAAGATGATTGCAAAAAATTATAGAAATTTATATTTATTATATCAAAGTATATTTTAAATGGGCAAAGTATTTATTTGTTTATTTTTTACTTTAAGACCACTGTTTTCAACTGAAACAATAAAGACATTTAATAAACATGTGAAATAGATTTCAATGCCTTTAACAATGTTGTCAAAGTTTTTGTAAAAGTCTGAGGATGCTATAACAAGTTTTTGATTGTCATTTTTGACATTCTTTCTTTATTACTAGAAAAAGCACTGTTTAATAAAAATATGCATCTCAACAAAAACGATTTTTGATTAAAAGAAAATAAAAAAGATGGCCACATCACTGTTCCTCTATCACCATGCTTGACAGCTTAGAGGTTTCTACTAATGGTGTTGTCGTCAACCATGGTTTTGTACTTTAAGCACAATCCTATACTGTTCAAAAATGTGTTTTTTCTTTTTCACAATCATTTTTTTGTTAGTTGCTTTGATCGATTTCTTTATGGTTTAAAACATATTTTCTGACATATAAAATTTATTTTCTTTTGTTTCTTTCTTAGATGACTGGATTTTATAAACTGTCTGCTGACTTCCTGTTGCCAAAGCATGCTTTGGTGAGCTGCACAAAAGCATTTACTTCCAAATTGCTAGTGTGAATGACAGGCCAGCACTGTACTTGACTGTTCTTCCAAAGATTTTTATTTTATTTTTTGCTTCCCTTCCCTTTTTTTATTTCCTTGACAGCTCCTTTTCAGTTCCTCTTTTTATGACTCCGGCTTTGGCTCTTGTATATCTGCTGTTGTGGTCAGACATGTGGACTTTTTTTAAAATTGGCAAAATGTAAAAATACATTCAATATATTTCTTAATAAATCAAAATGAACGTGAAAGAAAATTGTAAACATTTTTTTCTTCTAAATTTGTGCAAATAAATGCTTTGAATAAATAGATTGAATAAATTGACACCTTTCTGCTCTGGATGCAAAGAAATAAAATACTCCTCCTGTGAGGATTCTGTGATTCTTTTTCTTTTTAGTGGTGTTTTTAGTCATCTTATTTCCCCTATCAGTCACTCCAGGTTCATGTTAATCATCCACAGCTGTCTTCATTTCTGTTTATTGTCTTCAGTGTAAATAAGTGTCTGGTTTTCAGTTCTTTATTTTCAGGTCATCTGCTCAGTCTTGTAACCCTTTTAGTTGCCATGTCATGTTTCAGGTTATTTATTAAATGTTTACATCTCTGCCTCTAAATCTTGTCTCCTGCATACTGGGTCCTACACCACCAATTCCCTACACTCTCATTGTTTCTGCTCCCCTTATTGCCCCATGTGACATGTTAAAATGGGAGCCACATTTTACTATCTCTAGACTTAGTGAAGTTAAAAATGAATTCTGGTCTGCAGGTTGATAACCTGCAAGAGAATATATAAAACATACACTTTTAAATGAATTTCATGCATTTAATTTCAAACTAGTCAAAGCTAAATACTTAAGATAAATCAAGAAACATGACATTGCAAACCTGAGGCATCTTTGGAGGTCACTAGAACATTCTCAGGCCTACATAGTAGCCGCGGTTACATGGGCAGAATATCTTGATCGGATAAATGGTCGGGTTAAAATTCACCCGTGCACATGGGATCAGAAAACCTTTTTCCGATTAGAACAAGCGTTCCCATGGCTCACACCTTTGGTCGGAATAAATCGTTTGGGCATGCGCAGTAGTGGTAAAAAAAAAACCCGGAAGAAGAGATGCGCCTCGTTGTAAACAGACCGCTGCCACAGACTTTTATGCAGCAGCTCCGTAACACGAGGCGATCTTCCAAACGTGCTTTTATTAATGTTATGAATAGTATGAAGCGCCTGCTCGCTCATCGTTTATTTAATCCGTGTGGTCATTGCTTTTTATGTTGAAGAACGGAGCTGGAAGAGTTAGGACAGGCTAAAAACACGCGCTAACAACATTAGCCTTGCTTGTGGACACAAAATCCAGGACCGTGCGAGAGACGCAGTAATCTACATCTTGGCAGCACGTAAATATGTGGGAATAACATCGGCCTTTATTTTGCCGGGACAGCTTCTAAGGGCTGAGCAACATTTATTTCTGCTCTGACTGAGACGTTCACACACCGCCCCAAAACACGGTTCCTCCTGAGTCCTGCAGCCCCTAACCCAGAGTGGCGGGACGGCAAAACAACAAACGCACACGTAACTAAGCATCACTCCCTCCCTTCACACACAAAGTTATCTGGCTCCTCTGCTCACTTGGTCCACTGGCACCGGGGCTCGGGTGCCAGTGGACCAAAGCGCTGCTGCCCTGCATACCCCTCGTGAAGGAGGGAGAGGCAGAGAGCCAGCGGGGCGAGAGCGGAGCGGCGCTTTTCACGGGGCGTCCGCAGAGTTGGTCCAAAGCTTTCTCTCAGCGAAGCACCGTCTATGCGTGACGTAACCCAGAGCAGCAGTGACACATGATCGGAATGACCGTTTACATGCTCCACGATCGGATAAACGATCGGTATAACCCACCTATCTCGATCGGAAAGAAATTCTGATCCGAACGAGTCTGATCGAGGCAGAGTATTCCGAACAGCGCGTTTATATGACACATTTTCTTTCCGATCAGGCGTTCTTTCCGATTACTTTTGCCCATGTAAACGCAGTGAGTGATGCATTGCTGACAAAGGATCCATCTGAACACACAAGTCTCTCCTTCAGATTGTATATTTGAACTGCATGAGTGCTGCCCCCTACTGAGGTTCCTTCCTTTTAATTTTTTTTCCCTGAATCAGTTTTTCATTTTTTGTTTTGAAAGGGGGGGGGGGTCCTTACTTAGAAGGAGGGTCTTAGGATGCCCAGTTTAGTTTAGTCGGTTTAGTTAGGTTTGGCAATAACCTATCGTATTGTATTACTGATTTCATGTTCTTAATTAACGCAGCACAGTGGCACAGTGGTTAGCGCTCTTGCCTCGCAGCAAGAAGGCCCCTGGTTCAAGTCCCAGATGGGGGAACTGAAACAGAACACCAATGGGACCTTTCTGTTTGGATGCTCTCCCAGGGTCTGTGTGGGTTTTCTCTGACTCTGGCTACCCCCAACATCCATTCAATTGGCAACTTTAAATTGTCCCTGTGGGTGTGTGATTGTGGCAACACAGACTGGCTAACTGTCCAGGGTGTTCCCTGCCTTTGCCCACAAGTAGCTGGGATAGGCTCTGGCAGCCCTGTGACTCTGATGGCAGAGGATTAATTAATGAATGATTAAGTATGAAGCTGATTGAGATGACTATTGTTGTTGTAATTTATATAGCTATCTATATATATATATATAATTATATGAATACAATTGAAAGAATTACTGCTTGGACCTACCAAACAAAGAGAAAATTATAAAAAGTGAACTCAAAAAAGCATTTTTCTGTCTAAAAAACTACCATCTTGGTAAGGGCACCATAAAAAAGCCAAATCAGTGATGATTAAAACGTCTACAACTTAGGATGAATTTATTTTTATAGTTAAACTTACGTAAAACAAGAACATGTCTATTGCTTTCATCCCCAAGGCACATATCTGCAAAAGTGTCATTTGTTTTGAATAATTAGGTGCTAATTATAATTAGGTTAGGTAGCATCTAACCATATATGTGAGATATATCTCAAATATATTTGAGGAAAAAAAAAACAGTAAAATTTTTTCGTAAAAATAGTTTGGGAAAGAATCTTTTTAATTTCAATATGCTGTTATAAAAGATCATCTTTGTCCTCCCTTCTTCTCCTCCACCAACACAGATCTGTATATGTAAATATTGAATGCAGTCCCCACTCTAGTCACCATACAGGAGAAAATGGCCTTGGGAGCCTTCCGTCTCCATCCAGCCATGATGTGTTTCCAATTGTCTCCTAAATCTTAACTGACAGATGAATAAATGTACAACGGAGAGGATGAGCACTGTCAGGGGTTGATACTTGCTGCAGATTTGAGTTAGACGTACAAAGGAAATCAATGAGCTTCAACTGCAAGCTGACCTTCCAGGTTTGTAGGGCAGATTTCAGGATAAGCATCCCCTAAAACGGCACGCTTGGACTGAAGAAAATGCAACAGAAGTGACACCAACATCAAACATTTTATCAAAGAAACAAAGACGTGATGAAAGCATGCTGTAAAATAAGAGTGCAGTTATGAAGCTATTATGTAAAACACCCAACAATGTAGAGATTTGTTTTACAATTCAAATCTACCCTGACTGCAGCTGAATGTATGCAGAATTCTCACAGACAGCTTCCAAGCACAGATGGAGGGTTTAGGGAGTAATCGCCTGAGACGCTGCTCTGTGTTAACAAGTCATTTTTGCTAAAGGGTCTCCACTGCTGCATGCACACTGCATCATGTCAACCAGGCGGCGTGGAGATTAAAACATCTGAGAACATCTGAAATGCCCCAGTTGTTTTCTGCTTCAAACATAACCCCCCCCCCAACTATCCTCTGTTTTTTTTTTTCGTTGCATCAGTCTGAGTCCATCCTTTTTCCCAATCCTTTATTTTTTTTATCAATTTCTCTTTTTCTTGAATTGAATTCTCACCATATTTAGTTTTCTTCATCCTACCAGTAAATAAATAGTCTTAAGGTAAGAAGATTTGTGCATTCAAAGTTATCTGAGTTGAAGCCAGCTTGTTTCAAAGCAGAGAAAATCTTGTTTTAAAGTTAGAGTTGGCAGCTTTGTGAAGACCCTCTTTTTATAACTGAAAAATGACTTCCCACATACTGCACAGCACTATATAAAATGTCAGGGCTGCTGGCAAACCTCATTATAAATGAGAGAATGAAAGGTTGATCACGCCGCACTGCCGCGTCACGTTATGTCACGCTGCTGCCACTTCAGGTGGGAGTCAGAAAAAAGCAGAGCTGAAATTCATCTTTGTTTCCATAACAAAGGCCGACGTCACTGTGGAAAACATGGTGAAAGATGGAGCGCACTGTTTTCCTCACTCCTCCATCATCTTCATCAAGAATTCAAGTCTGCAATAACATAGCTGCTGAAAGTGCAACCCAAAGTTCTTAAGATGTGTCCCAAAAGCAAAATTAAATTTACAATAATACTAAAAAAAAATATCCAAAGACAAATAAAAATGAACTACAATAAAAAAATGGATGATCTTTAAAAGCACTGAAAGTAAATAGTTATTAGTTAATTTATTGGCCTTTTCCAGTGATCAAATTGTAATTTCGACTTATTCCTGCTGAAAAGCTGCTCAGATGACACTAGGTTCATACTTGTGTCAAACCGCACAGGAATGCCGCCAATATTGTTTTATAGCGAAATATGAACAAAGCAAGATTCTGTCATATATCCAGAGACTGCAGCCACCATTTATTTTTTTTCGAATGAATAAAATATTATTTGTTAAGTTCAAATTTACAAAATCTCACCATCTCAAATGTTTGCTTGTAAGGTGTTTTTAATGGTGGGAAAGATGGAAATCGAAAACCAGAAAAACTGATTTAATTAGTGGATGTCACTGTGTGGATAGAATATCCTATTCAGGCAATTTAACATGTTTTTTGCAGAAATAACCTATTTTTTTATTGGTTAGGAGAAATGTCATGCAGAGGTAACCAGATTAGTAATAGAATTTTTTTTCTAAAGTAATTTTGTCAGCAGAATTTCTGATTAAATAATCTAATAAAACTGCTGCACAGTGATAAACTGTTCAAATGAGGGAAAAGTTGTCTTTCCTTTTGTCCACTGGACTTAAGGATGTCTCCAGTTAGGTTTTGACATCTCATGGATGTTCTGAAGAGTCCTCATGCTACTTCACATTCATGAAATGAAGTGAGTGTTTACATCCAGTGAAACCACCCAAACGTTGAATGTTTTTCCTGGGAGAAATCGATGAGGAGAGAGCAGATTTCAACAATTTATTTTGCTGAAAACACCCTGATCATAGCTTTGGAAAGCAACTTAAATGTCAATAAAAGTAGCAATTTAAGTATTCTTTTTTAAACCTATAGGTGCAAGTAAAAACACAAAAAAAGTTTCCCCAAATATTTACAGCAAAAACAACAAGGATAAAAAAAAATTCTCTATATTTGAAGAGATAAAATCTCTCCTGAGGGAAATAATGAAATAACCTAGCGTTTAATTTAAAAAAATAACATTGTAAATTCATTTCTCATAATCCATCTTTGTATTTTTGAGGTTTCGAGTTGGGTAGGGTGAGTGATTTCATCTATTGTTGGGGAGATTCTGCAAATGCTCCGATCTCTTCTTCCTGTTATGATGATAAATGTCTCGTCTATTGCCTTTTGTAAGGTCAAGTATGGGAGCATGGGAAACTATTATGGTAGCGTATATGCTTTAATTAAATTAGAGCCATCCCATGTTTCTAAATAAGCAATGTTGGATCAGCAGCTTTGGGCCAAATAATCCTTGCAGATGCACAAATATTTCCCCGAAATAATTCAGTGTATTTAATCTAGTTTACAAAAGATGATCAAGTCATTGTTTGACAAACTTCCACTGCCTCTAATAGTCTGAAAAAAAAAAAAAAATTTAAATTAGAAAGGGAAGACAAATGGCTAAATGAAATAGAATCACATTTTCTGCTTGCACTAATTCTTTGCCTGCAGGGGATCAAAACCGCTCTCTCTCATTGTAGGGACATGTTTGACTGAATGTTATTCATTTATTTATTTTATTATTAAATATTAGTGAAATCCGGTGCAGTTTGAATTTTTTTTTTAGAGTCTGCCCTAAATCATGTTGATATTTCAGCTGAAGCAATCCAGTTTTTTTTCTTATTCTTGATGTGCCAAGTTCAACCCTAAAGCCTCTTCTTCTTGTAAACTCTCTAAAGTGGCTATAAAGAGGATTTAGAGAGATTTCCTTCACCTGCAGTAATGATGGCACACTAGTACTCATACAGAAGATGCTCTTACATCTGCCAGAACACACACACCTGAGGAGAAAAATATAGTTAAACTTTTTAGTTTTAGAAAACATTCACCTCATTGTCTTATTTACTCTTTTCACTCTTTTTTGCATTTGCGTTTTTTTTTTGTTTTGTTTTGTTTTTGGTGGGAAAGTCAAAAAGACGTGAAAAATGTTGAAGAATTTCAAGGAAAGACATGGAAATAATAAATGTTGATGTTTCTCTTTCGGCTTTTCCCATCAGGGGTCGCCACAGCGAACGAGTCGCTTGGTAAACTTGGCAATGTTTTACGCCAGATGCCCTTCCTAACGCAACCCTCTCAAAGCAACTGGGCTTGGGACAGGAACAGGGAGCAGCCCGGACTCGAACCTGGGTTTCACGGACGGAAGGCGCCACAAACCAGCACGAGCTAAACCGGCTCCCTACATGGAAATAATAAATAATAAATGAAAAAAAGGAGTGTTTAAAAAAACAATAAAAGAAATAGCTGACCATGAGAAAGACATGCAACATTTTAGGATGATTAAAGACAGGGATGAGAATGTGTTGATATGTTCCAAAAGTTTGATGAGAAAAAGATGGAAGGACAACATTGGGGCTACTGGAACAGATGAGTCGCTGTGGCAACCTCTAAAGGAAGCAACTGAATAGACAAAAATGCAATAATGAATCTCATAGCAACAAAATAAAATCTGGACGAATTGATGACATTTAAACATCAAACATCTGTGATCTCTTTCTACAAGACTGCAGTTCTAAAATCAGCAAACCGCAAGTAAAGGTGGAGGATCTGAGCCTGGGGGAGGGGGGGGGGCAGAATAACCCTCCAGAATGATAAATGGCATATAAAAAAACACAATGCATGTCTTAAAAGGCAAGATTAGAAATTTCGGTGACAAATCAAACGCTGTAGTGGAGTTGTAGAACATCTCACCCAGGAACGCAGAGGGAGAAACTGTCCCATTACTGCGGGAAACCATGACGCTGATGCCGGTCTCCACAAACGGAACAGAGAACTCCACCACCTCCGACCGCTCCTCATTGATGGTGAGGGAGCCAATGGCCATGTCGGCTCTGTTGGAAACCACCTAGAGAGCGAAACAACCAAGACTTGGGTGAGATGGTAAACGTGCAACAAAGAAGAATGCATTTGTAGGCTGAAAGTTAAAAATATATCTTTTCAAATAGCTCCCACTGGGAAACATTAGAGGAGCAGCTCATGTTAGATGTTTTGGAGATGAATATAGGGAAGCAGACTGAAAAGGGAAGCTGAGGTTGGAGAAACGTGGAAGAACATCAAAGATCATGGATGTAGGAGGACAAGAGGGTCGTTAATGTGAACAAGGAGGAGGCAGAGGAGAAGGTTAGATGGAGAATGATTCACTTTGGAGATCCCTAAAGGGAACAACCAAAAGGAAAAGATTAAAACATTTCCCAAAACAAATATATCAAGTTACGCAACTAACATAATTACTCAAAAATTTACCAGACTCAACTGAAAACTTTGTAAGATGAGTTAAAAAATGTCCTGAAGGCATGCCACGTACATTAATGTGAATACAATTTCTTTTTTTAAGCAAAATAAACATTTTTGTTTAATTTCTTTTTTATTGATTTGACATAATATTGTGATATTTATTTTACCTTTTACACTGAATAAATGTATGTTGTTAAAATTTAATTTCAATATGATGATGATGTAATGCCAAAAACAATACAAGAGACCAAAGAAATGAAATAAGACAGTAAAAAGTTGAAATTTTGAAATGAGAAAAACTCTAAAACAAATAAGATATGGCATTTAATAGAATTGGGAAATGTAAAAGTGTAAAATATAGTGACCTTTAAAAATTGATAGCAACTAAATGAAGATAATTTTTGGTGACAAAAATTACAATAATTAAATGAAATTTCACAAATTGACTCATTGTGTCAGGAATAGGAATGAACATGCAGAAGAGCTGCAGACAGGTTTGATTAAAAAAAAAACTGTAAGACAAGTGAGAAATCAAATAGGGACAACATAGATGACATGACCAGCATGAACTGAAAACCAGGGCACCTGTGGGTAAAGATTAGTGAGACGATGACATGAGAAAACTCCCAAAACGTGACAAAAAACAAGAAAAACTGAATAAATATAACTTCTCATATTAAAGTGATAAAGATGACAATAATAAAAAGTTAAAGTTCCATTTTGAAATAGCTTAGTTGACCAAAACAAGGCAATTTTCTAATCTTTCTGCATTTTGGCAGCTTCTGCTCTTTATATTCAACTCTGACATAAAACACTTTATTCATTTTTTTTCTGGTTCAAGTAGTGTTTCCTCATTGTGTTTCCTTAAGAACTGCTTTCTTTTTCGTGTGACCCCTCCCACAGCAGCAGTAATCCTGGATCAGGTGGTCAGCAGGTGAAGAAGTAAAAGGATTTGGAGCTCTGTCACGCTTTATCTTTCATGACTCAGAGGTCACAGGATGTCAGCTGAGGGACTCTGCAGGCTGGAGTACGCTGTCATTTCTCTGCTCTGACCCAAGCTCAGACTGTAGAGATAAAGCCTTTCAGCAGAAACCACCGAGATCCCTTTAACGTCTTCTTAAACGCGGTTTGTGTTGAAATCTTCAAAGCCTTTTTGGGACTTTGTTGTGTTTCTGCACCTCAGCAAAAGAACTGGTTGGCTGAACTAACTTAGATGTATTTTTGCTTCCCTTTTTATTCCTAATCTTACACAATTACACTAAATTAAAAAGAAAGTTTCGGAAAATTGCCATCATTTAGTGAATATTTTTATTTTTCAAAGGGTCTTTAACACATATAGAAAATAATTGTTTTAGTCAGTTTTTACCCCACAGTCTTACAGCTCCTTTAGTCCTAAAGTCAGATCTGGCTGAACCATCAGAAAATTGCAGAAAAACAACCCCGGGGGAGATGGGCCACATGTGTTTTGGGATGCATGGTGCTTTCAATTCAGAAATTTAATGAAGACACTTCAATCAAAGAGTTACTCTAGAGCCCTTACTGCACCGGTGGCAAGAGGACCTTGGATTTGTTCTAAAGATAGGAGCCTTTCTTCTTCTTCTTATTGTTGCTTTGCAAGGTAAAACCAATACATTTGGTCTTCTTTGTGAGACAAGAGGGTCCAAATGTGTAACAAATCAAGAAAAACAACCACTCATCAACCAGGCAAGTGAAGTGAACATGAAATACATGAACTTTAAATGAGAATCAATGAATGCATATTTTGCTACTGAATGTTGCAAGTCAAGACTTAACTTTTTTTTTTTTTAAATTCAACCAAGTGGAGGTGTGGGAGTTGCATACATTTATGTAAAAAACAGCGTGAATGAAAATGAGCTCAGGGTCCAAAAGTCTAACTAGAATAGATACTCAAGATTAATCCAAGAGTTTGTGATGTAACAAGCTGCAGTATGCTGTCAAGGAGATGATGCTGCAGCAGACATCTAAACTGTCATAAAACAGAAAAATGTCTGCAAGTGACTGAATCTTCTACAGAAAAAAAATATCAGCGCAGAATTCTAAAGATCCCACAAAAAATCATGTCAAAAAGTCATCGGCAGCAAAGCATAGATAATTTCAGAACCCATAAACTCTCAGATAAGACTGGACAGGTAATTGAACTTCCTGACCAAAAATCAGTGGTTAAAAACAATCAAATGCTTTAGTCATAGCCCTATAATTACCGGAAATTCATAAAATGGACACTTTTCCAATACAGCATTGAATGTTCAGATCAGTTTTCCAGTGCAATTTTAGTCATATGCCTAATTTTGAAGGAAGTTTTAAACTAAAACAGATATCAAGCACTTGTGAAAATCTCAATAACTCAAAGGAAAAAAGGCATTCATGCTGACACGATCATGTGCTGAATGGCAAAAATAAAATGTCATGTGAAGGTAACTGATGCCACAAACTAGGAACAGTGATTGAAAAAGTTGAGTCTCCTCTGAGTCTTAGCGTCATCTTTGAAACAGTCAAAACTGACCTCATAGTGAGCATAAAGGAGAGTACAGGCAAACAATCTATAACCTTCTTAAATAATTTTGACTGTAAAAGATTGTCCTTTTTAGATAATTAAACCAAAAAAGTCTTGTTTTTTTACATCACACCTCATTAAGTTTAAAGGTAACTGTCC
Source organism: Oryzias sinensis (assembly GCA_037389245.1). Taxonomy (NCBI): domain Eukaryota; kingdom Metazoa; phylum Chordata; class Actinopteri; order Beloniformes; family Adrianichthyidae; genus Oryzias; species Oryzias sinensis. The sequence continues at coordinate 44,210,008 of CM074488.1, read as the reverse complement.
ATTTTAACATCGATGGTCAACAACTGTGGATTTTATAGCTTATTACCCACCTTCAAAAATGTTCATGCTCTTTATGCTGCTTCGTGGTATTACCCCCCCCCCTTCTGTAATCACCCTCCTATCCCCCCCTCTCTCTAACATCCCTCTCTCTTCTTCCCTCCTTTCCTTCTCCGTCCGGTCCAACACAAAAGATTTTAGAATATGATTAAAAAGAATAAAGTTTGGCTTAGATTACAAAAGGGGTTTATTCAGACAAACCTCTGGTCTGACATAAGACTCATAACCCCTGTTGTTAAAGTAAAATATGTCCAACACAAGAGGCCTTCAGCTTTCATCTGTTTGTTCAGCTGTTGGACAGGACAAGTTAAAAGTTTGTTTGGATTTGATTTCTGAGCCAGTTCCAAGGCTTCATCCCTTTATGTCAAGAAAACAAGCAAAGTGACAACATTGACATCTGACACAAATACCATATTTTATATAATTTAAGCTCATCACACTAAACTAAAAAAAGATTAATTTATATCAGACAAATAAAGAAATATAATTAACAATAATGAATAATCAACTCATTTATCAGCTCTTTTTTGTTTTTACTTGTCTTGTCCAACAGCTGAGCAAACAGATGAGAGCTGAAAGCCTCTTGTGTTGGACATATTTTACTTAACAATAAGGATTATGAATCTTTTGACACACTAGGTGTATATTTGAATTAACCCCTTTTGTAATTTAGACTACACTTTATTCATCATACTTATATTTGTAACAATTTTTTTGTTGCACATGAATGGAAAGAAAAGGGGGGAAGAAGAGAGAGGGATGTTAGAAAAAATGTCTAAAGTGACACATTTTTAAAGTCAAGATTTTTGGAAAAGCTCTAAAAAGGAAGATGCTGCAGGGATCTGATGAGATGCAGTCACAGAGACAATCCTTGATTGTCAGGATCAACCAATCCTTGATAAGAATTTGATTTCTTTAAATGGGTCATTTCAGATTTCTGAATGAAGCGTGTTCATTGCAGCAAAGACTTCTCACTAAGAGACTGACATGGAGGTACTGATGTGGAAAAAAGGTTTAAGGATAAAGTGTAAAATGCAGTGTTTACATCAAAGACATGAAAAGAGCCACTTTTTCTATGTTCCTGTCTGATGCAAGTAATCGGCACGTGTAAGAACACACGCTTTGTTCCTCCCCCAGCTGGCCCAGAGCACATTTGTTTGTCTGACACTATAATTAAGAAACTTAATGAAAGACTGAGAGAGGCTGGACAGGAAGCAGCAAGGGACGCACAGAGAAGGAGGCATCCATATCCCAGAACACAGATCTCTTAAGTACTGTGCAGATGGATGCTAAAAAGATGCAAATATTCACTCAAAGTCCTCCACATATTTGTGGACAAATACCTATCGCTCCACATCTCTTAATAAGACTTTTTGGATGATGCTCTGCCAATGTTGAGGCCAGTTCTTTATTGAACATCTACCAAAGACCTTTTTTTTGTTACTTTTCAGAAGGGGAACCCACTGTACTTTGTAAGCAAAGAACTGAATCTGGAGGAACACGTTGAGAATCATCTCTTCAGCAAACTTCTAACCAATGAACCATTTTCCACTTTAAGCAGCAGATTTATAGGAAGTCCAAATTCCTACTTAGGTTTGGTCACAAATTTAATGTCCATGAAGAAGAATGCACAAGCACACCTTCATTGTTATTTGTCTGTAAATAATAAACTGCACCCACTGCTCTCTGGTTTAAATTTTCTTTGGTTTGGTTCTTCTTTGCTATACAATATACAGTATTTCTTTAACAATCCATTTATTTTTAAAATGTTGTGGAGAGATTATTTCTAAGCATCACATGAGACAGACTTATTACTTTCACAGAAAGAATGCTAGAACAAACAATTTAGAGTTGAACTTTTTAGATTTTAATTGTTAATTGGGAAAAGGTAGAATTGTAGAAAAGTTTAACTTTTCATATCCTTTACAGGCTTTATCAGAATTACTTAAAATTAATTTATCCACAGTCTGTAATTAAATCAATTACCTGACCAATCAGCTGTCACCAAATGATGACAAAAACGTTGTGTCTCCAGTTCCTTCAGGGCCCACACTGGTCTGGTTTTCAGTGAAACTCCCAACAGAATGCCGTGTTAAAACGTTTCACTTGTTAAAAACCCGAAGTGGATTAGTTCGATGCGTAAAAAATGCATGAACTGTCTGAGGTCAGAACAAGGCTGCCTCTTTATTTTTTGCGAATGTGTTTAAAGATCTTTGTGCCGCACCTTTATTTCTTAAAATATACCAAAACCATCTTTAAACTGGACCTTTTGTCAATCACACATACATGACTATTTTTACTAAAACGATCCAAAAGATCCTAGTGTGTTTTTTGCTAGCTTTAAAATTGTTTCTTCTTCCCAATGGAGATTTACAGCTCACAGCAGTGGATGCAGTTTGTGTTTTCATATGTCACAATGGGGGTTTTTAATTAGCCAGGAGTGCTGGAAAAATAGTAGGCTTGCAGGTGCTGAGTTTGTGTTTGAAACAAACTGCATAAGCCTAAAACTGTCTGCAGAATAGGTCTGCTTTTTTTATCATCATTTGCTGTGGGGAGGAAAATAACTGAATAATAATGTATAACAAGTACTTTTGGAAAATTTAGCATCAAACTGGTGTTGAAGAAAGTGGGTGGTGCATCAGCAAACATGTAATAAATCAAGGAAACCTATAAGAAGCAAAAGAGTTTACAAACATAAACAATGTTAGTACACAAAGATAAAATAGTAGTTTTAGATTAAAAACACATGATGTTCCCTTTTAAGATCTAATTTTTGAAGTGACCACGAGAGCCTCACCTCGCCGACCATGCCGTTCCACTCCCCGTCAATGTTCTTCCCATGCCGGCCGTTTGTCACCAGGTAAAGATCGTAGGTGAAGCCTACAATCTTGGCCAGACGTTTCAACACATCAATGCAGAACCCTTTGCAGCAGTGCTTCATGGGAGTTGCTCCCTCCACCACCAAACTTGAAGAGAAAAGATATGAGATAAAGGACACAAAACCTGGAGGGGGTTGGTGGGTGACAGAGGAGGAAGGCAGGGAACTATTGCAGAGGGCTTGAGTGGATCGATACTGATGTGGTGTTTAGAGAGGCAATGCTTGACAGCTCAGAAAGAAAAAAGGAAAAAACAACTAATGCATCATTACAAAGACACTGTCTAAAAGAAAGAAACTACCCTAAAACGCTTTGTGCATTTGAGGCTTTGGGTGACACAATACATTAGCAGGTTGCACAAACTGGAATCCAAGGACGTTTAGATGACCATCAGTCAAGTGGCTGCAGTGTCCTTCATCACGTAACCACTGGAAGTGGCCATTTGAGGGGCCTTCAGACACTAAGCCATGGAAACCTCTTGGCTGTGTAACCTAGCAACGTGGCCTACATGCCTGCCAAACAGTTCCAACGGGAGTCAAAAGGAGGCCAAGAATGAACTCCTTATTTGAAAAACCCAAATATACCCATTTTTTTTATTTGTAAAGGTCTATTTCAAGCACTAAAAACAGCTTATTAAACGTTTAAAGATTGCAACAAAAATATATCGCAAACCAGTTCCAGATATTCAGTCATACATTGATTAGAAATAAAAAAATACAAAGTAAAAAGAAGAAAAATGATATATTTTTGTGCAATTTTACTTAGACTGAGTCAAAATAAAATAACTGGATAGAACTGATTTTGTGAAACTATTAATAAATATTAATCAAATCATACATTTTCATTTAGCAAAGAGGTTGCCATCAAGTTATCTTATTCCTCAAGTGAAATTTGCTGAAAATTGAAGCTTAGCTGTCTGTAAATTTAACACTTATTATCAAATCAAAGGGCAGAACCAAGAAATTCAAATAAACCATAGCTTTTTTCAGAAGAAATATGACAAAATTTGAGCACCCTCTGAACTGTGTAATGACTTTTTAAAAAGAATAGTTCACAACTTATTGAATATACAAAAATTCTAGGACTTATGTCTTTGAGTTTAATTTGATCAGACAGAGGAACAACATCAACATGCAGAAACCTAGAAGAACTTGAAGTCTTCTAAAACATCATCCTCATTAAACCAAATATATTAGGGGTGTAACACCGTAAAGATGCTTTATTTGCTGAAGGAGCAAACACACAAACGCAACCACTTTGTGTGATGTGAATCATAAACATAAAGACTGAGACAGCTGATTGTAAAAGGTGATGATTAAACTATAGCTTCACATTGGATTTGCAAAATGATAAATAACTGTGTTGATCATTTTAACACATCATTACCTGGCAGCTGCTCTGTAATTAACGGGGAGACTTTCTACAAGATGTCAGCTCGTGGTTATGGCTCAGTCTCTCATTAAGTATCACGGTGAGTTTGTTTCAAAAACTCTTTTGATATTCTTTAAAATTGTTTAAAACGCTGTGGTGTTTGTGCTTTGATAAAGCCAAAAACATGCCTCCGAATTTTCAGCTTTCTCTCATCATTGATCAGTACTTGGTAAAAAATCCAGTTTGGAAAAAATAAAAGCAGCCTCTGATGTGAAATGTTTCAAGTGCTTATTTAAACTGAAAGAAAGAAAGAAAGAAAAACAGAACAACTCGATATCTGTTTGTGTCTAAAGGCAGTTTTTGAAAGTGTTTGGATAAAACACAGCTCTGCTCCACCTACATTAATTTTAATGTTTTGTATCTGTTTTTTCTTTCCTATTTGAAACATATAAATCTCCTGATCATTCTTTCCAGTGAGTTATCCATGATGAGCAAAGTAAGTATAAAACTGTGCAATGTATTTTATTATTTAGGGGTATGCCAGGCCACTTTAGAGAAGCCATGATGAATCACTGTGGTAGTAAAACTTTATTAGTAACATCTTATGAAGACGGATGAGAGTTATGTTCATGTCAAATATGGATAAACAGATTGTTTACTTGTGCGTGCCTCATTAAGAGTTTGACCATAATAATGATTTAATAAACGTACAGGAAATGTTTTTTTTTTTTTCCTTCTGTAAAATAAACCAGGAGTGTCTCTTAAAAGCTGCCCTGATGCTGTTTTATTAGAAAGCCCTAAACTCTTACAATGGGATTCAAGGTTTCTTTTGGACCTATCATTGCAGTGAGACATGAGCTAACAGCAAAACAGGGTGGTGTGTATTACCTGGAGTTTATGGGCATCCTGCAGGGCACAGAGTCCCGGATGCAGGAGCTTGTGCCAGGGTCAGCGGGCTCCACGATGACAAAAGGCCTCTCCTCTAAAGTGACCACGCGGAGGTGCTGCGAGTCGTCCAGGGGCTTCAAAAAAGATCCGTAACGAGACCATGGATGGTAACGCAGACGCAGGTGTCCGTTCTCCCACCAGCCAACCTAGAAAATCAAAGAGAATAATTATTTTGGACAGCTTTTTTCCAAACTGTTTCCATAGGACAAAAATGTAAAAGCATTTCCCTAAATAAAGAAATTAGCAAATAAATATAAATGCAAAATACTCAATAAAAACAATTAATAACGTCTTCATGCCTCATTTTATTTCCAATTATATATTAAAACATTTTTTCGTAACTGCTTCTTTTATTTAAGATGGAGTCGTGGATTAAATGGTACATTTTGTATTAGCGACAAATGACGTGAATGGGGTTAAATGTATATATATTAATAGCATAGACAAATATTATTTTATGGGTGTACTTATACTTTCACAAGTATACTTATTAACAGAGGCCTAGTTTAACTTTTACATTTCTTGAACTGTATAAAATGACCGGTATTCTGTGTTTCATCATTAAATACCATATTTTGATACACTATTTTACCTCACCCTTGCGAGTATACATTAACTGCAGGAAAATTATTTTAATGGCCATACAAAGGAGCACTGTAACTCTACAATAGATACACCTCTTTTAGGTAAACTGTTTTGCACAGGGGCCTGTAGAAAGCTAGGAATCCAACCAACAACTTCAAATGAATTCATTGTCATTCAGTTTATTTATTGTCAATTGACTTCTGATTTTTAGTGTCAACAAGAAAATTCAGAAAGAAACAAAACAGCAAGCAGGAATAATAATAATTGCTATTAAATGAACTCCAAAAAAGTGAAGATGCTTACAGTACATATAAGATTTTTGTGGTATCAATTCTGTATTTATGGGATTGCAGAGGAAAACAGGAGAAACCAGCAAACTGTCCGCCTCGGTTGTTTTGGACCAAAGTTGGATGTTCCTTCCCTGGATATTCAGTAACCCTGATGAGAATGCTTCTGGATTTTTTTTTAGTCTTCAAAGGTTTCGATGTTGTGTCATTCAGATGGAAAGTTCACATCATGCTTCTTGTTCAGAGCAGGTTTACTCTTCTATGAATAATGATCTATTTCTTAAGCTTTAATCTTTTAATAAAGGGAGAGGAGACGGTCGTGGTTGTTTCTCCTTTCACTCTAACCTTCATTTTTTTTGCTTTCATTTTTGGTTTGACTCAGCTTTTCTTCTGCAGCATGATAATAGAAAGATCGGCCAACCTTTTGGATGGTCTTCATAATTGGCTTTTTTGAGCTTTATTTTTAACCTCCAATCTTACAGAAGATGAATCCTTTTAAATGCATGATGGGGACAAGGGGCTGCACACTGACACACACTGTACAATGAGAAACTGCAGCCGAAAAGATAGTGAATCCTCTGTTGGTGGGTAACTCTGTTACCATGGAGCTCAAAAAACCTTCACAGAGTGTTTCAAAAGCTGAATTTAATATTTTCTGATCTTTAAGACATAATAAACAGAAAATAAAAAATGTCCTTCCTGTGGAATTTTAAGCAGGAGTTAAAAAAAATTGCGCCAACTGTAAGAAATATGTAAAATGTAATTTTTGTCAAATTAGAGCTGAATTTTTGGGAGGATTTCTCCTCCTAAAACCAACGCATAGAGCGCTCAAACGAGAACTTTTTAAGGATTTAGTTTTGCTTTGATTTTGTTTGTTTCTCTGACTTTTCTTAGCAAAAATAATTGCTGTGGTTTCTGCTCAGCCTGCCTTTGCTCTCCTACATGCTGTTCCTCCAACAAGAATATCAAAGAAAATCTTTATTGTGTCATTGTGATGGAGATATGATTGGACAGGAAACCTATTCTGAATGAATCTGAAAAAAAAAAAATCATCAGGACTCACACATAACCGATGTGAGAACCAGGAAACCACTTCAACCAAAGGTGTTTCAAAAAAATGAAGCAGCTGAATTTTCAACAGACATTGTAGAACCAAGGCCACAGAGACATTTCTGTGGCTTTCAAGCTCCAGAAAAGTTAAAGGCTTTCCCACAAATGTAAAAGAAAAACCTGGAAGTGAAGAACGAGTCGACCAAGAACTGAAGAAAGCCTCCTCCAGAAGGTCATAAAAGGAGCAAAACAAAATGAAAAGAGGAGAAGGACTCATCTAACTCAGTTCGATTCTGTGTCTTGAGGAGAAAAAGACTTTTGGACAAAAATGGATCATGGCTCATCTCACTTTTAACAAAAAGCTCTGGATCAGACAAATGTTGTACATCAGCATCATCGATAATGTTTGCTTCTTCTGAGCAGCAGAATTAAAGTCAACATAATTATAGCTTTATGACCGAATCATTCTGAAGAAGTTGTAAAACTTTTACAGCAGCTTCAAACTCTCCTAAAAACATGCCTGAAGTCTGTATTTCGAGCCTCCAGCTCGGCTGGCGTATTGATTAGAAACAAGCAGCTGACTATCTTTATTATCTGTTCATTGATCCTCTTCATACTCCCTTGTTTAAGCCTGAACTTGTAAAAAAAGAAATTGAACAAGAGTTGATGCTTTGTTGCATCACATAAACCCTATGGTGATGCTTTTACAGAAAGAGAGCAGCAGAAGCAGTTTTTCATTTTTTATTTTCAATCTATTTTCATGAAAGCAACGCATGAAGGAAGATTATAAGTCCTTTAAACACCCTCATGGGTTATGGAAGTGTCCTTACACATTTGTCACATTGCAGCTAAGTGCAGTTACATTTGCAGTTTAATTAACTACAAGGTTTTTTGTTCTGTAGAAATACAGTAAAAAAACAAAAAACACCTTGAGACATTTTCTTTTCTTTTCAGGGTGAGTGAAGTTTTCTGACACATTTGAGCTCCTATCCTGACAAATATAAATCATGAAATTACCCAGACATGTTCAGTTGATCATTGGGGAAATTAGTGATTAATTTTCAGCCCAGTTTGTCCAGTTAAAAAAAAAAAAAGGTAATGCTTATTCTGCTTATTCTTCTTGCCTCAAAAATCATAAGGATCACATTTTCCTTAAGTTTTTATTAAGAAACAGATAAAATAATAACAGGACTGTACAACAGTCATGTGACTTGTCAGATTTTGACCCATGGAGTCTGTTTAGTGCGAACTGTGAGAAGAAATCCAGTTTAAATGTCTCTATTTGCATTCTTGTCCACTGAGAAGATTATTTTTCTATTTTCTTGTTTTGTTCTTAAACTGCTTCGTCTAAGGGTTACATTTCTACTACCATGTGTTAAGAAATATATTTTGTACAAAGTGTGCATCTGAATATTTACACCATCAAAAACACCTGCAATGTGAGGTTCTTTCTTTGAGATAGAATGAGAAGTGAATTGTGGGTACCACTTCCTATTGTTTCTGGAAGAGCTGTGTATAAAACCAGAGTTAGGGTATGCTCTACAGCACTAAGATTTAATCTTCTGTCATCCCATTTGACACAAACAAGGATGTGCCCAAAGTTGCAGTTTTACAAGAAGCTACTGTAGGCTGGTGTAAGAAGTGAGCAATCTGCTACGGTAAAAAGTCCAGTTTTGCACCATCTTTGACAGACTTTTCCCTTAAATACCAGACATTTTTTCACAATTTACTGGGGACAGATTTACTCCCTCAGTTTTACAAATCCTGCACTCTAGTTGACTGTTGTTGATTTTATTGCCTCTGTAATTTAAAAAAAAAGAAAAAAAAAAGATAAAGTTATTTTTAAATAACAAATATCCTTAAGTCCTTGATATAATTTAAAACAAACCCACTGTTTAAAGTAAAGAAAGCAAGTTAGTGTACCTTACTTTGCTAGTTTGATTGTAAGTACTGTAACCTATAAAGGGTGAGTTTGTTTGCATCCCAGTGGTGTCGAGGAATTCTTTGGGAGTAAAGACACAATGAGAAACAATTAAATACATCTCACAAATCTATGAGGGTATACATAAACAAATGCCCTAATTCATCAAGCAGTCAAAAATGCAGAGCTTGTTCCTGGAGGTGCAGCACATTCATGTGAATTATCAACATTAGTGATTTTCTTTTCCTTATCTAATTTTAGCTTTTCTGCATGATGAAGCTTTGCCATGTGAAAATACAAGCAATTCAGATAAAACACAGCATACCCCAACTTTTATTTTGACTAATACACTATAACATCTTCTCAAACACAGGTCTGTTACCTATTGAGGTTTCTCTTCATCAACAAAATTTTCGTGTGCATCACATCATGAGGAGAAGAAACATGACCTCTGACCGTGAGAAAAATTTCATTTTATGACAAAATGTGAACTTGCATGATTTAGGCCTACAATCGTTGCATCTTTGAAGATTGCACATATCTACTTGAATCTGTCCATAAAAAACTGCTCAATTTTTAAAGTCTGCTAAAAATTCTCACACTTTTCAAACTGTCTTTTTAGGTTGGCTACCAACATGGTGGTATTATGAAAAACAAACTCTTATAACCTTTGTCGGTTGTAAAATTAGCAGTAAATGGCGAACCATCTGAGCGGATCCCAGTCTGAATGTTGCCAAATATAATTTTATTTCATCAAGCTGTAAATGTGAGCTTCAATATAGTTTCTAAGGAAACTACAAAAATTATTTTGGAATGAACTCACCAAAAACTGGTCAAAATCCCAGCCATCACCAAATAGTTACAAAGAGGTGCATCATGTTTCTGTAATTCAAAATGTGATTTTGCTTCTAACATTAGGGAAGAATACATTTTTCTTTCTCATTAAAAGCTAAAAACAACTTGTGTCTTTTAAAGATGAACACCAGTATAAATTCATTAGTATTATTTATTTATTTATTTTCAATTCCTTAAACCGTGTGTGAATATGTATTTAAAGAACTAAGACAATTTGATTTAAATGTTCAACACAAGACTCCTAAAAAAAGTGTGAATAAATAAAAAATAAAGCTACAATCAGATCAAAATTAAAAGAAAAAAAATTGTGAGAATCCTCTCATTAGATCCTTATGTGATCATGAGGAAAACACATTTCTTGTTATTTGTGAAGTCAAGCAGTGTCTCATTGGAGAGGTAAATGGGTTTTAGCATAAATCCTTTCAATTTTGATGTCAACTCCAGTACAAATTAATGGGGCTGCACCAAAAAAAAGGTTTCTTCAATGACTAGAAAATATTTATTTCTAACCCAAAATAAATCCAGATCTTTAGATTCTCCAGAGAAAGTTGTGTCATGACCTTCCTTTGCAGAAATCACAATGAAAACTCAAAGCTCCTTTTTACCTACTTCACTATGTTCCACTGAAAAGCTAGGTATCAACCATATCTGATAAAGAAAACTGAGTTAGTTTTTTCTTTAAGCTGCTTTTAAATCTCTTCATGAGGGCTTATCCAAATCCTTCCTAACAGAGTTTGTCCAGAACAATCAGCTTGAACGGAAAAAGGAAACTACGGCTGCTCATATACTTTAAAACCTTCTTCCAGACGAGTCTTTTTTTATGACTTTTTTCCTTCAAAGGTTGACTTTCATTTTTGGGTTATCATTGTAAACACACAGAGTCTTTAAAGGTCAGCAGCAAATGGATCAGAGGGAGCTTCAACAGAAAGACCTGCTTGTTTTCCTTTTCCTTCATCGGGTTGAAGGAAGTCTTTTGGAATTGAAATTAACCAGAGGGCAGACCCCAGACTTGGAGCTATTACTATACATCTGTCACACATGGTCTCAGACGGCGCGGGTATTGTACTGCAAGTCAGCCCCAGAGAAGGAGTCTGGCAAACTCAGGCGACTGGTAAGAGAAGGAGAGGAGCACGCAAAGGGAAGCCTAATGAGACAGACTCAGGCTGTGAGACCGCAGAGAGGTGAAGCTGGAAGCCACCAGTTAGCATGTTTGATGGAGTGTGAAATTGTGGTTAGTGTATGTAGTTGTTGTGTTATGATAATTAGTGTCAGTCTGTCCTGTTGTGCACTGACCTCCTCCCAGCCTCTGCCATTGGTGTAGGAGATGACATCGATCAGCGGGTTGGACAAGTATCCGTCACTGTTGAAGGAATAGTCCCGCCCACCGATGGAGATGTTAGTGAAGTACCTGTGACACAAGCAGGACAGGTGAGATAGATACAAGGTTTGACTCAGATAAACACGGGAAATATAGGGGAATCTATGGAGTCCTATACCGTTCATAATTAAATAAATAAATATTTAATTAAATAAATAAATAAATATGGACTCATGCAAATACACAATCAACCAATAAATCTCTTATAAATATATAAAAAGATCATGAAATTGTGAAAAACCTGCACACTGATTTTAAATTAGCCATTATATTATTCAATATATTTTATTTTGCTTTACAAACCTGTTCATTATTTTAAAACAGCATTTTAAAATATTCATTTTATTCATGTGGAATATTATTATAATTCTAGGTCTTTTTTCAGAACCTTGGATTTGAAAATCAATATTTTCCAAAGTAGCTTTGTTTTTATTTCATGTTGCTGTTTTTCACATTGGCATATTTATTTCATAAAGAGCTTTGTCAGGAGAATGTCTCTGTCTGTCAATGAAACTAGACAAGGCGGAGACACTTTTGTGATTGGCTACTCACTCAGACATGAGCAGCAGCACCCTGACTACATCGATTGAAGATGCTCCACCAAACGTGACAGCGCAATTGACACTCCTCAACACTAGGGGGAGTATGCACCTCAACACATCCACAGTGTTACACGAAATTGGGCAGTTTTTGTTCTAAATTTGCGGATAAAAGTGGCTTTGGGCGAGTATGCATAATTCAGGAGGTTTTGTGGTCGGTTCGGCAATTTTCATCTTCTCATTAACATCTAGTAGTGGTCTTATTTAGGCTGGGTGGTTGTTGGAGTTCCACAAAACGTCTTTGAACTGGAGTTCCATGAACGCAACATCCCGCGTGTGGGATGGGCAACCAGCTAAGGTTTTTAGCCTGATAGCCAAATGGAGCGGTTGCCTGCGCTTATCTCAGTAAAAATGCATGGATGCACAATGTACATGGAGTGTTAAAAGATCAGGTTTATTTATTTTGAATAGTTTCACATGATAACAATGTTTCCATGTTTGAGTTCATGAGATCATCCCAGAGAGTCTTTGCTTCAGCTCCTGCAGTCAAACGTCTTAAATTATGTGTAAATCAGAGAGCCTAGGCAGCGCGAGAGTGTATGACTGAGCGCAAGTTAAGGGTCTGTTGCCCTGTCCCCCGGAAAAGTAATAATAAAAAAAGATTTCCTCCAAAGTACAGAGCCTGATTCTTGGAGTAAACCCTGGCTGCACAATTGCTCAATCAATCCCGGATCTCCGCTGCATTTTCCGACCCCGGTCAGAAACGTCATCGCAGGAAAGGTTCAACATTTTGAAGGGAGGGAAAAATAAAATCAGAGGACCTGAATATGATCATTGTCTCATTGAAAATAGAAAAATATAAGGTTCAGGAGGCCTCAGCAGGCTTGTTCCGCTTTGCGCAGCTCCTGGTCTGACTCTGTCGGTCCGCCAGCTCCCCTCCTGCGAGCCGACACAGTGTGAGGCACGATGTGAGCTCTGAGTGGATGGCGTAAGAATGAGGAGTGTTTCAATGGGGGACTTATAGACGTGGACGACCGGAGCTCCTCCCTGTGCTTTGGTCCACACAAACCCTCAAACTACAAAAACAGAGTCGTCCATGTTTGCATCTTCCGCAGCAGACAGATTGTTTGTCTCTATTTGATCTCTAATGTCAGCAAAGCCGCGCGGATATCGCTGAAATATGTCATCTCTCTGACTGGCACACCGCTGAGCGGGTATCGAGGAATATGAGTCGATTTCCATGGATAAGCCAATGAGCGTTTAGATCCTGCCCACTTTCACTGATTGACAGATAGACTCATTCTCCTGAAAAAGCTCTTCATAATACACAATACACCATTGTGAAAAACAGCAACATGAAATAAAAACAAAGCTACTTTGGAAAATATTGATTTTGAAATACAAGCTTCTGAAAAAAGACAGAATTATAAAAATATTCCACATGGTTAAAAATGAATATTTTAAAATGTTGTTTTAAAATAATGAACAGGTTTTTAAAGCAAAATGAAATATATTGAATAATATAATGGCTTATACAAAATCAGTATGCAGGTTTTTCACAATTTCATGATTTTTTATATATTTATGAGAGATTTAATGGTTGATTGTGTATTTGCATGAGGCCATATTTATTTATTTAATTAAATATGTATTTGTTTAATTATGAACAGTATAGGACTCCATAGGAAACTGTTGTGTTTATAGAAAAGTTAAGCTTGATTTTAGTGAGAAGAAATATAAAAAAATGGGTACATTTATAGACATCAGTTTTTACAATGAATCTTGTGTGTTTATTAAAAAGGGGCTGCTGCTCGATAATATCCATAAATGTTAGATTGTGCTGTCTGCAAAGAATGTGACAGCTAAAGATCTCCAACAGAAAAGTAATGGAGAATTGGAAAATACATCTAAGTAAATAGGATTAAAAAATAAATCTAACAGATTAAAACAGCTAAAAAGAACTCCAAACAAGCTAATTTAATTGTACAGCACAAAAACAAGTAAGACAAACGACTGAGCGTTACAGCTGAAGCCAGTAAAAACATTCCAAACCTCGTTAAATGGAAATGAAAGAAAGTGGAACTAAACATAAGTGTTGATTTAAACATTAACGTTCATCAAGTGATTTATTCATTTCCTAAAACCGTTTTTTCCCTTTCGGGGTCACGGGGCAGCCGGAGCAGATCCCGGCCACTCATGTGCAAAGGCAGGGGACATCCTGGACAGGTCGCCAGTCGGTAGCAGGGTTAAACGTTGAGAATAAAAACTTCTTTCAAACGAGGTTAATAACAGGGGTGTCTCCAACCTGCATTTAAATAAATTAAATTTCAAGTTGTCTTGGACGTGTGAAGTTCAGAAGAAGCTAAAACCTCAAATGTTTTCAACATAAAAATAATTTTAAAAAAGACTTCAGTTTTGATACAGACAATCAACCTGGTACACTTTTGTTCTCTAAAACAAAACAAAAAAAAAAAAATAGGAAACAAGGGATCTTTCATCTCTGTTTTAAGCATTGTCAATAAATAAAAAGGAGGAAAACAGAAAATAGCCAATTTTTTTTCAGGTGAATTTATTAAAGATGGGCTTATAGAGCTCAATTTTTTTATGAGAGAAAAATTAATAACTATTTTGATAAAATGAAACAAAGGAACAAAAAGAGACGTTTTCTGATTTTAAAGTTTTATTTTTGTGACAGCAGTGAGAGTTCTACGCAGAGGAAAAATCCCTAGTTAAAGGCAAACACATTTTTGATTCATTTTTTACTAAAAGAGACCAATGAGAAGCAGATGGTACGAGAGAAAAAGTGAAAGCTTTTACTTTGATCTTTTTATCAAAAAAAAAAAAAAAATAACTGAAGCACCTGGATGAAAAAAGAGATCAAAACATATAAAACCATGTGTGAAACCAAGCCAACAATTCAAAACTGCCTTTTTTACATTTAGAACCTTGCTAAAGAAACTATTTAAAAAAAGCATGATGTTGTCATTCTGATCATCTGTAGACCTTTATGAATTCTATAAAAAAAAAATTCTAAACAAAGTTTTATTTTTATTAGTTTTTTACTTGTCCTGTGTAATAGCTAAGCAAACAGATGAGAGCAGAATGCCACTTGCGTTGGACATATTTTACTGTAACATGGGTTTATGTTGTAACCTGTGCTAGATTGAGGATTTCATGTCCTTCTGGGGTGGATGATGGAATGTAAAAAGAAGGATCGAGAGTGCCCAGTCATCCCCACACCAAGACCCCCGGCGAAACAGCAGTGGTAGCCAGAACCCCCAACAGTATAGCAGATAGAGAAAAACCGCCCACCCGACAATCAAATCTGCCACCCAGGCAAGGGCCAGCAGGGCACCACAGGGACCCCCAGTGCCAGGGAGCATGGAGGCACAGGGGGACAGAGAGTTTAAGCTCCAGTCCGTCCAGAAATATAGACCCCCCCCCACCCGGGTTGGGTGCTGCGGGGGTTAAGGGGGGCAGAGAGTACCCAGGAGAGATATAATTTGTTCATACAAGACAGATCCTCAAAGGGCGAGGGCGTAGATATTTATTTTAAAGAACATTATCAAAGCCAGTCCCTAAGCAATTTGATCTGCTTTTCCTTTCAAACAATTATCCATTATCTGTAGCTGGATATTACTGTCCACCATCAACTCCAGCCAGCACCTTAGAAACATTAAGCTCTATATCTTTTCCCTTTTTGCAGATCAGATATTGTCTTATTAGGTGACCTAAACTGGGATATGGTCAATGTACCTAAGAAAGTACACTTACAACTCACTAAATCTTAATCAAACAATAAAACAAACAACCCCGAAAAATCCCCAAAAGGCGCAGGACTGTCATGCGGGAAACCCAGGTTCGATTCCCAGGGCGGAATGAACAATTAATGGTAATGGAAAAAAGGCAATGGAAATGGGGCAATTACCATAACAATGGAAACGGGGCAATTACCACAACAATGGCGGGCAATTAACATCACCCAGTGAGGGTCCTTGGGCAAGACCCTTAACGCTACTGGAACGAGACGGAAATGGACTAGATGTGAGAACAAGGTTCTGTTAGAATGCTACTACTCAAGTAATCCCACCCAGAGGGGTTACATGCAGAGAATGTGGAATGAATGGATGCTTCGAAACCCACAATCAAGGCCAACTGCCATACAACTGGTAACCTAGTGCTCTAACATCCACAAACGGCAACTCCTATCACAACTTGAGATTGAAGCAATACAATACAATGCCAGAGAGCCAGAACAACAGGTCAGAGAGGAGGTTATGCCACACTCCCACCCTGAGATTGGGTACACAGCCCCAACAACCACAATTACGCTGAGCGAGGCAGCAACTGACCTGAAAGATAAGATCATGTTTACAATGAACACTAGGCAACCCCAACACCAGCTACAACGGTTAAGTGATGTACCGCCTGAAAGTCTACTGGAAACTGTGAATGAAGCATTGAGGGCAATTCCTACCACAACCATCACAGAAACCAATGAACTGGTTTACACTTCAGCAGCGGTGATCCTTGAGATGCTTGGCTACAAGAGCAACCATGGAAGAAAACAGTATCCACCATGGAAGCAACGGTTAGAGGCCAAAATCAAGGCAACTCGGAAAGATGTGAGTAAGCTGACAGAGGCTCAAAGAGGTACAATAAGAAAGCAAATACCTAAGAGATACAGCCAGATGCCCATACCTGAAGCACTGGAAACTGCTAAACAAAGGCTCCTAGCCTTGAGCAGCCACCTAAAGAGGTAGACAAGAGACAATGAAGCCAGACCAATAAACAGGCTCTTCGCAACTCAACCTGCAAAAGCGTACGCTCAGTGGCAGGGTCAAAACAGCCGAGCAGACCCACCAAGGCTAGAAACTGAACAGTACTGGGAAAGTATATGGGAGAAAGAGACAGCACATAACTTTTCAGGACAACAGGGCTTCTCAGCACTGTTGTCACTTTAAACTGCCACTTAACCACCTCATTGCTCTCTGCACTGTTTAGACTACTGTTATTCTTCTTATTATTGCTGTCTTTTTATCTATTTTTTAAGTCGTTTATTTATTTATTTTTTATATGCTGCTTGCACTGTGGGGTGAGAGGAAAGCAATTTCATCTGTGCTGTATGTCTTTATGGATGCAGTACATTTGACAATAAAGGCGACTTTGACTTTGACTTTGATAACAGCAATGCCCAGTGGCTGGTTTCTCTGAGAAAAGAAAATAGCAACCTCCCTGAACAGAATCCAGTAACCATCACAGTGGCAGACATCCAAGAAAGAGTCTCAGGTATGAATAACTGGACAGCACCGGGCCCTGACATGATACATGCCTACTGGCTAAAGAAGCTTACCGCACTACACGAGAGCCTGGCAGCACAAATGAACCAGCTGCTAAGAGATGGGACTCACCCCGAATGGCTAACAGAAGGGCGAACGATCCTGATCCAGAAGGATCCCTCAAAGGGTGCAGTCCCATCCAACTACCGGCCAATAACCTGTCTCTCCACAACATGGAAGCTCATGTCAGGCATCATTGCAACCAAGATAAATAGGCACATGGATCAATTCATGAGTAACACACAGAATGTCATTGGTAGAGACTCCAGAGGAGCCAAACACCAACTACTGGTCGACAGAACAGTCGCTCAAGACTGCAAGTCACGACACACCAACCTGTGCACAGCCTGGATTGATTACAAGAAGGCCTATGACTCAATGCCACACACATGGATCACTGAATGCTTGGAGCTGTACAACATCAACAGGACTCTAAGAGCCTTCATAGGAAACTCAATGAAGCTGTGGAAAACCACCCTTGAAGCCAATGGGTAGCCACTTGCACAAGTGTCCATCAAATGTGGGATATACCAAGGTGTTGCTCTGTCCCCACTGCTGTTCTGCATAGGTCTGAACCCCCTCAGCCAAATAATCAACAAGACTGGCTATGGATACCAACTCAGAAATGGGGCCAACATCAGTCACCTCCTCTACATGGATGACATCAAGCTATATGCTAAGAGTGAGCGTGACATTGACTCCCTGATCCACACCACCAGGATCTACAGTACTGACATCGGGATGTCATTTGGGCTCGAGAAATGCAACTGGAGGTGACAAAGAGAGGCAAGGTAGTTCACACAGGAGGGGTCTTACTCCCAGAAGGAACAATAGCAGACATCAAGGACAGTTACAAGTACCTTGGAATTCCGCAGGCAGATGGCAACCTGGAGCAGGCAACAAGGAAAGCTGCAACAGCTAAATACCTCCAACGGGTAAGGCAAGTCCTGAGAAGCCAGCTCAATGGCAAAAATATGACCCGGGCAATAAACAGCTACGCACTGCCAGTTATCAGATACCCTGCAGGAATAATAAGATGGCCAAAGGAAGAGATACAGACCACGGATGTTAAAACACGAAAGATTCTCACCATGCATGCAGGGTTCCATCCCAAATCCAGCACCCTGAGACTGTATGCTAGCCGCAAGGAAGGAGGCAGAGGACTCGTGAGTGTAGAAGCCACTATCCAGGATGAAACATCCAATATCCATGAGTACATCAAGCTCAAGGCCCCAAATGACAGTGTGCTCAGTGAATGTCTCAGGCAATGGAGAGCAGAGGATACAGTGCTGGAGGACAGACCCTCATGGGAGGACAAACCCCTGCATGGGATGTACCACCGGACCATAACTGAAGTGGCTGATTTCAAGAAGTCCTACCGATGGCTAGAAAGGGCTGGCCTACAGAACAGCACTGAAGCGCTCATCTTGGTAGCTCAGGAACAAGCCCTGAGCACCAGAGCGATAGAAGCTCAGATCTACCACACCAGACAAGACCCAAGGTGTAGGTTGTGCAAAGAGGCACCTGAAACAATCCAGCACATAACTGCAGGATGTAAGATGCTGGCAGGTAAAGCATACTGTAAATAAAAATAGTGACAAGCCTGGGAAGCGAGCAGATCTTAAAGAGTGACATCATTCAGCTTCTGTGTTAACCACTTTTATTGTTTTTGGCCGCAGCCTATTCGAAATCGATGAGCTTGTCTCTCTCTTTTAATGAACTTCATCTGATGGTTATATTCACTAGTATCATTCTAAAAATCCTCATCACCTAAAAGTCCATAAAATGTTTAATTTTACATTTAAATTAATTTAAAGTGACTTAAACTATTTAAAACCAGAATTTGAGCCCACTAATGTCATGATAAAATTAAAGAAGTTCTGAATTGAACTGGACAAAATTTCTGGTTTGAAGAAGTTTTGCCTCCCATCTGAGAGGCATCTTCAGTTCCTTCTGAATGGTGTTGAACTGGAATATATATCCTCCCTGGCTAAGGCAGTGATTTCAAAATAGGATTGTAAATGGTTGAAAGGTTGTGTCTGAGTCCACCCCCTTTTAGATAATGAGAGATTTTATTTTTACAAAGATGGCTTCCTTGATTCTTCTCTCACACAAGTGATGTTCCTGGAACAACTACTTTTGTTTCATGGCGAATATGACAATTATTTTAAAATTGAAATCTAATCTTTATGAAGCGTTCCACAATTAATATGTATGAATCAATGCATTCTGAAGATGAAAATGTTTATATTGTATTTAAAAAAAATACTTTTAAGCACATTTTATCCCCAAAAATTGTTCAAATGCAATGCATTATTGGTCTACATCTGCCAATCTTTTTTTTTTTTTTTTTAACTTGTCCTTTCCAACAGTTGGGCAGACAGATGAGAGCTGAAGGCCTCTTGTGTTGGACATATTTCCTCCGATCATCTTTTGATTTATTGCAAAAGCGTTTGCAGTGGTCTTTTAATTAAGATTGTTAATTTTAGCCAAAAACCAAAAAGAAATCCTGAGTAATTCCGAGCTGCAGTATTAGAAATTTCCCTCTGAGTTGTGGGCAGGACTACTGGTGAAGAGTGGCTGCAAACTGCAAGCTTACGGCTCCCCACAACCCTAATCTACCACTTCAGGTGAAGCGAAATAAGCAATATTGGGAGATATTGGCTGTACAGTTTTTGAGCAAGATGCCAGCTCAGAAAATAAAGGAAGATAGCATCTATCTGTCTGCAGGTGGATACATCGAATGGAAGCGGAGCAGGGAGCTTGTATTTATTGTTTAACTTGCCCGGCGGTTATAAGCTTTTTTCTAATGGTATTTTTTCACACTTGATTTTCGACCAAATTAGACAAAAGAAATGCTTAAGCCACAACTTTGAGTTTCATTTTCTTTATATACTTCCTTCATGATGAAAAATGCCACAAGAACATGTTAAAACACCAAAAACAGGTGTACCCACAACACATGTACCCCTAGAGCAGATGTCAATGCTGTATGCATTTGCTGTACATTAAATCATTGATGAATGGAGCAGAGTTGATGGGCTTATAGTTTACTTGATACAACTGCAGTTGGCTTCTGTTTCATTCTGAAGCATGCATCAACTTGTAATAAGAATGCCTTTTGATTATAACTAAGCTTTTTGAAGTGGTGATGTATGCAAAAATCATGGAGAATTTTCTAGAGGGACATGAAAAAGATAATTTTCCCATAGAAACAATAAAAATCAAAAGTGTTTGGATGATCTGAAATGCTAGTCATGCCATTATTTGTTGCAACTCTTTATATATGGGAGCTCCTTTTTGAAGATAACACTTCTTCTCCTGGGGAAAAGAAACAAAAGTCATTTGACATTCCTGAAAAAAATAGGTTCAAACAAACAAACAAAAAAATCTTTTTCAGCTCTGTAAGCTTTCAGCAACAAACAAAAAGGTTATTATTGAACGTTTCATCAAAATCTTATTTGCAGAATTGAATAGTGAAAATGCGACAGGTTGAAGTTGACCTGTATGAGACCGGAGAGCAGAAATGCTTAGGTGAGGAAGTAAAAACAGAAGTTAGAAGCGCCTCCAATGGGAGATACAGATGTTTTGTTATCAACACTGCAGCTAGGCCGAGCAGGAGTGGAATTTCATCAACGAATTCGCAGCCCCAGTACAGCTGTACGTCAAGCTTAATGGAGGACGGGTTCCCGTGGAACCAGAACCTGTTTTATGTTCCCAACTCAGAAACGGTGAGAGATGATGGGAGGATAGACATACAGTTGGACTCATAAATGGAGAAAACAGAGGCAGAAATACTAGCACAAATGAGAAATAGATCAGGGTTAAAAAAGGAATTATTCAGGGGTGCGGCGGAGAGAAGCTCGCCAGTTTTCATTTACACTTGCAGGGATAAAGTTTACCCTGACATTCATCTATTTAAGCATTCATTGGTCCGCTCTAGATCTAGCCCTCTGTTCTAGCCAATCACATTGAAGGCCATCTTAGCCTGTGGAGTCATAATGACTGCAGATACTCTTCATTCCACGTAGGCATCACAATTCACTGCAGTTCCCATCAGACTCTCTTTAGAGCACAAAACAGAAACTTTACTTAATGTTTGTCTTTGTGTGAGGCAATTTCCGGCCCTGTCTGACATGGAACAAAAACCTGGTGATGTGTGTGTGATGTGAGTGATTCTCCATGAGTGGGAACATTCAGTCTCTTTGTTGGAGTGATGAAAAGCTTTCTTTAGCCAAAGCCATAATAGCGTTTTCCAGAAGTGAGAAGAGAAAAGATGGAGACTCAAAAAAGCAGAATGGAGAGACAGAAAAACTGTCAGAGACAGTTGAGTTATCCACAAAAACCGCTACTCTCATGTTTTTATCATATCAAAACACTGTATCTATCTTATTTACTTAATTATTCTCTAACTTGCAAATGAGATTTGTTTACAAAAATATTTTTTACTGATATTCCTGTTGCTGTTACCATGGAAATATAGTTATTAGCATATAATTGAGAGCCTATTTATTAAAATGCAAAAAGGTCTTGTATTACAATAAACTAATTTTTTAATTTAATATAAGAAACATTTAAAATAAACACTTTTACAGAATCTATTTGATGGTAATCTTTGTTATATTATGTGTTAAACTCAGCCACACAAACCTCCAAACACCCCCATTATAAACCTGGCCATGCTTTTGCGGCAGTAAAGAGATGCTTTACTGTTTAATTTGTAAATCCAGATGTTTAACAACTTGGAAATATAATGTGTAAAGTTAAACAAAGCTGCAATGTAACAATAAAAACACACATATTACAAAGTGGTAAAAGGGGCCATTGTGAGGAAAATGTATAAACAGAGTGTGTTAAATTCCCACATAAAACGCTGCTTTGTTTTATATGACCCAGCCCTTCACTGCAATGTTGGAGCAAATGCCGTCTTTTTCAACATAATAGGGCTACTCACATTATTTGGTCTCTTTAAGATTAGCTTATGTGCTTCAATATTTCTAAAAAAGCAGATGAAAATTCGATTTGGAGCAGTTATCTTTGTCTGCGGGTTTCACTGGGCATGCAACAGAAATGCTGCAGAAACCGGTCAGGTTGTTCGATTTCGACCCCCAGTAAGATGATTCCTGGACATTCCCATTAACATAATTAGCACATTATTATTATTATCATTATTATTATTATTTTTCTAACTTGTCCTGTCCAACAGCTAGGGAAACAGATGAGAGCTAAAGGCCTCTTGTGTTGGACATTTTTTTCTTTAACAACAGGGGTTCTGAATCTTCTGACAAACCAGAGGTATGTCAAACCCTTTTTATGTTAAAGGCCAAACTTTTATTCATTTTAATCGTATTTGAAAATCTTTGCTGTTGGATAAGCAGGAAAAAGGAGGAAAGTAGGGAAGAAAGAGAAGGATGTTAGAAGAGGTAGAGAGTGTCAATCGGGCGACATAATTACTTTTATTATTGGTGTAGACCAGGGGTGCTCATACTTTTTTGGCATGTGAGCTACTTTCTAATCAACACTATAGCCGAAGATCTACCTATAAAATATGTATGTATGTGTGTGTGTGTGTATATATATATATATATATATATATATATATATATATATATATATATATATTAAATACTATTAGTAAATGTTTGTTAGTTATGTTTATCAGTTACATGTTTATTTGAACATTATTGTTTATGTACTGATGATTAAAAACAACATAGTGAGATTACACAAAGATACTTTTGAATTAACAGATGAGGCGTTTTTAGTACAGGACAGAAAGCAGCAACCATAGTATGTCATGCTCTGTTGTAAACCCGTGCAATGGGGAGCATCATGGCATTTTCAAAGCTGCTGGTTCCATATGAGCGTGCCACGGAAAAAACAGCTTCCTTAATAAAGCTTCTAAGTATATATTGGCGAGAACTGCAGAGCTGATAGCAGGAGGAGACACGCGGGGCGGCTTCAATAAACACTCCGGTTGTCGGAGTGGTCTTCTGTCGGGAACTTGACGTGACCCGGGGCAGAGAGTGACTTTCTGATGACAGAGAGTTTGCGCTCAGTGAATTTAAACAGGCGTCTGCAGTGACGTATGTATCAGAGGATGTCCGATTGGCCAAACTGCATGTCAATCAAGTCCCATACTTCTCGGTGAGGATTTTGATTGGCTGGTGGATTTTTAAGAAGTACTTTTTTAATGTTTTTTTTTCTTTTATCTTTTTCTGGTCGCGATCTACCCTCTTGTCTGTAGATCGATAGCGTCATAATCGACTATAATAAGAGCACCCCCTGGTGTGGACAGTAACATAAGTAAACTACCCAAGACCCAGTGACTGAACACTGGAGATTTTGCAGCTCTTGGTATTGGTAATCAGTTCTAAAAGCATCTCAACTTTAAACTTCGACACCGACCGGACAAATTAAACACAATAGGCTTGATTCACTAGTACACACAGAAGATCGCATCAGTTAACCCTTGTGCTATCTTAGATGATCCCACCCTTACATTGACATGTTCTCCCTACCATGACAAAGGTGGATAAAGGTGGAAAGATTTCATGTAATCCATGGACACCAGTGAAGATCACAAATCATTGAAGAAAAAAGGTTCAGAGCACTGTCTAGTGGGACCCAACTCCCAATGTTAAAGTGCCTAGGATAGCACAAGGGTTATACAGACATGACCAACCTTTTTTATTTCACTTCACAGCAGTACCTTATAATTAAAAATAATAATAATAATTATTAAAGAAATGCTTAATAAATTATTGAAAATGGTTAAATTGATTTATTTCCAATGATATTACTTCACTTGCTCCAAAAATTGAAAAAATGATTGATGATTTTTTCTAATGTAACATAATTTTGCACATATTTTTTGATACTTGATCAAATCTTGCTGTAAAGATTTTTGAAACAGTGTTATATCTATTTTACTGATATAGTATTATTTTTTATTAATCATATACGCAGCCTTTATAAGTAACAAAATCTACCGTATTTTGGATAAATAATCTGCATTTGCCTTGTTGTTTTCTAAAATTTTTCTTTTTTACTTTACTAATTAAAGTAATTCATCTTAGTCATGTGAATTATTGATCCTTCAGGATTCTTAATTCTGTCTGACAAAAAGCTATGATAATGATAAATCATGTAACAAAATGGTTCTGATAGAAGACAGGGGTGGGATTATATAAATTAAGCTTCCTTCAGCTCCTTTCAAGAAAAATTTATTAATATATCTAATTATCTAAGTTTGATTCATTATTGTATATAACTACTGATTGTATTGATTTTGTGTATTATTCTTATTTGATGCTTGAAATAAACCATTTCAAATCAAATCCAAATGACGAGATGCACAATCCATATTGCACGTTTACCTTTAAAGCACAAAAAATGTGCAAAGTTATAGTTAATGTTATGTCTTTCTATCTGCCCTTTTTTCTAACATCACATGGTGATATCACTGCTTGGACCTTTCTCTTGTTCAAGTTTCTTACAGTCTGTTCCTCCCATTCAGGGCATTTCTGTCCTGTGCTTCACTTTTTTTTTCATTCCATTTATTTCCTTCGGGTTCAAACTGTTTTAAAATTAATAAAACAGTTTTACAATCCTAGCTCCTGATTTATTACCACAGCTGTTACTCATCTGATGCTTTCTTCAGCAGTCACCTGTAAACCAAACACCAGGAGGATTTAGCTTTACAAAAAATAGTATTTAGTATTTTCCAAACAGAAAACAAAGTGTGGGTGAATTCCATTGAGACGAGCACAGGGAACAGGTTTGACAGAAAAGACAAAGTGCACCTCATTGAATTCATGATGAGTTAGCTTCAGCTGCAATATTTTATGTTCTTCCTGGAACCATATTAGAGGCAGTAGACTGACATTGTTGGTTCAGTGCAGGGATTTAGAAAATGCAGCTTTTGCTTTTTACTATGCTGCAGTGTACATTCTGTCCTTTACTATGCGTGAAATGACACCTTTGGGTTTCAAAGACTTCCAAGTACAATTACAATAGCACTAAAAATGACCTTGTTATGTTTTCTTTTCTAAAAAAGAAAACGTGTTAGTCAGAATTAAATTATGAAATGAGGAAATGAATTTAGCATTTTTATTTTTATATTTTATCAATCTGCAAGATAAATAAAAAAAAAATCAAGGAAAAAAACAACTTTTTTTCAACTGTTACCATTCCAGTATCTTTACTGGTAAATGTAAGTGGATTATTGATAATAATTTAGTAACGAAGCTCCAAACATGGAGAAAACCTGTGCTAATTGGACTGTTTCTGTGTGTTTGTTTACATAATGTGCTATTGATTTAATACCTAAATGCTTGATTTGAGTTGACACATTGTGTTTTTTCTTCTGTCTGGAAATGTTTTTTTTTCAGGTCAGCAAGAATGCCATTGCAACAACACCAGTAGCATCATCAGTAGCGTAAAACTAACCTGTGTCACGACGGTCTAATCTCAGCTCATGTGTTCCCAAGTTTTAAAGCAATACAGTGAGATACAGTGAGGCTAAAAAGTATTCGAACAGCCTGTGTTTTTAAAAGTTCTTTCACTTAGAAAGCCGGTAGGGTTACGACATTTTTATCTTAGGGCTATGTCCACTGTGAAAAAAATAACCAAAAAGTCAGTTGGTTTTGGAACAGCTCTGTCTTCATCCTAACATTTTCTTATTGTAAGATTTGTGTTTCTGCCTGTGAGAGCAGCAGAATCCCTCAGTCTTTGGTCAGGTGGCAGTGAATGCAGTTTGTTTTTCAGTGCAGTGTTTGTTTATTTGTTAGAAATTTCAAAGGGGCAGTTTACAAACAAGGGCTTATCTAAATCATGATTTGCATCAGATCCGCTTGTTAAACAAGGATAATTTTTGATGGCAATGAGAAAAAAAAAACAGTGACACGTGAGCGCTGTGTCTCTTTTACATACCACTGTAGCTTCTATTTTTTGTATGTTTTTGTAAGTAAGCTTAAGCTTTCTGCACCCAAATCAAAATAATGATGATGGTATGGAAATATGTTTGTATGGCTGAAAACATGTAGGTCGACACCTGATTAACTGACAACAATATTAACATTTTAGTGAAAACTTAGGTTTTGATTCTGTTTGATTTTTTTTTAGATCAGCAACTTTTTAAAAAGTTTCCTATCATTTTTTTTCCTTTATAGATGAAATCAGTGATGCTCCTGAATTAGTATTTTTTTAAAACATTTTTCCAGATCTCACCAAGTTTCTGTGCCTTTTTTTAAAGATTCAGTGTTGAACAAATACAGGTATGTGAACCGCTGAAGATTTTGTCAGCCCTTTTGGCTCTGCCTTCCTTCAAATCCTTAGATCCCTCCTCCTCTTCCTCTCATCATCTCCCACTATGAATAAAATGATTCATCACTTTACCTGACAGAGCTGCAGTCCTCTACTGAGCTCTTACATAGGAACTAATGTTGGCATCATGCTGCGCAACACCACCAACACACAATCCCATAGGGGAGCTGGAAGGAGGACTTCAGCTGAATACAACAACCCCAATGAAAGCCTTCTGACCATAAGCACCAAAGGAGAACTAGGAGATTATAAAGGCTTTTCATGATACTTTGTGACTCACATGCTGCAGAGAAAGATCTTGAGAGTCTCACTTTGATTCAAACAGGAAGCTTAATGTTTACAAATCCGATTATTTTTTTTAGCAAAAAAAAAAATATATATATATATATATATATATATATATATATATATATATATATATATATATAGTCAAGCTACTCTTCTATGAAAATTCCAAAATCTAATGCAGGCAAGTCATTTTAAAGTTCTTTCCAAAGAAAATAAATAAGTTTCTCATTTAAAAAGAAAAAAAAAAAAAACTGCTAATTTGGCAGGCAAAGACTGAAAGAAAATCCAAAATAAATTTGCCCCAAAAGTTAAAAAAAGCAACATAAAATATTAAAGGTAAATTTAGTAAAAATAATAAATAAAACATAAATTTGTGTACCCCAAGTATTTCAATTTCAACAATCATTAGCGTAAAAAATGGGGGGAAAGATATAAAATATTAACACATTAAAAAATAAAACATAATATTGAAGAAATTAGGATACAAATGAAACTACAAAACAAAAATAACAACAAAAGGAAAACAACAGAAATAAAAAGGCAGAAAAGGAAATGTTAAAAATTTTACTGAAAATATTTACAAAAGCAAGAAAGTTTAAAAAAAATAGATGCATCAACAACATGGAAAATACAAAATTAAAAGAATAATAGATCTGAACACTAACCAAAGTTGCAAACAATACGTTAGTAAATGTCTAATTTAAGAATGGCAGTTTTTTTAGAAAAATGTTCTACAAAATTGTTGTTAATCCAAGTTTAGATGTCTTATCTGACTTATTTCTCCATATTTTAAGTTTGTGTGCAGAAACGTCATCATTTACACATATAAATGAGAGCCTGCATGAGTTGCAGCAGTCGGAGCCCATGTGGCTTGAAGTATGCCGTTTTTTTCACGGCTGCAGAGTCCTGTGGGAGCCTGTGCAACACGGATGTGTTACACTACTGATTGTGTCAGTAGCATGAGATTCCCCTTAAAAAAAAAAGTGACGGATGGCTGTGTTGAGAGGTCATGAGAGCTGCATGCCGGCTCCTTGAGACATTGACATAAAATCCATAGAGTGTGGTGCACAACTCAGTACTGCGAGCCAGAAGTTTAATGAGGAAATAAAAGGGAAGACAAAACAGAAATATTAAAGGAAAAAAATAGATAAAGTGAGATGTTCTGTGAAATTGATATGCCCTCAGCCTCTGGTCTGTTACTGAGTAATTACTCTTTCATGCTGAAAGTTAAAAGGGGAAAAAAAGAACCCTGGCAACAACGAAGTCATGGTTCATGAGGTTTAGATTTTTCCCTGCAGCAAAGGCAAAAATATGAGAATTAAGTGCAGTCACCTTTTAAAGTGGTCACATTTTTGTTCTTTTTATGATGTTCAACTTTTTTGCTCAGTTGACAAAATCCACTCAGTTATTAGTCCTTTTCACCAAAAAAGTCCTTTATCCTAAATAAAACAGCCATTTGAAACTAAATGGATAAAAATTACACTTGAAATTAGCTTAAATTGTTTTGAGTTTTCACTTTATTATTGGTTTAAAAATATAAAACAAAATGATTTAATATTCAAATCAAATGCAAGTTATGATGTTGTTTAAATGTACCCATTATATTACTAATATTGAAAACAGGATTAATATGGAGGTTTACAGCGGATGCAGAGTTTTATGTAATCTCATATAGGTGTAAGAATTACATGTAACTGGGATTTTTCTGAAATGTAAAAGAGAATGATAAATTTCCGTTCAAACTAGCTCCAATCTCTTACACCGTAAAATTTATGAGAGAGGAGTAACTGTACTCATTATGTATTGTAACAATTTGACTAGATTGAAACAAATAAAAGAATATGACATAATTTGCAGCAAATACAGAAACCCTACGTTAAAGCCACCTTTCATTTGCAGTTTATGTATCATACGCATTACAATGTTAATAAGGTTTTTTTCAAGACAGATTCTCACAAGTTTGCAAATTATTGTCTCCTCTTCAACTAGCTGTGTCACTATAGTAAATAGTCTTATTTGTTACTTTCACATTTCCTGCACTGTGGCTGCAGTGTTCATAAAGGGGGAATATTTCCATCTGCTGCCTCAGCATCCTGTACAGCTATTTCAGTAAATAGAAAAAGTAAACTTTCCACCACTAAGCAGTTAGCAATAAAAAAGTGGCACAATGTAAGAAGTTTGGCTTCGATTTTCCTGGTCTTCTAAATATGGACAGTTTTAATTGGGGGGGGGGTGCATCAGGCACAGTGGCAGAGCTACAACATTTTATATAGGAGGGATGCGGAGGGGTTGAAAAGGTGGCAAATGAGAAAATGTTATTTAATCTAATGTTTTCATTTTAATTGTTATTATTACAGTGCTTTAAGAGACTTAAATGGATGTTTTCTTAACCTTAAAGGTACTAATATTAACTCAAAAGTGGCAAAGCGCTTTGCTGGGGGGGGGCGCTACCCCCTCTTGCTCACCCGTAGCTCTGCCCCTGATCAGGCATGTTCATTATGTACTTACTACGAAAACAGAGCTGTTCCTAAGATCCTAGCTAACACTGCAGCACCTCCTGTATATCCACCCGAATATATGCGAGTATGTCTCCTCGGCACCAAAACTATTTGATGACTAAGAGAGTCGGTGCACAACTCAGAATCTGAACTTTCCAAATAAAATGTTGACCAAAAATAGTCAGCTTGTTAGCAGTGAGTGACAGACATAGAAAGGTATTTTAGTCATATAGCTTCACTTTAACCTCTGACTAAAACAAGTCAACTATTACAGGCAGTTCAGGGCTCAAATTAAAATACTGAAGCAGGTAAAAGTGAAAGAGACAGGAAAGAAAGAAAAAAGACTGAACTTTGGAGTCAGTAGGAACAAATACAGACAGGAAACAAGTAGAGGTATAAAGAAATGGAGTCAATTAAAAGAGAAGGGCTGTGAGACTGAATGGAACAAGGGGGTGGTGGGGGTGGTGGCAAAAAGAGATGAGTAGCTATTTCAACATCAAACAACACGGGCAGGAATTTAATATCCCTTTTTTATGCACCCATTTGCATGTTTATAGGCAGAGTGGCGGCTCTGGTATCAGTGCTGCACACGTGTGTTCACATTAACACGTCACTTTCATCACTGATGTGACTTCCTTCATTAGTGCTGATGGGCTGGGTCGCAGGGGGGTTTATTCATGTGTGTGGGGTAGTTCTCCGAGCCGGCAGCCCTTGGAGCCTTGACGGAGGGAAAAAAAAAACACCCAACTGTCAGCTGCCAGAGTGACCCAGCCGACTCTGAGCACCTGCTCCGGCGTCTCACCTGCGGTGATCAGGTGAATCTGTGCGAGCTCCATAATCCTTCACTGATTAAATAACACCTCCTCTAATGTGGTTTCACACAGCACCTCCCTCCCCCTATCCATGGAGAGGGACACTTTTTCTTCTCCTTTCTCTGCAGGGAGCTCAGAGTCGGCCGCATGCAGCGTGAGACGCTGCATGCCCGTTTACCATTTGACCCTTGTCAAAAGGTGAACATGAGAGGAAAAAGTGACTTATTTTCCCAATATGACATTTTTTAGTTATTTTTTTTTAAATTATTATTATTATTATTATTTTTATTCCCGTATGACATTTTGAGTTTTAAACAAAGTTTGTATAAACCAGCATTTAAAGTAACATCTTTAGGTACCATGTTACATTATTTTAAATGGCTAAGGGGATACTCATACTGCTGTTTTTGTTTTTACAATATTACTGAACGGTATGCGGTTGGGAGCCGGTTTAGCTCGTGCTGGTTTGCGGCGCCTTCCGTCCGTGAAACCAGGGTTCGAATCCGGGCTGCTCCCTGTTCCCTTCTCTACTTCTGTGCCGGTCCCAAGCCCGGTTGCTTTGAGAAGGTTGCTCCAGGAAGGGCATCCGGCGTAAAACATTGCCAAGTTTACCATACGACTTGTTCGCTGTGGCGACCCCTGATGGGAAAAGCCGAAAGAGAAAGAAGACTGAACGGTATGCGGTTCATTACTAACAAATTGCTTAATTAACTGAGCAAACCAAATGCTCCACTAGTTGGTAGTGTCTCATGAAGTGTATTTCTGTCCGAAGGCGATAGTGGGTGCGTTAACAAGACAAATGATTATGATTGGCTAAAAGCAGCAACATGCTTCATGGTAGCCAATCAGAGCCATCATTTTACAGCAAAGTCGGGACATTTGTTCCTCACAAACACATCAACCGGCGAGTCCTAAAAGTTGTTATTTTGCTTATGGAGATGCCATATAGAGACTATTTCTAGATAAAAAAAAAACTACAGGTTTTGAGATTTTGATGTACGGAAGTTACAGTAAAGTTCTTGAAGTTACTACAAGAACTT
This sequence comes from Oryzias sinensis, assembly GCA_037389245.1. Classification (NCBI taxonomy): domain Eukaryota; kingdom Metazoa; phylum Chordata; class Actinopteri; order Beloniformes; family Adrianichthyidae; genus Oryzias; species Oryzias sinensis. The sequence goes on along the minus strand of CM074488.1, from coordinate 44,178,837 downwards.
TTCATATTGTTTTACTGTTTACTTTTGAAGAAAACAGACACATGTAAACCAGACCAGTTTTCTGTAAATTTGATTTATTTAATTTTGATAGAGGTATGCACCTTTTTTTTTTTTACTATTTCAGTATTCACTTTTGTCATCACTCTCAGTTTATGCTACACACCAGTTGAATCCTAAATGTGAAGGTAAGCAGAGGAAAACTGCCTCTATCTCTTTCTGGAAATGATCACTTCTTCTTAATTGCACCTAATTAAAGATAAAAAAAAGATTCTTCTAGATCACTTACGCCCGTTTTTCTGGTCTAGTTTTGTTTTGGAGTTAACAGTGATTTAAACTGACAGCTTTGGTCACAACACAACTTTCTGTGGGCGACAACTTCTTGTAGAAATCTTTGTGATACATCCAAAAGTGCGTGTGTAGATACTGCAAATATGTTTACTAGGATTTTCTTTTTGCCTTTCTTTTTTTTTTTTTTTAAAAGGTTAGGATCAACCTCCCCTTCTGCACCCAGCCACAAACACTCACCAAATTCACACTTACACGTCTGTGCACAATACTTTTGCTTGTCGTTAAAATAAAATTGGATTTCTAAGCACCATTTAATGGAATGGTGTTGCCGCCTGGTGATGGTTCAAACATGCCGCCGGTCTGGAAATGGCTGGAAGGAGAAGGGTCACATGAGCTGACCAGTCAAGCTGAAAATTGCCTAATACTGGTCAATGAGAGATCGTTGCACCCATAGTTATTGCTTATCGCTCTGCATCAGTGATGGGACATGCATTTTGTCATTCTTCATCTTAGCTTTAATATTACAGCGCGTGCTATCATTAACTTTAAACAAAGGCACGAGAAACCACACATGTACAGATGTTCATTGTCAAAACAAGATATCATGTTCCTGTTCTTTCTGATTAAATGACCCATTTTCATGTCTGCAATCTGCAGTTTTCAATAAAAAGAGGCTCCATGAAGCAGGATGGCAGAACTCCTCTGTGACAGTTGGTGCTGTGACAGACATATTCTCCTTCTGCAGAAGTATAACAAATATTCTCATCTCCCGTGTGGTTCTTCTCTTTGTTAAGGAAAAAGTCATAACTGATAGAACCTATTCGAATTCTAATTTTTATTGTCATACTAGTCCTGCGACAGACAGGCGACCTTTGCAGGGTGTACCCCGACTTCACCCAATAGCAGCCAGGACAAACTCTGACAACCCAAGGACCCCCTAAAGGGATACAGAGGGTTAAGAAAATGGATAGATTCTCCCATACGTAGACATACATACATACATACAGACATACAGACATAGTACGATATGTAGTGAATGTACTACATGACTGTCCAAAAGAGTACAAGGTCTAAGTAAAAGAGCTGTGAGTTTAAAAAATTAAAAAGTATAAAAATAAGTTTAAATAAACGATTTGGCTAAATATTAGCCTACTGTATACAGAACCTGACAACTCTAGCTGAAATACAATTAGATAAAAACTCTTATCATAATGTGCAACACTGTAAGTAGTTGAGCCAAGTGCATCTCATGAACTATCAAACATAAATTGCTTGTTTTTAATAATTATGTAATGTAATTATGACTTCCTATCTACAACAAGTAAACAAAAAGTAAACCAAAAGTAAACACACTTTTAAAAAATGGGTCAAGCCGTCAGAGAAGCCCTTGCAGTCCCTGTTGGCCCATAGCTGCTCTGTGTTTCAGTTTAAAATCTGACTACACTTCTATCAGAGTTTTTGTGTAAAATGTAACAGCATCTGTAAAGTATAGACAGCTTATCTTTACAAAGCTAACAAGAGGAGGTGTACAACATCTTTGAAAATGTGTAAGATCTGTTCTGGAGCCAAGTTTAGTTCAAGGTTTGCAACCTTCTGCAAAATGTAAAAGAAGAAAAAAAAGGTTCAATCACGTTGCTTAAATTTGCCTGCATGATACAACTTTTGGCGTGTCAAATGTTCTTTGTTACAATAGTTAATTCATTTCCTCTTGCGTGTATGCTTTTAATTGTGTTATCACTGTCTTTTTGTTTTTGTGTGTGTTTCTTACACTATTCTTCCTCCTCCATAATGTATTATGCATCCAATCCTGGTTAACCAATTCGATCCAAAAAAAAAGCCTGAGATGACTCAGAGACCTCTCATTCCAGGGATGAGATGGCAGACAAAGGCAAGCAGGAGAGAAGAGCATGTCTGTAGATTGATAGAGGTGGGGGGAGGGGGGGCTGGTTGATTTAATAAGTGAGAATGGAGAAATGATCAATGGGAGAGATAAAAAAAAGAGGGGGGAGAGAATGCAAAAGAGTTGTACTGAAATATTGGAGCTGGTGGAGAACAATTAACTTTATTAAAAAAAAAAGAATAAATCATTTTTTAGAAATCAACTGAATGTTAAAGTATTTTTAAATTTAACGAGCCTTTTAAAAAAGACAATTTTAAAAATTGTTAATAAAAACTGAAATATAATATTTGATTTCATTGAACTTAAATGACTTTATCTTCATATTTCTGATTGTATTCCATTAACAAAATTTAAATAAAGATCATTTTACACTGCGATGCCTAAAAATATCATTTCGTTTTTTAAATGTGTTGTGCTCACATGGAGGAGGTTCAATTTCCATGTATGGACCTGTTTGCATGTTTATAGAAGCCAGATCACATGATATCAAAGACGTCCAAAAAACGGATAGAGGGAGGAGTAACAACCCCTTGATCCATTTTTCAAGCACATTTTGAGAATTTTTCTGAAGGCCCTCATTCTCAATTACTAATTTATTACAAAAATTCCATTTGTAAACTTTGAATCTTCTCATTTAATTTGTAAAAATATGCATAAGAATATCATAGTTAAAATCTCACAAGAATAAAATCCTTGTAGAAACTCATCAAGGTATTTTTTAAGGAATATCTCCAACTCTGAAGCTGTGAAGAAAAGTGTGCTCTAAAAAATATGTATCTGTGTTCATTATGCATGTAATGTAACGTGTCTAACAGCGCAGGTGTATCTTTGCAATTTTTCAACTTTATTTTTTGAGAAAGGCTTTAAGAACGAAAAAATTGCCCTCAAGAGAAGCAAGCAGATTGTACTTTGGAAGCATGTCGTTTGAAGGATGAAGGGTGGAAGAAAAAAAAAAGAGCGGCTATAACCTCAGGCAGATTCATTACAAAGACTTGCTGTAATTGTGCAGGAATGTCACCAATCCTCTTTGCATGCCTGAGCAACCCTCAGCTCAGATTAATTTTTTCCTCTCAGTAAATGAAAGTTATTGTTAAAGGTTCAGTTTCTTCTGGAGACAGATTCCACAATTCCATTGTGTTTTTGTCTTGCATTATTTTTAAACAGTTATAGTCAATAATTGCAACAATTGATTACCCCGAAAAGAGTTGCAATAGTGATGTCAGAAGCAGAAGAATTTGTGGCTCCGCATCTGAAAGAGATTTTTCTAAATTTGCATTAAGACCAAACATATTTTCTCACATGAGCAAAAGAGAACAAGGAAACCATTTGGTCACATGATCTACAGCTTTTCCTAATTGGAAAGACTTTCCAAAAAAAGGTGAATGGGCAGATCAAAATTGTCTGTCGTTTCACAGAAAGGCTGCTATAAAGTTTGTGATTCGTAGGTCAGAGGTCATATGAAAAGCACCGCCCCCTTGAGGGCACATTTAATCTTAGTTGTAAAATTATAATCTGACGATAAAATAAATCACCCCGGTATACTTTTTAAGAAATTAGTTGTAAATCACAAATGAAAGAAAAATATCAGAGCAATAAGTACTTTTTTTTTTCCAATTGGCATAAATGGGGACTTGCCTGATAATGAAAACCATGCAAACTCCTCAGAGACCAGCCTTAAAGATGTATAATACAGGCAGCAATTGTTAAAAATGATTATTCTTAATAAAGTAGACGTTTAATAAACTTTTATTGCTCTTTTATTGCTCTGCAGATCCCTGGTTTCTAATTTTGCTCCTGAAAAATATCCCCTTTTTTTTTTTTTTGCCAGCAGTACCTGCTGCATATCTGCATCAGGTGAATCCAGACTCTGACTGAACACATCTGATCTAAGAAATCAAAGCTAGCTCAAGCATAAACAGCTGGTTGTTCATTAAGCAGATCATCTGACAAAAAAAATAAATGTGTAAACATTAGCATGGTGGCACAGTTTACAATCAATATTGCATCATGTACAGTGTCAGGACTCCAGCTTAAATGGGAAACCTGTGGGATTGGCATTACAGTGAAGAAAGCCCAAACCGAGAAAGAAAGAGGGAGCCGATAGGCGATGGAAGATGAGGAAGTGTGAGAGAACACTCAACAGGAAACAAAGGTGGAGGGGAAAAAAAGAGGAAGAGGTGTCTCTCCTCATAATGAAAACAGGGAAAGGATGTGTGAGCCTGAGGTGAGCAACGGAGGAAGGCTGAGTCAAAACAAAAGCAGCTAAGAAGAAATACATGTGAGAAAAAATGTAAATAAGACCGTCTTGGATAGGAATAAAACCTTTATCATCTCCAAAATGTATCTATTAAAAACCACTGAAATTCAGTTTTCTTCCAGATCTTTTAAGCCCTTTTTCAGAATTGCGCCTTCAGCATCTATATTTCAATAAAACAGTTAACAGTTTAAAGTTAACCGATTATAACAAATTACACTGTTACATTGACATTACAGAAGAAAAGTATAATATTTGGTTGATTTATATTTTAAAAATTGTATAAAAATGACGAAATGTTTTATTTTTTTAAGACCCCAAATCTATATTGATGAAATTCTGCAGCTCAACCACCTTAATTTGCACAGATAAAACAGGAAACAGACAGGAAGAGGTAGAAGAGTCAAAGTGCTTGTGTTCCAAATTAAAACACCAATCTCGTTGGACACAAGATTTTATAATAATATACAGTTGTTTTTTTTATTTTTTGAACAAATCAAGATCAAGTTAATTCTGATTTGTCAGGGGTTTGCATCCCTGTTTATTCCTAGAGCTAAAACAGCAGTTTGTCATTTTTGTGTTTAATCTAGCATAAAATCTGGGATCAAGGAATCCCACTTTGATAATTTAAAGACATTTTTATCTAATTTTATTTGAATTTTATATTTTCAATTCAACCCTTCCAGAAAATAAAGCAATATCATTTAAAGAGACAGTTTTTGTGACCATGCTCTACTTTTTGGGCCTAAAGGTAAAGTTTCTGAAGGGGACACTTAATACATTAAAAAAAATTTTAAAAAGTTTTAGTACAAAACATATATTATGATGTATTATATGAAGCTGCAACAGAGTTATTAAGGGTCATATATGAAACTAGTATTCAGAATTCTATTCTAGTTTTGATAGGATGCACAAATGTGTCATTAATTTCCCTTAGAATCAAAAGAAAAGAAAAGAACATTTTCACTGGAAAATCTTAAATTTCTTTTCCAATTTCCCCTTTTAATAAGAGTTTTTAATGAAACAACCTGCGCTGTTATGTTAAATAAATACGGATTTGGATGATTTACTCAGGAAAAAAGGCAGACCTGCTGTTTTCTGAACCCTAAAGCTCTGAGGGAGTGGTAACAAAGGTGTTTTTTGGTCGCCCTGAATACATTTGCAACTCTCCGTGGAGCTTTCATTAGCAAAGTGAAACAGAGACATGCGGGCGGTGCGGCACTCCTCCGCTCCATATGACCACTCTCCTGAGGCTTTTAGGTGACTCGCAGAGCCTCCCCCACTCTCCTGTCTCCCATTCCTGCAGGCACCACCAGCCACCCGCTCTCCTGTTTATTTGAGTCTTTTTATTTCTCCCTCCTTGTGCTCAACTCATTGTTGTGTTCCATTCCAAATGCTGTTCTCCATATAACGCCTTTTCTTTTTTCCATAATGCAATGTCATAATTAAAAAAAATATTGGATTGTATATTTGTCACTCTCCTCTTTCTGTCTTTTTTCCTTTTTTTTAAGCTTTTTTGTTTCTCTGTCTATTTTTAAGCATCACTCCATAAGTAATTACAAAATGCAATCCAGAAATATAATTGAAACGGCAGAATTCAAAAGAAAGGCGCTCTTTGTTACTGTTCTGTAATTCAACAAAACACAAGGATGGCAATAGCTGCTGTAATTAAAACTACTCGGAGCCGTTAAGCCGTCATCCAATTTTTGAAATGGAACATTGTTTATTTATACTTATAACAATGAATTTATTCCCTGTTATGAAGTGGGGTCACCAGGATGTACCTTGTTCTCTCTGGCTGATCTGAGTCAGTTGTGACCCTCCCATCCTGCTGGTTTTAAGATGAAGGATTTTGTTCTTAACGTTTTTTTGGTCTGTTTTTGCTTCCAAAATGCTTAAAGTTTGTTCATCAGTGTAGTTGTCTCCGGAGGCGAGTTCCTTCATATTATTTTTCAGGCCTGTGTTTTCAATGGTCGGGTCACCTGCATGTCACACCTTTTTGTTCACGCTCTCGCAGATCAGTTTGCGTTCTGGTCATTTCACATTTATGCCTTAGTCATTACTGCCCTTATGGGTGGATACAGACTGTCTGAGAAAAAAAACAAAAAAAACAGAAATTTTAATATAGTTAACCGCTCAGTGAGCCTATAGAGAGAAAATGTTCATGCTGATTTTTCTCTGTGGGCATGCTGCAGGCGTCAGGTTGTAGTGAACATTTAAACAGCACCTAAGAGTAAATAATAGGTGAGATGCAGGCATTTCATACAGATTTTTCATTCCTTTCAACGCCCTGCACACTGCACAGGAAGCCCTGTTGTTGATATTAAAGTGATAAGTGCGTACTCCTTGCTTGCAGCCTGGCTCTTAGAAGTAAGGGAATTAGACAATAAGAGCATAGCTTGTGTGTCCACTCTAAGGGGGCTTACATATCACATGCACACCCCGTGCGTGAAGCATTTCCACATAGTCACTCAGGAGCCAGTAACTTACTAATAACTAGAATGCGACATAGGGGCACCATACAACAGCATCACCTGTACGTCATATTTGCGTGTAACTTACATTGTCCTTACAAATACTTCACGATACACTTACCATACGCATGACAATGGCACGTTCCAGTTTTATAATTAAGGTAGCCTTTTAAGCCTCAAGGGAACTTCAAGGCACACCTGTGCTCCCATTTTTCTAACTATTAGTAATGTCTTTTTATATTATAGTTTACATTTTTATGTTAATTGCATCTTTAGATTTGACAAAATGCCCGCAATTTTTTGTACTCTCCCTTTAAAATTACGTTTATAGAGTTTTTTCGATTCTTTTTCTTTTCTTTATCTCCTCCAAAACTTTTCTGTGACATCTTCTACTTTCCTGGATGTGTCTTTTTACATGAGAAAACTTTCCTCCTTCCATTAGTGCCGTTGTATGTTGTCCTTCTCTACAGGATGATCCTCCTCTTCTCGATCTACACCTGCCCATCGTATCTGTTGTCTCATCACTTTGGACCAGCGGCTCTGAAAAAAACACAGCTTGAAGCAGTTTTCCAAGCAAACTGTGACTTTCACCTGGATTTTCTCAGTGTGAAGTTTAATCAGAGTTTTGAGAAAAAAAGTTTGTGTGTTTTTGTAGTGCGGCAAAGCTTGGTAAGGTTTTCCCAAACAGAGTTTGCATCAGCGATGGCTTACATCACGATTGATGGTTGTGGACTGAGAAAATCCACTGCCTCATTCATTTTGGAATTGTGCAGGATTTTCTCGGTAAAACAATGTTTACTAAACCAAAAGAATCCTGCAAGCTTCTTCCTAAATCCATATTACTTTGCGCGCCGGTGTGTCTATGACAGTTTCTATCAAAAAGGATTTAAAGAAAATGTGCATTTTTATGCTGCGTCAGTGTGGAAAAAAAAAAGAGTCTGTGCAGAGGACAGGTTTAAATGGATGTAGAGACCTCTTAGGGGAAGGAAAAGAAGAATGCATTTAAGGGCCTTTTGGCTCCAAACTACATGATCAAAGTGATTTTATGAGTCTTTGATGTAGCTGCATTTTAGGTGGTAAAGACATGCTGAAAAGGCTGAAGCTGGCTGGGTCTGCAATCAAACAGGAAGCTCACACGTCTCAATATGTTAGCCCATCTGAACACTCTCAGGTCTGCAAGCAGAATCCGAGAAGCTCCATGAAGCTTTTCTTGGACGTGGGGAATATGCTGCTGCTGGAATGCAGCACTCTGCTCCCAAACAATCCTAATGATTTGACGTGAGGCCACTTAATAAAGGCCAGAGACTTAGCTGCTGCTGTTTTATTATCTCCTAAAGTTGGTTGGATGATTATCTTTGCTTGGGTCTCATTAAAGTCGACAGTTTGGTGTTTTCTTGCATGTCGAGCATCGGTTTATGTCACAGCAGCGGCCAGCACTCTGCTGTTGCTTCTAATCACCCAGTTGCAACAATAATTAGCCGTCGTACCCCTTCCACCGTCTCCTGTCTCCTGCATCCATCCTCCCCCCGACACTCCTCCGGCTTCGACATTCAAGCTTCCATTTTACACTTTTCCTGTCCCTTTCTGCAGCGTGATTCCTCAGAGGAGCTGGCTCTTCACCAGCTTTTACAGATAAATACATGTTTGGCTCCACTGCCAGAACACACACAGAGTGAAAGAAAGGCTCCACTGAAAGCAAGGCAGATATTCCTGTTTTACTTGTAGAAATCTGGAAACTGTAACCCCTGTGCTATCTTAGATGACCCCAACCTTACATTGACGTGTTCTCCCTACCATGACAAAGGTGGATAAAGGTGGAAAGATTTCATGTTATCTATGGACACCAGTGAAGATCACAAATCATTGAAGAAAAAAGGTTCAGCGCACTGTCTAGTGGGTCTAGATGACCCAACTCCCAATGTAAAAGTGCCTAGGACAGCACACAGCTTAAAAGGTTATTCTTTTTAGGTGGAATTGTGTTTTTTAGGAAACATAAACACGAACCAAAGTTTCGATACAGATACAGAGAAAACTAGTGCTGCTCTAAATTGTAATTTGTATCTTTTATAAGAATTTGCCTCCAAAATGTTTAAAATCATCATCCTTCCATTCATTCAATCATCGTCCTTCCATTCACCCGCTTAGTCCTGTTTGGGATCACTTGGGCTACGTTCACACTGCAGGGCTTAATGCTCAATTCCGATTTTTTCAAAAAATCAGATTTTTTTCAAAAAATCTGATTTTTTTTGGCAAGGCCATTCGCATTTCCAATTAAATGCGAACTTTTTTGATCTCCTGTGTGCTGTTAACCTTCTCTGGAGAATCTAAGGGTCCGAACAGGGAAGTGAACCCCGAAGGAGGATTCGCCTTGGGTCCCGCATCGAAAAGGGAGAAAAAAAAGTAATTGCAGGAAAGGTTCAGCACCACGCTCTGCCATTTCGCTGGAAAATTATTTAAAAACCGCCTTGCGATAAGAGCCCTGGAGTTTGGCCTGAATAGAGCTGTCACCCCAAATATTAATCAAATCGGTGAGCTCGCTTCCCTTCCACTTACTGGTCTCAGCAGCCATGGTTGTTGTTTATGTTATAGTTCCTGCCTACTTCAACGCAGAATTATGAAGTTTATAGCGTATTGATGACGTACGGTCAGATACATGTGGCCTGGCCGTTCAGACGGAGGTCGCATTTCAAAAGATCGGATACGTATCGGATTCAGGACCACATACCCAAGTGACCTGGGTCTGTAGGACACAAAAGAGTTTTCATTTCCAGAGTTAGCTGAGAATCAGATGATCAACATATTTGAAAGGAAAAGGAAAAGGAAAGGAAAAGATCAGATCTGTGTCGTTCAGACTGTCATGAAAAGATCAGATACAGGTCGCATAGGGGCAAAAAAAAAACGGAATTGGGTCGTTTCAGGCTGCGGTATGAACGTAGCCTTGGTTGCTGGAGCTGATGCAGCTACACCTAGCAGGGTACAACAGGACGGTTCGTCAGTCCATCACAGGGCCGTAAATCCTCATAAAAGTAAAAGTAATAAAAACACAAAAATTGTCAGAGGATATACACAATTCTTTTTTAAAAAGTATTTCATTTGTGGCCAAAAAAATAACACATCTAAGTCTTCAACCTTAAAAAAATTAATCACTCCCCAAAAACAGTTACAAGAAAAAAAACACACATCTTAAATAAATAAAACAAAACTAATTAATAAACTAAGGATTTTTGCCGAGTGTTTCTCATTTTATTGAATTAGTTGCATTCTTCTATCAGGTTTTTTTTATTTTTTATTTCAGACAGATTGAGAGATATACAGCTGTCTGTTCAAGTTCATGAACCAAAATGTATGTTTTAAATCCAAACTTTGACTCGAAGAACACAGAACCTTACTGTTGACTAAAGTGTTTGGGGTCATAAATGATAGAGTTGAGAGTCAGAATTATAATTCCAAAAATCATACATTCATCGTGTCCTGAAACTGAGTTATCCAAAACAAAAAACAGAAAGAGGAGGCAGATAGTTAAGTGCATTCTAGCATGGACTACCAATGATGTGACATATGATGTAATAAAACATTCTTCAGTGGTGGGAAGAGAAACAGTAGTAATAGGAAGGAGCATCATCTTCAGAACAACCCTGGGTTAACCGATTAACCTATGAAGCTTGCTTTTGGACGGTGGGAGGATGCCGGAGAAAACCCTCGCATGCAGGGAGAACATGCAAACTCCACACAGGTCAGGTCCCCCAGCAGGGCCTTGAACCAGGGGCCTTCTAGCTGTGAGGCAAGAGTGCTAACCACTGCCCCACCATGCAGCCCAAATAAAAAACAAATAGATTTCAGAGCTAAATTAAACTGAAGACTTTCTGGAGTGGACAATGAGGAGAAGGCAATAGAACACGGGGATGAGCAATGCTGATTCCCGCACTGAACCTGACAACTTAAACTAAGAGTTCTGGTGTGTCTTGCAGTTCTTTCCACGCTGTTCTGGTTCTTTTTTGACCTTCTGGATGAGGCCTTGTTGAGCTTTGAATTTAGTTTGGTTGATCAGTCATTCCTTAAGGTCTCTACTCCTTCATTTAGGGAGAATGGCTGTCACAATGACTGTCTGAAAGCTTAAGAAATGTCTTTGTAACCCCATCAAGCTCTAGCATGTCAATGAGTTTGTTTTTTTTGTCTGTTTTTTTTCATCAGACAGCTTCTATTGAAGGGATTTCTTTAGAAAATGTGACGGGTGTGACAAGACAAACTGAACTCAGCTTTTGAAAATGTAGTTAATTATAGTTCATCAATAATAACACAGGTTCCTGCATTTTGTATCTGTGGTTGGTATTAAAAATGGCTACAAAACCTCCCAAAAAAATCATCATGATGGGAGCAGAAACAATAAAACAAATCTGTTTACTTCACAGATGGATTTTTCTGAGCAGAAGAAACGTCTCAAACATCGCCTGTAGACACGTTTCTCCCCCAACAGACTTCTCATGCTTCAACATGGAGGTTGTGGGTTTAAATGTGTTGTGGTGTTTTTTTGATATACTGATACTGTGTGATCACAACCACCCTGCCACGCTGAATAAGTGTAAGTGCACACTGTGGTGATAATGCTACTAAATCCAGCACCTCTGTGTCTTAAAAGGAAGCAGAAGAAGAAAGCCCCTCCAGCTGCTTCTATTTGAGATGTGATCAGGGCTGGCACTGAGTCACAACTGTGAGTGTGTGTGTGTGAGTGTGCGTCAGAGCAGGGCCAACCTGAGTCAAACGCACACAAAAGCAGTTGCGACGCAGACACAGGTGGAAAAAAAAAAGAAACAAATGTCTGAGATGAAACCAAAATCATTTTACAATCAGAACAGAAAAAACAACATTTTGAAACAAAAAAAGTTAAGAAGAGTCCACAAGCAAAAAAAAAAAAAATAGTTGGTTTAATTTTTTTCAGCAAGAAGGAAGAGAAAAAGTTGCCTTTGCAATAATTACATTTTAAATGTTAATCAGTCTGAAAGAAGAAAAGCAGTACACTGTGACACACTGTGGTGACTTGGTAATGATCAGGGCTGCTTTCCTTCCACTGACAGAAGTGAACCTGCAGCTCATGAAGCATAGCTCTTTCAGCTTACTGAGTACAAAATGTGTGTGCAACAAATGTTGCGCAAAGACTCCACCTGAAATCATATCAGATATCTTTATCTTGTCTTTGATCTGGAATCTGAGGGTGGAGATCTTTGTTGTAGAATATGTTGAACATCTGATTCTCAGCTAACTCTGGAAATGAAAACTCTTTTGTCTCCTACAGACCTATCTGGATTTTTAAGAGTTCTAATTTCTGTTAGAAATTTTCCAATGAAAACTGTGTTTATGGTCTTTTTAACAAGTTGTTGTGGCATTTTTCTGATGATGGACATATATTAAGATAATTAATGTCAAAATTGAATTTCCATTTCTTTATTCATTAATTTCTTAAGAAAACAAAGAAATGCTGTTTAAAAAGCTTGTAGCAGCGAGAAACTACAAGGGCAAGCCACAAGCTCCCTGCTACGCTCCATTCTGATGAATCCACTTGCAGACAAATAGATCCATGTACGTCTTTGTTTTCCTCGTCTGAGGTGGAATCTGGATCAAAACTGTATGGCTGGACAGCTCCAGTATTGCTCACTATTTTTGCTGCACCAATAATATTAGGTTGTAGTTGTGAGGGGTTGTGAGCTACCGGGAGAGCGAGTAGATGAATGATGGAAAGTAAGGGTGGGCTTACTCCACGCCAACAGTCCCACCCACAACTCAGAGTTGAAGTTCCAATAAATTCCTGCAGCTCTGCAGAAACTATGTCCTAGAAAACAACACAATTATTTTTTTTTTGGCTAAAATGGCATAATCATAATTGAAGGACCCCTGGGAACACGTGCTACAGATCAAAAGATGATCAGCAATGGGACTTTAATATGTTTTTGGTATATCAGATCTTAAACTTTAATACTAAATATGATTTTAGTTATAGATACTAAATACATTTACCCTATTTGTATCATCTTCCTCTAAATCCCATGAACTCCTGTGGTGCCACTGGGAACCTGTTTGTAAGGAAGCTGAAGCTGAGGCTTGTTCAAATTGTTAATGACAGATTTTCTCAATTATCTTTCACAACAAAATTGATTTTTAAAGATGACAATTGTTGCAGGAAAACCCCAAAAACAATTCTGGAATTAGAGGCTTATTTTCAGTGACAAGGGCTTTCTCAAGGTGATTTTTTTTTAATTGGAAAGTAAGTCCACCTTAACTGAAGTACTAATTAGTTAAGGTATTTAGAACATATGTGACATTGCGTTTTCTAAATTTGCATTCAATGTAGGACATTTTTCATTTTTTTTTTTTTTTTTTAAATCAAGAACGAAAATGTTCTGGAAAAGTCTCCTATTTCCCCTGAGAGCAAAACCGTCTGTGCTACAAGGTGTCAACTGACTGCCGGACTGTCGCTGTCACTCCAGAGTCCCATGAGTCCCTTGTGCTCCTCCTGACAGACAGCCCTGCACTGATTGAAAGCTTACAAAAGCCAAAATCTGAAGGACATAAACTACTTTTCCCTAGTTTAAGGCGACCAGCTCACTTCATTAAAGCGGCGTGGGCATGGGAAGCAGCCGATGACATTCATCTGCAGGGGAGCTGCTTGTCTGTGCAGAGAAGATTTCTGTGGCAGAACCATCAATCAGTCACGTCTGCAGCCATCATAGCTGCCAGCGGCCACAGTTAACTTTTGTCCAGCTGCCTCACATGAATCATTTTCTTCCGGTTTCATGAAATTCATTTGGAAAATGTCGCAGGATTTCAAGGTCCCGTGCTTGTGTGTGCTACCGAAGGAGTTAAACCTGTTTGAGAGCATGGTGTGGAGGAGAGAACGTGCTGCTTCCTCTGTTTACAATAGGTTATAAAACCTCGCTTTATCGTTCAAACATAAAGGACAGAAAAGAGAGTCAGAGAGCTTCATCTCAGTTTGAGGGGATGCAGTTTAAAAAAAAAAAAAATAACATTAGTTTTTTTTTTTTTTTTTCACACCATCAGGTATATTTTAAATACTAAGCAAAAATTGATATGTGTAAATGACGAAGTTTACTAGCGCACTCATTATTGTGTCACATTTCCTTCGATTGAAGAGGCATTTAGTTTCATAAGAAGTAATGTTTTGGTTGTAAAAGAATGTTCTTAAAAAACAAAAACAGTGTTACTTCTTGTAATGTATATTTTAGTAGTGAAGACTTTTATTGCTGCTACTTCTGTTTTTTCTTGAAATCCTGACGCGTGCGTCAATTCAGCCAGAGACAGAAAACAAGTAAGGGCTGATGCTCCTGCAGTAAGAGAAACTTGTTCTACCCCCTGTGCTATCCTAGGCACTTTAACATTGGGAGTTGGGTCATCTAGACCCACTAGACAGTGCGCTGAACCTTTTTTCTTCAATGATTTGTGATCTTCACTGGTGTCCATGGATTACATGAAATCTTTCCACCTTTATCCACCTTTGTCATGGTAGGAATAACACGTCAATGTAAGGATGGGCTCATAGGATAGCACAAGGGTTAAATCCACCATTTGTGTTAACATCTAGCTAGAAGGCGAACATATAAGATTATTGGCTAGGTTTATCGTTTTAAATTTTGGGATTATTTACTATTTGTTTAGTGTAAAAGAAAGAAATGTGTTTGAAGTCATCTAACAAGCTAACCAACTGTAAAGCTACGTACCGCGAAGGGTGTCACTGCGCATGCCATTTGAGTATTTTCACTTCACCATTGAAGAACTTGGTTTCCGCATTGGAAAATCGACAGTGTTAAAATATGCTTCGCAGTGTTTACAGGGATAGCTTATACTTTGATTTTGCTTTGAAAAAAAGGTAAAGTGGACTTAGGGGACATTTGTTTCTCGTGACTTTGGTTCGATTTCACGGCTTTGTTAAAGGTCCAAGATAAATAAGGTCCCCAAAACCACCCTCTAAACATTGAGGAAACTTGCTACGTTCGACCAGGGTCCCACACGGGGACCACAGAATAAAAAACTGCACTTGGTGGACGTAAAGCATGTATTAACAAAGTGAACGATCTTCTAAAAAAAATACTCAAAATTGCAGAATCACTTGGATAATGTCCTGTGACAAATGATGGTGTTTAGAGCACAGATAGGGAAGATGTGGTATCAAAAAAGACAAAAAAAAAACCTTCTATACCTGTGATCACCAAGTTTTCCCATTGTTTTCTATCTGCAAAACAAAGGCTTAAAATATTAATAACTTGCTTATTTGCAGGTCTATTGGGCTACTTTATTTATTTCTGTTTTCAGAATTGGAAACTCTATCATTTGTGATTACCAACTTTCATCTCTTGAACTTTTAAAATTGTGGGTCGTGGTCCCTGGTTGTGAATCAAAAAAGGAACCATAATGAGTTTGTTGTTTTATTTTTCTTCAGCTCTTACGTGTGACTATGACTGTAGAGTAAATAAACGTGTTGTAATACCCCATCACAGTCCATCAGTTGTGATCCTTAAGTGCATCTGAATCAAGTCTGGCTGGAATGCTACAGTATGCTTATATGATGTATATTAAATTAAATAGCAAATCGAAATATAACACAGTGAATATGAAACAACTTGATTCAGGAAATTGGCATTACTTTTTTTTGAGTGATTTTGAGAAACATTCTTCCATTGTAGTCCTCATTGAAATGAGTGGAAGTGTCACTCATTGAAATTGGTCCAGGAGATAACAGGCTAATCTGTGCTATTCACTCACTGGCCCCAGAGGAGAGGATTTAAAAAAGATAGATGACACAAATGGGGTAAATGTATTAAGTATCCAAAACCAAACTTATATTTACGACTTAATGTTTAACAGCTGATGTGCCAAAAAAACAAATTAAAGTCCGTCACTGAACATCTGTTGATCTATTTTAAAAGCATCCCCAGTGGTCTTTTAATTATGATTATGCTGCTTTTAGCCCAAAAAACCCCTGGGATTTTTTAGGACATCGCTTCTGCAGAGCGGCATGAGTTCATCAGAAATTCTAATACGATAATACCGGTGTAACTAAAATGGGGAACAACACTGGAGCTATTCAGCTGTACAGTTTTGAGCCAGATGCCAGCTCGGGTGAGGAAAACAAAGATGCAAGGATCTAGTAGTCTACAAGTGGATGCATCAGAATGGACCGGAGCAGGGTGCTTTTTGCTTGCCTTTGTAGGTTCTGCATCACACATATAGTAGTAGGCTGTTCTTCCTGAGAAAGCTTAGGTCCTTTGATGTGTGTACTGACATGTTGCCCCTCTTTTATCAGTCGGTTGTGGCGAGTGCTGTCTTCTATGGGGTTGTATGCTGGGGTGGCAGTATGACCACAAGGGATTGCACTCGATTGGATAAACTGATTAAGAGATGTGCATCTGTGATTGGGAGGAGGGTGGACTCTCTGGGATCTGTGCTGCAGAAGAGGATGAGGGCCTTGACTCAGAGCATCCTGGACAATCCTAGACATCCCTTGCACAACACGATGTCTGGTCAGAGGAGCTCACGGAGTAATAGGCTCCTTTCACTGCGCTGCAGGACAGAGCGCTTTAAGAACTCATTTGTCCCTACAGCTATCAGGCTGTTTAATGAACCTGCCTGATATGAACTGATAATATTTTGTGAACTGTCTTTTTACTGTTGTTTGTTGTGTGTGGTTTGCTACCGGACACCTGAATCTCTTTTGGGAGATTAATAAAGAAAGTACGTAAGTATCCATCCATCCATCCATCCATCCATCCATCCATCCATCCATCCATCCATCCATCCATCCATGTAAGCTTTTTCCAACTGCAGTTTTTGTCTGTTCCTGATTCAAAAAAATTTAAATAAAGAAATACTCAGAAATTCAGTTTTTACCTTAATTATCTTAATATAGGTCCTCCATCACAAGAAAATTCCACAAGTATATGTTAACACCCAAAACAATTCTTATCAGAGTAGGTCTTTGAGGGAAATCTATCTAAACCTTTTCTTTTAACTTTGAGTACAAGATAGGATGCTAAACTTCCCTTTCCCCACAATTCAGGGCGGTCAACCTCTGATCGGACGATTGCTGGTTTGATTCCCGCCTTACCCACCCGTTTGTTGAAGTGTCCTTGGGCAAGACACTGAACCCCGCATTGCCTCTGGTGGTTTTAGGTTGGTGCCAGTGTTCGGCAGCAGAGCCACCCGCTGCAGTGTGTGAATGTGTACGTGAATGGGACTGTTACTGTGAAGTGCTTTGGGCCTCCGAGAAAGTTAGATATACGCCACTTGCCATTTTATAGCAAACTTTAACTTTTGGGTCACAGTTTGAACACCAACGTCTCTTTGCATTGGTGTTCTTTTTCTCTGGACCTTTGTGGGGGGTCTTTTTGAGTATTACATCAAAAATATAAATAAATGCAAATTTTAGAAAAAATACTTTTTTAAATTTGCTTATAAGCAAGCAGAAAATCTTTTTAATTTAGCTTATACTAACCCTGCACTGAAAAAAATGAATCTTAAGAAGGTAAAACGATCTTTGTTTAAAAAAAAAAACCTAAAACTTTTGCATAAACTTATGCAAACAAATGCAGTAAACAGGTTTTCGTATGCAGGATCCAACAATTTACCATCTCCACAATTACCGTAGGTTAAATGGTGTGACATAAGAGTTCATTTAAAACCGACATGACATCCCCTAGATGCTATATTTTACATTTTTAGTTGCTATTACATCAATTTAAAAGTCAAACCTTTTGTTAGCATGAAGAAATGTATTGGCTAAATTTTGTTCTCATTTTAGTGTTTTCTTCCAGTAAAATTGCCATTGCTGCAGAATGCTGTGTTTTCCTTGAAATGGGTTTTTGAACAGAATTAAAGGCTGGAAATGTCTCAACCTGTTCTCAATATAGTCTGCAAGTGGCTGCCTGAAGTCAAAACTGAGAATCTGACATTCGGACGACACAAGATTCAGCTACAGTAAGTACGGGGTGGGTGTTGCACAGCATGCGTGCCAAAAACAAGTAAATTTGACTGGATGCAACCAACATGAGTCACCATGTTGGGATGATGGAGACATAAATGTGTGAAATTTACTTTCTTGTGTTGAGTGATTTCACACCTCATTGAGATACAAGCCTCCCACTTAGGCTGTCAGCCTGTGACATCTTTATTTCAACACCTGTTGTTAAATTATACACAATGTAGTATTTGCTAGCATCTCTTTTTATTATTATTTTTACCATTCCAGCAGCTTAGTAACAGATATAAGACAAGAGTGTCTCTGTTGGACAGATTGTTAATCTCTGGACACAGAGGGGGTACATTTGTATAAATCCCTTTTCTATTTGAGCCTAAACCTTTTATTATTGTTTTTAGGTTTTAAAGGGGGTCTACATGCTATTTATGAGCATGAATGAGTTAGATTATTAAGCATTTATAAAGCCCTTCCTTTCTCAGGTATGTGTGTCGGCACTTTGATTTGAAAAGTGTGCACCCATGTTGCAGTGATGGAGGAGCGAGCTGGAAGACGGGAACATAGGATGCACAATCTGATAAACAATCTGACTGTCCGAATTCCCTCCCTACTCCCTAAGTCCTGAAAACCGACATAGTGCAGGACTATCTAGTGCCCTGGATTTGAAAATCATGCTCTTTACTTTCTCTTAAGCGACAAGTAAGACGTCACCAATTTCCCAAAGTGAAAATCGAATAAATATGAAAATTTACAACACTATTTTTGAATCCACTGAAGATAAAAACTTGGATGGTTTCTAAAAAAAAATACATTTTTTCACATAATAAATCTTTAAAACACAATGTTATAGTGGTCTATATTGTGTAGACATTATTTTGATTAAATTATGTAGACCATTGTGCAGTCTTGTGAGCATCAATGCACAGTACTTATTTTAGAGAGAATTCTGGAAAATTACTGGGACACTGACTTTTGGAATTGTAGATTTGGACAGCTCTATAAAATAAAATCAGGGGGAGGCAAATACTACAGGAAAAAAGGAAGCCAATCCCTGTGCCACCTCTGAACTCGTCCATGCTTCACCAAATCACCTGGTGGAGCTTGGCTCTCTCAGGCTGCAATGACACAGCTGCTGGCCTTGGTTTACCCCTCGGTTTCCTCATCCTCTGAACACACCAAGAATCTCATTAACATTTCCATCCGCACGTCTCCCCGCAGCCACTCTCACCTGATCCTGTCTAACACTCGGTGGGTGTTGTTGCCGTCTCCCTGGCAGTTCCCAGCGTACTGTGCCCGGCTGGTGGCCCCCTGGTCTCGTCGCAGAGCCATGGCCCCGTGTGTGAGCACAGACACCCCCTTAGCAATTCGTCTGCAGGATCAGAAGGAAAACAACATGAAGTCAGGACGATTTTCGAGGTTTCATCTGATGCTGCTGAGAGAAAGTCATGGCTGCTGAAGATGACTGTGGAACATGCAGCTTAACCATCTGCATAAAAAAATACGGCATTCATCTGTTTGTTAATACAACTAAAGGAATGATCACTTCTCCAATTAAAATATGAAGTTTCTAAAAGTTATGCTTGCAAAGATTCCAGTCCAAAGCGTGACTATCTTGCAAATATTCAGGAAAACATGAAGGTTTTTTGCTGTATTGTAACAACATATTTACAATAAAAGAAGGCTCTTGGGAAAAACCGTGAGAGTACCCACAATGTGTTAAAGTTGGCATCCCATCTAAAGCAGAAGGAGAACGGATGCAAGGACTCACACGTCTAAAGACGTTTGACTGACTTTGATGATGTCATGGACATGAGAACTTAAAGAACAAAGTGAACATGAAGAGACAAAAAACCAAATGGTTGGCCAGCGCAACCTCTTTCTAATGTGTATGTTCATGTGTTCTTCAATGCGGATGACTAAACAATCGTTATCAAAAATCAGTTGTTTGAAGATGCTAAAATATTAGATTGATTACCTTGTTTGGTGTTTAATCTTCATCTTAAAAGTATTAGTGTAAAATGCAAGGAAATATATGAAAAAATGTACGTGAGACAACAAAAACTGTGTACCCTGCTGCGCACAATTTCAATCAGGACTTTGTTTCCTCTACAAGAGATCCCCAACATTATGTCTGCCAGATCTAACAGCAGCAACCATGATTTTGGATCAACGACTTCAGAATAATATTTTGAAATGTATTGACTTTGAAGTGTCCCAGACGCTATTTTCCAATTTAATTTCTACAAGGGCAAAGAATGCTAAAGCGAGAGCGATCCAAACGTCAAGGAATCTTATCACTGCTCTTGCAGAACTTTAATCAAAATAATGTGCTCTGGAGGAGGAGGTTGTGGTTAATTTTATGGTCATATTTATAATGCATTTTAATGTAAAAAAAAAAGTCCATGTACAGCTCAGCGTTTTACAGAAATGAAATAAGGCAGGTTAATTAACTCAGTCAGGATTCTGGCTTTTTGGTCTTCCAGGGTTCCCATACTATTCTCCATTTTAATGAAGCTCATGCTCCCCGCCAACTACCTGCAGTGTTTTTTGCTCTCTGGTTCTCTATTATTTGCCATAATGGGAACTTATTTTCTGAAACCTACCTCCAGAGGTCATTTGACAGACTACATAACTTTTCTGTGCTTTTGTTAAATTCTGGACAAGGAGCTTTGTACGGTGGCCGAGAACCGCCATTGCAGCAAAAAAACAAAAACAAAGAAGAGGAACAGCTTTGGGCTTAGTTTTACCTATAGGCCAAACTGGCACTAAGTTAATTATAACATAAGAAGAAACTACAAAGACCACAATGTTGGTGGAGCATCAGCCATATTAAAAATAAAAGAACCTGCTACCAAAATCCATTCAGCCATAAATCAGTTTTATCCTAACTGCATAAAACACTTTAAATTATTTAACTGGAATTTCCTAAATCTGACATAAATTTCAATGGTGCTTGGCTGTAAATATTTCAATGTTATGATTTGCAACATAATTTTAAAGTTAGAGGAAAACCAGCGCACTTTATTGAATTTTCAGATGTTTAGAGTTCTCTGTGTTTGTCTTTGCTCATGAGTGTCACAGTAGTGACATTCTCACTTAAATTTATTCATGTGCCAGATAAAAACAGATTTGTTTGCCTGCAGGGCAGTTTATTATTAGACAAATCTCTATTAATAAAGAGAGCAGGGATTTAAACTATTTCAAGAAACACATTGGCTGTTTTTCAACAATTCTTACATTTTTTTTCTGTCCATGTTTGAATTATGAAGCATTTTGAGAATCAGCGTTGTTGGAAATATAAGGACCAGACACACACCCGAGGCTGTGGCATAACATTAAGTGGTTTTAGAATTTCTTAAGCCAATTTTTATTTTGTATTCTTTACCGGGCAAGCTGCACCAGTGCAGTGACTTTAAGCAACGTGATGGTTGATCCGCAAGATGTGATGTTCAACTCAAAACTCCGGCTGATCCTCCCAGAATAATTTATCTGGCCTTCATTAAATTACTGTCAGACAAATATTATTCATCTAAATGTGCAAAGTTTTTAATATGGAAGTATCTGCAACTATAGAATAAAGTGTAACTAAACTCTGATTAGTACAGCTCCTATAAACTATGTGGGGAAACCTCTAAACTTTCACATTTTGTGCAGCTGTCAGTTGTTCTGTCTTGCACGATATTGGATTTTGTACCAGTGAGCAAATCAAAGGAAACATTTACTGAACACTATTTGGGTATGAATCAAAACATATTGCAGGAAAACAGAAACATCTTCTACATATTTAAAATTTGACTGATAGTAATTGTATTCATTAGTAAAAGGAAAAATAGGTGTTCAAGCAGTTTAGGCACAAAATATCTGTTTAGAAGTTCATATTTTTTTACCAAAGTAAATCAACAGTGTGGACGTGTGGCCAAAGAATTTTGAAGAAAGTCAGCAAATACATTCTGATGTGAGGACTCTGCACTTGGATTTTTGTGATGTTTCTTTGGTCTTTGTCATGTTCCGTTTTCCTCGTCAGTCCTACCAGGTTAAGGTTGAGGATCATCCACAGCTGTCCTCATTTAGTTGATTACCCTCAATGTTTTTAAGTGTCTGGTTTTCAGTTCTTCATTGCTGCTTTGTCACCCCTTTTGGCGCTCCATGGGGTTCTGTGTGCAAGTTTATTTATCAAAAGTTTATTTTTTCAGCCATGAAGCCTGGTCTTCTGCATTTTGGGTCCCACTGGTTTCTGACATCAGATCAACATTTTGATGCATTAATGACCAATATTAACAAAACGCTTTCGTAATTGTGCAACCCCCTAAAAAATGCAAATGATTTTGCTGAAACGTAAGCATATATGCAATTTTACTAATGAGCTGGGTTATAATGGAGAGGAAAGAAAAAATATATCTGGAATGTCTGTGTGTTGGCACAATGATGAACTATGGAATTTCAAAAGTTATATTTAGGGTTGGAAGTTATATCTATTTTTTTCTGCACTTAAAAAAGGACAGAATAAAGAACCTAATATTAACCATGATAAGGTGTATACAAGACCAAAAGAAAAAAAAAGAAAAGATAAAATATATATATATATATCATCAAATTTAACATTTCAACTTTTTATTTAGCACAAATTATATAATAAAAGTCAAAAGATATATTTTTTCTAAAGAAGCAGTAACCCAAAGTTTAAATTCTTTCAGTGAGCACACCTGAAACAGTGCTACTTTTCAGCTCAATTCACTTGTGTGTTTAGATTGAGGCAGACACAAATCCCTGTGGTAAAATTAGGTCAATCCCACAGAGAACACATCATGCATGGAGCAGAAAGCCCTGTGTGATGCAGCAAGAAGAGAAAAACACAGCGTTTATTGGGGATGAAGAAGAGAATGTTTATTTTCTCCCTGGTCCTCATGCATTTTTAACACCAGCAGGTTGGATTTTCAGCTCCTTCGAGGCTTAGTGCTGCACAACCCATTTAATCCTTGTAAACTCTTGTTTGCAGCCGAGAAAGCATTACAAAAGTTGAATTATTGGATATGCAACCAATACCAAATTATCATATGATGATATATAAGAGTGTGAATAAAAACTTTGGTGGACTCTTTAGTCTTTAACCTTTTATTTAAATAGATGGCCGAGTTGAATCATATTTCAATTATATGTGCCACTTCTTTTTTAAATATCTTATAATCTCAAAAAGATGCAAAAATGAACCCTTAGGTAAAAATCTTTTTTTGGCAAACATAATCTGGATAGAATATTTTAAAACCACACATAAACTGCTGACAAAACATTAATTTAAAAAGTGCTCTTTTTTCTATGAGAAAGATCGATATCTGTGCTGCACTTCCTTAAATTCTAGCCTGTCTTTCAACAAATACTCTTGCTAATATTTATAATAGTAACATAATCCTTTTAAAACTGTATGACCTTGTTAATTTTTACACTGCGCAACTTCTATAATAAATGATAACATGCAAAAAAACGTAACTTTCAGACCAAGAAAACCTGTAAGAAAGTAGAAAACATTGTTAAGTTTTGCAAGATGCTAAAAGTACGACGAAGTTGTAGGGCCACTAAAAAAAAAAAACCTCATAATTTTACGAGATTAACTTCGAATTGAGCCTACAGAGCAGCAAGTGAACGCTGCGCAGCAAGCAGCAGAGCAGACCAACTAAACTCAATTAAACAGATGAGCTGAATGTTTATTCATAATGTTCCAAATGTCTGGAAGCTCATTTGTTTGATTCACAATTTATTATTGTTTTATTTATTGATGGGTGGTTCGCAAGATCTCTGCAGCCGTTGATGAAGCCATCAGTATCCCTGCAGCTGTCCACTTCAATCCTTTCTTCCTCCACCAAAGGCAAGATCTGTGTGACACTTCCGTCTGAGGTGGAGCACTTTTTTGGTATTTTCAACGTTCTTATGCTAATATAACAGACTATTTTCATTCCTCTGTATTGTTTTATGTTGAAATGGGACGTTTCGTCTGGAGGAGGGGGCGTCTGTAACACTGTTTACTTCCGCATTAGTGTTCGGATGACAGGTTCATGATGTAAGGTGACAAATGAATTTCAGGGTGTGTGAATGAAAAGGAAAGTAAACTGCAGCGGCCCTCTACACCCAAATGTGTCTCTGAGCTCCTGACATTAAACCCTGGCTCCACTGAAAATAATCTGAATTTGAGTCGGCAAAAGGTTCTGAATCTCTTTGTTTTTAAACCTATCCGGAAATAAAGCTTCACCAAAGGCTCCACATATTTCATCTTGAAGCTAGGCTCCAATAAACGGAAAACGTTGGTGTTTTTTCCTCGTAAATGACCTTTTTACTCATAAATTTACCTGCTTTTTCTCGTAAATTTACGACTTACAATCTCATAATTTAACAGGTATGACTTTCTTTCTTGTAAATTTAAGACTTAAAAGTCATAATTAGAAGAAAAACAAATATTTTTTTTGTTTGTAAACTGGCCCTAAAACTCCGTTGTATAAAAGAAATGAATGGGAACAGAAAAGAAATGGTAAAATAGGTCAAAAGAAGCTGAATAAACCAGGAAAATGCATTTGGTAAACTCTACAATAGGCAAATCCAGGGACTACTGAGCTTTAAAAGGTGCGGATATTGTTTGTTTCATATTGAAGTTTTAAAGACGTGATGATTTCCAAAGCATTTTGGAGAACACAGAAACAGAGCGGTTAGTCACAGCTCCTGATGCAGCTGCAGGTTCAAAAGCAGCTGAAAACATATTGCATATTTGAAAGAATAACTTTATATGTACACTTTATACGTTTTTTGAATGAGCACCATTTTACAATTTTTACCATATCAAACATACTTACAGTCCAAGTGTCATGGTTTCGTCCGTTCTAGCCACTGACGCCATTCAACAATGACAATTGATGTTGCAAAATTTCACAATTCCAACAGATTTCAAGTCAAACAGACAAGATTTGTAAAACTGTTTCAAGTGTGAAAGATGTGTTTGTTTCTCAGCCTCTCAGCCCCTCTTACCTGCGCGGCTCGTCCCTCCAGCCCTGTGGCCTGATGGCAAACAGCACTTTAGGCAGTCCCTCCAGGCCCAACCCGGACAGGGCCGGTCCCACGGCAAACCACATGTGGCTCGGCCCGGCCTGACCCGCCGCCCAGGCCGCCCGAAAAATCAGCTCAGCTTCTTCCATGGAGCAGTAGAGAAGGCGGACCTGGAGGGAAAGGAAAGGAGATGCTAAAAGGAGGGGGGTAAGGAAAGCTAAAGATTCTTGAAATCCGCTCACTCCACTTGGTATAATATTAAATAGATAGAGCCAAAAGAGATCAGGAGTAAGAAACAAAGGCAGAGGAAGTGGCTGATGCTCAGCCTTCTTGAGATGATAGCCTGCAGGAAGTACTTAATGAGAAACTTGAGCCATGGTTTTCCGAAACGACTGATGCTTTTCTGACAGAGGAACCAGCAGGCGCGTGGTATGTTGAACACGCGCTTCGTTTTCACCGCTCTTACTCACAGGATGGAGAGATGACGCAGATCCTCCTACTCAGCCGATAGCAAACAAGATCAAGGTCGCCATGAGGTCTACGCACACGCTCAGTCCCTGCCTGTGGTGGACTTGGAAAAGTCAATGAGTGTTCAGATCCCTTCACATATGGAGTTTTCTAACCGGAATGTTGCTGTTTTTGATAGAAAGTCTTCTCCTCCTCTGATGGATGAGAGATGGTGTCCTCTAAAATTGCAGGCCACTTTGTTAGTGCCTGTGTCATTTTTCAAATGCTGAAAATCTTATTTAAACATAAAAAGTGTAATTTAGACTCCTTTGGGTGTTCATATGTTATTATGACATGACATCACCACAAGCTGGAAAAATTGAACAGCAGAGTCTAAATTGACTTCGGTTAATGTCAAATGTTGCAGATGGGAAATATGTTTGTAGCTCGAAAACATTTAGAATTAATTGTAATTTTATAAACAAAGAAACCCTTTTGTAAAGTGGTTTATAAAAATAAATTAGCCATAAAAAACAATATTGCAGCTTAGACTCAAAGGGTTGCTTGTTGGGAGCTTTCCAGCTCCTATTATTACGGTCAGATTATCAGCAGCAGCAGGAGCTTGTTTACCGAAAGATTGCTGACATGTCCAGTAGACAGCAGGGACCTATATGCCCACTGAAAATTGCACACATGCTATTAGGAAGAGAATCTTATGGAGAATTCAATTTTTCGTCTGGGGTGTATTCAGGGTGTTTAAATGAAGTGCTTCTTGGTTGTGGGGAAATAAACCCTTCCTGAGCTGGTGTATAAAAGCCAAAGAGAAAAACTGAAACAGAGCTGAAAGAGGAGTGTGATACAAAGGTGATTCTGTCTATTATGTGTGCATTGCAACATAGATGAATCAATCAACACAGCTTTTTACGACGGAGTTTTAGGGCCACGGTGAGAAAAAAAATTCTGGCCAACATGACGAGATTAAAGTCGTCATGTCGACTTTAATCTCGTCATGACGAGAAAAAACACGACACAAAGTTTCGAGAAAAAACTCGTCGTGTCGAGATAAAAGTCGAAATAAAGTTTCGAGATTAAAGTCGCAATGTTGCGCGAGAGCAGTAAAGCTGAGTCTTTCAGGAGTATTCAGTGTTATGGCTATGTTAGTGAGCCAGTGGCTTATTTAAGAGTTTACGACAGAGTTTTATAGCCACCAAAAAAGTAATTTTATTAGGAGATAAAAACTCGTAAATTTACGGGGAAAAAAATCATAGATTAACAAGGAGAAAACACCGAAGTTGTCTGTTTATCGGAGCCTAGCTTGAAGATGAAATATGTGGAGCCTTTTGTGAAGCTTTATTTCCGAATTTCCGGATTAGGTTAAAACAAAGAGATTCTGAACCTTTTGGCGACTCAAAATCAGATTATTGTCAGTGGAGCCGTCTTTCCGGGGTTCGGTGTCAGTAAAGCGGACTTTCATATGTAAAATAAGGAGCTCAGAGAAACGTTTGGGTGTAGAGCATCGCTGCAGCCTTTATTCTCCTTTTCATTCACATAACCTGAAGTTCATCTGTCACATTACGTCATGAACCTGTCATCCGATCACCAATGCGGAAGTAAACAGTGTTACAGACGCCCACTGTTGCTGACGAAGCGTCCCGTCTGATCATTAAAAAACAAAGATGAATGAAAATAGTCTGTTATATTAGCATTACAACGTTGAAAAAGGTAAAAAGTGCTCCTCCTCCTCAGACGGAAGCGTCACACAAACGTAGAGATCTTGTCTTTGGTGGAGGAAGAAAGGATTCATGTGGACAGCTGCTGCAGAGACACCCGATGGCTTCATTCATCGGGCTGCACTGCAGAGATCCTGCAAACCAACCATCAATAAATAAAACTTTAATGAATCGTAAATCAATCAAATGAGCCTCCAGACATTTGGAACGTTATCAACAAACATTCAGCTCACCTGTTCAATTACGTTTAGTCGGTCTGCTCTGCTGCTGCACGGTGTTCACCTGCTGCTCTGCATGATGCTCACTTACACAATAATTTACGAGTTTTTTTCTCTCGCGCGTAACATTGCGACTTTAATCTCGAAACTTTATTTCGACTTTTATCTCGACAAGACGAGTTTTTTCTCGAAACTTTGTGTCGAGTTTTTTCTCATCATGACGAGATTAAAGTCGACATGACGACTTTAATCTCGTCACGTTGGCCAGAATTTTTTTCCTCACCGTGGCCCTAAAACTCCGTCGTAGCTTTTGCATAAATGGGGAGATAACTTTTTTACAGTGCAATGCCCCAGTGCATACTTTGTCAACACAATACTCTTTGGTTTGATCAAAACATCTGATTTTTTTTCAATGCATCACCAAGCATTTAACACTGTACAACAGTGCAAATAATCCTGGGGTAATCCCCAGCCTCTCCTGTCTTTGAGAAGAACACACAAATGTGTGTGAAGAAGGAGAAGGGGAGGGGGCGCAGGGTGAAGGGCGCAGGCTGCGAGGCAAGCACGGAGCACTGCCTTGATTGCGCATGCGCAAAACCTGGCTGGATCATCTTCAAAGGGGGCGACGGTCGCGGGCCGTGGCTTAGTGCTTGATGAAAAAATAAAAACTGCAACTGCGCTGCAATTTAGCGAATTTGCGCCCCTGGGTGTAGCTGCATGCGCTCCTGCTGGAAATATGTGACGAAAAGGGGAGGGCTGTGGGGAATCAGTTCAACTGTGGGTCGCTTCCAAATTGGAGAGAAGAGAAGAGGAGAAAAGAAATGAAGAAAAGGGTATGTCCTCACAGCTAGATGCACATTTTCTAATGCTTCCTGGCCCTGCAAAAACAACTCTGCTGATGAAAACTTTGACCAAAACTGAAGTAGGCCCAATTGTTGCAAATAACATCATTGTTTATTTTTTAAGATTTTCTTCTTAAACGTTTGCTCTGCCTGAACTTGTAACATTAGTTATGATTAGTGTGTCTGTCTGCTCTGCTGCAACACAAAGGTTTTGATGTGTTTTATTGTTGTATAAATGGTTCATAAATGTAAAATAAGCTGTGATGGTAGCATGCTGCTACTGCTGCTGCTGCCATAACATGCTAATGGGGCAAATAACTTCAGATTGGCCATTACTTAAATAATCATTTGTGGCAGCTTAAACGGTTTTACAATGTTCTTTATCAGTTAACTGAGGCTTTAGGGGTTAATTTTGAGCCTGCATGTATGAAGTTTATATTTTATTTATTTACAAATGTTGGGTTATATTATAAGTCAACAAAATTTTCATGAATCTGTTGGTAGTTTTAAAGATGAATATTATTTACTACAACTCTATAGTGACAAAACATAATTTAACAGGTCATAACTAAAAAATGTGCCAATCAAAGGATTGAAGATGGCAAACATGAGCCCGGGGAGTAATTCAGTAATTCAGTAATTCTTCCCCTGTCCCTCCCCACACACACTAAATGTCACAAATAAATAAAATATAATAAAAACCAAAAAGGGGTATATACAAATTTACACTCTGGTTTTGCAAAGATATATAACCTCTTTTTGTAAAACCTGTCCATCACAAAAGGCCTTCAGCTCCCATCTGCTTGCTCAGTTATTGGACAGAACAAGTAAAAAAAAAAAAAAAAAAAGTTTATCCTTGTGTTTTTTTATTTGTGAAAAATTATGGTGAAGAAAGTTTGACATTTCTGTTGTGGTGGTGTCTCTTGTCAGTGTCTTGTTTCAAGAAAAAGAGGTGCATATGATAAAAAAAAATAGTTTTCTAATCTTATTGCATATGATAAGATTCCTTCTCACAGTCCTCTCTCAACTGCACTTCATTGACCAGCCAGCAGGTTTACCTGCTTCACCTCAGGCATGAATCAAACTTCTTACATACATACATTACATAACATCTAACATTTCACAGGTTTCTAATTCCAAACCTGTGAAAGCACAAAAAAAGACTGTCATGTCCAAGAAAAAATCCAGTCTCTTTATCTCAGCTTGGTAGAATTACAGGCTTCAAAATTTGTCATCTAAATATGAGAAGCCTTGTTCCCGAGCTGGACAAACACTTAACCACATCCAGTCTTAACTTAAACTGGATCAATAGTTCATCTAAACCTCTGAAACTACTGCAATAAAATTTGGTTTACATCAGTTAATAAAGAATCCCATTAGATTTGGTGAAACACAAAACTTTATTCTGGTTCATATTTTCACTAATCAACCCTGTAAGTAAGGTATTTCTGGAGTAATAAACACATCAGTTTCAGATAATTCACACAAATATGCCACCAGGAAACTTTTTAAACTTTAACAAACTCATAAAACAAACTATTTTACCAAAATACCAAACACAAAACTATCACGGTTTAATGCTGAATTGGCTGCCACCGATTGGAGCTATGAGATGGCTTTGCAAAATCCAGATCACACTTTGTTGAACTTTTACAAAAAGGTGGTGACCATACGTCAAATAAAGCCTATTCATCTAGTTGTAAAATTTACAATAAACAGAACAAATTACCTTGGATTACCTCTGAAATCTTACAGATTTTGAAAAAGAAGCCCTCCTCAATGAAAACTAACAGGACACTAAAAACATCTGATGCAAAATTCACGTTGATACAGATCATAAACACGTGCCATTTTGAATTGTGCCAAGCCAAACAGCTCTACTACAAAAATTTAATGTTTCTAGCAGCTTCAGTTCACACCCAAAAACCTAATTGTAAACCATCAAATCAATGACTGGTGAAAAAAATAAAATACAGTCTTCAAATCTCCAGAAATTGTACTCTTGTTACTTATTGTGACAACATTGCTCATTCTTTTAATGAATATTTCTTTGCATTTCTAAAAGAATTATCCTCTAGTTTTACTGCTTCTGAATTTCTTCCATTTCATCTGTATCTGAACAATTTTTATTTTCTGAAATATCACAAGTTGACTTAACTAATGTTTTGTGTTCACTGAATGTCTCCCATAACGTTGACATAAATAACCTGAACATGACTTGCCAGCACATGCTAGCACTCTTGTACCACTTTTTCATCACTTTGTTACTAACCTGTTTATTAGGCGATCATTTTCTCCTGCCATGTGGAGAAGAGCCCAGATCAACCCTATTCTCAAGTCCGCTGACCCCACTGTTTGCTCCAACTACCGTCCAATCACAATCCTCCCAACAGTTTCCAAATAACTTGAAAAATACTGCATTATCAGTAAATGGCTTATCTTGAGAAAAACAACCTACTTAGTGATTGCCAGCAGGGTTTCCGTATTCAAAATAGACAAAATTCAGCAGGCCCTGTGACCTGTCCTGGATGTCCCCTGCCTTCACCAACGAGTGGCTGGGACAGGCTCCATCAGCCCAGTGACCCAAAATGGGACAAAACAGGTTCAGAAGATGAATGAATGAATGAACACTTCAGCAGCACTCACTGCAATGCCTCCAAAACTCATATCCTACCAGATCTAACACACATGAACTCTTGCCTATACCAACATTTAGAAACTCCCATGGACAGAAATCACTAAAACCTGGAACAAACTCCTGAACTCTAACTCCAGGACTCTAACATCCTAAAGTCTATTTAACCCTTGTGCTGTCTTAGATGACCCCACCCTTGCATTGATGTGTTATTCATACCATGACAAAGGTGGATGAATGTGGAAAGATTTCATGTAATCCATGGACACCAGTGAAGATCACAAGTCATTGAAGAATAAAGGTTTCAGCGCACTGTCTAGTGGGTCTAGATGACCCAACTCCCAATGGTAAAGTGCCTAGGATAGCACAAGGGTTAAAAGAACATCTATACTCGAATCACTGACATCACTTCTAACTTCCCTTCATGCTGTCTCTTCTTGAAGCTTTTACGATTGTATGACTTCTGGTTTTATTTTGGTATCTATGTTGGATGTCTTAACATCTTTGTTCTGCAGATCAGGGACCAGCTAAAAAACTAAGTCAGGCCTCGATGTTTTTTTATTTTTTCATATTTAGCAAATAAAAAGAAATTTTAAAAAATCTACTTCATTCAAAAAATGCTGGGACAGAAAATACTCTAAATGCAGCAACAGGACAGCTGTCAGGACACACGTGACTTCATCAAGCAGTTTTATTCATCAGCTGATCCAGTTGGCAATGTACATTTATAATTAATATCTTACTAATTCTGATAGACTTTTTCCCCTGTAAAAATGACATTTATTTTGAAAAATACATACTCAAAACATTATATTAAATGGGTGCAGAGCAGACAATTATTCAAGTTTATAACAGTCATTGATCTGTTTTGGAACATTTTCTTACAGTTAACTGCTTCTGGCTCATACAGACTTTTTTTTTTTTTTTTTACAAAGGTCACCTTATTGTAAAAGCCTTTCAAAGATGAAAGCCTTTATGTGTTAATATAAAGCGTTTATATGTTAATACATATATTAAGAGAGAGGGTAGTCTTATTTAAATGCAGATTTTCAAAGATAAGTCACAAGGAAGATTATGACCTGCACCCAAAAATGCTTCAGTGCCTATGATTCAGTTAAAATTACAATGCAGAGGATGCTCATTCTTTATTTTGATGAAGTAATCCACTGGAAAGTGCTGCAGCTATAAGTTCTATACAGTTTATTTAATAGTTGTTGTTTTTTTTTTTATTGAAGCCGGCCTTTTGTCTGGATCTGAAGATATGTAGGGTTTACACACTCTGCAGCTAAAAGTAGACTGTAGCAAAGCTGGGAATACACACAGTTGGGTTGCCTGAGAAACTTGACAATGTAATTTTTCACTTCTGGTTTTGTGAATGTTGTACCTTTTAGGGTCAAAAGCTACGCTCATTAAGGACAATCTTACTGGAACTTTGGATAACTTTTTACAAGACTTAAATCCCATTGAAATCAATAGAGAGTCCCAAAGGCTCAGAGAAGACATTGTGCTTTTTGTTTTTAGTCAGTATACCTTTAGTATACCAAGAGATACTGTTCAAACTTCCAACATCTCAAAAGAAACAAAACATTTAAAATTTGATTCAAAGTATTCAAAAGTTTTTGCAAAAGTACTTTCAAAGTATTATTTTTACTCTATGCATAATTGACCTTTTTTTGCTGTTTTGAACCTTTTATCTAAAAATGTTAGAACATTATATTATATATAATACGTTAGCAGTTTGGGCATAAATAAAGTACCCCCCCCCCCTTCCCCTGTTTTTTATTACATTTGCATATAGTGTTTATTTGATTTGATCAAATAATTGCCTGGCCGAAATTATGACACCAAGTCTTACATTTATCGTATCTCTTTCAACTTTTGTGGTCGGTGCTTAATATAGCTAAAAATCGAAACGATGGTAAATCTGATTTTGTTTTTAAATACCCTCTTCACTCGTCTAATAATAAAAATAATACCAGTAACAATAATAATAATAATAATCATCATCATCATGAATTAAATTTGCAGTGCCTTTCAGGTCCTTCTAGTACACTGCACTCTTAAAACAAGATTAAATAGTTACAGCAAATGTATGAATTATTACAATATTAAAACAATAAAAAACAGCAACAGTGAAAAAAAAATGGTGAAATATGGTGCAGTAATAGAGCAGTTTAAGCAGATGTGTTTTGGGTTCAGATTTCAAGTCAGAGAGTTAATAATCGTAATTTCTGGAGGGAGTTAGTTTCAAAGTTTAGTATTAGGGCAGTTGCACCATGGGGGTGGGAGGGTGCTGGCTTAGTAACTCCACCGGTGCTGAGGCAGATAAGAGAAACAGTCAGATGAAGAGAGGGGGGGGGGTCTGAGTAAGCAGAAGGGAATAGCAATGTGGAGGAGACTGAACAGGTATGAGGGAGTTAGGTTGTGGATTGTTTTGAAGGTGAACAGCAGGAGCTTGTAGTCAATTCTGAATTTGACAGGGAGCCAGTGGAGCTGCTGCAGAACAGGTGTGATGTGGAGAAATGGGTTGGGGGTGGGGGTAGTAATTATCTGAGCAGCTGAGTTCTGGACCAGCGGAAGCTCACTGTGGTATTTGTGGGGCAGTAATCAATGATGATGAGGCTGTGGACCAAGATGAAGGTGGTTTGAGGGGATGAATGAGAGGGCGGAGTCAAATGAGACTCTGTACATGGAGGACGGGGGTAACTGTGTATGGAGGGCGGTTTCAGTATTGTGACATGGATGAAAACCGGACTGGGATGGCTTGTAGAAAAAAGTTTGACGGCTAATGGGGTATCTTTGTATAGCTCTTTTCTACTTTGCTTTAGGACCCAAAGCGTTTCACTGGTACATTTCTATTTACCCGTTCACAAACAAAAAATCCCAAATTAAAAAAAAAAAAAGTTACGACCATTTTCAGCTTTACCAACAATACACAAGCCATTGAACACAGTTTGCAAGTGACGCAGGTAGAACTTTGTTAGTGACGTATTGATAGAGTCCATTTTCATTCACGGAAGAGCCAACGTTAATTAATAATTGTGGTTTGTGCCGGGTCAGAGTTATATGACACCAAGTCTGACATACATTGGAATAGAGGTGTGAAAGAAAAAGCCTGGAGCAAGCTTCATAATATTTGCACCGCTTCTACACTTTGCATTAAGCCCCTTCCAGTTATAAGTCGCAGACATGGAGAACGCTATTATCGAGTAGCAACAGTCCAGTGTGAACAGCACGGACTAAATGCGTGTTCAAGAATGTGTGTCACATGCGCTGTTTGACGGTGCCATAAAACATTTGATAGATAGTTCTTAGACTGCACATGCTAACATCCTCTGAAGTGTCTTTGACACTCATTGTTTTCTTTTTATATTAACATTTAAAATCCTGATGAATTACTGTCCTCAAAATGACTGTCATGCTAATATTTGCATTATTATTTTTATATTTTTGGCAGAAACAGACTTTGCGACAAACTGTGAAAATGCAAAAATGAACCATTCAAGACACATCTGTGTGTTGTTCTGCATCTTGGTTAATTGTAAATGAAAGTGCTTGGTTGCTAGTGTGGAACACCATTTGTCACTTTATACTTTTTCTAATTCTTTTTTAACACAGTATTTGCACAGGGCATTAATTGTTACTGAGATCCATCTGCTGCTGATAGATTCTGCAGAGTTTTTTTAATGACTTTCATCAAAGCTGCAGGCAACGGAATTCAAAATCTCACGCTTGTGCAAATGAGTGGCAGGTGTTCTGGGAACATTCATTTATGAAATTGACTTCACACACTCGTGATTACTCTCACGCCAAAACTGCACCGAACCATCAAAGTCAACTTGTCGTGACCCTCCTACCTGGGATTCATTGTCTTTGAGCAGCCGTTTGGTTCGGGTCCCACCAGGGTCATCTGTCACATTGAGAACCACAACGCTTCTCTTTTCCCAGCCAATGAATGAACCGTCCGTCATACCCTCCACCATGGCTAAGAAGTCCTCGTAGCCATGGTAACGGGTGGTAACCACGGAGAAGGCAGTCCAGTCGTATTCTTCGAGCACCTCAAAGATGACCTCAAGCTGGAGCATGGTGGAGCAGGTGAACTGGAGGTAGATGGAGCCACTCTCCTGAAGGCAGAAAGGCAGTAATAACAGTCAGACATTAAAGGAACAGTTGTGGAAAGAAGAAGGAAAAGAGAGTAAGGAGGAACCAAGCAAATCTTCTATTAGGAAATGCAAAATATTAAAAAAAAATAGGGAAGAAACTTTTCTAAATGCATTTCAGTCAGACAACTCATGCAGTAAGGAAGATTTATTTCCATATTTCTTTTAGTTTGGCATAAGGCTCCGTTTGGATACATAAAACAAAGATTTCCATGGAAAACTTTGGGTATTAAACTACCCCTAACAGAGCTCACAGGTGGAAGCCAGGGAGGAGGGGTGCGTGATGAACGCAGAGCTCGTGGAAATGGAGGAAGAGGGATTGGACTGCACACCTGGAACTTAAGTAGGACGCTGAACAGGTGAGTTGAAGTAAGCAGCTAAACACACTGATCGAATTGCCTGTCTGAAATACTCCCATGGTCGTTTATTTTTACTTAATAAGAAAAAATCAATTATATTAAAAAGAGCTTAATAATTGATTTGGCTAAATAAACAGAAAACCAAGATATCATGTCAGCAAACAAACCCATAAAAAGATGGCCAATAACAAAAGATGTTTAAAATGTTAAATTAAATGTAAAAAATATGAACACATAAAAAAAATAAAATAAATGAAAACACATTGAATACGATTTAAGCTTCTTTTGTTTCCAACATCTGTTTAGAAAGTACTTTTTTATATTTTGCATTTCTATATGGTATCCAGAAAATATGTTATACCTAAGCAACCCTCTAAACATATCCATGCATTTCATAAGCCATAAATGTGATAGTGACTGATATAAATCCCAAAATTCAGACTAAAAAAAAAAAAATCAAAAAGCCTCCACAAAATTAGGCATATGTTCATGGTTTGCTGAAATTATAATTTGCTTTTTTAAAGCTTAAACATGCACTTTTACAAAAAGTCTGTCATCATATTAATTGCCAGCTCACTTTGTTTGGAACCTATCTTTCTGAACGATACCAGTCAAAATGGGACATATTTGTTTTTTAATCCAACAAACAAACTGGACTTTTGCAAACCTTGAAGCAGTTTAATGTAGGTGCAATTAAACATGTCTGACAAGTTGTGTGATGTTTTCTCTGCAGAAAAACCCTCACTGCTGATAATACAGCGTCTATTTTTGTGTAATTAATATAAAGATGCTGTGGCCATTAAATGTGGATTTCAAGAAAAAAACAGAGTTGATCAACAAAAACCATCAAGTGAACATGCAAAAAAATGTCTGTCTTCTGAGGAGGTCAGTATTTTGGATTGTAACCTGACATTCCCGCCGTAACTTCGTTGGTACAAATTTAAATTCATCTGGTTTTGTGATGATTTTTAAAAGATGGAGATTGATTGATGCTACCTTTGACAAAAAGAAAAAAAAGTCCTTGGCTTCTGACTAAAGGCTTTTAGTGTCAATGAAAGAAACGGTGATGCCCTTTGCCTTTGCATCTTCAGCCTAAACAGAGCAAACAGAAGGACTCAGAGGATGAAAAGAAATGTATTTCCATCAGATTTTTCTTCATTGCTTTTATTTCTGTTAAAACGAGAAAAAACTGTTTTGGTTTTTTAAACCTGTGAAGATGAAGAGATGGATAAAACTCCACCCCCCCAAAAAAAACACCACATAAATACATATTTGAGTACTGAAGCTTACATTACTAGACTAATAGTGCGCACAGACCCATCCTCCTTTTATTCAATCTTTTGTGTCAAATGCTAGTAGAAATAATCATTATTCCCTTTTTTTTCTTGTTAAACCAACAGGCAGCTGGCTTGTTGGTAAATTAATCATTAAGGATACATCTGTGTGCATAAGAATGATCAAAGAAGTAACTTATGGGAAGTGCCCCCCCCCCACCACCACCACACACACACACACACACACACACACACACACACACACCATCAATACCGACAGGACTCACTTCAGGTTCTGCTCCACTAAAGTAGGTCAAAAACGAAACAGGGAGTGGGGCTGAGCGGAGCTCTAGCGTGGAACATAAATCAGATATTCCCATCCCAATGAATGTCAGACGAAGACAATAAATCGATGAGGGAAAAAGTACCGAGGGGAGGGGGCACACCTGTCCACTCACCAGAAACAATAAAACCAGACTTCATGTAACGGCAGGAGAAGAGCTATGGACGCAGAATTGATTGATTCTTGATGAGCACCAGAAACAGGCATGATATTGGGTCCCAAAGGCTGTTATCTCTGATTAGAGTTCCATTGTAAAACATTCCTCAAGTGCAAAGCTATTCTAGAACCCAAAATACCCCGACTGAGCCAAATCCACATCCAGCATGCCTTTTACACACTAAAATTCTTGGAAGCAGTCAAAGCAGCCCCTCTTATTACAGGAAGATCTGACTATGGCTGTATTTGAAAATAAACAGTTTTAAAATTTAAATAGTCAGCTTATGACGTTTGTTTGGTGAGGTGTTCACCTTTCTTTTCCGCCTGGAATATTTACAGAAATAAATAGGTTTATCCAAAATTTCATCCAAAATCCAGTTGATTCTAGTAAAGTCAAGACTTATTTTAACTTGGAATCTCTTCATTTAGCTGCTAAATTTTCAAGCATGCATTTTTAGCATCGGTTTAGTCTTAGTTCAAATGTCTATTTCTATCTTGAAACCCTATGAAAGGCAGCTGAAAATCAAAAAATGTATGCAGCTCAGATTTGGTATAGAAAGATAAACTAAAATTTGCAGATTGCAGCATTTCTGCCCTGTTCTTTTTGCAAAAGAAAAAATAGTCTAAAGTAGATTTAATCAAAGTTAAGTTGGCAAAAATTGTGTTTCTTCATTATTTGATCAAAATAATGTGTATTGCTGAACATAGAGACTGTGAAGCTTATCTTTAGAAGAGCAGAATAAGATATCTACCTAATGCTAATTTTGTATCTCTTAGAAAACACATAAATTT
The DNA here is from genome assembly GCA_037389245.1 of Oryzias sinensis. Lineage (NCBI taxonomy): Eukaryota > Metazoa > Chordata > Actinopteri > Beloniformes > Adrianichthyidae > Oryzias > Oryzias sinensis. The sequence goes on along the minus strand of CM074488.1, from coordinate 44,140,961 downwards.
TGTTTACTAAAATATAAAAAACGCTAATGCAAAAAGGGTCGTTACACTCTTTTGTTGTTGTTGTCTTATTTTCTTTAGACACGGCTGTGCAACCTCTTAGTGGTTTTAACTACCTTGAAATATGCAGTTAAAAATGGAGGATGGATTTAAGAGTTGCAACAGTCTGGTTGCAAAAGCTAAATTCCTCTTTTGATTTCAATGGTTCTTTTAATCCACAAACGCAAAACTATTTTAAATGGGACTCTTAGAGTAGTCTTCAAAAAAACTTTTCAATGAATTATCTGAAGGTAATCTGTCTTTATATCTTTTCTTTATCAGAGCATACTGGGTTGGAGGAAAGTAACAGGGAGCTGTTTGTTTTTTGGCAAACTATTGCTTACACTTCCGTCCAAATGAATTCTCATTTCTAATAGACACCAAGTTTGTATTTCAGTTGCGATGAAACAAACAATTCTGATGATGCAACGTGGAGTAATCCCTTTTCACCTGTGGCTCGCGGCCCAAGCTAGCTCCTCCCCCAACAGCAACCACGGGAACCCCCGTCTGAGCGGAGACGAACTCGAGCATGGGAGCCAGGGGGGCGCGGTTGGGTGGCGGCGGCCTCTCCTCCTCAAACACCAGGCCCTGCAAGCAACACAAAGTTTGAGAGATGAAACAGATAAAGAGCATTGCATCACTTACCTTTCTCTTATGGACAAAAGGTGCTTAATGTCCTGCAGGTCAGTGCACCGCCCAATGACCTGAATCACGTCATGATTGATGAAATCAAAAGTCAGTCGTATTAGACCTTATAAGCTCACATTAAACAAGTCAAATACTCCAGTTAAGATCATAGTTGTGTCTCTGCATTGGACCCTGATGTAATCTTGTGATTAAAACATCATCTGCGTGTCATTAGCAGAGCGTAAACGCATGAAATTCTCCTCTTTGATTAATGTAACAACACGAAGTGGATCTTCAGAGATTTTGAGCCGCTTAATAACTTTACGCCTGTTCTCTTGCTCTGATTCAGGGAGCAAATTGAAGTTAAGTGTAGCTGACAGCTTCGCTCTTGCTGGGAAGCAGCTGATGTCCACACACCTTCCAGACAGGACCTGGAAATGTCCCGTACAAAGTGCTACCTGAAAGAGCCAAAACGGGCCCTAATGGGAAAAAAAAAGATGACAAATCACTCACGGAGCTCCGACAGGAATGAAGACACGCTCGTGAACTTGTGTCATTGGTGGCATAGAGCCAATCGAACACTGTCAGACGTTTAGGGGTCACATCGCGCTGACCTTGGAGGTCTAACAGAATAAACTGTGACACATCGGGTGAGAAAAAAATCTGCCTTAATCCTCTTTTCTGGTCTGATTTTAAGATTTTCACACAAAAAAGACAAACACAATAAAAAAATGACTTTCAAGTGAAACTGCAAAAATCTGTAAAGAGAAACCCTGTTGTTCTGCTGCTTTCAAGTCGCTCTACAGTCTGCTGTCTTCAGAAAAAGAGAGGAACACACAAAAACACGCTAAAATCAACTTCCATGGACCCCCATCTCTGCACCAACACCTCCAGCCTTAAACTCTCCTCCAACATTGATCTCTCTCCTCCTTGCAGAAAGACTCCTCACAAAACAAAGATTGACCACATCGCTTCCATACTCTCTTCCTTCATTGGCATCCTGGAACTTTTGTTTAATTTAGTTTAAATCTCTCTTTTTTTTAATAACTTGGTCTTGCTCTTTCTGACTGAAGCTTGGGGGGACCCTTCTTTCTCAGTTGCTGCCCCTAAACAGTAACAATGTGCTCCAGCTTCTACTACTTAGTGATCAAGAGCATCCCGATCTGCTGTGTTCAGTTTGGCACGAGAACTGCACAACACAGACAAGGCACTGCGGTGGGTAGTCCCCACACAGCAATGCACATTTATTACCCACCCACACAAGCAGCCTTTCAGGCAGGTTTCAGACAGGCTTTAGACAACACTGACACTGCTCTTGTTAGGGTGTCAAACAGCATCTCTCTCTCTGCATAAACTCAAGAGTGGTTTTAGCGTCGCCTTTGATACTACAGACCACAAAAGGCTTCTGGAAAGATGGTTGGCGTTATCTATTATCCAGTTCATTGATGGTCATAAATATGAAAGCGTTTCCGCGTCATGCTAAGTTACTCTGGATTTGATTCTTGAACCTCTGTTGTTTAACTGTCACATGCTCCTTATGGGTCATATCTTCCACTATTTATGTATCATACAACACTTATGCAGATGACTCAACTTGTTTATATTTTACTTAACAAATATGATCTATGAATCAATTAAGAATGGGATTTAAAGCTTAGAGACCACTTTAGGTAAATTCTAAGGATTTTCCTTAAATTTAAAATGCCTCTGTCTCTGTTGCACAATAATGCATATACGCATGGGTCATTATCACTATAAAGTGCCTTTGGTGTCCCCATCACTATTACTCTTTCATAAACTAAATGGAGCAGAATAACTAAATTCTGACTTCTTATCATAAGTGACCCAAAACTTGCACACAAATCAGTCAAATAATTTGGTTCTTAAATTGTGATTTATTTAGTTTATGCAATTTTTTTTCTTTGGATGTATGCGATTTTGGCATGTCCCACACGCTGTTCTGTATTTATATATGTATTTATCACCTTAATTCCGCTTTTTTTCTCTGTTTATTGTACAAAGCAGCTGTCTTTGGCCACTGTTGTGCTGACGCGCAACAGGAAGTACAGGAAGTTACTGAACAAATCATATTTTTCACATTTGGTTGATAATTCTGGTTTTGTATTTTCATGAATGTGACATCCAATGTTGACCTTATTACTTCACCTCCCTGCTTTTTTTTAAAACTTTTTTTCTTTTATTCTATTCATAAAATAGTTGTAAAATATTATTCCTGAAATTTAAATTCTTTCAGGTGGAAGAACAATTGATTTAGAAGCTATTTGTGCCATTAAAAAAAAAGACTATCCTCAGCTCTTTTTTCAAAAAGGAAAATAAATGTATGTTTAACAGGCTTACCCCTGAATTTGACACATTATGTCAGACATGAATATGTTTTACAGATTATGAAGAAGGATTAAAGTATTCACACTATTAGAAATATAATTAGAAAAAACTAGAACAAAAGCCATTTTTGTGCTTAGTAATAAGATTATGTGCAATTTTATATTTCATATTTTTAATACACAGACATAAAAAACACCTTAACATCCCAAAATTGTATGTAAATATGTTGCAGCAGGGACTTTCATAGTCACTTCTACACAGATAGCACTGCATGTCTTAATGCTCAGTTTGAGCTATTTGTTAAAAGCTGATTTTTCAGTTTTCTTTCACATTATAATTGAATTGGGACTGCCAACAGACTTGAGTGGAAACAATTTACAGCTTTGAAGGAACTGAAAAGTGCAGAACGACATTAAACACAGAGTATTTTAACGGCTGAGAGTGCGTGCACGCTGTGAGCGATTTGCACTAATGTTCCACCAATGCATCAAGAAAAATCCTACGGTTGTCAATAAAACTCAAAGGTTTCCCAGCAGTGATTCAAAAGTCAGATGAATGTGACATTTTCATGTTGCTTTTTTTTTCATGAGAGAAATTTTTATTTAAAAAAAATGAAATACAGCTCTGTTTCGTGTCACTAAAGTCAGATTTTATGTAGTTTTTACAGCCTTTTAGGTTATTTTTGATGAGTATGGAAATGTTCCGTTTTTGCTTCCATCTGCTCTGTTTCTCTGTGCTGCATCAACCAAATGCATTCCCCGTCTTTAAAAATAATGAAGGCAAAAATGATTTTAAAATACATAAAAAGTGTTCAGAAACTAGAATGTGCATTGGTTTGTTTTCGATCCACAGGACTTCGTGAAATGGCAGTCAATTATAAAATGCTTCATTGTAAAAGCTGCCTCTGATGGTTTTTGGAGGAACTACAATCATTGGTACAATCTGTTCGTTTTAAATTTGGGCTTGGTTTCAAGGCCGTCTTCAGTCTTCGTCTCATCAGTTGTTGTATTTCTCATCTATGTGGTTAGGTTTAAAAACTATTTTTACTTCTGCTATCCTTTTGCTTAAAGCCCCACTCCATTTTTGATCTATTGTAAATGCATTACCAGCTGTCTTTTAATTATGCCTTTTTTTAGCCAAAATTTAAAAAAAAAATATTGTTTTCCAGGACATAGTTTCTGCCGAGCACCAAGAGTTCATTTTAAATTCGCCCTCTGTTACTGGCAGAACTGTTGGCACAGAGAAACCCCCCACTTTGCTGAGAGCTCCCTGTTTACACTCTCTTCTGCTATCTTACAGCCCCTCACACATTACCAGTGCAACAAAAATGGTGAGCAACGCTGGAGCTGTCCATTTCTGATCCATATGCCAGTTCAGAAGATGAAAACATAGATGTACATAGATCTAGCCGTCGACAGGTGGATGCATCAGAATCGAGCAGAGCAGGAAGCTTGTGGCCCGGCCATTGTATTTTCAACATGTCAAATGAGATGTCTGCTCCTGATTCACAACAATTTAATGAAAAACAATTCTCAGAAATGCAATTTTAGTTCATTGTTGTTTATAGATGTCCTCCATCATGAGAAAAATACCACTAGAACATAATACATAGAAAAAGAGTTTTCAGTGCAGTGAGTTACTAAAAACACAAGTGGAAAAAGGTCGAGTGGTGTGATTGGTTCGGTTGCCGTTACCTGCAGGGGTGTGGTGGCCAGCAGCTCACACAGCTGCAGTAGCAGAGTTCCAGGACTGCTCTCATTCACAGCCAGGTAGATTACGTTGGCCTGACCCGATGGCGTCATCACTGTCTCCCCAACCAGAGCCGCCAAATATGACGAGGAAGCAGCCACAGACCCCATGCCAGTCAGTTCTGCCAGTGAAGCTGTGTCCGTGACTCCCCTTCCTCCTCCAGGACCATTTCCCAGACCGGACGCACCACCTGGCTCGCCGACCCCCGCGCCTCCCACCACCGCCGCCTCCGGGAGCAGGGAGGAGCCAGAGTGGACTACGGCTATGTTGATACCACCCGAGTCCCTCTCTCTCTCCCGGGGCCGGAGCAGCAGGGGGGGCGAGGGGCGCACGGGCCCCATGCAGGCCAGGACAGCCAACAGCAGTGAGAGGGTGGGCCCTGGGGCCACCATGGGGTAAGGGGTGGGCCAGGGGAGGTTGTCTGGTGTTTGGCACGTCAGGCTGAGTGAGGTCTGAGGAACCTGGGGCAGTGGGTGCAGTCTGTTAGGGTGAAGGGAGGGTGGTGACGGATGGGGGTGGTGTACTTGAGGTTGTGCTTTTCCTGGAGAGAAAAATGAAAGAAAAAAAATGCTGTCAGACAACTAAAATTCACTTGTCAGCTTTACCACACAGATTGCTGCTCTAAAAGTTATTCTTTTCCATCAATACATCAAAATGCTCCTGAAAGACATCAACTGCATGTTCAGATGAAAGAAGAGACCTTACTGAATATTGACAGAAGTAAGGCTCTAATAGGCCTCACTGGGGCTTCAGTCCCAGGGCCAAGGAACTTCTGCAAAAGTACAACATTTGTTTCTATCGCATCTTTTTAACTCAAGATCAAAGTTTATGTCTGCAGTTACAGGAAGCAACTGATATGAATCACACTGTCCAGCTGATTTACACAATCAAAGGTTTGGAATAACTACAGCGTTGGCTTGTAAAGAAAGGGCCGAAGTTGCTTGCAGAGCGCTTCTATTAGCATAGAATGAGGAGCTCGGACTAGAGCAGCTGCTCCTCCTAAACAAGAGAAACCAGTCAAGGTCGCCAGGGCATCTCTTTCTGTTGCCTCTGTGATGCCTCCCAGGGGATCCAGGCATGTTCCACTGGGCGGAAGCCCTGGGGAAGACCCAGAACTTTCTTTCTGTCTGCCGGGGAGCACCTCAGGGTTCCTCCAGAGATCCAGAGGAAGCCTATCTGCCTCCGCAAACCAGCTCTCGATGAGTGGAGCAACACGGATGGAACACAATAACAGTTCAGAAACATTCATTCATTAAAATTCTGAAAACAATTACTGTTTTTTTTAAAACCTGAAAATAGCTCTTCTGCAAAAAACAACTCACAGGTGTGACTGAAAGAGATGATTCCTGGACGCAGCATGAATAAAACTGCTTTAGGAATAGCGTCACAGACTCATTTCAGGGGTCTGACTCCAGGTGGAAGAATATCTTAGTGTTTTCATGGAGGATCTGGAGGAACCAAGCATGTTTTTTATGCTGCATAAAACAGAAAGAAATAATAAAAACAAATATTGTATATGATGTTGTGAATGATCAAGAGCATTATGTCATGTTTTATGTCTTTTTTGTTGTGACATGCATTACTATGCGTATGTTTGTATAATCTGGGTGACATAGAGGGCCCTTGAAAAAATATTTGCCCCAGAGCTCATATTTTATTATTAGAATTTTACAACAGAATCTTTCATTCTTCAGTGATGTATTTAAAAAAGAAAAGAATATAGCAGATCTGAGAAAATATTTGTACTTTTTGGAACATAAACATATTCCAAATATACAAGTTTGGTTGTAGAAAGCCTGTCAGGAGGTTTTCTGCACAAAAGAAAAAAGTATTTTGTGGCTGTAAATAGATAAAATGAGCAAAAGTGAAATAGCAGAGTATGCAGTTCAGACTTTCCCTAAGAGAATGTAACTTCTGAGGACTTTCATTTTCAGTCAGACTCCTATCATTTTTCCTTGTTTTAGAGTTTCAGCGTTAGGAAGAGAAGAGGTGAGGAGGCAAGAGCAGGACCACAGAAGATGAAGAGCAAGCAAAAAAAAAAGAAGAGGATCTCCTGGCTAGAGGATGAACTGAGGTAGGAATAAAGGAATGAAGGTTAAAGGAGCAGAAGTGGAAGAATAGAGAGGGAATGTGCCGAGTTTAATAAGAGAAACAGTGGAGGGAATGAGCTGCATAAAGCTGTGTTCACACCGAACGCGATTCATGCGGCAGAGACGGCCAGTTTCAATGTTAAGTCAATGGTATGGATGCAATCTACGGTCCTGGTCTGAGCAGCAGGCGCGGCTCGATATGTCTGTCAGCAGCGTGATTTGGGCTGCGCGGCCAGAGTTCAAATATTTGAATTTTGGTTAGGTCACAATGTCGCATCTACCAATCAGGGATTCATCTTTGGGCACATGACACTTTTAGAGAATTGCTCAGTGAGTAGAAAACACATCCAATGGGAGCGTTTTTGTCCTTAACTCCCTTCTATTTTGTTGACCTGTTGGGGCCGCAGGGTTGCCAGAGCTCATCCCTGCTATAGTGCTGAATACACCCTGGACAATTCGCCAGCCTGTTGCACCCACGGCAGCCAGGGTGCTGGCGGAACTAGCTAACTTGTTATGCCGGCAGACATAGAGCCACTGCGGGATGAGAAGGCAGCCTGCTCCGGCCTCCTGAACTTAGTGATATTTTTCTTATTTTTATAGAGACAATAATAAGAAAAGGTCCCCTAATGTTTTTTTTTTTTTCCCCTTTCAGGTTAATGTGGGACAGTGTGCGTTTAAACAGGGTCACAGAAACAAAGCGGAAGCGGCTGCCATACAGACAGCTTTCAAAGCCTGAGTGAAGCCCCTGTAACGGGAAAATCGTTGAATGATCTCATGAACCCAGACATGAAACTAATTATCGATGTTTTTGGAGAGCTCTTCATAATTAACAAACCTGATCTCTCAGCAGCCACTCTGTCCTCCATGCATTGAAATTTGGGTTTTAAATCATCATAAATGAAAAAAAATATTTAAAAACAGGTTGACATGTCCATTCCTCACTAGATGGTTTCTACAGATTGCTTCTACAATATTCTTGTAGGTTCAAAAGTAAAAATATTTACCCTGAAACTTGTGGTGCAAGCAGGAACTGAAAAGATGGAATGGTTTTTGAGGGTATTCAAGGGGGGGGGGGGGTCTAATGCATCACTTGACTGTTATTAGTTGTTTACTTTACCAAAATAAAGCCGTGCTTTTCAGAAGAAAGTAAAATCTATGAAAACTGTAAAGTAGATTCTACAATTTTAAGACTTTGTTAAAGCTGTAGCAAAAAAAAAAAAAAAGCTAAAACCGTCTTTGCAAATACAGGAAACACATTCTAATTTCTTTAATTGATAAGTCCCCGACCGTAGGGGTGCCAAATATCTGCTCAAAGAGTTTCCTGTTTTTTAATGAAATAACTCCTTCCCTCAGGTAAAATTATATAAAAACTGTATCTGCAGAAAAGTTTCAACTCTTGTGCTATCCTATGACCCCCACCCTTACATTGACGTGTTCTCCCTACCATGACAAAGGTGGATAAAGGTGGAAAGAATTCATGTGATCATGGACAAGATCAAAAATCATAGAAGAAAAAAGGTTCAGAGCACTGTCTAGTGGGGTCTAGGTGACCCAACTCCCAATGTGCCTAGGATAGCACAAGGGTTAAAATAACTAAATAAATTCCACAGGTCTGTCTGGCCTTTTGTTCAGACATCGGTTCTCAAGAGGAATCTATTAAAGTCATGAAGAAAAAGTAGTCAAACAAGACTTGCTTTAAGAAAGCAAAGCTCACACACATAAACCTTAATTGCATGCACCAAAGACACAAAAAAGACCAATATGGTAAATGAGATGTTGAATCAAAGCTGAGACTCTGACAAACTTAACTAGTGATTCAGTACAAAAATGATCTGTAAAGCAGGACTCAAAGATTACATATATAATATTACTTTGTTTAAATCAGTAACTTTTCTTTTTCTTTATCCGTTTTCAAAAAAGTTGCATTTCAGAGCAGGAAGTGCTGGTTTTAGTAGACCTAACACAATGTTTGTTTGTCTTTCTTGATTTGGATTGATTTAGTTGGCACTTTTGTTTAAGGAGAAAACAGTGATCATGCAAAATATCGGTTTGATTTTACATGATTTTATCATGTAAAACCCCTACTATGCTTCCAAAATCCATATTTTATAACAAAACCAAGCAAAAAAAGAAATGAAAGAAAAGTCACATTTATAGCTACTAAATTAAGCATGCAAAGTTGTATATCAGCATAGAAATGTTCGATCCTCATCCTACAGTCAGATTAAGGATGTGATCTGTGCATCCAAACAGACATTTCAGTCGCTGGCATCTTAATCAGCAGTTTTACAATCAGAAAAAAACTGAGTTTCTTGCATCCGTGAGCGCAGCTGTTTCTGTAATTTTCAAACAAAAGATCTTTCATCAACCTCTTATAGCAGATCATTTATATAATCCAAATGCAAAAAGTTCAGATTGCCTGATTTTGGATAGCTGCAGTGCATTAGGGAACCAGATCTGTCTGGAAATACTTGAGTGTGGGTTCAACTCCTAGACTTGTGTGACATTGAGCAAGACACCTGACTGCACTGTGTCCCCAATTAAAAAAAAAATATGATGAGTTTTCCTAAAAAATAAAAAAAGACCTTTAGTCAGTTCTGTGTGATGTAAGTTTTGTCTTTTTCCTGCATCAAATGTTGAACAATATGCAGCTACTGTTATCTCATAAAATTGTCCTGCATTCTCATAAAGTACCATAGTAAGATATACTGTGTGATGAAACAGAAATGTAAAGCTCTGCACAGCTTTTTGGATGAGAGGACATAAACACAATCAGTCTCTAAAAGTGTTCATTTAAGAGAATTGTGTGCATTTTATTTGACATTTAATTTAATGATAGGTTAATATATGTATCAATTTTGAGCATTTAAATCCTAAAAAACTAAAACTAAAACGTTTGACAAAAGATAACTTAGAAACCAACAAAAATCCTAAAATAATTATTAGATAAATATCTAATTGATAATTTATTGGTATACAGTTGAGCAGTTTGTTTTTCATTTGGTTTTAAAGCATTTTTAACTTTCAAATTTAGAATATTAAATAATAGAATAAGTTGTTGGTAATGTCTTGGCAGGATATGATATCAAATGCTAAAGATTGCTGGCAAAAGGATTCAGGATTGGACGTTTACTCCTTTGTCCACCTGTGTAAAACAAAACAAAAAAAGATTTATTCCCTGTACAAGTTGTCATAGAAGGACAGACAGTTTTAGCATTGGAGTAAATGGGGACTGACTTTAACAGCCCTCCCTAGAGAACATTTGTGGAACAGACCTGTCTGCGGTTGATTAATTTTATTTTTTTTAATTTGCTTCAATTAGGATGTTAAAGATTAGATTTTTTTATGACTAACTGGAAAGCACTGAAAAAAACAGAAAATTAATTTAGCTTTTATGCTGTTTGTGTTAATATTTTGTTTAGACAGAAGTAGGTGGACCCATCCATTAAAAGTCAATGAAGGCAAAAGGTGCTTTTTTTACATTTAGTTTTTCTGCTTTGTATTATTTAGAACCAGTCACAATTTATAATGTACAACAGCATTTTAGGGCCACCAAAAGAAACAAAAAAAAGTAAAATTACGAGATTTTACGTCGTAAATTTACGATAAAAAATCTCGTAAATTTACTAGAATAAAACTCCTAAAGTCGAAGTGAACTTACAGAGCAGCAAGTGAACGCTGCGCAGCACGCAGCAGAGCAGACCGACTAAACTCAATTGAACAGGTGAGCTGAATGCTTATTCATAAATGTATGGAAGCTCATTTGTTTGATTTACGGCAGCTGTCCACTTGAATCCTTTCTTCCTCCACCAAAGACATCTCTACGTTTGTGTGACGCTTTCGTCTGAGGTGGAGCACTTTTTTGGTATTTCAACGTTCTTATGCTAATATAACAGACTATTTTCATTCCTCTGTATTGTTTTATGTTGAAACGGGACGTTTCAACTGGAGGAGGGGGCGTCTGTAACACTGTTTACTTCCGCATTGGTGTTCGGATGACAGCTTGATGACGTAAGGGGACAAATGAATTTCAGGGTGTGTGAATGAAAAGGAGAATGAAGGCTGCAGCGGCCCTCTACACCCAAACGTGTCTCTGAGCTCCTGACACCAAACCTTGGCACCACTCAAATGAATCTAAGTTTTGAATCGCCAAAAGGTTCTGAATATCTTTGTTTTTTAAACCTATCCATAAAATAAAGTTTTACAAAAGGCTACACATATTTCATTTTCAAGCTAGGCTACAATAAACAGAAAACTTTGGTGTTTTTTTCCTCATTAATCTATTACTTTTTTCTCGTAAATTTACGACTAAAAATCTTGTAATTAACAGTTGTGACTTTCTTTCGCGTAAATTGATGACTTAAAAGTCATAATTTTGTATGTAAACTGGCCCTAAAGGTCCATCGTAATAATGTGTTTTATTTATTATTTTATTTTGAACTCTTATGTTCCCTGCAGTTACGCCACATTGAATTTGCGCTTTTATCATACACAAATGTTTCTCTTTTAGGTAATTTACCTCTTAGTCTATTTAAGTTCATCCTTTTTAGCAGTTCTTGTTCTTTGTTTGTCATACTTTTATTTTCCTTTGACTGTTCGGTTTTGAGTTGAGCCAAAATCCTTTTTCTGTTTTTAAATATTCTTTGTGTGTTGTGGAAGTTTATAAAGTTTTAAATCCTCCTCAACCAACATTTCTTGACCCTCAATATTTTAGATTTTTTAAACAAAACTAAATTTGAAGGTGAAGATGTTACAAATGTTTATTTTTGCCTTTTATAGAGAACACTAACACTAAATATTTTAAGAAAAACTTTCACGCATCACTGAGCCTAAAACTTAACTCTTGGAAACTTCCATGATGCTCCATCAAGCAAATAATGCCAAGATGGAACCGGATGCATATGACATGTATTGTGATCAGCAAAATTTGTTTCAGGTTTATTTTTATGTATATTCAACCCAAATGCCTGTCATACTATAGAAAAAGAAGCCTTACAGATGCAATGGCAAAGTAAGAAAAATGCGGTAAAATTTGTTGCCTCCAAGACTTCTTCCGAGACGATGTACATCCATTTTTAAAAAGACAACGCACAAAAACATTCTGCTCAGTTTGCAAGAGTTTCAAATATGCCTGCTGGGTACAGCTGACCTGGACGGGTTGTGGAAATCTCATGAATAACAAAGTAAAAAAAGGTTTTGTAAGGGAACCAAGTAAAGACAAAAACTGTAAAATTACTGCAAGAACAGAAAGATAAAACTTTTTACAAAAGGTCAAAAGAGAACTTTAATGAGGTCCTCAAAGAACCACAACTTCACGTGCAAGAGTTGGAATAAAGTAGTCCACAATAAAATATATTTTTCATACAAGTGTGAATTTAATCCAGTTTGAAGACTGGAAATTGATGCAAATTACAGTTTGTTTTTTCTGCGCAGAAAATATTAGCCTTTTTAGGGCCTAAAAAGATGCAAAACAGTTTGTGACTTTTGGCTATACTACAAACAACAATATAAATTATTTTACGTAATCTGAACAACAAAGAAGAAAATGTGTCTAATGGTGGTGTGGATTTAAGGAATGGATTGAATGAAAGTTTAAAACTAACCAAAAGTTTACATGTAATCAAAAAAGCCCACAAGAAGTCATTACTGTATAAGGCCAGAAACGATTAATTAAACAAAAAAATTCACTTTAGCACAGTTGCCATGCAGAATTGTACCGTGAATAGTTTGTACCTATCTGTAAATAGCGTATTAAATACGTACATCCTCAGGATTTGTAAAAAGGCGTGGGAGCAGACAAGATTTCTCTTCAACCCACTCCTTTTCAAGCACACTGTGTTGTTTTATGTCTTTTATATGGAAGCGATTCTGTTGTCAGGTGGGGAGGGCTGGGGAGCATGAAGGACCCAGACGCAGAGGCAGGAGGCACACGGTTCCAAGGCAAGAGGGTTTATTGAACAAAAAGCGCTGCTAAGCAGGGAAACAAAAAACAAAACTCACTGTGGGCATAGCAAGATGAACAGGGCAGAAGACTTACATGGAAGAGACATTACAACGTTAAGACGCTAATGGACCAGCACAAGAAGAAGGGAGAGACGAGACTTAAATACAGACAGGGCAGACAAGACACAGGTGAACAAGATCAGGACAGATAGGGACAAGGAAGTAAAACTCAGGAACATGACAAAACAGAACACCTTTCAAAATAAAACAGGAAACAGAACCAAACATGACAGAACAAGAAATAAAGCAAAAACCAAGACAAAGAAACCCAAACCATGACATCTGTAGCATAATTAAAAATAAAGTCAAAACCAGAAATGCTTTTTCATTTTCAAAATGAAGCTGCATTTTTTGACTCAAAATTAAAATGAAAAAGCAATCCAGCAAAATGCTTTTTTAATTTTCTTCTTCAACGCAGCTTATCCTGTCACTTAATTAAAATGATAAAGAAAATGATATTTGACATTTCGTTTTTCAAAAAGTTCTCTGGTAAATGTGTAGCAAAATTCATTTAGAAATGTCTAATTTGGTCATTAAAATGGATTAACAGAAATGCTTTTTAATTTTCAAAATGTAACTGCATCAAATGACTCAAGATTAAAATGAAAAATCAATCCTTCAAAATGCTTTTTCATGTTATACTTTAAAACCGCTTATTCTGTGCCATAATTAAAACGAAAATGCAAAGAGGGGATTGCATTTCCATGTTATCATCCACTCTGCGAGCATTGTCGCAATATTCAATTTGAAAAAGCATTTCCAGCGAGGAGGCGGGGCGATGACGTCAGTGCTTTCTTCGCTCTTCTTCTAAAATCTTCATTTTAATTTTGAGTCAAGAAATGCAGCTTCATTTTGAAAATGAAAAAGCATTTCTGGTTTTGACTTTTGTTTTTAATTATGCTACAGAATCGCTTCCATACTTTTAAACCACTGGGTTGATTTGTTGCTTGTTTTGTGTTTCAAAAAAAAAAACTAAACTGAAACTGAAACTTTATTTAAACTGCAAACAAACAATTTTAAAAAGGGCTAAATAGAGAAGTGATTTGCATGTCGTCTTGCAAACAGAAGGAAAAAATTGGTTCAAAATTAAAAATGTGAGGTGATGATTTGCTTATAAAAATCAGTCACGTGTGCATGTTTTTTTATTATTATTTTATATTTATGTATTCATTTAGGATTTTTGAATTGAAAAGATTTTATTAACTGAGGGTTGGAACAGTTAAACACAAAGAACACTGAAAAGAATTTTTATTTTAATTAAAATTACCTTTTTCTTCGTAAAACAAAGGTTACATGTTACTAGGGTTCTATGACTTGGGTTCCTTGAATTTTTGCAATAAATGTTTGGGACCACGCTACCACGTGATTTTATAGCTTCAAGTGGTACCCCGAGGTCACAGGTGACTTTGTTGTCAGTAATACTCGAAATACGCAACAAGGATCACTTGGTGGTTGAAGCACCGGTTCTGGCGGTCAGGGGGAATGAGATTGCTTCTTCATGTTGCTTATTTTATCTGCAATAATCAACATTTGCAGAAAGAGCAACCCAACAGATACTTCAAAATTTATTTACAATAACTCAACATTTTTCAGTTGTAATATAGAAAATAACCTACTCTTACTTTTTCAGTTCATTATGTCACTTGAAAGTTGAATCCAAAAACTGTTTCTAATAAGATATATTTGAAAAATTCATTCCTGCCTTACTCTTTATCACACTTGTACATGGCTGCACACACAGTTTAAACAGTTATAAAACCAAGGTTACTGCTGGTAACAAAATTAATGTCAGCATTAATTACCACAAATAGATAACTTATCCAAAAGCACAACACTAGATATCTGATACCCTATGCCTTAGTAATCTTTGCCTCTGGCAGTCTGGACTCTCTTCATAAGCAGACAGATTGCTTTTTGTCTCCTTTTATTGTATCAACGTCTCCTAATTGAAGGAACGACTGGAGCTATTAATGCATGAAGTTCTGTCAGTTTTCACCTGCCTTTCAGACATGCAAAACAGCAACTGCAATCATGCTTCAAGTTTGATTAAATTCACATAAGGATCCACGTTGATCCATATTCCTCAAAGGCCTGGTGCTAAATGGATTATGTGCATAGTTTTTTACCAGACTCAATCCCGTGAGAAAATCATGTGCAGCTTGTTTTTGCACGCTTTTGTTATGCACATAAGTCAGAACGGGTGCTAAATTAAGCATCAAATGCATGACTGAAGTCTGAATGCGGTCAGAAAAGTGGCGCAGTAGAGGGTGGGGTAGAGGAGGGTTAGTGAATGCGCTGGAGGTTTGTCTGGCACCACCACACCTCAGAGATACAGCTTTAATGAGATCTTTGAGACTCATCACACCGAGGTCTTTCTTTGTCTCTTAATGCATAATTTCAGGACTGTGGTAGGATGTGGTACGGTAAGGGATCTCCACATGACAATGCAGGAAAAGTGCAGAAGGGATCAAGAAGCTCATTTCTGAGTTGAAATTTTACGCTTGACTAATATTTTGAATGCGGAAAATTTGTTCAGAGAAGTCAGGTGTGACGGTTTGGTGCTCAAATTTAGTTTTCAGTTGTCTTCTTGTTATCCAGTGAACCTGTTCTGCCTGTTTTTTTGCCTCATCATGACCCACTTGTTGGACCTTCGGACCTGCCTTTCACCTTATGTTACCTCTGCCTCAGACCCAGGCAGAGACAGGTCTAACCCTAACCCCTATCCCTGACCTGACCCAGTTTCTCTGATATAGACAAGCCACACAGTCATCCAGGCAGTAGAGGGCGTCTAGAGCATTCAACAAAGGTGGAGAAATCCAGAAAGGGCAAGCAGAGATCAAAAACTTTGGGGAGAGACAAAGCAGGCAGAAGTACAGGCGAAGGAGGGCAAAAGGCTGATCAGTCGGTCTGAGACGTGGGTCAAGATGAGACAGAAAATAGGCAGAACAGGTAGACAGAGGATAACTGACCAAAACTAAGAACACAAATGATAGAACACCCCCCCTCGATCCTCACATCAGGAAGTGTTTTATGCAGACATGGAAATAAATTGTTTGGAAGGACTGTGTATTTGCAATCGGTTCCTCAGCTCCATGATTGGTTAGTCAGCACCACGTGCATCAAGTTGTGACATATGAGGGTGCTGGTTACACTTGATGATTTGCGGTGTGCTACTCAGCTTAAGGTCGAATTGTTGCTCATCTCATAGCTATGGAATCAAAACTATGCAATATCTTTTTTGCTTCACTTAATACAATGCAGCATGAGGTCATGCAGGTATCTTAGCCAGCTGTCTGGATTTTGTTGTGGGGTATAGTCCTGCCTTAGACTGCATGATATTCTGTGTTTGCAAGAGTGACAAGTGTGAACAGCTGAGCTTGCACAGGCAGCCCAGCCAAGGTCACTGACGTTATACTTAAAAAAGGAATGATTCACTTTTTGCCGGCTGTCTGCAGACTTCTTGCATTCTTGCTTACTGACACTGATGCCAAACTCAAAGAAGCTGCATCGAACTGTTTTTGGTTTTTTTCCCCCACATGACTCATTATGTTTTTATCTATTTAACAGGTTTCTTCTCCCATTCATCCATCTGTGCACTTAGTGAATGTTTTTTATGTTCCCTGCAGAAATGTTTGTATTCAAAGAGTTGGATGAGTTTTAATATTTATTTTTCAGAATACGTCAGTTCTATTTATTTATAAAACATGATTGTATTTTACTTTTCCAAAATCTTTAGAAGTTGAAGTAAAATTGTACAAGATATAAAGGAAGCCAAGCGTTCAACAAGCTTAACTTCTGTTACCAGGGTTACGCCATCGTGTCTGAATTACATTCTACTCTTCAGGAGGCCACCATGCGTTAGTTTCTAGATTAACACACATTTGAAAACTAAAGTAAATGAATACAGTTCAATTCACCAAATAACCATGAGGTGGCTTGTTAAACAGTCAAGCTAGTTCACATTTTGAGCATTATTAACAAACTTCACAACAAAAATAAATACATTTACAGCTAGGGATGGGTACCGTGCCCCGGTATTGAACCAGCCCCGGGGCCGCATTCTTCAAGACCACAGTATCGTTAAGATCTGACCTGAACGGTTCTGCTATCGGTACTGGAGAAGTTACTTTTTCTTTTTTGTGTCCCACAAAATATAAGCGCTATCTGCCATATTTAAATCACCAAGTCAGTCAATTTTCCTTTAATTAATGATGATATTAATTTCGGTATTCTCGTTGAAGCGGAGAAATCTGTCTATTTGTGTGCACGGGGGGCGGGGCTGTTTTCAGACAGCACGCGCGCCGCGCGCACACACACAAGAGGCAGCGCACACACAGTCAGTGGCGATCTTGTAGGGGACACGTGAGCGCCCTAGACTAAGAACTAACGTTTCTGCGTAAAAATTATTAATTTTGCCTACCATGCTGTCACCTTGCTACTACGATGACCGTATGTTGCGCTGTTTGTGCAGAACAGGCTGGGGCAGCGGGAGGGGGGGTGGGGGGGGCGTTGCACGCGGAGCATACAACAAACAGGTAGAGAGGCGGGGCTTAGACTCACCGCTTATGATTCCAGACCCGCGACAAACTATCAGCTGCTTCCTAATACTTAATAATAATTAATAACTAATGATAGTTGTCATCCGTAAAATTAATATCATTTATTGGGTTTACTGGATTTAAAGAAAAATAAATGGAGTTGGCAAAATAGAAAGGAGTCTGCATCAAAGTGAATTTGTTTCCATCATTTAACTTAACTTAACTCTGGTGTTTGACAGACAGAAAAGTCTATTCAAGGTTGTGGAAAATGGACAAAAGATCAAAGGAAACATCACACTCATAAATAATAAAAACAATTAGATTAAATAATTAAATAAATATCCTGTCTGGAACATTCTCATGTATAAAGTAAAATGTTTTGTTAAAAAAAACAATGTTGTTGCATAGTGAGGAAATAAAACACTTTATGTTCTTAATTTGTTATTTATTTATTTTTTTTCGTCCTCAAAAAGTATCTATAAGAGTACCGATAAGAGTACCGGATCGATAAGCAGTATCGATAAGAGTAGTAGTATCGTTAAAACCTTAACGATACCCATCCCTATTTACAGCCTATTTCGAAATCCTCTGTTTGGCTCTGAGGATTGGTACACTAAAAAAAATGAATCTGGCTGTTTGTACAAGTTCCTCAACCATAACATGTGGCTCTTACTCAAATAAAATGAGTTTCTAAGATGTACATAACTGTGTTAAGTAAATATGACTTAAAACCTTACAAACTCTGTTTTTACTTAATTTTTATATAATGAGCCAACTTCTATGAAAGAAGTTCAAACAACACGTATCAAAGTCTCGAAAGATCTGGCAGCGCAAGGAATTGTGGGATACCATTCACTTTTGCCTGTCTGGGCAGATTGAGGTTTAACTGTGGGTTTTTGTCCATGTGTTTTGATGACAAGCTGTTTTGCTCTGTTTTAATAGTAAGCTGTTGTGTTTATTTCTGTCTGCACCATGAGTTAGAGCAGTGTGCTGTGGCATACTGGTGTGCCATGGGAAATTACCCATTCACTGATCTAAAAACATTTACCATCTCTAGGATATCAGGGGGGTATTCCAGAAAGCAGGTTATGCTAGTTACCACGGTAAGTTTGAGGCTAAGGGAGCGGATAACCTCAGCTTTCGGTTCCAAAAAAGGAGGTAAGTTTCAGTGTATGTCAAGTTGCCATAGCAACTCATGCTCTGAACATAACCTTGTCTGGAGCAGGTTTAGTTGAAGGTTAGTTTGTTTTCAGAGAGGTAAAGCAGCATGGCGTGTCCATTTGAAGATGATTTAGTGGATGAAGAAGCTCAGATAATAATTTTTCCACCATGAAAGGGTGCTAAGACCACGTTTGGATGTTGGAAAGATTAACCTTTTTACTTTGACCGAACTTAATTATTTGCTAAAGTTAAGATAAATCTTTTTTTTTGTTAGGTCAGCTTAAAAACTTAACAAAACATAGCTGCTACAAAAAACATAAATATAATGTTAGTCTTTTTGTGTAAAATTTATCAAACATAATGTGATCATATATGATCACATTATGTTCAATATTACAGTTGCCTTTGCACCAACATTGAAAAACAATATTTAAAAAGATAACTCACAATTTAGAAAGAATATATTTGGTTTTCTGTGAGGTTACATAAAATTGCATGTTAATAAACTGAAGGGTAAAACAACTACTAGGGTAAAATTTAAAATAATTTAGTTGAAAATCATTACTGAAAACTAACTTTACTTTTATTACATCTTTTAGAAAAAACATTGCGGAGTGACTGTACATCAATACAGACTATAGAGTTTTCCTTTTTTAATTTTTGGATGATGGTGTGCCGCAAGATTTTTGTCAAGGAGAAAGTGTGCCCTGGCTCAAAAAGTTTGAAAAACATTGAGTTAGAGGGAGGGAGAGGATGATCACCAAACCCCTGAAAGATATAGGTTCTATTATTAAAGTCAGAGTTCCCAATATTAGAAACCCTGCCCTGTAGTGTGAGACACCACTGGGGTCATCCATGTCTTTAGAATGGAAATGACAAGGCGTGTTGGACAAAACTTTATCCTATATGAGTTCAGTAAAATCATAGAGTGAAAATAAAAATGAGAATCAAAGTAGAATTGACTTTAAGTTTTCTTGTCACAAAAACTAATGTAACAGAAGTTAAACAAACACTATAGAGCAGGGGTGTCCAAACTACGGCCCGCGGGCAAACTTCAGCCTGCGGGTCTGTTTTTTTGGCCCGCAGCAAATTTTGAAAATGTAATTGAATATGGCCCGCACATGGCGCTTGAGATCAACTCTGTTGCACTTCTCAGTTTCAACACTAGATGGAGTCGGTCAAAGAAATGTGTGTTGCGGAGTGGGGGTGTACTGAGCGCCCTGCGTGCCACGAGAGAGGGGGGGAGGAGCGAGTGCAGTTGGAGATGGGTGTGTGAGCACGGAGCGGAGGTGTGGGGGGTCGATATATTCTGTTCGGAGGACGGAGCATTTTAATAAATAGCATTCTGAACTGTGAAAAAGTATTTCCTTTATGTAAAAAAGAACTTGTTTTTTTTTTTTGGAATTTTTTTGGTTCATAGCTGTTGCATATTTTGTCACAGAGTGTAATTGTAAAATGAAGCTTTTTAAATTGTGTGTGTTTAATGTTAAAATAGTCCTTGTTGGTCACCCATAAGCCCCTTTTTCTTGGTCTACTTTTCTGAGAAAACAGTCGACTCTTTATAATCTACAAAATCGTGTAAAGATCTGCTGGCTTCAGCTGCTCCATAAACCCGTTCTGAACTGCCTGGTTGGAATGAAGTTTCATTGTCTGAGTGAATGTTTCATTTTGACGTGCGCTTGTTTTTTGTGGCACGGATCAGCATCACTGCTCCCACTCAGAGCAATGTTCTTCACATTATATGTGAGGAAAATACACAGTAATCATGTGTCAATATGTCACCTCTTGTGTGCGGCCCGGACCTTTGCTCATTTTTCTGTATTTGGCCCTCATTAAAAAAACTTTGGACACCCCTGCTATAGAGCTTAATGAACTAAATGAAGCAAAGACATTGAGCTGAACAAACCTCAGTCAAGTTGGTTGACCCAAACAAAGTATATTACTGTAAGTTGGAACAACACAGTTGCCTAGTGTTGAAAGACATGAATTACTTTTCGTGGAAATCCTTTTCAGGATTTTTTTATGTTCACTGACAAGTCATTTTTGTCAGTGCAATAAAGCCTATTTAGAAAAACACAGACAGATTGTGGAGCTTAAAACTTTAGCTCTTCAACAGCCTTGATGATCATCTTCCAATAAGTTGACTGATTTATCTTGTTTTTGTCTCTTTTTAGGCTCAGTTTAACTCCACATAGTGTCTGTCCCTTATTTACTGCCCATGCAGCAGATCCTTTGAAATGTTCAATTCCTAGAAACTCAAGCATAGACATTCATATTCATATTCATTTAATCTTCCTTAATGAATATAAGGCCAAACTAAGAAGAGCTGTAAAGTTTTAGGACATTTCAGAGGCTTTTAGGACAATTAAACTCTGCCTCTTTACCAGTATCATCATTTAGTTCAACCTTTAGAAAGGGTTGAACTGTTATGGGCGTCAGTGGCTCAGGCAGTTGAGCAGGCCGTCTAACCGCCATTGTGTCCTTGGGCAAGACACTTCGCCCTCCCTGCCTCCAGTGTGGCTCCACTGGTGTATGAATGTGTATGAATGTCCCGGCGATGGTAGGCGTGAGCTGGCAGGGCAGCTGAGGCTACATTAGGAGTTTACCAAATATCAATGAGGAGTGAATAATGGGAATAATGCACACATTGTAAGCACTTTGAGTGTCTGGAAAAGTGCAGATAAATCCAATCCATTATTATTTATCATTATTATATTTGCTGTCAACAAACCATATTGTATTTTGAAAAGCTAAAAGATTGATTGTAAAAAAAAAAAAAAGTGAGATTTTCATTTTCGTATTCCTGAACAATGTTATACTTAAAAACAAACATTCCTCGTATAAAGGTGCTTTATGCTGAGTCATTGAAGTCACAGTTTTGATGACGCTTTAATCAAACTTTGCCATTCATCCCTTCAGAATGCCTTAGGCTTTATTGCCAACTGGCCAAATGTCAAGTTGAAATCATCATTTGCAAGGTTAAAGAATCTATTGATGTCCAGCATTTGCAAAAGATTGGCAAAAATAATTTCTGGATGGATAAATTAGTAATTTCGGAACAAGAAACTCATCTCTAACCTGAGTTTGAGTGTTTACTATAGCTTTCTCTGTGGAGCTTTGGGGATGTTTTTCAAGCATTACATGCTTTTAAGCATTTCCTCCAATTTCTAACAAAGATGGCTGCTGTTGATACATTTTTGTTGCATTTTCTGTTCTCTTAATGATATTATGACATATTTATTTTCCCGGAAGAATCAAAGCAGGTGCAACAGGTCCTGGAGAGATTTTTCTTTTCTCCTTGTAAGTCACTTATTAATGTGCTCAATAACCTGGCGTGCGAAATTAGATCGTTCATTAATAATCGATGCACCTTATGGTCATTTGTGCGTTTGTTCTTTTAAAACTGTCGGCTTAGAGGAGCAAAAGGGACAGTTTGCCCTTTTGCTAACATTCTGAGTTTAAAATAGTAATGTTAACTACCACAGACACCAAATATCAATGTTGTCTGTGCTTACAGTTAAGAACATTTTATGAAAAGCACCAACAAAGATGTTGAATGAAATATCGGTCTTCTTGGACTGCAGCAGGAGCATTGCAGTTCTGCTGAGGTGGATTTTTTTGTGTGTGTGTCAAAGCTGCCGTTGCAATATTTATTATCAATCTTGTTGCCTTATGCAATGCAGAGGCATTTGTAACCACTGCATAGCAAGTTGTTCAGATTCTGTATAAGCATTCAGTTGTGGTTTGTTCTTTTAGTTTGTGTTTCAATGTTATTAGCTTGATTTGTTTCATTTTGGTTTCATCCATCCCCCTGGTTTCAGTTGACTGCACCATCTTGTTCCATTCCCCTTTTTTGTTCTCTTGTTGCTTTATGTTTCAGTTTTGTTGCAGTTTGTCACAAATTAACTTAGTTCCTCACTCGTGATGTTAGTTGACTGATATTAATTTTGATCTTTGTCCTGAGTGAGTAGTTTTGGTGCCAAATCCCTGCGACAAACAGAGCGAGAGTGACAGCAAAACAGAAAATCAGCTCCCAATAGCAAAAGTCCTGCAACTTATTCCAACACCTCCTTCTAATACGACTGCCAATTATTATTAAGTTCTTGTTCTCTCCTGGAGTCACATTTTACTTATCTCAAGGACACTTACTGGATGTCCCAGAGATGTTGCTGCTGTTAGAAACAAACAGCAACATTGACAGCAGGCTAGTGTTTCTGAAGTGTAAATTCCAAGCCTAAGATAAAGAAATGAGCACTCTCTAAAACCTCTCTGCAGCATTTTTATGGATGGAAAAACCCACAAAGATGAAATATGTTATGCAATAAGAGAGAGAAGAAACAGCCTGGCTGCAGAGGAGAACGACTGCTGGTATCCTAAAGTGCAATGGCAGATGCTTCTCTGGGCAAGAGTAGAAGGAGAGGAGTCTTTTCTACATTATGATTAATCAACATCAATTTAGGTCAGCATTCCTACAGAGAAAAGATGAACATTCCTCTTTGGAGCTTTGAACTCTTTTGCTCTCAGGGCAGAGACAGCTCCCATGCGTACAAATTACAAGAATGTTTTCAAGTACTTTTCATATCTCTTGTTTTTTTTTTTTTGTGTCCCCATGTGATGTTTTTTGGCCTCCCAGCTCATCCAGATGAAGATGACTAGAGGAAAGAAGATAACCCATTTTTGTTATTCAAACAGGTTTAATTTTGGTAAATGTCTTTTGAAAAAGGCTGCAAAGACAAAATACAGTTACTATAAATACTTAAATAACCTGCAGAGCCCAAAGGAGGATTTCAATACAGGCTAGAAGATACAGCCTTGACGGTAACATTTTGACCTTTAGGCTGTTGATAGAAAATGTTCAAAAAAGAATTTTAAAAAGTCTGTGAAAGCTTGTATATGAAGGTAAATATGCTCCAAAAAGAACGTACTTGTAGATGCAGATTTTTGGTGTGCAAGTTCTCACATTCGATATTACAAGTTCTCAGATCAAATCTACAAGTGTGTTCTTTTTGGAGCATATTTACCTTCATACTTGTAGTACCTCTCTTAAGGGTCAGGGTTGTAATTAGGGCTGTTTTGATTCATTTTAACAATGACCCGATTAGTATTATAATTTGTGGTTGCCAATCCGATTCACAATCAATATTGTTTCATGTAACCCTTGTGCTATCCTAGGCACTGTGACGTTGGGAGTTGGGTCATCTAGACCCACTAGACAGTGCACTAAACTTTTTTCTTCGATGATTTTTGATCTTCACTGGTGTCCATGGATTACATGAAATACTCTCCACCTTTATCCACCTTTATCATGGTAGAGAGAACATGTCAATGGTCATCTTGACCCCATGGGATAGTACAGGGGTTAGAACAATCCGATTTCACTGACCTAAAATCAATTCAGGACATCATTCAAAAATGTAACCAGTGTGACTCAGAGATAAATACCTGGATACTGAACAGTGCAGGTGACGTTTTCCAGATTTCCTGTATTTTTACAATTACGTTTGTGCAAAAAACAAACAAGTAAACAAGAATTAATGATACATCCATTCCCATTTTGGTTTCATGAAGTTCAGTCACTGTTGTTTTTACACATCAAAATAAAACAAAAGGAAAATTACTAGACCATTCTACCACACCGCATCTCCACGTCTTTGCTAAATTCAAGGTGTTTCCACACATTGGACTGGAAAGATTGTCGATCTTTTTTTTTTCATTGTTGCTGCCATCTCACATGTGTGTTGTCCAATGTCATGGGACTTGGTCGTTTTATGTGATTAAAAAAAAAAACTACGATGTCTCAATACAAATAGTATTTTCCAAGATCGATATAGTCAATTTATTTCATTTTTAAGCAATTTTTTAATTTTATAAATCAATTCAATTTGATCAAGAACTTTCCTCACACTCGTGGATCTGGTTGGATCATAGGAATATAAATCAATTCATCAATTAATTGTTGCACCCCTAGTTGAAACACTAGTGTAGAGTGTTTAGTCTCTTGAATTCACAATGAATTTGCTATGCATATGTTTTACCATGAGTGTAGGTAAAATTTGTCATAGGAATTTTTGGGGTTCACGTTGTCCACGTTGCTTCCTTTGTGTGCATGATGCGTAAGACTACAGACAGTCTAAACCATGCATTCTGTCAGCCTGCGGACCAATTTCCAGGCATGGGGATTGACAGTAAACAGGACTGATTATCTCTAATATCATCCACAGCATTCCTGAATGCTCAAATGAAACTTATAGCCATTTGGATATATTAACTGGAGCCAACTCCACCCAACTCAAGAATCTAAAAATGAGTGGAACCAAAAAAACTGAGTAAAAATCTGTCACCAATAAAGCAGACATTTGAACTTGAAAAAAATCAAAACATTTAATGCAAAAAATAAATGTATCTCTAGAGCAAAAAAAAAAAAAAAAAAAGAAATGGAAGGAACTAGACCATGGAGTATATGCATATGAAAGTAAAGTTTTATTTTGTTCTTTTAACATGGGAAAAATAGTTCTTTGAAAACCATCCTTCAGTGGTCATTTGAGGAACTGTTACAATGGATACTTCAAGGTTTGCTACAAATTTAGGAATAAAGGGTGGTGTCATGGGTGTGAAAAGCCTGTCAAGGCATTGGAAGCTTTTTAGTTGAGAAACGTTTGGCCTGATTTTAACGCTAACGGGCACCTAAACAGTGACTTGGAACGAGTACAGAGTTTCTGAGCGGCAATAAACTGTATTCTCATGAGTGGATTTCGCCCAAAATGGTTTGATATAGTATTTTGAATATCTGATTAAAAAAACATTTAGAAATTGGCATAATTGAGCTGCTCCACAAAATTCAAGAAGACTGCAACTTTTCTTTCTGGAACGTATCATTTCTGTCCCAATAAGAGAAATTAAACTTTGTGCACTAGACCGAACTTTGACTTCTGGAGACAAAGCTAGTTTGTGCTTTGACCTTAAAAAAAGAAGAAAAAAAGACACCCGATCATGGCAAGATCATTTGTTAGGACAGCACGAAAATCAAATTAATCTACCAAGGCACCAGTCAAACAACATATGTAAACGCTTAGCTTTAATATTGAAAGGAAGAACAGACTGTACTTTATATTTGTTTAGACGATCCATAGAAGCACATGGGAAGACGGTTTAGTGGTATTTTCATTGTCCAAAGAAGACTTTAAGAAATTAATTTATTCAAAACCAATGCTGCTCAAAAAATCAAAAAGCTTTACATAGAACCTTCAAATTTTACAATATACATGTAATATTATGAAAACAAAATGATAACTTGTAATCTATTGTTATCTGCTTTTTTCCTTTAGTATTCCATTTCATGAACATGTACAGGAGCAGAAAGAAGCAAACAGAGTACAGGATTGAATCAAAAGCGGAGCTCATGTCTGAAATGACTACAGCTAATCGGAGATTGGATAACACCAGTCAGTTTCTGGATTCCAACCTGCAACCTTGCCTCTATTTTCTGCTGTAAACTGGTTATTGTTTGTGACAACAATTTACACTCACCGTCTACAAAACTATGGCTGCTGTTTACTGTTTTTTCCAGATAAAGTCAGTCAATGTGACAAGTAACATAAATATAAACGTTAATGAAATACGTCCTCCCAAGTTTATTTTTATGTTCGGTTAGATTTCCTCATTATGAGCATCAGTCAATAGAAATAACTAAATAATATAAACAAAATACTCATTAATTTAATCTCCAGAGATACAAGTACAATAGTGCTGATTGAAGGGTCATCGTCCTCATCATCATCATCATCATCATCATCATCATGTGTAAATCTGGCCTTCTTTCAAGCATTTTCATTTCATTTTCATTTATTTATTTGTTCCTTTCATGAAAATTGATGTTCAAATGTTTACATGTTTCTCTTACATATTAAACATTTTCATGATTTTCATGAGCATCAAAGTCAAATAAACAGAACTCCTTCAAACTTCAACTTAATATAAGAAAAATCATCACAAATACCACAAAAACAAATGGAACAATAAAGGAACAATGTTTCTCATTTATAAAGGTTTTTTAATTCAAATTGGAAGAAAAAAAAAAAGGAAGAGGCTGCAGATGGACACATGGCTGTTCTTTCCTGTCATGTTGAGACACTGATGGAACATGTGAGGCCTCCACCAAGAATGCTGCTTTATACTAAAGCAAAAGCAAAAAGCTGAGATTTCCGCCATTTTTAAAGGCACAAAGATGACCACACTGTGTTAAAACATTACTAAGTCTTTTGTTCTTACACCCAGCTGCACAGAAGCTAAACAGGGACTGGGTTTTGTGCATGGTGTGGGCGTTTCTCAGAAGTCAGAGAGACGGAATGAAAACAATTAAGTAAATAATAAAACTTGAGAAATAGCTGGCCAAAATGATTATATACATGTTTATTTATTTAATAATTGTTAGAGCACAATGCAATGTGTAACCCTTGTGCTATCCTAGGCACTATAGCATTGGGAGTTGGGTCATCTAGACCCACTAGACAGTGCTCTGAACCTTTTTTCTTCAATGATTTGTGATCTTCACTGGTTTCCATGATTACATGAAATCTTTCCACCTTTATCCACCTCTGTCATGGTAGGAATAACACGTCAATCTAAGATGGCACAAGGGTTAAATACAGCCATTAAGGGTCAGTAGGCATTAAAGTAAATTGGGAGCATCGTTGGTACAAGAAACTAAAGCATCACATCGCCATGACGACACAAGCCACCACAATCACTTTTAGAGTCCACCTAATCACACACTTTAAACAGGACAAGCCTAACTATTGCTGCTTATGATATGAGTTGATTTCTGTTTGCTTTTATTGTCATACATTGTGTTTTAAACAGTGATTTATATGCTTGAGTGTGAATAAATCTACTTTATACATAAATGAAGAAAAGAATCAAATACAGAAAAAAAAAAAAAACATTAGATTAGATCTTCTGTTACTACTTCCTAAAGGTTGGATGTCATTTTTGACACTGCAGTTGTGAATCTAAACCTCCAAAAATGCTAAATTGAGTCAAATTGAACTAAGATGTTTGGTCAAAAAATGTCTCTGCTTCACCTGTCATTAAACACAAATGTAACCTGCTGCACTTGAAAAGTCCTTGAGAAATACTGGTTCTGAAGTAGGAATATTGAAACTGAGCATCATCAGAAGGTGATGGCAGAAGCTATAAAACGACATTCTGAACCTCAATAAATGTACCGCTGCAAAAAACGTCCCTATCATCATTGCTAATGCTTTAAAGGAGGTGGAGAAGACATTTCTAGAAGGACAAGGTCCCACACAGAAAGAGCCACTCACACACTAAAGTGTAATAATGCTCAAGAGACAATTAAACGCCTCTCTTTGTGGTGTGAGATGAAGACGGGCTTCACCAAGAGAGTGAATTGTTGTACCACAGAGTTAGTATGGGTGATCCTCTGCCCCAACCTAAGAGGAAACCACCCACATGAAGCAGTAAACAACACAAATATGATTTTCTATTCAGGTACAGTAAAAACAAAAAAATCTAAATTTCTGCGCTCTTTGAAGACAAAAGAAAAGAGCAGCCATGTTTAGTCAATAAACTATCAATACTTGCTTCCTCCCTCAGCAAATCTTTCCATTTTTGCCTCACAAATACGCTATCCCCCTCCTCTGCTTTGCTAACAGGGGTTTCTCCTCCCAACCTGCTCCCCCTCGTATCCCCTGGGCCATTGGGATTCATTACAGGTCGAGCTGATTCATGGCTCAGTCTCACATCATTGCAGAGCTTGGTGGGAAGCTTATAAATCTGCGGCTACACAGCGGTGCGCGCACAAGCGAGCACACGCACACTTCTGCCATCCAATAAAACACAGGCTGCATGTGTACATCAGCATATCAAAGACAAGGCTGTATGAAGATAGAGGCTGAGTCCGGACACACATTATTACCACACTTTTGTCGCAGCAGGTCGTTCCGCCCACACTTCTGCCGGCTTCACGCTGGCTTGTGTGTCTTGTTCCATTGGTTTGCAAAGAGCGGCTCCCAGCTCCATAACGAGTAGGGGGCTTAAAGTCCCAATGTTGCACAGACACTGCAAATAATGATTATTTTTCCATCTGTGTCTGTGTGTATGTGTATGGGAGAAGGGAAAAGAAAGATCAATGGTTGCAATGTAGTGCATGAAGCAGCTGCAGCAGAAGCACAATTTATGTTTGTATGAATTTATTTTGGAAGCATTAGACATAGCTGAAATATAAATTATTTACTGCATTTCTATGAATTTAATAAAGTCCCCTGTGTGCCCACAAGGTTACAACCAAACTCCAGAATAAAAAGATCGATATCATTATTAGTTTTACCAGGGATTTTCCTTTTTACCTTTAATTTAGATTAAAAGTCTGGATCATGGCAAAAAGCACTAAGACAAAGGTTTTATGTGACTCAAGGGAGGACAGAGGTCAGCGTTTAGATTATTTCAGTATAGGGAGCTGAATTTATGCTGCAATGGCGGGAAAAACAACTCAGGTTTTCTTTACATCGGGTCCTTTCACTTCTACCTAAACTACAAAAAATCCTAAACTTTCTAAAAAATATCAGGGGTATTTTTTAAATTGCAACAGGTTCCCAAGTTTTTTGTCCCTTTATGCTACATTCACACCCCCCTCAGCAATGTACATTCAAGTGACCGATTTCAATAAAAAGTCTATTTAAATGCATATAAATGTGCATTCCAGACTTGCGCCTTCAAAACTCTCATGTTCCTACCAGCTTTTTAAGACCGTTTTCAGGCTCTGCGTACAACATGTGTTGACAGTTAAACCAGTTGAACTTTGACCAAGCAGAGACTTGGATTTGGTGGTGACATATGGATGGTGGTCCTTTTTTATTCACTGAAGTGTCAACTGTTTGAAAATCCATCATTGGAGTAAAAATTAATAATTGCAGTTTGTGCCTGGCCAGAATTATATGACACCAAGTTTTTCATACATTGGAATAGTGCTGTGAAAGAAAAAGCCTGCAAGATTCCTGAAATTTGCACCGCTTCGACATTTTACACCAAGCCTCTTCCAAATGTAAGCACCGGTAGTATCAGGTAGGGACAGTGCAGTGTGAAAGCACGTTCTTGAATGGGTGTCACATGCCTGGTGTGAATATAGCATTAGACTTTATTCATTGTTTCCAATGGAAGCATCAAATGATAGCTATTTTGATCTATTTTCAAAGCATTCCCAGTGGTCTTTTAATACAAGAATGCTGTTTTTAGGCTATATCACAAGTCTGTGTTGCTTTCAAGGACATAATTTCTGTAGAGCAGCAGGAGTTCATCAGAAATTTGCCTCTGAGTTGGTGGAAGCAAGCCATCGCTCATTTCCCATAATCCCTTTGTTTACAGTCTCTCCTGCTATCTTACAGACCCTCACAACCCCAACCTAACATTGCTGGTGAAACAAAAATAGCGAGCCATATTGGAGCAATCCAACAATACAGATTGGAGCCAGATGCAAGCTCAGAAGAGGAAAACAAAGATGTACATGGATCTATTTGTCTGTAAGCAGATGGATTAGAATGAAGCAGAGCAGAGAGCCTTTGGCTGGCTGTTTGTAGTTTTTACATAACTACAAGCTTATTCCATTGGCATTATTTCATCTGCCAATTCACCACGATTTGAATAAAGAAATAGATAGAAATGCAGCGTTTATCCTCATTTTCTTTATGTATGTCCTCCATCATGAGAAAAATGCTACAAGAACAACACTCTTTTTCTACACAATTTACCAATATTTATTAATTCTTTACCCTTTTCCAACATTATCCACGTTTATTTTGTTTTTCTAAATAAGCACTTTCAAGGGCAGTTGCAGCAGTTTATGATGTTTCATTAATATTTGGGACTTTTATACATTCTGGGATGTTCTGCAGCTAATTCAGCATAAACAATTTAACTAGGAAGCTTTGAGAAATGTGACAAACTTTTTAGCTTTTTTTTTTTTGTTTGGCTTTTCATGGTTATGTTTCAATTCTTTGAACTAATTTAGAATTTGAAAATGAAAATAAAGCCTTAACAATCATTACAGCTTTTATAACACCATTATAATTTCTGCAGATCTGCAATAATTAATCTTGCAGAACTGTTTTTTCTTTATCTTCTTACTTTGGTGCATTGTAAATTAAAACCATTACATAAAATTGGAGTGTAGCAGGATTGTGTGGGTGTGTTCGTGCGTGTGTGTGTTATTTCTTTTTGAAAGAATAACTGTGGGGAATATGAGCCAACTGATGTCTCGACAGGGTGTGCCAGATCTTAAGGAGATGTAAACAGAGAGAGTCAATGTATCATCCTGAAGTCACTGAGCTCACCGAATGTCTCACACGTCTTAAGCACCACCTACACACATCCTGTGCGTCTTTTTTCCTCTCCGTTACACGTTCCCTTACTCCTTTCACTTCCTATAATTAACCCCTCCCTCCAACTTCTCCCCTAAGGCTTGCAGAAATGTGTGCCAAAGCTCTGAAACACACATTTTCTTTTGCTAAAAAGCCCCTGCAGACTAGCAGTGCTCTGCACACTCGCCAGCATAACTCTGATGATTTATTCTTTAAGAAATGCATCGCACCGTCCAAAAGATGCAGTTTCTGGAAACAGTGTTAGGTCTGAAAGAGGTACATGTGCTCATACAGATGCTGCTGTATTCATATATGACACTCATTTATAGAAACACAATAACTACAGATCATTTCGAGTTTTAGCACAACACCCTATGCCTGTGCAAAACTTTAAACAATCTTCCTTCGAAAATTCCTAAAAGTTCAAATGACACATGAATTAAAAAAAAAAAAAAGTTCTACAAGGATAAATCACAATATTCATTGACCACAGTGAATTTTAGATATTTATGAATCCATTCTGACCAAAACCTAAACAGTAATGCCTTGGTTTAACAGTACAATTGCCTGTTGTTGTTTGTTGATGTAATATCACAACAAATTGCTAAAAAGCAATAGAAATCTGAGTTTTTTTTAATGTTTCTGATATATTTCCTAATACATTCTAACACTAACTGTTGATGTTATTTATGATTTTTTTCTTTTAAATCTGCTATAAGCATCTGAATTTTGTGATAAAGGAATAGAAACCCTTCCATTGGAAAAAAAAATGACTGATCTCCGTGGTTGCTAAACTGTAGCTCAAAACTTAAAATGGTTTTAAATTAGAAGCGGAAGCAGCACTGGGTTAGCATTTTACTCCTTAGTCCTAGAAGCAAATTTTGAGCTCCAAATGTTTAACAAACTAATCAATAATATGTAAATTGACTTTTCAAAGCCTTTTTTTAAGGTTTGCAACTACTTTTATTGGTAGTTTTAAAATGCAGCAATCAGATACCTGTATAATTTGGCTAAATGTAGCCAAAAATTGTCTTAATGGCTTGATTGAATATTGGACGACAAAGTCCATCTATTCTGGCAGCCTCTTCACTTCAGCCGTATGTTAAGACTGCGTTAAGATTAACAACATGGATGGAGCTTACGTCAGCTGTATGAAGGTATTTCATCCCACTCATGCCATCAGTTTAACAGACACTTCAACATTTACAAAGAAATATGCAGCCAAATGTGATAGAAGGACCATAAAGCACATAACAGCAACCATAAATAATGAACAAACAGCTGTAGAGGTATGAGAGTTGAGAGTGACAGCGACTTCAGGAAAAGCTCCAGAAATTATAGAAGGGAGAAAATGTGAAGGTGAAAGTGGATATTTTTTCAAGGATACCACCTCAAATGACAACAAGAAGACATGTAGAGGTTTTAAGATTGGACAATAACTGTAGGGCTTATAAGATAAGATAAGTATCTTTTTCTTATCTTATCTTATCTAATAAGCCCTAAAAAATTTTTACATGAACTACTGTAGGTTCACATGCAAAAAGTCCTTTCCAAACAAGCAAATTCTAAATGATTCTCTGGAAAATGTGTTAAGTTTTGATGTAGCAACAAAAAGATTCTAGTTCACGTCCAGATCTCATACTGTATGGAAATATGACTTTAACTCTGGGAAAAATAAATAAATAAATATCCTGATCTGATAGATATTACCAAAGAATATTTTCACAACCTATTAAAAAATGTTTTTAAAACAAAGAAAAACGTATCTTTAACTATTCTTAAAGTGGAGTAAAAAGCTGGTTAGTCACTTTTGACATCCAAATCCTCCAGGAAAGTTTGGATAAGGGATTTAGAAAACTGTAAATTGGAGCAAAAATTCCAAACCTACTGGAAAAAAAAAAACAAAAAAAAAATTTAAAGCCCCACTCAATTGCAAAAGTGTTGGGGTGGTCTTTTAATGATGATTATGCCATTTTTAGCCAAAAAAAAAATGTGTGTTCTTGGACATAGTTTCTATGCTACAGCTGCATTAGTTCTTAAGAATTTCACCTTTACGTTGTGGGCAGGACTAACTTGGCACAGACTTGGCCCGCCCCCATTTCCCATGATCCCTTTGTTTACACTCTCTCCCGCTAGATTATAGCCCCTTCCAACTCGAAAAATGGCTAGCAATATTGGAGCTCTCCGTACAGTTTTGAGTCAAAGTCCAGCTCAGACGAGGAAGACAAAGACGTACATGGATCTATTTGTCTGCAAGTGGATGCATCTGCAGGACGCTTGTGGCCTGTTTATTGTAGTTTGTACGTTGCATCTAGTTTTTTTATACAACATTTTTGCATCTGCTCCTGATTCACTACAATTTGAATGAAGAAAGATTCAGAAATTCAATTTTAGACTTAATGAGAAAAATCCTACTAGAACCTGTTAAAAACAACAAAAACACGATTTTTGTTGGAGTGTGTCTTTAACCCTTGTGCTATCCTAGACACTTTAACATTGGGAGTTGAGTCATCTAGACCCCACTAAACAGTGTGTTGAACCTTTTTTCTTCAATGATTTGTGATCTTCACTGGTGTCCATGGATTACATGAAATCTTTCCACCTTAATCCACCTTTATCATGGTAGGGAGAACACGTCAATGTAAGGGTGGGGTCATAGGATAGCACAAGGGTTAATGAATGTTTATATTCCAGTGATTTAACAATAGTCTGGCTATGTAAATCTAGTCAATGTATAATATTCTCACTTTTCATTCTATTTGTATTCAAAAGTTTTTCACCTATTTTCACTTAACTTCCTTACAAATCTTCCAGAGGTTCACATAGATATGACCAATTTAAGATTTCTTGTTTTTGTTTTCAGTTTGTAAGATTTTACGGTAGTTTTATAGACCTCTAATGTGTCACCTCACATTGTTTTAACCCTTGTGCTATCCTAGGCACTTTAACATTGGGAGTTGGGTCATCTAGACCCACTAGACATTGCTCTGAACCTTTTTTCTTCAATGATTTGTGATCTTCACTGGTCTCCATGGATTACATGAAATCTTTCCACCTTTATCCACCTTTGTCATGGTAGGGAGAACACGTCAAAGAAAGGGTGGGGTCATCTAAGATAGCACAAGGGTTATAGAAAGTTTATAATTTCCAACCCACAACTACTTTCTAGAGTTTTTGACTGACAGCTGAGAAAAGAGTGAAACCAAAGCTACTGTAATGATGAAAGAGGAATCTGTTTAAGAAAATAAAGCTTATATTTTTGTACAAATTTTTGGAAACTTCCACTGAGGCCTTGAGTCAGCACAAAAGATGTATGTAGATGATTTTGCGGCCCAAAGGAAACAACAAAACGCTGTGTGGGCAATAAACGACAGAACACACCATCATGCGGGTGGAGAAAGCGGAGACATAAAAATTGAAGGGGGAAAGGAAAAAAATAGGGCAGTAAAGAGATATTAAAGCAATGCTTGAAGAAGAAATATTGCTGAAATATTGCAAAGGCTGGGCTTCATACAGAGAGCTGCAATGAGGCGAGAACGCAGTACTGATTTGTGAAAAGCCTTTGCATTATGCAGGCTGATATTAAACGGCTCACACAGCCGACAGCTGTAATGGAGGAGCTTGCAAAAAGAAATATGTGTGCGTTAAGGTCTGCTTTATACAGAAAAAAGTCCAATCCACAGTGAATATGGACAGCAGTCGCATTAAAACAAGAAGTGTTCATTAAAACCAGGATGTGGACGTTTTTGAATGATCCCCTTTTTGTGGTATCCCCTTTATTTTTATAAATTTCTGCAAACATTTCTTCAAGTATGTTTTTTCAGATGTGATTATTTTACTTTTCAAACAATTAAATGGCTAACATCATCAATTACTCTAAAAATACTACTGGTACTTTCTATAGTTCCTTAAACATGTTCATGTTTTTGTGGATGTGGATGAAATGATGGATTATACTTTCAAGCACATTTTCTTTCAAAATAAGAAGTTATATAAAGCCGAAAACAAACCTATTTTATATTCTATTAAACCTAATTATAAAAAATGTAAAAGGAAAACTAGGCTAAGCTTTTACCTCTCCGTGCTCCTCCACTGCAATTGTGGAATTTAAACTTAAACTTTTGCTCAATTTATACTTTTTATTGTGTTTTTATTAGCTTTATTTTGATTTGGAAGTTATTTTAATTTGCAAATTTATCAAAAAGAGAATTGATCATATATCTTTGCAAAAGAAAATATACAGATACGACAAGTTTTATTTGCTTCTGTATTATTTTTTATAGAATGTTAAGGTCATCTACACATTGATAGATACTGCACAAATTCAACTCTGCATTAGATAACAAGTTAACAGGACCCCTGGTATATTGTCTGTGCAACAATAATACCAGCCTAGCCCTCAGAATTGAGGTAAAGGACCTCATTAAATAAATACATGTTTATTTGGTCTTCTTTTTGTTGAAGCAAACTTGAATTGGAGTTTTGAAACGTTAACACAAAATTTATCAATGTTTGCACACGTCTCAGGCCTGGTGAAACAAAACTGTCTCTAAATACGATTTACGACTCTTTCCATCACATTTTCTCACCTTAGCAAGTGCGCTAAAATTGGCATAATGGAGATGCCAACATGAAAAATGTGCATAGGGGTATGAAAATTACTACATGTGTCTGTCATCTCAAGATATAAAGAAACATCTATTGTTTGCTCTTATGCTTTCAAACTTACCCAGAGGGATTTCACCCACTATCTGTAACACTTTCAGTGCAACTCTTCAGTATGAGTTAAGAATTCTTTCACATGACGGAGCCACACAGTGCTTCGAATGAAAAGTTCCAAGGATCACAATCAAAGGGCTAGAGAAATATTCCAGAATAATTTAGAATGGATCAATGTCATTTATAGTTACATTTAGATGTTTTTTTTTTTTATGGAGGTAAATAAAGTTTGTTAATGCCACGTTCCTGCTGTTTCACATTGTCTAAAAGGTTTGCACATTTAAAAATAAAAAGAGGGATATTTTATGATTTTGCTGTCAATTTTTATTTTATGTTTATTGTTCATCCGTCTGTCAAATTGTGGGTTACGCAGAAACACCAGAGGTAAACTGAAAGTAATATGGTTCTGTATGGCAAAAAACACACTTTTAAAACTGTTTGTGTAAATAAAATCAACTTTTAATGGTTTTTTTTGTTTCTTTTTTGGCAAATAAGAAGAAATATAGCAAAAGAATAGCTTTTAAAGTAAAAGCAAACAAGTTTTGTCACCTAGCGGCCAATATTTGTCTACAAAACATGTAAACAAAAATGCCAGTTTTCCGCTCAACACAACAGCAGATGTGCTTTTTGCACATCATCTATAAAAAAAGGAATAAATAAGCTATAAAAAAAATTTCACCACCCACTAGGGTATAAATTTAACAGCTGAATCCCATGTTGAAGCAAGGTGAAAACAGCAAACCAGGTAAACAAACGGGTAACTAGATTATCCATGAAACTAAAGCACCTCTTTAGATGTTCTCTGGTCTGCCTGGATGAAGACAGTGATACCCACTGAATGCAGAGAATGTCAATATCTGTTTGTGAATCACGGGCCACATTAGACTCATGACCTTTGGGCCAAGTCATCAGTGCTCAAGCTAGCCCTGACTGAGCCCAAATGTCATTAAAGTCTTTATTTTTCCTCAATACAATCTGAAACCCCCCAAAACAGACTGATCAGGTTGTTTTCTTCTTACTGAGGCTGTCAGGGTCTTTCCTGCTCACAGTCCATGCATGTGGCCGCCAGAAAATGACTGGGTTATCCTCAGTTTTAAAAGATAAAAAGTAGGTCGCGTAATCAATACAGCAGCATCCCTCAGGCCAATGAGGCGATGATAGATATACCTGCCAAGGAGCTGAAAATCCCAGCATAGAGCTTTATCAGTGTAACAAACCGTCTGCACGAGTTCAGCACCCAATGACATAAATGTCTCCACCGCCAGATTCCTTCAATGTGTATTGGATGTACTCTGGTTTTAGGATACAACACAGAGTGTAAATCAGAAATGATTACAAGGTAATTTTCCAGGTGGACTCGGTTGTAAGGATGTTGAATGTGCGGTGTCTGCAGGTCGTACGTTCCTAGACGAAAATTGAACGCTAAATAAATCCATCTTGATCAAATCTGTGTCAATATGTATTTACAAAACAGGGAAAGGGGCAGAAAGGGCAAAAGTGGTGTTCAAAATATAACCAATGTTTCAATCTTAACTCGCTAATCTAGCATAAAGTGGCACAAAGTTTTTGACAATATTCTAGCTTTTTCCAGTAATTTTCAATAGTAAACAAAAACAAAAGAAAATTTCCAAAACAATAGTAGTGAGGTGAATATTTTGCCATAAGAATGGTTAAATAACTGAAAGTATGAACCAGTAGGAAAAACAATGAAAGATAATTACGAAAAATATCTAAGAGTATTCTCGCAATAATAATAAAGACTCCTAATGTTAAGCATAGGCATGCAGGATAAGACAATTTTACTTACATTAAACTAGCTTGTGACTATCTTATTATCACAACATTATGCAGCAAAAAAAAAAAAATGCTGAACAAAATTTTCCTTCCAGCGTAATGAGCTCTGTTAAAATAAACCCCAAACTTCCCATCATGTAAAGGGAACTTATAGCACTGACTTCTCTTGCCTTTTGGAAAAGGAAATTGGGAAACATTAAAGAAAAATCAACTGCAATACAAGGTTAACGCAACAAAAATTCTTTCAGTAGTTTAAGAGTTCATCAGACGCATTGGACCATTGGCTGGTGATGACTTTAAAATGCACTCCAAAACATGGAGCAGGAATATGGCTGTTATGTATAGCCTGTTTCTTTTTTAGAATATGCAAACACAAACCCTGAGTAACATCAAAAGGATTTAAATTTCCAAAGAGCACAGTGATATGATTAAAACATTAAGGAATGCAGGATGGCTAAATGAGAAGTGCAAGACAACAAGAGGATTAGTGCAAAAGCAGTAAATAGGCACTCATACCCCACCCCATTCACTTAAACATCTATTCCCCTTAGCTGGTTAGTAGCTTGGATATATTAGCAACCAGAACATCGAATAAAGGCTTCTTTCGGCATGGATAATCTAGCAGCAAAAGCATATTTGTCCTAATCTCATTGAAGACGCACTCTGATGAAAAAGGTGTTTTTTGGGAGTTTTTAACAAGTTCTTGTGGCATTTTTCTGATGACACATTTCTGTATTTTAATTTATTCAAATCATTGTAAATCAGAAGCAGATGATAAAACACAGTTTGAAACACCTTATTTGTGACTAAAAATGGAGAACTCTCAGCAGCAGGGAGGGGCAATGATCCCACCTAAAACTTTGATTTCTGATGAACTCCTGCCGCTCTGAAGAAACTATGTCTTAGAAAACAATACATATGTTAAGATTTGGCCTTAACAATGGCATAATATTAACTGAAAGACCACTGGGAACGCTTTAAAAATTGAGTGGGACTTTGAAGTTTTTATAAAACACAGAGTTAAAAACTGGATTTTTTGTTTTACCTCTGTATCTGTTTTTTTCAACACAACAAAATGCAGTTTAAAAAGGACGAAAAGCTGGCATTGTCTGTTATTGCAGGTACGCTTTTTTTTCCTGAGGTATTAGATCAAAGTCAAGGAGAAAAAAATGTTTTTCACCAAAAAATATGTCTAAAAACATGATGCTACTGACTTTTTTCATTCCTAGAAATGTTCATGACAACTACACTGGTCAAAAACATGTTTGGGATATTACGAGAAAATATAACATGAAAAACACAGAGGCTCTGTAAGAGAAGAGAAAGGACATTTCAAACTCTTTTGTTCACAAAAGAAAAACTTAATCTTCTGAGTTGGAATTTTGCTGTTTTCTTTTAAAATAATACATTCAAAGTCCATAGGTTCATACCTACTTTATGCGCATTGTCTGCACGGCGCTCTCAATAATTGGCATTGGCATCCATCACAGAAAAATCCATGTCTTTTTCTACTTCCCATCAAGGCCTATTAATCAGTTTTGGTCTGCCTTTGGCTTGACAGGATCCATAAGGATCTAATGCTGCAGATCAGAAAGCCCTCAGATCAAAACAAAAGCAAATAAAGCTCTCTGCTCCGATGAGTCTTAACTCTACAGTCCCATATGAAACCCTGAGACATTTACAGACATATAAGCACTGTTCCTGCAGGGGAAATAGAGATATGGCAGTAAATCCATTCTATGTATATATTAAAAAAATGTCCTATGCCTACTCATGTTTGCATGATATGGACACCTAGAAACTTTTATCCAAGAGGCATTAAAAATCTAATATTTTCATAGTAAAGCTGAACATGAAAAGTGTCATTTCTATTTCAGTTAAAACGTGTAAAGGTTCAATTCCATTTTATTAAAGTTCAGCAGAGACTTTGCTGAGCCAAGATTTCCTTCGGGGGCAGATGTGTCAGAAAACAGATGCAAAATAACAAGAAATTTGATTTTTCTGAAAGATAATAGCAATATAAAAAGAGGATGGGGACTAAGATAGAGCCCTGCGGGACATCAAAACCTGGTGGGGATTTATAAAAGGTATTGCTGAAAAAAAAAATAAAAGCTCATGACTTAACCAAAATCCTGATCTAATTACATGATCATCGGTATTACAGTACATCATAAAGCATCTGGATGATAGACTTCTGGAATAAGCTAAAACCATCAGAAATATTTAAAAGTCTGAATGGAACTTTCAGAGATCTTTTAACTATAGCTGTGAATAGACAACAAATTCAAAAGTTCATTTTCTTTATCTCTTCTAGAAAATATACATATTTCATCATCAGTGACGTGCGGTGAGGTTAATGGCTGGTGAGGCACTGACGTCATCAGTCAGATTTACAAACATATGAACCATACTGTGTCACTTATTCACCATTTGATTGACAACAGTTAACGTGTTTGTTTAAAATATCATTTCAACATGTTTTTTTCGTATACAAACTGCAGCATAGTAAAAAGCACAAACCTTATTATCGTCTTACCTTTACCAGTAAATAAAGTCCATACACCGCTCCTTATGAAGAGAATGACTTGCCGCTTGCTATCACTTATTCTATTATTTTTTGGCGTCATAATCTCAGGGCTCACCGACGCCCCCTAACATGAGGCACGAGAACTGCTGGCCTCACCCAGCGGCTTTTTTGCCGGCGTTTAGCGCTCAGCACAAGAAACACGTCCCTCACTTACAGTTATTTATAAAAACAAACACTGTACATCATATACATCTGCTAAATTATGTAAACTCAGCTCATATAGTACAAGTGATTGAACTGACATACAGAGAGACAGCAGTACTGTCTGACATCATAGGTATTGCGCAATCCAAGGTGAGGCTCAGCGGGCTGGTGCCTCATCGCACGTCACTTCTTAGTATCTGAACGGCAAATTCAGCGATTTTGAAAAGAAAAAACACCTAAAAATGGTACATTTTAATGGAAAATGACTGCAAAGCACAAATTAAATTAAATGATTAAATATAATAATTGAATTTATTTTTTCTCTTTTCTTTATATAGTGACAGGTGAGGCTGTGCCTCACCTGCCTCTCCTGACAGCACGTCACTGTTCATCATCCAAAACATTACTGTTATTATTAACAAATACCTTGTTGGTTGTTTCTTTTGAATGTTATCAAATGAAAATGACATTTTAAAGTAATATAGTTGATAAATTCAAATCAAAATTTAACCCTTTACTGGAGATGTCACCGTGCACGCCATAATAACACGTGCTCTTTGTCATACCGTAACTCCTCAACCATTCACGCGATCATGAATCAGCTAATTCTGATGCAGAGAAAAAGGGCTTTTCATAACAAATTTGCAGCGATATGCTACACAATACTAACAAGTGTTGCAATGGCTCAACGTCACTTTTCTCTGTGACAGAATCGGATGAGTTAAGTTGAATGGGTAAACGCTTAACTGCTGTGCAGTGTTACATGTAAGTGAAGGGCTGCTTTTCCCTGCTTCAGAATCTGCCAATTAATCCGTTAATTGGGTAGACGGTTGAAAAGTTAACAGTTGTTGAAATGTGTCAACACTGAAGTGTTTGAAGGATTAACTTAGTAAAGAAAGGAAACTTGAAGTTTGGAAAAACTTGATAAAAGAAAAAAACCTCGGTTCTAACAAAACAAATTAAATTCCAGTGGGACTTCGTGAAAACAAGGAACTTTGAAAAAGAAACCACTTGTATTATTGAGTTCATTGGATGATTTCATAGGATGATTTCTGCAAAAATCTCCAAAATCAAAGTCCGTCATTTACTCCTGCAGCATGCAAAAAATGATCGATTGGGAATGAAGTGAGTTGTTACGAGGAGAAAATAAATTGATAAACACTTATGCCAGGCTGGTGGGAAATCTGACCTAATTATAACACAGGAACCAATAAAGAGTTGTGCCTTTCGTCGACCAGCCTTCAGGAGCCTTTTGAGAAGATTCAACAGGTAGTACTCTACGTAATGTGTCAAAGGGTTAGATGGAACCACACAGAAGACCACGGGCAAAGACTTTGTACACTTGTACCTCTGAATTGAGGAGCGGCTCTCGGTATCTCAATGACAGATCCCAAACACAATGCAAAGGTTTTGCCGCTGTCCGTGCAAACCACTAAGTGCTTCTTGACACAGCCGTTGGCATGGATATAGGATACTATACATGCAGATTTATGATTTTCCTTTCATGCCACCACCTGCTGTGTGAAATTATAAACCGACAAATGCATGAGGTGGGTGTCTTGTGAGCCTGCAATGTCGGTTCTGGTGGGAAAACAAAGGTAGCCAGCAGCATTGCTGCACCATGTTGTTCCATAGATGAGAACAAAACTGTTTAGGGCAGCAGCTGTGGTGGCAGCTGCTCATGTTGCTGCAGAGCACCTTAAAATTTAACCGTGCAGAGCCCCAGCCAAGGCAGCTTCCTGTAATTCATATATTTAGGGCAAAACACCACTGCAATGGTTTGATCCTATCTGGGCTGTTTCGCAGCTGGGAAAAAAAAGGAATCCAAATTTGTTGCTATGGACACCATGACCACCCAAACTAAAAGAACTTCATCTTTGTGCACAATTGTTTCACAAAACCCAATTCCGTTCTTGTGAAAGAAAGAAAAAAGCACCCCCCTTTTTGTTTCTGATTCTCTTTATCCAGTCCGAGCTGCTGCGACAGCTGAAATATCGTGCCAGTTTCTTGCCTGCTTTCTGGCTCACAGCGCCGACTAATACAGTCTGGACTGACAAATACCAACATTATGCATTCCATTTGTCACAAAGCTGAACAATTGACTCCGGTAAATGGTCAGTGTGTTTTTTTTACATGGAATAATTGTTATTGCAGGAGTCTGCATGAGTGAAACATTAAATGTCAGCTCACCAAGCTCCCAGCTAATGTGGGTGGAAGCCAGTCAAGATGGTGATGCGCACACAAACTTGGCTAATTCACCCAGATGAATAATCGCAGTTAATATCAGTGATCAGGGAGCCTCGCTTTAGCAGCTTGTGCGTTTAATCAGCTGTTCCTTTCCGGGCTGATTAGTCTGAAAAGCAGTTTGAGATCTGAATTTAGAAGAAAAGAGAAAACAATTATCGTTTCATTTGCTGTCAATTAAAATTGAAAGGTTTCACTCAGTATGTTTTTTTTTATTATAATTTTTTGTTTTAATTTGAAATCAATCTGCTCCTTGCCTTTTTCTACCATTATACATGTTGTTTTGGTCAAATCTTTCACTGTGCCTGCAAAGACCCTCCACTGGTCTCCAACAGCTAGGTTCCTGCCCTCTTTGCTGTTATAAATTCAAACAGTAAGTGTATTAGAATCTCAACTATTTATTAAGAAAAGATTGAAACCTTTGGACAATGCGTTCCTCTAAAATCCAAAAATAAGAACTTGTCATGCTTTTTATCATGACTAAGTTGAACTAAATGTGTGAGCAGAGCAGAATGTCTCTAATCATCTTTGCAGTTGTGTTAACAGCACGCCACTGTTACAGCTGTGCTCTGGTTTCACAAACTGACAAAGTACAACAAGATTTCAGCTGTGTGTAAAATAAAAAGATGTTTTTTAATACAACATTTTCTTTTTTGGAGCTGATGAGTTTGTCATTTTTCTTTTCAAGTTTTTTTTTTTGTTTTCATTTTACCCTAGCAACAAGTCTTTATGGTTTGCTAAGCCCACACTGTTGCCATGATAACACTAGACGTTTCCAGATGAAGCCACGTTTGCATTTAAACATCTGTTCCAATCAGAAGATTCCCATCTTTGATGTCAAAAAAAGAGCTATGATTTATAACTTATGACTTTTGACATCTCTTCTGGAGTAACCTTCCAGGTCACAACCCTGGTCCTTTATAAAATAAACTGAACCGTGTTGTTCTGCATAAAATAAATGCTGAATATTTCCATTTTTTTTTCAAATGCCAATACAAACCATGAACTGCTTTTAGCTGAAGTTTGTCATTCTGGAAACGCCACTGAATTTGAAATTTATTGAGACATTTATGATTGGTATTCATTTTCCCTAATCTGCTCTCCTAACCTTATTAACCTGTCATTTTGTCCTTTAAATGATCCTTATCCTGATCTACAAAATTGAAACTTCTGCTTTTAGGAAGACCATAATGATGCTTGGTTCAAACGTCATTCAGCACTGATGTTTGCTGATCTTCCATCTCCTTCTTTTCTTTACTTTTCTGTCAAAAGGACAGGAAATTTTTAAAATCTCTTACTTTTTTTTTAATCTAAATGTAGCTTTTATTGAGTTCTGTTCATCAATTTTAGACATAATTTTAGGGCCATTTTACTGAAAAAAAAAAAACAAATCATTAGAAAGTAAAAAAAAAACAACACAACACATCATTTTATATCAATCATTTCTAGAAAAAAAAACTCTTATCTGTCTTGTAAGAAAATAATCAAGGAAAGTTTACAAAAAGAAAAAAGAATATAGTACTCAAGAAAAACTAATGGAGCTCTCTTAAAGAGATGTTGCTGATTCTGAGGAAGATCATGTCATGAATTTGAGTCCATTTAAACAATTAAACTACATAAAAAAATTCAGATCTTCTTGTAATTAGGATAAAATAAAAACACAGTAAATCAATTCTATCTTGTTTTACAATTTTTAATAGATTGTTTTTGTGTTTGCAAAATAAAGAAGCTTTCAATGTCTACTGCTAAATTCTAATGCAAATAAAAGTACTATACTAAAAACGCAAACAATATAAATTCTTAAAACAATAAAAACAATAACAGCTGCCTAGAAAAGTAAGTTCCCATGGGAAAAAAAAATTGAAACAAAAAGAAAGTGGGTTGAATTTTGCAGCCATGTTGCTCAAACACCATGTAGGTCCAGAATTTTCCTTCCACAGATATATATATCACAACAAAACACACATACACACCTGAACGTGACTTCTGGCTTTATGTACACATGCTAACACACCCAGAATCCCTGAAGCAGCAATCCAGGTGAAAAAGTAAACA
The DNA here is from genome assembly GCA_037389245.1 of Oryzias sinensis. Lineage (NCBI taxonomy): Eukaryota > Metazoa > Chordata > Actinopteri > Beloniformes > Adrianichthyidae > Oryzias > Oryzias sinensis. Next base: position 44,096,494 of record CM074488.1, on the reverse strand, counting down.
CACACATTAGCATCAGCAGGACGGATGATGCTCAAACAGAGGGGCTGATCTGCAGCACGTGCTGACGTGGCTGTTTGCTGCTCGTCATGCATACGTGTGCATGACAGTGAAAAATCCATACCTTTGCTTTAATGCTATTGACAAAACAATAAAGTGTGTGAGCTTATGTGAGGGAAAATGCAATGGAGCGATGGGAGTCTGGTTTCCAATAAGACAACAGCAATCAATGGCTCTCTGCATCCTTACCCCCAATCATTGCACAGGAGTTCAAAAAGTACCTGTAGAGAGTTTGTTTTTGTTTTTTTTAAGAAATGCACTCGTGATGAAAAAGAAGATGGTCAGATGGTAGATACCAAAGAAACTCTATAATTCAAAAACTTTATTTGCATTTTCTTCAATGGTGTCCTTATAATTGCCTTTTTCTTTATAATATTTGATTAAAATAAACACCACCACAGAACACTTCCCAAAGAAACTAAAAACTCACCCACTGGTTAGATTTAGTTCCAAAGATGAGCAGTTAGATTTGAATTAAACATTTAGTGATGCTGTTTTCCAGTCCTGCGATGGATCAGGGAACAGTCCGGGTTGGTTGCCTGACAGTGACAGAGATAGGCTCCAGCAACCCCTTGTTCCCGAATGGATTTAAGCGGGTTCAGAAAGTGGATGAATGAATTAGATGGTCTTTCTATGACACTTTCACCAACGTTTCAGTGCTAATTTAACAAAACCAAAGCTAAAACACAATTTACACAAACTGTTAAGTTCACAAAAAACTTTGCAAAGCCAAGTGGAAGCTATAGATAAACAGGTGGAAAATGTAAACACTGGTTGCTAGGGAAAATTTCCACAATTGACTGTGATGTTGACCTAAGGAAATGGGTTTATACTAGATTTTTCCGTGACATGAAAAAAGTATGACTGCTATCGACCAATCATGTTTGAGCAAAAATAGATTTGGAATTAAATGTAAAATGTCAAACACTTTTAAACTGTTTTAAATTTAAATATGTAAGACTTGCATTAGGTAATTTAAGATTTACTGTGGGTTGTTTGTTTTAGAAAATTAGGGAAATGCCAAATATTTTTGGAGTTATCCCACTGATGAGTTCTATGATTAAGTTTTTAATGTTTTATAAGATCTAAAAATTGTATTCACAATATTTTTTTTAGATCCTATCCTTCTGATATGTTTCACAAAGACACACTTAGGACGTCACACACCAAGAAATTATTGCTAAAAATGATGCAGGAGTCCAGCTCTAAAAAATCATAAAAGAGCAAAGAAAACAAAATCATTTGATATGTAATTATTATTATTATTAATATTTTCAGGCTTTTTATTTGTTTTGTTCTGCAGCATGTTCATATTTGTATAATTTTGACAGAATATATTTTTATGGAGAGCAAAATATTGTTCAATATTTAAGGTTTGCCTTGAGTTATTCCAGATAAATGTTCCCGTTTTTATTCATATTTATGTTCAAAAGTTCAGTATTGAATGTTTAAAAGGTTTAAAAGTTCAGTAAGTGTTTATCTGTGTCTGCCCACATCTAAAGCCTGTTTTTAATTTAGGCCCACTGTGTGACAGAGTTTGACCCCCCTCTAATAAGAGTCTGGAAAATTTATGCATTTTTTGCGTAAAATGGTGAAATAGAAGTTTTGGAACACAAAAGGATGTTGTCAAATTTTATATGAGTGCGCGGGGGGGGTTTGCTCTCCCAGTGAGTAAGTCAGTGTAGAACCGCCACTGCCTACCATGACAAAGGTGGATAAAGGTGGAGAGGATTTCATGTAATCCATCCATGCTATCCTAGGCACGTTAACATTGGGAGTGGGGTCATCTAGACCCACTAGACAGTGCTCTGAACCTTTTTTCATCAATGATTTGTGATCTTTACTGGTTTCCATGGATTACATGAAATCCTCTTCACCTTTATGCCCCTTTGTCATGGTAGGGAGAACATGTCAATGTAAGGGTGGGGTCATCTAAGATAGCACAAGGGTTATGGAGTGTGGTGATGCGTGATTATGAGCTGCAGTGACTGTGAGAAGAGGTTTTATTCAGATCCCTTCCCTTCCAAGGATTTTTTGGTCAAACTAAAAATGGCTGCAGGACTCGGCAGATTTATCTTTGTTTATTTTTACTTAAATAGGGGAAGAGCTGTTTGTTCGGGAGGTGATCTTGCGCGACAGCTCAATATTGAATCCCCTGAGACCCATAATTAGACTGATTCTACAAGTGAAACCACAATATAAAACAACCAACAGCAATGATAAATCTAAAGTTTAATGTTGAGGAAAAGATTTTAAACAACAAGTATTATTCATCATCATCATCATCCTACTTTTTTTATTTATAAAGCACCTTCCACCACAAGCCAAGGAGGCCCACAGTGCTGTACACATGGAGAAAAAAAACATACAAGAATTAAAGGCAGAAAACCAAATTTAGCATTCTAGAGACATAAATAGAAAAAGTTCAGTTTTCTCATAATTTCAGTATAACAAAAATGTAAAATTTTGTGTGTGAACGGTTGTTTTCTATCTAAATCAGCTGGTAAGGGTCAGCTGATTGAGGCCTGATAGTGTTTTGGCTAATCAGCTGAGACATATAAAACCCATGGGCAGGTGGAAGAGAAGACATGTCCTGGGGCAAGTGGTTTCAGTGGAGAATGGACCGTCATTAAACTGCTGTACTTGTTCATAGTCTTGTCACTTCTTGAATTGTTTACTGTAATTCCCTCCTCTTTGGTTTGCCCTCAATCTCTCAAGAAACAGCAGCTTCTCCAAAATGTTGCAGCCCGCATCATCACCATGACTCTGTTATCCCACCACATTACACCTGTTCTCCTAAACTTACACTGGTTTCCCGTAAAACAAAGGATTAGTTTCAAGATTGTGACGAAGTAGCGTCACAGGTTGCAGGACAGAGCCTGAACATGAGCCTTAGTTGTTTGTTTGTTTTTCTCTTTTCTCCCAGCCCAGTAACAGTTTATAGTTTTGTGGGACAAATCATTCACATTTCATGTTTTGTTTAATTCTAAGGGTGCACACTTGGTTTTAAACAGAATCTCACTCACCATCAAAGTTTTCCGCCACCAACAGACCAAACCAGAGCAATGGACACATCATCATTTATATCCACAGGAAGTGACTTCACATGTCAGAATTGTTTTTTTTTTTTTTGCTTTGTTCCCCTTTTTGTCTAATTGATTTTGTTTCAAACCTATTTCTGTATTTCAATAGTTATTTTTTTTCTGTTAAATATCTGTAAGTTTGGAGTTATGTTGATGAATCTTCTAGTAAGTTGTTTTAAGGAATTTTTTGGATAATTGGCCTGTGGGAGGGGCATAGCCTTTATTAAGGCCCGTACACACCGGGACGAATATTCGCCAGGCATTATTCGCCAATGTTTTTCGCCACGTTTTTTGTGTTCACACCCAGGCGATTTTCACTGACGATGAGCCGAGCAAACATGCAATTTCATTCCCTGATATTAGATGGCGCTTAATGTAAAACAGAAATACTCCTGTACACAAGGTGGCGCTGCACAACTTTACGCTTCTTAAAGTCGCTTTTCACTCAGAAGAAGAGAGCAAGTATTTACGCGCTTGTCAGAATCATACAAAGAAAATGCGTCGTTGTGCACACTGACATTGCTGCCCTTTGTTTAGTCACGAGGCGTTAACATCAGCGAATATCGCGGGCAAAATTCGTCCCGGTGTGTACGGGCCTTAAGGGGTGAACTTTTCTCAGTTGAGAAAGAGCAGTCTTGGTTGCAGTGGTGGCAACAAGCTCTCCCAGAATCAGCTGAATTCTTTGTCTGATTATTTTTTTGGGGGATCAATAAAATCCCATTTTTTTAAATTTTGAGTCTGCTGTCTTGGCCATCTTATTTCCGAGTTATTTATTTTTTTGCTGCTGAGAAGAAACCCGTCACAAAGATTCTCCTCATAACCTTCAAAGCACTCCATAACCTGGCTCCACCCTAGATTTCTGATCTTCTGCACATTTCCATTCCCTCTCGCTCTCTCCACTCCTCTTCCTCTCTCCATGTCCCATCTGTCTATCTTGTCACTATGGGGGGGAGAGCTTTCAGTTGCTCCGCCCCCTGGCTATGTAATTCTCTTCCTCCAGATCTACACAATACTGACTGTTCAAATCCAAACTCAAAACGTATCTCTTCAAACAATCATACAATTAGTCCATTTAGTTAACACAACTTCTTTTTTTCTGTAGTTTTTCCTTATCCTGATCCTTGATGTTTTAACTTGAATTTCTTTATTCATGTTTTATTCTATTTATTTCTTGTTGATATATTAATCTGATTCTTTCTTATTTTTTAGCCTTGTACGGCGACCTTGAGTGACCTGAAAGGCACTTTAAATAAAATGTATCATCAGGATTTAAAAAAAAATTCTAACTTGTAGAGCACAGTGTCTTTTATTCTCTCTGTTTAGTGTTTCCCTATAGTTCAATTTAGTAACAACCCATTGGGTCACAACACATTGACGATGATATCATGAAAAAAATTAACACAAATGGGAAAGTAAGATTTTCCATATAAATTTTGCTAAAGTTTTCTTATTTTTATAAGCTGGTAATTGTTGCTATAATTGGTTTCAAAAGTGTCTTTGTTGCAGCAGCAGTTGGAGACACGCTTGTGTTGGGGGTGCCTTCCTTTGACTTGTCATCTCAGTTATCCCTGTGAGGAAATGAGGTCAGTGTGAAACTGTCAGTGTGGATAAAAGCACAAATCTATTTGTGTTTAAAAAAAATACATTTTTGATTGGATGCTTTGATTTGGGCGCAGCAAAAGTTGTCAAAACAGCACATTCAGTCAGCTAAATGACATATTGAAACAGGTTTCTAATAATAGAGATCCTTTAAATATACTTAAAATCCACATTTTGTGGACTCTTTAAGCTCCAAATCTACCATTTGCAGTCAAGTCGGGAGCAATCGTGGAAAGGTCCATGAATGCAAAAATGAACAGCCATGACTCACTCACACACTGTCAATAAGCGAAAAAACAAAAAAAACCTCTTACTGTGGTGATCTGTATAAACTGGGGAGGTTTCATCAGACTCTATTCTTGACCACTGCCAATCAACAGCCTTCCCAAAGCACATACAACACATAAGCAGTTATTGAAATAATCCTGTATTTTGTTTTACAAGCACCAAATTTAACATAGATGTACCCTAAAATCCCATTTCCGAAAAACATTGTTGCCATGAGAAAAATTTGGCCCCTTAGTATCATTTGAGCATTGTTACAACACCACAGCCTACCTGAGTATTGTTGTCCCTCCCACTTTGACCACAGTGTACCATTTTCTGATTGCGTCTTCCAGCACGATGTCATAAAGCTGGAAACATCTTAGACTGGTTTCTAGAACATGAGAATGAGTTCACTGGACGCATTAATAGCCCATATTGTTGAGACTGGGCCAAATAGATATCTAATATTTTTGAGTTTATGGCCGCTATTCTAAAAATGTCTGCAATTTTTGGATTTTTCTCGTGGCAAACATGATTTTCTGAAAGTGGGGAACCTAAAGTACATGCATGACAAATTTGGCGCTTGTACCACCAAATGCACAATTTGTCTGAAGTATCAACTTAACCGGCTCCACTAATATGGGGAAAACCAGAATATTCGCTTTGATGGAGAGATATGGAAATCATATTGTACGTCCCTTAGAACTAGACTTAGAGAAAACCTATAGTTGAAATGCAGTCTGAATGGAAATGTCACTTCACAGCCACTCCAGTGCTGTGAGAGCTGCTGCTGCTTCTGCTGTAGAACTATTGACAGACACAGGAGAAGGTGAGGGCAATTCAACATGTTTGCAGCTTTCATTTTCAATCGTTTAGTAAACAAAGTGATATTATTTTCTTCATTTTATTAATTTACCTGAGTTTGCATCCATAATGAAATACATGTGAAATCTACTAAAAGGATATTAAACCGGCAGTCTTCTATCAATCCAGCTGGTATTAAATTATTCAATGTTTCTACATTATAATCAAACAGATGTTTTCACTTTTCTTTTTACAAAAACTACCCAACTAAGGATCAATTTGAATATTCAGGAGTATGTTTTGTCTTCAAATAGGAGCAGGGTTGTCCTTCAGTGCTGATGGGTTTGTGCTGCTGGTGCTCTGAGCTGTGGCTGAGCTGCCTGTACCCTTGACCTTCTGCTGCTGCATGACTATCAATCTCTGTCTCCCCGAGCTGCAACATTAATGCTGGATGGGCACCGCTCTGACTCTGGTACACACCTGCACAAAAATACATAAACACAGCCATGCACACTCCAATGTTTTACCCCATCAGTATTAAAAATAAAACATTTATGAAGGTGGTCCACATCCTCTTTGGCTTTTATTTTAGCACATCAGTTCATTTGGAGTTTCCAGGCATTCACTCATGCATCGCTGTTTCGGTGTGGACTCTGTCTGGACTGTTGGTGAATGTGGCGTCTCTTCCTTTTTAGCCTTTATGCTGGGGATTCGCTGATGTGCTTGAGATCATTGCGCAGCTTCATGACTCAATTTCAGCTATGGCTCAATAGTCTTTGAGTTGATGCTCAGCCCAATTACTGTCCAGGTTCTGTGGCAGCAAAATGAGACACAATAAGCTGTGGGTAGCGATGAGAGCTAGCAACAATGGTCATGTGATCTATATTTGTTTGGTGCTTCATAAAAAAATCTGTGCACTGACTATGAAGTAAAGGGTTGGGCTTTCACCTTCAAAAAAACATGCAACAGCTGCAAAGGCTTTACAGTTTGAGCTGATAGGGCTTAACTTTGGGTCTGTTTATAGAAATTCCTAGTTGTTCAGTGGATTCATTATTTGGCTTTGTTGATCTTGTTTAGCTACTTGTGTTCATACTGTTGCCCTCATAGCAAACACAATGTTTAATTCTATACTTGATCAAATTTTCAGACCATGTGTAGCTTTAAATTATTAGTTTTCTCTGTTGCTGATGGAATGAATGATGACCAATATCGTGTACATGGTGTAAAGTTAAGATTGATTTATTGTGCTGTTCTAGAAACTTCTAGAGCAAAGGTGGGCAAAAAAACATCAAACTCATCTTTATTGCTTAGCTTTTAAGTAGTTTTTGATTATCCACATATATAAATTTGATTTTCTGGACTGCTTTTCCCTGTTTGTTCTTGTAGATTGTGTTTGTGAGTGTGTAAGGGGGCTTTCATTATGAATGCCATTCATTTATTTACCCATTTGTTTATTGTAAAGACCATTGATGTGTTCTGTAGCAGGAAAAGTATTCTTTAAGTAAAGTAGAATTTGAATTCCAGGTCTAAAAGGCTCCCCACCCCTGCAATGGTGGAGTATGCTTTGGTTTGGCAGAATTAGCTCTTAACAAGACGAAATCATTTAAGATGTAGAAGTCTAATCATTACCCTATCTCCATCTTCACCAGGCTGACATTGATAAATTGTTGAAGTCATTAAAATGTTTAAGATAACTCTTCCTTAACTAAGCCTCTCTAGAAAACTTACCAATTCACAGATGTTTGGTCTAACCCCAAAGTATAAGCCTCATTTTTCACCAAAACCTCCTCATTTTGGTCTTTGTTGCTCATATTACACTTCATCTGTAAATATCCAAGCTGCATTCTTCTGAACTTTATTAACCACCATGCTGACGAATGTCAGCACGAAAAAAGAAGACCACTCTGTTTCTATTAGACAGATCATCCCTGAGGCCCAGTCTGATGATACTGTCACCTTAAAACCGCTGCCTAATAGACGCTGACTGCCGACATTTGTCAGACAGGTCATGACATCGCGGCTTGAACCAACACTCTGAGATTATACCCAGTATTTCTACTTGTGAGCCTGTCGACGCGCTGGCAGACACTTTGCTCGCATTCAAAAGAGCAATGGGAGCTGTCTGCCTGGTCTTTCTGCCTGCCTGCCTGCCTGACAGCATCACACACAAAGATGCACAAATTTACTTTGGTGGGTGCCATGCATGCCAATGGAAAGGTGCAGAAAAAAGATGCAATATAGCAATCCAAGAACATAAATTCAGGTTTCCTCTTTGTAGACATAAAGAGGTTAATCCAGGCGGCCATATCACTATTTAACCTTTAGATGGAGGAAATCCTGGGTTACAGGGCACAACATATACAACGTCTTTACAGCTGGATCACACAGGTGTCAACAAAGGCGTCCTATAATCCATCACCCTGTTCCTTGACCCTCAAATGTCAACAGCCTCCTTCAGCCCCTCCTCCTTTATAATGCAACAAGACAGCACTCAACCAGCTCCATACACACAAGCAAAAGTACGCATGTTATTACCAACAGAAGGCCACACAGTGAATTTTGCCTTTATCATCACACGCTCGTGGTTTTAAGCTCACATTCTCACCATAAATTGGATGTTTAACGCAGCAAAAGGCCTCTCTAACGACAAACAATTCCCATGGTGAATACGGGAAACGTCTGCCACTAAAGCAACAAACTGCAGCGGATATTCAGAAAAAGAATAAACACAGGTTTAATGCCTTGCTCAAGGCCACATCAGCAGATTATCCATTTTATGCACAGCAGTTGTAACTGCTGTTAAGCCTTTATCTTTTACATTTGTGGTGGCACTTGTTTAATCATAAAGGTAACACCCCCAAGGCACTGGACACAGAAAAAAGAGGGATTCCATAAAAAAATGGAGATGTGGGGGACTGTTTACATCCCAGTGGTGTTTTTTAACCTTTTACAATAACTGCAGGAAAAAAAAAAAGATTTTATCTTAATAAGCGGCATTGATGTTATATAAACTAACAGCCTTCATTAAATTTGTCAAACTAATAGATTACAAAGGGCTTCGCAATTCATTTATTGCAGACAAAACTTGTGCTTCATGCTCTAAAAAGCTCAGATAAAGACCAAACTGTCATCCAAAGGAAGAAAAAATCCATATTTTTTTCTTCCATTTTCTGCACAAATAACAAAGCAGTCTTTCTTTTTTGCGCTGTATGAATCTTGGATTGAAGATGCTTTATTTAATGTGGCTTAATTATCACCTTTTCAGTCACTCAAATCACGCTGGGTCTGATTGCTGCCTATGTACAAATGGAGACTGTACCGCTCACTTTTCCACCCTGCTGATGTGCGTCTGCAGCCAGATACCTTAACAGAAAAATCCAAACTCAGAATTATGTTTTACTTTCCTTTTTTTGTTTCAGATTAGGCAGAGTGTAGACGTCTAAAGCTGCCACTTATAAAACACTTGTGCTTTTCTCTTTAGAGATAGTCAAAGAGAGGAAACATTCATCCAAAGTCTCCCGAAGTGCTTTCAAAGCTCTTCTTGAATTTATCTGCATGAAAAGGAGGTTCATTCGGAGTGTAATAACTATAAATATACAGCTTTTGAGCCAGTAGCATTTGCCTTTATCTGGCACTTCTTTCAGTGACTACCCCATACTGTTCTGTTTCCTTTTTTCTAACATGGTCTTTATTTTTGAGGTTGTTAATTCACCATGAAAAATGTTCAAACCTCATTTTACTTTATTCATAGGCTTTGTTTTGTTTTATTTTTTTTATGCATTAGACATTAATGAATTCTCTTTTTTTTAATATTCAAATGATCAAGACCCTGGGAGGAATAACAAAAAAGAATAATATCCTCTGTACTGCTGTATTTCATAAAACAAATGAGAACTCAACAATGTATTACTCAAAAACAGTGTCTGTCTCTGACTATTCCCAAAAAGACAGGAAAAAAAGGACTGTATTTTGTTCCCACATTTATTCAGTTGGATGGAAGAATAAGCATACTATTCTATTATTTTAGAATCACCTGTATCAAACTAATTGCAGTATTTATATGTCCACTCCAGTAAAAGTCAGAGAAAAGCAGTAGTATTTCATACAATTTGCCAGCAAATAGAAACTTTACACTCCACTTTTGTTTCTACTGCACCCATCATGCTGTGCTGTTTTGTCAGAGTAAAAATGCTGGTTTCCAGTTCCTATGCACTCTTTATCAGGGAGTTCCAAAAAGAGGTCCACTAACTGCTGTCATCTTTAAAATAATTATTTCACCAAATTAACATGGTTAAGAAAGCCTACTACTTTTGAGCGAGAACCATTGACTGTATAAGACAGGGGTGTCAAACTCATTTTCACCAAGGGCCACATCAGCATAGTGGCTGTCCTCAAAGGGCCAGATGTAACTTATACATGTAACTAAATTTAATGAAAAATAAACACAACTACTCCTTAATGTTAAATAATTCATTATTTATTCGTTATAACTTTTTAGAGGGACAATTAAAGTTGCATAGAAAACATATGTTTGCTCGTTACTCTAGCATAAATCCTTTTAAATTTGATTCTTTCAGGTTAGGTTATATTGACTGTGTTTAAGTCCTAATGTATACTTGCCCAATCCGTTATTTTAAGTCCAACTCCCCCTAGATATGAACAAATACACAACTATTTTTATTTTTTATTTTAAGAAATTAAAAACTTTTATGCTCTTGCGGGCCACATAAAATGAGATGAAATGAAATGAGAATGAGGCCACATTTGTCCCGCGGGCCTTGAGTTTGACACATGTGGTATAAGAGAATTGAGTGATTGTGAAGTCACACATAGAAAATGGATGCAAATGAAGTCATTTCAGTCACCATTTTTAATGTGATATGGACGTTGCCGTGTTGGAGCCAGTAAGCAGTACTCAGGAGTGAGCTTGTTGGGAGTCCACACCAATTTCACTAAAAGGGTTCAAATGTTTTAAATGTTCCACATCGGGGCCAGTAGCAACCACATGCTTTTATTTAGGCATCTGATTGGTCATTTTATAACTTGAATAACTTGCACTTAAAAACATATAAAATATTTTTTGGATAAGCAAAAATATGTTTAAAAAAAGTAGCAGTGCATCAATAGTTGTTCTGAAAAATAATTTCTGACTGAGTAACTGCTGTTTATTTATCTATAGAAGTCAAATTTGGCTTCTTGGAACCAGTGGGAACTACCTTTTTTAAATGTAGGGGAGGAAGGGTCACTCAGTTCAGTTCTTTATACAGTGTCAAAAGCACAAAAATTTTGTCTCACTTCAACCGGCAAGTACCTAATCTTCATGACATTTCAAACTGGAACCAGTAGATTATATAATACTCAAATTAAAACTGAAATGGAAAGTATCAATTTTATATAATTAGAATACAGCGGGGAAAATAAGTATTGAACCGTCAACATTTCTCTCAAAAAACATATTTCTAATTGAGCTATTGACACGATATTTTCACCAGATGTCGGCATCAACGCAAGTAATGCACACATAGAAAGAAATCCAAACATTTATGTCCATAAATGAAGTTATGTGTAATAAAGTGAAATGGCACAGGGAATAAGTATTGAACACGCTTACTGAAATTTATTTAATACTTTGTGCAAAAACCTTTGTTGGTGATTACAGCCTCAAGACGCCTCCTATATGGAGAAACCAGTGGAATACATTGCTCAGGTGTGATTTTGGCCGATTCATCCACACAAACTGCCTTCAAATCTTCAAGGTTCCGGGGGGCCCTTCTGTGAACCCGGATCTTCAGTTCTTTCCAAAGATTTTCAATTGGATTCAAGTCTGGTGATTGACTGGGCCCTTCTAGCAGCTTTATTTTCTTTTTCTTCAACCAGTTGAGTGTTACCTTAGCTGTGTGCTTGGGATCGTTGTCTTGCTGAAAGATCCACCCTCTTTTCATCTTCAGCAGCCTGGCAGATGACAGCAGATTCTGATCAAGAATGTCTCGATACTTTTCTCCAGTCATTATTCATTCAATGATTTGAAGTCTACCAGTACCACATGCTGAAAGACAGCCCCACGCCATGATGCTCCCACCTCCAAACTTGACTGTTGGTATCGTGTTTTGGGGGTGATGTGCGGTGCCATTTTTCCTCCAAACATGTGTCTTATGATATCCGAAGAGTTCAATTTTGGTCTCATCTGACCAGAGTATCTTCTCCTAGAATGTCATGGGTTTATCCAAATGTGTCGCAAACTCCAAACGAGCTTCAACATGCTTCTTCTTCAAAAATGGAGTCTTGCGTTGTGTGCGTGCATGGAGGCCATGTCGGTTGAGTGTATTACTTATTGTTACTAATTATTTTTTCGGTAGCTGCTGATTCCAGGTCTTTCTAAAGCTCTCCACGAGTGGTCCTGGGCTGTTGGAGAACCCTTCTGATGATTGTTCTGTCTGAAGTCTTGCGAGGAGCACCTGGCCGTGGCAGGTTTATGGTAATGCCGTGTTCTTTCCACTTCCGGATGATGGCCCCAATGGTACTCACTGGAACTTTCAGAAGTTTAGAAATGCACCTGTAACCAATGCCTTCAGTGTGTTTTGCAACAATAAGGTTGCGTATGTCTTTGGACCGCTCTTTGCTTTTACCCATCATGCAATGCTTCTTGTCTAACACCTTGCTGGTGAGAAACCTTTTTAAAAGGCATCAATCAGGACTATACCAGCTGATATGACTTTGCACTAATAGGGGGCAGGTTAACCTTCTGAATACTGACAAACTCCAGCTGCTTTCTTGGCTTGCCAGACCTTTTTACCCCTCCTTTTCTTCATGTGTTCAGTACTTATTCCCTGTGCCATTTCACTTTATTACACATAACTTCATTTATGAACATAAATGTTTGGATTTCTTTCTATGTGTGCATTACTTGGGTTGATGCCCACATCTGGTGAAAATTTCGTGTCAATAGCTCGATTAGAAATGTGTTTTTTGAGAGAAATGTTGACGTGTTCAATACTTATTTTTCCCGCTGTAGGTTACTCTCTACAACAGCATTATTTTGGTGAGATTAAAAATGTCCAAAATGTCCCATTTTCTTTTGGATGATTCGCTTTTCGCACTACACACACAGGAGTGGTTTGAACAAATTACTGGGTTTCAACAGCTCCTCTGTTTGGAACAATATTCCCCAAAACCAAAGAATTTGAAAAAACAAAAATGTTTAGAAAAAAAAACTGCATCGGATTGTTTGGGTTAATATCTTCTCTCTTTTTTTGAGCTACGAAAAAAATAGCATTCATATTTTGGCTTTCATTATGTTGCTAAATTAAATAATTTGAGGTGGTTTATGCATTTTAGCATCAATAGGCATGTTAAAACATGCTTACCAAACTCCAACTTTTAACCTCTTTCCCTGCTTAACATAAACTGCACCTTACAGATGTTCTCGCTTTGCTTCAGATACTGTCATTAGTTCTTTTTATAGACTGTTTAGGATGATTCCATAATGAACTGCACCAGAGTTCATTTGCAAGTATACCTTTACTCTCAAGAGAACCAGATTTTGCAGGACCTTTAAATCTACCATAAAAATCAAACAATCCAAGAAATCAAACTAACCCCTGTTTGAAAAACCCTGAGCAAATGACCAACTAAGGAACCAAGAGACTGCTTTTATTTTTTTTGCCTTGGAGTTTTCTTAAGAAACCGTTGTGGTGGAAATCTAGTAACAGCCTAGGAGGCCGGTGTTTCCTAAAGTCACTTTCTTCTCTGGCACCCACAGCTTGGAGCCGGGTTAAGCCTTTTTCAGAAATAACAGGATTTTTCACCAAGGATATGGGTTTATATCATTTTAATACTTTTTTTTTAATATTCATTAACTGATCTCAGAAACATCCAAACTCCTTTACTGCAGCGACTGTAGGAAATGCAAACTTTCAGCGAAGATTCACTGTGTCAGTATGCTTTCAGTTTAATCCATATGCAGATCCACATTAATGTGATGTTTTTCTACTGGTTGGGACGATACTGTTGGATACCAAAGTTGCTAAATCATGACATTTGTGAGAAGCCTCAGTGGGACTTTGCATATTTCTGTTCAGCCCTACAGCAGAAAAACCACATCCAGCTTAGTCTCATACATATTCGATCATTCAAAAAAAAATTCTTTGCGTTATAAATAGTCACTTGAAATGCAGAGACACAACACAAGTAACTGAAATTAATATATTTCCCTAGCAATTACTACCAACGGAGTAAGAGATACATTGGTCCCAGGAGTCATTATGCAAACAAAAGTGAATCAGTTCCACTCGTCTTGTGTGCTGGAGCTATCGCTGAAAGGTTCCAAGGGGCGTGACACAGTGTTAGAGTTTATGAAGAGGTCTGACATGTTAAACATGTTGCTTTCTTAATTTTCATGTCAAATTATTATGTAAAATTATGACCACATCTGCTCCTGTCATTGCTAACTCTGCAGGGACGACTCACTCACTTTAATTCATGCTATCTCCAGGACCTGACCTTCCTACAACAGCAGTAGTCTGTATCAGTTCAAATAACACCCGGTACATCTTTTATTACGTGAAGACTATTAAAATGTGACAAAAAGGTTTGTAAATCTTCTGTCATTTTTCAAGCCAGGAAAAGAAAAATCCATAATTTCCTCAACATTTGTATACAAAGATGGATCTCAATACCTGAGAACTTGTTCTGCCTGACCCAAAAATGTATTTTCTACTTTTTGATTCTTTACTGCTATGGCAAAATTTACCTGTTGTCATTAGGAAGGAAGGATGGCCAGATGGATGGACAGACAGAACCCTATACCCTTACTTTTGAACTCTATATAGTGCTTTTTGAACCTGAGCTGCACATCCTTGGACATGTCTGTGTAGGAAATGTCCGTACTTCAAACAAAAAACTATACAGTTTTCAATGTTTTCTTTTTAAAATTTCTAAGACCAAAACATTTTGTCTCTTTGTTTTCCGTCCTACACTTTTTCAATTCTTAACAAGCAGAGGTTGCTGTGGTCTGTGACTTGACCCCTCCCGCACACCAGAAACAGGTTCATACATATACCTTTCCAGCCATTTTTACAGCTTGAAAATTAAATGGCAATTGTGTATACGTATTGACCCTTTTTCCACCACCTTAGAAGGTACACATTCACACAATGACAGCTCTGCTGTCAAACACTGGCGATAACCTATAACCACCAGGTGTGTTGTTCATTGTCTTGATCAAGGAGACTTTGACACATGGACAGGCAATGTGGGAACCAAACTTGCGGTCTTCCTATCGGAGTTTGACCACCCCACCCCTGCACCATGACCACCCGTAGAACATAGAGGAAGGTCATTTCTTCATTAAACTTGTTTTCTGCTAAACTTTTACCACAACACCTTTCATCTTTTCGAATGCATCTCATGCCTGAGAATTTGTTTATTTGTGAATAGTCCTGTTTAGGTTTTTCAAATCAGCCCAATACAAACCACCGGGTCTATAGATGATTAGTCACTGGTTTGAAAATTTTGCATCAAGACTTTGAATGCAGACGCAACAAAATAAACATGCTTTGAAATAAAAGTACTTAGTTACATACATAATACTGCTAATCAATCCATCATGAAATCTTTCAACAAAGTGACATGAAACGAATTTATCTCCTGGAGATAGAATTTTCTAGAAAGGTAAGAACAAGGGTATCAACTTGCTTTTTTTACACAGATACACATTAAAAGCGTCCATCTCTAAAAGCTAGAAACCATCATCTGCCTTGAATCTCTTCAAACTGCTGACAAAGTCCAGGAGCTTTGTGTTCTCCAGGCATAAAAAAGGCTTTTAGCAGCAAAAATACATATTAGCCCTCCCTTAATGACCACTCTGGCACCTCAGTGCGTGCTGATGTATGCAAGTTTTGATGACATTTCTTATAACAAAGTGATTTGGCTTTTAACAGGTTTCATTTTCATCTTGGGAGACATTTCTCTTTTAGATGAATTACATACATTTTTAAAGAAAAAGCTTTCATCTCTTCTCTGTAACTCAGTATCTCTCACTGATGCAGATGCCTGTATGACGTTTCCTATATTTCTCTGTTGTATTAGGGAACCCAATTAGTGACTCCAAAGCAGCGACATGTATGAAGGTAATCAAGTGATTGCAGTGTTCTTCAGATGTTCAGCTTGTTTGATTTCACTGTTTCTGCTCTATGAAAGAGTAAACCCCAAGTCAGACAACTGCAGGTCCCACTGGACATCAAAAGATCAACTCCAAACACATTGGTTTGGTTGCAAGAATCTGGCTTTTATATTGGCTTTCCATTTTCCACTGAATTGTTTCGCTCCTGAAAGAGGCTGAAACCTGGATAGTTCCTAAATAATTTGGTCTGAATGTGTTTGGATAACTCCTGTGGACTTTGCTGCAAACCTTTATCCTGCAACTGGATCTGAATCCATGTAAGATGTCACACAGGACAAGGCTGATGCTTTTTAATGAGACACTCAGGGAGCTGCTTTGGTTTAATAATACATAAGGAGAATCTTCTTCCATTGAAGCAGTCAGCTGCAATTTATTTTCATGTCAATTACAGTCAAATTTGTGTCCGACTCAATGCTTTTTAAAATACCCTACAATCTTATGAAGAAATCAAGTATATAAAGTTTGACTAATCAAAACACACACAGATAATTCTCTTAAAATGCTGCATGAAGTCAAGCAAGGAGAATTTTTGGATGCTTCAGCATCTGAATATTGATTTAAAAAAAATTGATTTTAAACCTTGAGCAGCTCAGTACAAATGTCACAAAGAGGTGCGCAGATAAAGTCGTAATTGACTGCAGCATATGGGGTTTACTCTGATTTGATCACATTTGTATACATTTACTTCTGAGGGTTTTTTAAAGAGATTTCTTATAGCAGAAGCTAACTTAAAACATGCAATGCTAACCCAAAGTGGAGCATTCATCAGACTCTGTGTAATGGTTTTAGGCCTTAGTCACATTCGGGGTTGACCTGTACGGCAGCTGCAGGTTTTTGGGTTGTCTGGGCCCATAAAGGGTTGTAAAGAGGAGTGGCTACACCTTCACTACCCAAGCGAGACAAAATGAAGAAAAAAAAGATTTGTTTTCTGCTGCTTATTGCCTAGGAAAAGTAATGCACAAAATCAATGTTTTTAACAATATACTGTATTTTCTGAATATGCTCTACTGTTTGGCTGAGCAGGAAGTTAAAGGGTAAAGGCCGGGGTCGGCAACCGGCGGCTCCGGAGCCGCATGCGGCTCTTTCAATCTTTGTGCCACGGCTCTCTGTGTTTTTGTAAAATAACTATCATGTTCTAAGACTGTCATGGTGCCTCTGACACAGTCGGGTAGCACGAACTGTCAGGAGGAAGAGAGCAGCGTGAACGCGCGGAGGGGGCGGACCAGAGTCTGTTATGGGATGGAAAGTTTTCCTGGAAAGACAGTTAGTGGCGATCTCGTAGCGGACACATGAATGCCCCCCCAAAAAAGCCTTTTTTTTCCCTTAGACTAATTAAATTTGCGTTTGGGCACCCTAATATCCTGTCAACTTGCTGTTACAATGATCGTATGTTGCGCTGTCTGTGTAGAACATGCTGGAGGAGGTGTTGAACACGGGGGAAAACAACGAACAGGTAGAGAGGCGAGGGCGGGTCTTAGATTCACCCCTTATGATTCCAGACGCGAAACAAACTAACAGCTGCTTCCTATTAAAAAATAGTTTTCATCTATAAAATTAATATAATTTATTGGGTTTACTGAATTTAAAAAAGAAAAAATTAAATAAATAGAAAGGAGTCTGCATCAAAATGAGTTTGTTTCTATCATCTCACTCATCTTAAGTCTGGTTGTTTGACAGACAGAAAAGTCTATTCAAGGTTGTGGAAAATGGACAAAAGATCAAAGGAAACGTCACGCTCATAAAGAATAAAAATAATTAAAATAAATAATTAAATAAACATCCTGACAACATTTTGAATCAATATAAGTATTGCCAAATGAACTATTGCAATATATCTGCAAAAACATTTTTTCTAACACCCCTACTGTTGCGGCTCCCTGTGCTTTCATCTCAGTGGGAAACTGATCCAAATGGCCCTTTGAGAGATTCATGTTGCCGACCCCTGGGTTAAGGGGAGCACAGGTGGGTCTTGCAGTTCCCTTAAGGGGACATGTGGCCACCATAATGGATATCATGAAAATAGAACATGCCATTGTCACACATGGTAAGTGTTTTGTGAAGTAATTGTACGGACCACAGGCGACCATGGTGTAAAAGTATAGCTGTTGACCCCTAAACACAAGGTCACAGGTACGGTTCCCTCCTTGCCCACCCATGTGTCGAAGTGTCTTGGGGCAAGACACTGAACTCACGATAGGTTCAGCAGAGCCACCATCAGTGTGTGAATGTGTGTGTGTTGGCGAATGAGCCTGTGGCTGTAAAGCACTTTGGGTCTTAAAGCGAGGGAATAAAGTGCTATATAAGTGTACGCTAATTATCTAATGTACATTAAGTT
The DNA here is from genome assembly GCA_037389245.1 of Oryzias sinensis. Lineage (NCBI taxonomy): Eukaryota > Metazoa > Chordata > Actinopteri > Beloniformes > Adrianichthyidae > Oryzias > Oryzias sinensis. The sequence continues at coordinate 44,078,169 of CM074488.1, read as the reverse complement.
GTACACACCTATGACACACGGGTGATGGTGTCATGTGTTCCCTTTGTACCATGGTCTAGTCATTAGCAAGGTGAGCGCACTACCTCCTTACTTACAGCACACAAATGCTGCATGCATTCCTGACACACTTGTGTCTCACCTACTTCACCCTAACGTGTTGATTAAGTGTTTGCTACAACCTGTTGCTGATAGAAAAGAGTTTGTGTGAACATTTTCGTTCAACGTGAACTGTCAACAACCTTGACATGTTGTGCGGACGACCTGCATGCCCCGTCCAGGTTTGCTCATTTTCCGTCCACTTGTCAGTAAGGCTTTAAATACGTGTTATGTTCATGCTACAGTGATGCCTGCAGCAGTACAGACACAAATCTGTCTTCCACAGCATTTGTGAAGTGATTAAGAACGCCATTCATCAGTGTTTAAAGCCACTGCTAATGGCCTTCACCTACAGCAAATTGTAACACAGGATAAAGTTCAATGAGTGATGCCGGTGAGGAGGAGTACACAAACAGAGTCCAGGTGAATAGCAAGTCGACTTCACTGAAGGAATGAAAGAGACTGAACGACAGTGAGCTTTCCTTAATGAGTCGCTGTTTATTCAGCTGACGAGGCTAAACTTTAACCTCAAGGGAGCCGAGATTACAAGCCTTAAGGATCGCCCCATCCCTCTTTGTGGGGGTGCACCTTGTGTGAGCGTGTTTGTTTGTGGTCTTGCCTTTAAATTACCCTGACAGTCCATTCTCTCCAGGGGGCAAACATTAATGAACTCCACTGAAGTCATTATACACCAGCTGCATTTGTAAGAGCTAATTATATCACAATTAAAAAGTTTTACTGGTGTTACTGGGCTGTGGTGGAAGCTGCGCTACATTCCTCTTAACATTTAGCGCAGTGTAGATATGAGACTTTGATTCCCCAGATGCTGAGAGAAACAAAAACCAAAAACAAATGTTGATGCATTGTGACAGCTCTTTCCAATCAATTTTAATTAACTTACAATCACACTTGCTGTTTAAAGGTAATTTATTCTAAAGTTTTGAAAGAAACAAGTTCTTGTTCTTTTTTTCTTATTTTTTTACACAAAGTGGCAACATTTTCTTCTTGCTGGCTGAACAGGAATTGACCTGCCTAACACTACAATCCACCAAATCTTCAATCCCTCTAAAATTGAGTCCTCTGAAGAGTACTGAGGCCAAAGTGTCAAGCATGCTGCTTTTTCACTGAAGAGTGGGAATTTGGCTGAGTCATTCTTAGGGGTGAATCATAATTCTACCCTTTGGCCTTTATACCCTTGCTTTTGAAGCTCCATGTAGTGTCTTTTGACCCTGAGCTGCACATCCTTTTAAATATAAGTTTAGAAAAGGTCAGTACTTCAAACAAAACACTGCAGTTTTCAATGTGTCCTTTTTTTTAAATTTCTATGTTAAATGTTATGGTAAGTGGTTAATATGAGCATTATTCCAGTATACACTGGTTGCTAGTTTATTGCGGGAGTTGCGTTCTAAAAATAACTTGTGATAGACATACTCAAAGTAATCCACTTTAAATTCTACAATTAATAGAGATATTTTAAAGCTGTACAACCCTGCCTACACACCTTTCCCAGACAGACATGAATCTTATCATATTTTTTTCACTTGTTCATACTCTCAAAGTTGCAAACTTTGTAGAAAAATGAGTCAAGAATTGTAGAATGAAAGCAATGATTTATGTCAATTTGATAAACTGAACACATCCTGTACAGGAGACACGGAATGGTGAGGATTCATTGACAGAGGTCTACAGCCAATCAGGATGCAGAACACAATGCACTGTGGGAAATAAAAGTGTCTTCAATACAGCAAGACCCCAAAATGCGAACTGCAGTACAGTAAGGGACCATTATGTATATTTTTGTAATTATAAACTGATCTTTACACACTTTTTGTTTTTTAAGTGTAAAATACTAGGGGTGTTACAATTAATTGATGACTTGATTTCTATTCCTAGGATCGAGCCAGATCGATCTGTCTGAGGCAAAAGCGAATCCACCAATATAATAAAGAAAAAGGTTTCAAAATGAGGTAGATTGCTAAATGATTTTAATTTACACTTGATTATTTTGCAAAACTCAAACTCAAAAAGTAGTATGTTTAGGGGCTTTCATCTGGACTTAGTTTTTAGAGTTAGAAGACGTTTCACCTCTTATCCAAGAGGCTTTTTCAATTCTGAATTAGCTGGTAAATGCAAAAAGAACTGCAGTGAACAGTATATAGGAGAAACCGAACAACCTCCACACAAGCGGCTTTACCAACATCGCAGAACCAACCCAAGTGGACCTGAGTCTGCAGTTTACCTCCACCTGAAGGCCACAAACCACTTGTTTGAGGATAGTGAAGTCCAAATTCTAGCCAGAGAGAAAGGATGGTTTGAGTGAGGAGTGAAAGAAGCCATCTTTGTCAAGAAGGATAAACCTTCTCTTAATAAGAATGGTGGTCTCAGGTTTATCCTTCCATCCATCTACAGCAGTGTTCTGAAACCCAAACAATCCAAACCAGTTCCATCTGGGTTGCTAACAGCTGAAAGAGATGACCAGTTTGGGGAGGGAGTCACTGGATCCCCAACCCCCAGTTTAGGACAAAGGACTCTTAACAACCCGAAACCATGTAGGCAAAGTCCACCATGAACGCATATATACCAGCTCCTTTACCAGCTAATTCAGAATTGACAAAGCCCCTTGGACAAGAGGTGAAACAGCTTTAAATTTAAAAATTAAGTCCAGATGACAGCCCCTAAACCTACTACTATGATGGAATCAACTTGGATGAATGAGAGTCTTCATAGACTAACTCAGAAAGGTAAAATCCCAGCCCAACCTCATGTCAATAAAATTATAAAGTAAAAATCTTATAATGTAACAAATATTTCCTTTAATGTCAATGTTCCATTTTATTCAGAACCTGGTTAGAAATCGGGACAAAGACAATATGCATATTTTATTTATTTGTGTAATAATCTTAATAACAGAAATAAATAAGTACATGGACAATAAGTACATGGAGGAAAATATGTAAAAAAGAGGGTAAAGGAGAATAAGGGATGGAGATAAAGAGGATGTATGACATGGTTAACAGGAAAAAGAAACACTAAAAGGAGAATGAAGGGATTACACAATGAAATATTCTTCTAAACTACATGGTTTCCTTTAATGACCATTTTTAGCATATTTTCAAAGTCAGGTGTTCTATATTTCTGTCTACTACTACTGATGGGTGTAGAACTTGTGCACAGGAAACCAGGGTTCATTTCCCGGGGGTGTGATAATCCAGTGTTGGTTCTTATACAAGAAACCTCCACGCTACTCCTTAACTACGAAGCCACAAGGGGGCTCTATTCTGGGGTCCCCCTTGCGCCGGTCCCGCAGCCTGGATAAAAACAGGGTTGAGTCGGGAACAACATCCGGTGTAAAAATCTGCCAAACCATATGTGCGACTCAGTGAAAGCTGACTTGCTGTGGCAACCCTTGCAGGGATATGATGAAAGATGAAAATAACACATTTTAACTAAAGAGGAATTGTTCTCAGCCTGGTGGTTAATTGACAACTAAATGGCAAAAGGTTCATAAAAACTTTGAAAATTGCTTTATTCCCCCAACGAGTAATTTTTTCTTTTGCATTTTTGAGGCACAATTGGAAAAAAACACTTGTAAAGTATAAAAGGCCTTAAATGATAGGGGTGTAATGATTAATTAATTAATCGATTTCTATTCCTATGACCCAACCGAATCGATCTGACTGAGGCAAGCTGTTAATTAATTCAAATTGACCCACATACCGTTATCAAATTGTTCATTCATTCATTCATTTTCTTGACCGCTTTTCCCTTTCGGGGTCACAGGGTTGCCGGAGCCTATCCCGGCCACTTGTGGGCGAAGGCAGGGGACACCCTGGACAGGTCGCCAGTCTGTCGCAGGGTAGAATGTCCACAAACACACACCCATTCACTCTCACACTCACACTCACACCTAGGGACAATTTAGAGTTGCCAATTAACCTATGAAACATGTTTTTGGACGGTGGGAGGAAGCCAGAGACCCCGGAGAGAACCCACGCATGCACGGGGAGAACATGCAAACTCCACATAGAAAGGTTGATGTAGTTTTTCACGTCCCCCAGCCGGGACTTGAACCGGAGGCCTTCTTGCTGTGAGGCAAGAGCGCTAACCACTGCGCCACCGTGCAGTGCAAATTGATGTAAAATAAAATAAATCGATCTATAATCGATCTTGGAAAATACAATTTGGATTCAGCACAGTATTTTTATATTACTATAATGTAAAAATGATCAAGTGCATCACAGCAACACACGTGTGATGTCAGCAGAAAATGAACAAGCCATCATTCCAGTCCAATGTGTGGAAACACTGAATTTGCAAAGACCTGTGGCCATACTGTTTCCTAGGATGCTCTAACAACGTTCCCTTTGGATTATTTTGATGTAAAAAAAAAAATCAGATTTCAGTTTGGTGCATCTTACATATGACTTAAGTTCAAAAATTGATCATTCATTGACAGTGGGCCTTATAACCCAGGGTTCCCTATAGTGTGGGAAATACTGAAGTTTTATTTTATTTTTAGCCTCATCCTTTTCTTACTTTTTAAAATTTCTTCAAAATGAATATCTTTGATTTTCTTTCAAAATATTATCCATCTTTCAAAGTACAGGAACTACATCACAAGCAAAAGTATTCAATTTATTGCTCACAGCAAAAAAGAGTGAACCAGTAAACCAAAAAAAAGTGTTTGTTGAAAAAAAAGGTCAAATAATGCAAATTAGGCGGAAAAGGAGCTGAAGCAGGAGAGATTGAGGAGATATAATAAACATCAGTGCCATGAGCCAAAAGCCTAAAGTAAGCCCCCTCTGCTCGCCACTTTTCAACCTGCTTTCGCTCACACATGTCATAGTATGAACCTCTTAAACGCCGTCCGGCGCGGTTTCTGGTGCAAACTTGCAGACTTGAGTTTCTGCAAGGATTAGTCCCTTATTTAATTCAGCTATTGTTAAAAATACAAAAGATATGCTGGAATGACAATTTAAAAGCAAAGCCCAAAAACTGTGGTCATGAAGAGAATATGATTTTTGTTCATTACTAGTTTTAAATAATAAGTAAAAAAAAGAAGCTCGAAAGACATTTAGATTTGCCCAACTCCCTGAGGCTCCAAAAATGTTGGATTTAAAAAGACTTCACAGTAAAATGAGGTCTTAAATGGTTTATTCTATACAAACGTGGTAGTGAACACACATTTCATTTACAACATTGTCTTTAGATAATTTTAAAACTCATTAAAAAAGGGTTTGAATGCTGAAGCCGGAAATGCACATTCTAGACTTTTCATTGAAAGTGATCCCTTGAATGCGTGTTGTGGAAGGCGGTGTGCACGATTTCATGTTATCCATGGACACCAGCGAAGATCACAAATCATTGAAGAAAAAAGGTTCAGAGCACTGTCTAGTGGGGTCTAGATGACCCAACTCCCAACGTTAAAGTGCCTAGGATAGCACAAGTGTTAAAGGAGTGTTTGGTTCCAGACCTGTTTTTATTGACAGAACATGATCTGGTCCAGCTGGTCAACTTAAAGGAGGAAACAGTAGAAAATAAGCAGAACTGTGACCATTGAGGACTGGAGTTGGAATTATAGCAGGTAAAAATACAGAGAAAGGAGTGAACATTGTTTTCGTGGCCTGAAGCCCAAGTCTCAATTCCTTTAGATCAAGTCCCGATTGGAATCTCTTGCCTTAACTGCAGGCTAGTTAGAATTTTTTTGCACACACTTGAAACCTCTAGTCTGATGTTGGAGAAAGAATATTAACTCCACTGCTCTCCATTTGAACGGGGTCCTTTGCTGTCATTTTTTAAACCACATAAGTATACTGTTACTTGCTGAAAAAACACAAACCTGAAGCGGATATCCCCAAACTGGTTTCCTCTGGTTAACTGTAGAGCTGGACTCCTCAGAACCCCCCTGAGGACTGCAGCATTAAAAAAAGAGGGGAAAAAAAACACCAACTGCATCTTTGAAGTTAGTCCAACCAACGTTGGCCAATGCCTGGCTCTCCATCACAGCTGAACCAGCTGATAAAGGTGACAACAGGTGCCAAAGGGAGTGTAAAATGCAAGAGCTGGGTTCTGGTCATGTTGTTTTCTATGGGTTTGCATGCTTGCAGGTTTCTTTTTTATGCTTTGGTGGGAGACACCTGTTTGCCCTCAAAAGTGTAATATTCATTTGCTCTGCAGTGAAAGAAATTCAACTTAATCACAAACTTGAGGCAAAAACCAAATGCACTGACGCAAGAGACTTGCAGAGAAACGAATACGAAGCGCACGTTTCAAACCTCCTCCACTGCCAGGCTGTAAAACGAACAGAAGCGTAATATTCTGTAGCTGTGCTCTCTCCAGTCATGTTGGTATGTGTCTGTGTGTTGCTCTGTTTCAGAGATCAATTATTTTAGCAATGTGATCAAAGTGCTTACACAAACATATTTTCCACTTGAGTGTCATTCTATGTCTGTGTTAAAAACAACAACAACAACAAAAACCTCTCGTTTGTCTGGAGACATGGCAAGAAAGGGTTTCGAGCTCCGAGACAGCTATTGACACGATCCTAGAAGGGAAGATTGATCATAGCCGCTCTGCGGTGGTTCGGGTCACCTGCTGTTAAAACACGGCATATTAAACAACATAGCTTCTTCCTAAACATATTGATATTTGGAATTGATTTTGTCAGCTGCTGATCTTGCGCGTCTGACAGAAACGAGACAACCCGTCTCCAATATGCTCCTAGTCCAATAAAGTCTCTGATTTCAAGGCATGTTCATCCAGGATGTGTGGCTGTGCTCATTTCCTCTGTTTTTTTTGTTGTTGTTTTTTTTGGCCTTTTCAGCTCAAATGTCACTGCATATGAAACTCTAAACTACTTCATTGCCATGGATAGTGGTTTTTGAAGAAGAAGAAATGATTTCTGGTGTTGTGGTACCTGTTTGTTCTGCGTGTTTTGTTCATTGTTGTAAATGACAACTTCAGATTCTTTTAGTGAGCTGCTGGAAACCTCTGCTTGTTGTCTTTGTGAATTTTTAGCTAATCCTCTAGCAGATGGTTGCTTCATCTACACCACCTCATTGGTGGCAAAATGGAAGTATAACTGCAAAGATTTCCGAGAACTGAACATTTGGAACTGGATCTCCATTTAGGTTTTAAAAATTGATCTATAAATTAAAAGGAAAAATCTCTTCATGAGTATTTACAGGAAAACCAAAGTGTCTTCAGAAATCTAAGACTATAAATAAGCTGATAGAAGAAGCAGAGCAAAGAAAGAATAAAAAGGTTTAAGGTCAGAGTTCAAAGAAAGTGAAAGAGACTGGACAAAAGTTGAAATATATGGAATATATATGGAAGAATTCTCAGATTATTTTTTGTGAGTCAAAAACCAAAAATCCACACAAATATTTTGGAAAGCTGCTCACAAAGGATGCTTGCAAGTTGATGTCAATTGTTGTACCTCTGTAAAATAAAGTCCAAATCGTTAAAACTACTAAGAGTTTGATCTTCCCAGAATACAAGATTTTATTTGGTATAATTACATTCCCACACCTTGAAGTAACTCCTTTAAGACAGTTTCCAACATGTGACGAAACTGAATCTTTCAACTAAATAAATCCCCTCACAGTGATTGAGCTCTGGTTTAAGTCCATGCTTGGACCTTTCTGTGTGGAGTTTGCATGAGTTCTTCACGTGCATCTTTGAGCACCCTGGTTTTCTCCCACAGCCCAAAAAGATGTTTCATAGGTTAATTGGTGACTCTAAATTGTCTCTAGGTGAGCATATGAGAGTGTGTTGCCCAGCAACAGACTGGCAGGCTGTTTGGGGCGTACCATGCCCTCGCCCAACAGGGATTGAGCTGACCCCAGCAGCCCTGTAACCCTGAAAGGGATTCAGCGAGTCCTGAAGATGGATGGATGGATGGATGGATGGATGGATGGATGGATGGATGGATGGATGGAAGTTACCCATTACTAACATATTTAGAGGGATTTTTTTTAATCCAACAGAGTGCCTAAATTCTGATTCACATTGTAAAAATCAACATTAAAAACAGTGAGTCAAAATGAGCAGATGATTGTATCCTGCGTTTTCAAACATTACAGAAACCAAATTGGTTTTAACCTCACCTCTGACTAACAGCTGCACTGAATCTGTGTTATCTCGGCGTAAACTCACAGCAACAAGCTCCTGTGCAGGTGTTTACGCAGGATTGAAAAAAAAGGAAATCAATAATCTGCAAGGTTATTCATTCTGGACGAGGAAAAACACTTGGTGTCCACCAGTATATCAACTCTACTGGAAAACTTAAACGCTCATTAACATTTAGACATTAAACATAGTCTCATATAGCAAAAGGTCTGCAGCTTTATCAGCTGTTCCTGAAGTGGAACAGAACTGGAACACCTGTCTCTCAGACTGCTACAGCGACAGGTAACCTGTAAATATGACACTACAAAAGAGGAAGAGAGTCGATTTAGAGAGTAAATTTAAGCACAGTGGAAACGAGCTGTGCTCCCAGAGCAAGACAAAGCTATAATGGGGGAGATGTTAAGGCAAAAAAGGAAAGTGTGTGAGGATGCTGTTGGCTGTACGTGCTCTGCCTCCAAGCTGGTTGGCATCGCAGAGTTCTCCTGCTTTATTTACAAGCCTGTCAAAGGATATAGAGGGGATGAGACAACGCACAAAAACAGCTTGAGGTACTTGCAATGCATTCGTAGAAGTTAATCTGTGCACGGAACAATTTGCTGGCTGCCAGCTGCGACTGGCCCAATATCAGCGAACTGCGCTAACATTAAAAGAGGCAGGTAGTAATGCAGGGCAAACTATTCCTGATCTTTTTTCAGCTGCAGAAATGTTTACGGTTTTCTATTTTACTTTCAAATGTTTCTTTATATTCTTCTTGCTAAAATCATTTTAGCTGCAAGTTTCATAAAGTCTCACTCCAATCATCTTTTGATCTATTGTATAATTCCTCCCATTGGTCTTTTAATTATGATTAATAGCCAAAATAAAATAAAAGCTGTGTTGCTTTCTAGTACATAGTGTCTGCAGAGTGGCAGGAGTTCGTCAGAAATTTGCCTCTAACACATAAAATGAATGCATAATTATATATGTCTTGAGCCTTTCCTGTCTATCTATATGATTATTTAATAACGTACCCCTAAGTATGTATAGTTAACACAATGTGTGACAGTTAGTTCAAGCTTGGGGATGGAATTCTCTCTCGTTGTCCTTAGATCACACACACGCACACACTCACACACACACACACACACACACACACACTTTATGTGGTGTTGTTTGTGCTTGTCAGATCTGTTTTTTTTTCAAGTGTTTGCTGTTTTGTTTTGTCTTGTTTTGTTTTGTTGTTGTGTTGTCTCACTTAAATAAAAATAAAAATAAAAAAAAAATTAAAGGAAATCTGCCTCTAAATTGTGGGCGGTATTGTTGTGTAAGTCCGGCCCTATTTCCCATCATCCATCTGTTTACACTCTCTCCCGCTAGCGTATAGCCCCTCACATCTTCAAGCCAACATCCCCTATGACATAAAAATGGCAAGTATTTTCAACGTAACAATCATGATCTTTTTCAAACCTGCATTTTTTATCAGATTTACGATTTAAATAAATAGATACTTAAAAATTTGAATTTTCAGCTTACTTTGCTTTAGATATGTTGTCCATGATCAGAAAAATGCCACAGCAACATGTTGAAAAGAATGAAAAAGGGATTTTCATCTGAGTGAGTCTTTTAACTGAAGGTTCTTTGAAACTGTCAAAACGTTGTTTTTTAAAGAAAAAGCAGTTTATAAGGAACAACTTTGGCTATGTTTGCAGTTTTGTGCACCACACAACAGCAATCTGTTTGAAAGGATTGCGTTTCCTGCAAACATCTTTTTCCATATCTTTGCTGTGGGAACAACATCATAAATAAATAGTCTTACCTTTTCCAGAGATGTCTAAACTTCTCTGCACCTGTTACAGTAATATTGCTCCGGTTGGCATCAGTGGAAAAGGAAAAGCTTTTCTCAGACTGACACGGTTTGTATCAAAACAGCTCCAAAGAGATAGCCGCACATATAACAACAAGCGGCTCTGAGACACGTTCGTGTCATTGTCGGCCCATCGGAGTCAGAGGTGGAGGTTCAGAGGTTCAGCACAGACGTGTCGCACATCCATTTGGCGCATCTGCCGTTTGCAAAGGATCTCTTATAAAATGATTAAAAGACAATAATGTGAATTGTTTATCATGCTAATAACAGTGTTTCCTTGCATTGTTCTTAAATCAATCGCATACATCTAATTAAAAAAAAATCGTTTCCCCTTCCTGTCTTTTTTTCTTGTTGGCAAAAGTCACGGGTCAAAAGAGAAGAGAGGAGTGATTGAGAATGAAACAATAAAAGGAGATGTGTGCATTTCTAGAATTGCACCTTAACCTTTCCTGCAGCTATAAATCAACAGGGGCTACATGAGACGTGACTCATGTCAGCATATATTAAAAAACAAAAAGAAAATAGGAATTCAGTTTATAATCTATAGACATTTGTTTGACCTTGATAAACTATAAACGATGCATTTTTCTTACTAATTACTGGGGGATTTGTGTCTTTGAATTAATTAGAAGGAATGTGTTAATGTTACATAAGGTCTAAAATATATTTAAAAAAACATTTGTTGATTGCTGTGAAAAGCAAAGTCTACCACAAAAGTTATTCTTATCTGTTCAAATATTTCTTAAACTACCAATGACAACCCCAGCTTTTGCTGTCCTTTGTGGGGACCAAAACACACAGAGCCATGACAACACAAGGATGGCAAGAAGACTGAGGACTAGAACACAATCAGGGGAGATTGGAGGACGGTGTGTGCCAGAGGTTACAATTTCACTCATCAGTGCCAGAGAAAATCAAAGGGAAGCTGGATGGAAATCAGAAAGCTTTGAAAAGCAGCATTTAATAACTGAGGTATTTAAATCCAGGACAAATTGATGTTCTAGACTTATGTTCATATCCAAATTGAGTTATTGCCTTCAGTTATTATGTCTCCTAAGGTATTGAGATTACTTTTATGTTATTCTCTTTTATTTTAGTTATAAAACAAGTAAATATTTAGAATTAATGCTGGACCCAGGGTTTTCCTTTCAGTTAAAGCAATTAAAAGGATTATTGCTGATGACTAATAAGGTACTTTTTCTTTAAGTCCAACAAAATTGAAGTATGTGTATTAGCTTTTTTGTCTAGTAAATCGTTTAACTTTGGTCAGCAACCAAATACTAGAGCAATTAAAACAAAAAACGATGTGGAGATAATGTCTTGCTTCAGTTCGGTGTTGTTTTTTGTTCATTTATTAAGGTCTAGGCTAGTTATGTGACCAAAAGGCCACCATCTTGGTGAAGACACCACAGAAAAAGCAATTTGACAAAGTGTCTGATAAATATTACAGACTTTTGCATTTAAGTGTATGCAGTTCTCTGCAACAGGTTTGCAAAGATTGATGGAAAAAGAATGTGGGCTTTTAAAATAATATTAAACTAAATGATGACCAATAAGTGAAATATTATTTTAACAACAACAAAAAAAGTTCTAATGACATGAATATGTTGCCATTTTTGTTGCAGGTTTTTTTGTTTTTTGATGTTTTAACTTTGTTGCTTTAGAAAGTGCAAAACAAGTAACTGCATCCGGTGTGTTTTAGTCAAACCCTAAATTGTGTTCTCAGGTTTGGCACAAAATTTAAAAGTGCCAAGTGTTGCAGTTCCTCAATAGACCACTGGAGGCTGGCTTCAAAATGGAATATTTTTTGTTGGTTCCTGTTAATAGGTTATATTTAATCCCTAAATAAACCCAAATTCAAACACCTGTTGTCAAAACTTTTTTTTTAAATGTTTTTTGCCTGTTTCTTCTGTACATGCAAACCATGGCTATGGGATGGGCGGTCCCCTAATTATCAGGTTAAATTTCTCTAGAGCTCAAATTTGGGTCTTCCTAGTGTTGTGTTTTTTTAATGGCAGGTGGGTTGATCTTTTGTTGGACTCAAAAGAAGAATACTTTCAATTTGCCCACCCATCCCCAATTTTGGAATGTAGTTGAGATGGGAAAACTGTTAAATGTACTCATTCCAATTCAGGCTTAGAATCTCATGCATGATTTGAGATAATTGGGGCATTTATATTTATACACTTTTATGTTTGAAACAAAACTTTTAAAAAAGACATGCATTTATTTTTTTACAAATAGCCATGCAGCTACAGCTTACACCTTATCACTGACTTTAAAATGGTCCATCTTCTTATGTCCCACCTTAATTTTGAATTCTGAAGGTATTTTAGGAACTCTAGTGGCTTAGCTGTCCAGACAGAGCTGCTGTCATTCTGACAGAGAAGATCTTCAGATGTTGCTTCAAGACAAGACAACTGCACAGGCAGTGAAGGTGAAAGCACACAAACGCATATTTAATGACATGTCAAGTTAGAAAAACAGCCTAGAAACATAGCAGACAACATGTTTCATTAAAATTTAAAGGTCTGCCTGAACAGGCGTCACAGCTGTCAGCAGATTTGACATTAAGGGCTGCTGCATATGAGAGCTGAATTCATTTATCCTGAAGGTTCCCTGTACTCTGTTGTGTACTATTTCACTGTTTCTAACCAACCAAAATGGGTATTTATTGACATCAAACTAAATGATCTAATCTTGTGTTCAAACATCTCAGAACATGAAAAACGTTGGTAACTGCTCCAAAAATATGCCAAAACTTGACTCCTTCCTGTTTTGTGATCTCAGTTATACTTTCTTAGTTCAGTTTCAGGTTTGGGGATTTTTTTTCCACACGTGTCACAGTCTCACCGATTTTCAATTACATAATCATCAGCTCTCTTCAATGATCTCAATCAGTGGATTTAAAAGTCTGGTTTAGTTCAGCTTCGTTCAGCTTTTTGTTCACGGATGTCATGTTTGAGTTCAGATGATTCGTCAAGTTTATGTTGAAGTGTTTTTTAAGTTTCAATATTCTGACACTTAGGGGTCCTACACTTCTACTGTGGATCTTAAAGACCCACTCCAATGAAAAGTGGAGCTTTGCCTTTCCATTTGCCCCCCAATTTTTGTCTTACTATTAGTATCATTATTGATACAATTTAGTAATTCCTCAATAATTGCTTCTTTAAGCATTGCAAAAATCACAGCAATTGTTTTAAATCAAATCTTAAGCCCCCAAAATTATTTGCTATGCCCCTGTATTAAATGTACTGGCCCATTTAGGCTTTCAAGAATGTCTAAACATGTTTTTTGCAACTGCTTTACTATAATAGCACCTCAGCTAAAATAACTGTTGTTTTAGGAGTAATTTGATCTTTTTTTTGTGGAATTCTTCTGTTGTCATTTGCCACCCTTCCAAAAACTTTTGCCCCCCTAATTAAAATTGTCCAGCTCCAACACTTGTTTTTAACATGTTCCCGTGGCATTTTCCGATAATGGAGGACATATTTTAAGAGATTTAAGCCCAAAATTACATTTCTTAGTCTGTCTTTTCAAATTGTTGTGAATCAGTAGCAGTCCAAAAAACTGTAGGTTTTTTTGTGACATAGAAAACATGCTGGGCAGGTCGCAAGCAACCCTACTCTGCTTGACTTTGCAATGGGGAGGGGAAGAGGGGTGGGGGTTGCCTCAAGCCAATGATCCCGCCCACAACTCAGAGGCTAATTTCTAATGAACTAGTGCCATTTTTTTGATTTTGTCTAAAAACAGAATAATGATAATTAAAAGACCACTGGGAACTCTTTGAAAATAGATCAAAACATGATCGGAAGAAGTCTTTAATGATGCGAAATAAACTCTTATAATTCCATGCTAAAGTTTAAGCTGTAAAGTGCAACTTGAATTTCTACGTCACTATTTGTGAGAATTTTGCAATTTAGCTCTGGTCAAGTTTTGAGTTGTCCTGTTAGTGACTTCAGTTTCGTGTTAGTAATCATCCAGAGCTGTTTTCATTTCTGCTAATTATCCTCAGACTATGTAAGTGTCTGGTTTTCAGTTTGTCATGGTTGGCTCATCTGCTCTGCTTCGTCAGCAGTTTCTTTTTTCATTGGCTGTATCACCTTCAAGTTTATTCATTTGTAACACTCAACATTAAATGAGAGTAACTACAAAAAAAAAAAGGAACTCTTGTTTCTTTTTTCTCTATTTACACAAACAACCCCAACGCGACTCAATGATGTTTTCCAGTTACTCAGTTATTTTTTAATTATACACATATGTAAACAAAAACATTACCCTTGGTTCAAACCACCACCCAAATACACCCAGTTTTTATATTTTCTACACTCAGTTCTTTAGAGTTTCTTTGGCGTCTTTTAGGACAGTCTCAAAGATAGCGGGCCCGTAACGCTCCGTCCACATTCAGATGGACAACGGCTCCTTACCCATTCAATTGAACCAGTTACCGTACGACTTTCCGATCAAAGGGAAGACGTTATGATGCGTGGCAGAAAGTTCTGGTATTCACTCCAACGATGCACCCAGAGAAACATCCGTTGTACATTAATCCATCAGGGCCTTGTTGTGTTCCCAGAAGGGGCAATGATTGCGTTACTTTGTTATTTCAAAAATACATCATTGAGTCGCGTTGGGTTATTTGTGTAAACAGAAAAAAAGAAATAAGCATATTGTAAAGAAGGAGGAAGATCCCTGTTTATTTTATTTTTGTGTAATTACTTACTCTCATTTAATGTTGAGTGTTATAAATTGTTTAAGTTTTTGCCACTTAGCCTGATCTCTCTGACAATATTATTTAGATCTGTTTTTTTTGTTTCTTTTGTGATCATGTATGTAATAAAAAATGCTACTTTTCTTCGTAAATCCACAAATTTGTTTTTGTTTTTGTTAAACCTCATTTTCATCAAAAATTAAGCCAAAAAAGGTTTAACCAGCTGATCCCACTCATAAACATCTTAACCATTTATGTAATGTCAAATATTGTTTAACAGATGTTGGAAAAAAGTAACAGGAACTCCATCCAAAGTAGTGTGAAACTCCTTTAAATACACAAATGCATTTTAAAACAATTAAAAGAAAACAAAAGAAGCACCATATGGCCCAAATTATAACTGTTAATATTTCACTATGCCACTTTTAAACCCTTTAGAAACAAGTTTAAGTCCCAAGCTTCATTAACTTTAAATAAAATAATTAGGCAATTAAGTCCTGAGCAATTATCAAATGCATTTTGGCTCTCACATTAGAACGCTTCTCTTAATGTGAGATAAACAACATGGAGATACTGTGTAAACTGCTTTCTGTTTCAATTCTAGCACGATCACTTTCAATATAAAGTTGTTGAACTCTTCACTTACTTTTCAAAAATTACTTTTCTTTTTTTTATTTACACCAAAACGGCACAAATTATAATCTGGGTTTGACTATCACCATGAGATCCCAGTGGGTCCCAGAATGTGAGGCGATGTAATTATCAAGATGTTCCGTCTCGGAAGCTTCAGTTATACCATTGTGGCAAAAGCAGTCTATCAGAGGAAGTTTTGACCTACTTAAAATTGTTTCTTTCTTTTAGGTTCTCAAAGAGCTGCAGAGCTTCAACTTTAATGCGTAAGGTTTTGAAGTGGTGGGGTCAATTCTTGCATCACCTGTTTTGCAATCAAAGAAGAAATCCAATGAGCCAAAGAAATCCATCCAACTTATTAATTATGAAGTCAAACAGACTTTGAGACACACGACTGGATACTAACTGTTTGTTTTGAATTCAAAGAACAGCTAATTAATACATTAAAGCAAAGTCCTTGCAAAACAAGGACTTTAACTTAACTAATAAAAAAAAAGTATATTGTAAGAGATTAGTTTTGTGAATTAGTTGCTCAAATAAGTGTTGAGGGAAAATGCATGTGTAATAAATGTTTTAGCTTTAAAGAAATGGGATATCCCACTTCTGACAACAACTGGGCTGTAAAAAAGCCTATAAACTGGCCATGTCTCTGTATACACACATTTCGTGTTTGTAAAGAGCAAAACAATATCACAATTCTATTTAAAAAACTACAAAAGTCTCTGGCAAGTTTTATTTCATACAAGGCAGAAAAGAAAATGCACTTAAGTCCCTTAACGCATTTTACTATCAAACTGTTGAACTTGTATTCTTTCTCAAACATGTTTATTTATTTTTTTCTAGGAGAATTTTAAGGTCCTGTTCACGAATCCATCACATTGTACATTTTGCACAATAGTTTCTAGTTATTTAACTAACATCTCAGCACTCACCGGTGTGGTTGAACCCGTGACCTGATATGGCGAAAAAAAAAAAATTGTTCCCACGAAATGTTATTTTCTTCCCACAAAATAATAATTCATGTGATCAGTCATTCATAAACACGGATGTCAGCATGCTTCGATTTACAGCATATACCTATACATGTCTGTCTGTGTATATCTCATTACAATGCATGGAAGACACCAAGGATGTTTAGAGATTGGATTTACTTATTTTAAAAAGCTTTATAAAAGTATCGCTAATCACGTCTCCATTTCTAGGTTCACTCACATCGCAGTACGCACTCCTCCTTTTCCTGCCGCAAAAACGTCTTTCCGCTGCTACTACTGTGTCTCTGTGACCCATATTCGATCAAGAGGGGAAAAATAACAAGAATTAAATTAGGGGATCTACGTATTTATTATTGTCGAATATAAATACGAAAAATATCAGAAGAGATTATCAGTGGTCTTGTATGTCAACCATTTCCTAATAATTGCTCCCACAGTTGATTTCTTCACACCAAGCTGCTTACCTATTGCAGATTCAGTCTTCCCAGCCTGGTGCAGGTCAACAATTTGGTTTCTGGTGTCCTTAGACAGCTCTTTGGTCTTGGCCATAGTGGAGTTTGGAGTGCAACTGTTTGAGGGTGTAGACAGGTGACCTTTATATAGATAACCAGTTTAAACAGGTGCCATTAATACAGGTAACAAGTGGAGGATAGAGGATCCTCTTACAGAAGAAGTTACAGGTCTGTGAGAGCCAGAAATCTTGCTTGTTTGTTATTTGCAAATAAATTCTTTAAAAGTTTTTTTTTTTTTTCATTTTGTCTCATATATATTTTAGGTATACCTATGATGAATATTACAGGCCTCTCTCATATTTTTAAGTAGGAGGACTTGGCACTTGGTTGCTGACCAAACACTTCTTTTAACTCACCCATCACCGACAATTGGACTTTACAGTTTTTACAAATGCCAGACCCACTGGTTCAGTATCTCACAAAGACACACATATACTGCAAGCATTTAATAATATTTGTTTTAGCAACACAATAGTAATTTAAAGTGTTGCACCTATACATTAAATGTCTCTGAGTGCATGGATACTGACCAAAGTGGGTAGTTTTTGCAGTAAACTGTGTGTTCTAAATTCATATATGTTGCATTGACTCTAAAATAGATATTTATCATTTCTGGGGCCAATGGCAGATCCATGTTACATGTTCACAAAGGCATAAAATAAGAACAGATATTTAGTCTTTGCTAATATAGTGCAAGCTGTATTCAAATTATTTAACTTTCTAAGGGATGAGTGTGAGATAAGTCCTGCAATTTATTCACAGGATGACAATAATTCATTCATATATTCACATGTATTTGCTTTTGTCTCTGAAGAGTAAAACTGAATGTGCAGTAGTCTGTTCAGATAGTTGGTGCTGCTCTGACGTGCCCATAAGCAATTTTGAAAACCCTCAAAAGGCAGGGGTTAAATTTCAGGGAATTGGATGCTAACAATCCAGCACCATTCATATGGTTTTGTTTAGGTGTATCTTCTGTCCAAAAAGCATGCAGGAAACAGGAAATGGATCATTTCCTGACTAATGTCCTCTTCACTTTCAAATATCTAACTAACCAGAGTATGAGTACATTGTTTTCTGTAACATTTCCAGCATTTCCCCTTTCTGAACTCATTAAGTCATGGAAGTTGAGCCATGGCAGTTGAGCCGAATGTAACCCCCAGAAGAAAGTCTAATAGTTAAAAAATCAATGATTTCAGTATACAAAAAAAAAAAAAAACATATAACTCTTTTGGTCCTGAAATGAAACTACAGCTATGACAAAGACCTAAAAGAGCAACTTTAAAACACATTTTTGGCACAAACGCAAGTTCTTTGCTCATGAAGCTTAACCAATTTAGAGAAGCAAGTGTTTCCTTTAGACTGGAGATGTTAAGGTCACAGCTGGTGAAGGTCGCAAGGACAGGAGCCTGGAAAATTACTCTGTCTCCAGCAATCAGGTAATGTTGTCTTTTCGTGTGACCTTGCCGCTGGAGGCTGCCAACATTGGGCTGACGTTTGAAGCTGATTAGGATGAGTTGCGGCTAAGCTCATCGTCCCTAGTTTTTTTATCAGAGAGCAGGATGAACATCCGTCCTGGCAGGTAGTTTACTATTTTTAAGCATCGCTTTTTGGATCTTTCAGAAACGATCAGGCAGAAAGCCAGGAATGGTTTAAAGATGATTGAAAACTTTTTTTTAAATCAAACTCTAAGGCAAAGCTTTGATTTTAATTTGTGCCATAAACAATGCTTTGAAAAATATTGACTTGAACAACTTGAGCAATCCTAAGGCCAGCTCTGTCTTTTTCAAGCATTCATTCACTAATGAACTATAAAAAATTCTCAGCTGCTTTGAAAAGGTCAGGCATTAACAAAAACTTCCATAGCAAAGCCTAATTTGGATGTAAAACTCCCAGCACGACTTCACATTAAACTTTATTTTTAGTTAATAAAGTACAAAAACGAGGTAAATCCTGCATGGCAGCCTTCCACCTTACCCAGGCGTAATCCATTTCCATGCTGGGTTTCTTTTTTTTTTTTTTCTTTTTTTTGCTTTTTTATTGTGGCAGTTTAAGGTTGTTTTTTTATTTATTTATTTTGGTTTTGTTTTCAATCAGAAGCATTTGAGGGGTGTTTTTATTCTTTGGCTTAGATCAAATTTTACTCAATCCAGCGGAATTTTTTTTTCAAACTATGAGTTTGATATTGTAAGCTCTGGTAAAGGTGCTGTCCTTTAATCTGACCTCCATTATGAGACATGACCACTTTTATAGACAAAAAGTAAGAAAATAAACAAAGAAAATGAAACTTAAACTATGTTTTTAATTAAAAAAATGTACATATATATATATATATAGAGAGAGAGAGAGAGAGAGAGAGAGCTCATGATCATTGGTTGAGAATTGGAATGAAGAACGACCAGTAAATTGAGATCTTTGCTTTCTGGCTCAGCTTTCTCTTCACCACAACGAAGCAGTAAAGCGAGGGATGCCGCTCCGATCTGCCTGTCCATCTCATGCTCCAATCTTCCCTTACTCGAGATCAAGATCCCAAGATATCTAAACTCCTCCCACCTGGGACAGAGCCTCCCACCCAAAGAGAGGGCAAACAACCTGTCTCCAGTCAAGAACCATGGCCGTACTGACCTTCAGCCAAGCCGCTTCACACTCGGCCGTAAATCACCTCAATGCATGCTGGAGGTCCTGGTTCAATAAAACCAACTGGACAACATTGTCTGTAAAGAGCAAAGAGGAAATCCAGCGGTCCCTAAACCCCTTGATGTGCCTCAAAATTCTGTCGATTAAAACTATGAACAGAACCGGTGATAAAGGGCAGCCCTGCTAGAGTCCAACATCACTGAGGACAGGTCTGACTCACTGCCAGCTATACAAACCAAGCTCTTGCTCCGGTCATACAGAACCGGACAGGCCTCAGCTAAGGCTCCCGGGACCCCTGTCCCAGAGCACCCTCCAGAGGACATCACGGGGGATGCAGTCAAATGCCCTCTTCAAATCCACGAAACACATATGGATTGGATGAGTGAACTCCCATCTCCAACACCCGAAAGAGAGTGTAGAGCTGGTCCACTGTTTATGACCAGGACCGAAACGCACTGTTGTACCTGGGTATGGTTCAACTATTGGGCGGACTCTCCTCTTCAGTACTTACCAGTGGTTAAACACACCTCGGTCCCCTTGCCCGAAAAGAGAGTTAGCCATACCAGTCTAGTGGTACAGCTCGACTGCAATGCTGCTGGGAACATCGTAAAAACTCCAACAGCATCTACAGAGACTTGAGGTATTCCTGGAAACCTTGCCACCAGGAGCTACCTCAGTGACTTCAGCTTGGGTGATGAACAGCTACAGAGTTGATGGCTTGACATCATTAATGTGGACTTCTGCATAAGTTGACAGTCAGCAAGTGTAAATCATTGCACCCACAGGCCCTGTCAAGTCATTCAGGTTGGCTTCACATCATTACTGTTCCTTGTAATCCCACGTACAAGGGAAATGATGTCTTTAAACAGATATTATGCAGATATTTCTAATGTCAGAATAATTTTTGAAGTTGTTCAAAGTAGATAAAGCAGCAACAAAATGATGTGCAGTGTTTAAATGAGGGCAAGACAAAAATGTTTGGATTATAATATAAACAGCCATTTTACCTAAGATCCTGGCTGTGTCTGCTCTGTAATAAATGAAAGTTTCTCTGTGTAAACGTAGACTCATCCAAGTAAACAGAAACAACTGAATTCTGTCCAGACAAAAAAAAAAGAAAAAGAAATTCTCACAAAGAGAAAAACACAAAGAGTTGCAGAGAAGCGGTTCCAAGCTGTAGAAGTGGAAAGAGCAGCTCCATGAACGAGAGGGAGCGTAAAAGATGCTTAAGAACAGGATCAGGGGTGTGTAAAACAGCTCCACTCTGTGCAGCACACACATTGCTTTCAACTGCTTAAATTCCAGAAGCTGTCTCAGCTGGTCACTCTCCACGTAATCAGTGAATCTACAACTCTGACATTTCTACTTTAAACAAGCAGCAGCAAATTAGCTGCAGCTGCATTTCAACCAATGTAGCTGCAGTTCTAAGTTTCCCTGGAAGTCAGAACAGAAAAAGCAAAACACAGGTGTGTAACCCTTGTGCTATCCTAGGCACTTTAATTTTGGGAGTTGGGTCATCTAGACCCACTAGACAGTGCTCTGAACCTTTTTTCTTCAATGATTTGTGATTTTCACTGGTGTCCATGGATTACATGAAATCTCTTCACCTTTATCCACCTTTGTCATGGTAGAATAACACGTCAGTATGAGGTGGGTCATAGGATAGCACAAGGGGTATTATGAGTTCTACCAAAAGGGTATTTCAATAATTATTTATTAGATAAACAGTTTAAAAAAAAACCTTTTACATTTTTTCTTACGTTGTTATACTTTAAACATGGAGAACTCACCCAAAGGCTGAAGTACTCAAAACAATCCTCCCCTAATAAACACAATGATCTGATCTAGATAAATAGTAAAGACTGACCTCAGTCAATCCATCCATAATATGTAGCCTTGAATTACTCAATGAAAATCTCATGTTTTAGGTGTTTTAACACATTCATGGCATTTTTCTGAGATGGAGGACATATAATAAGAAAATTAAGCTCAAAATTAAATTTCTCAGTAATTCTTAATTCAGTAAATGGTAAAAGGCGTATACTTATATAGCGCTTTCTACCCTCTTTCGAAGTCACAGTCCCATTCACCCAGTCACACACACTTTCACACACTGATGGCGGCTCCGCTGCCAAACACTAGCGCCAACCTCCCAGCAGAGCAGGTGGGGTTCAGTGTCTTGCCAGGCTGCCCGACACATGGGCGATGCAAGGCGGGGTCGAACCTGCAATTTCTGATCATGGGTAAATTGTTGCGATGAAATTGTTGTGGTAATGGCAGACCACAAGCTTCCTGCTCTAAGATCTCTCAGCAGTGGAGGGAAGGGGTTGGGTGGCTATGTACCCAATTTCTAATGTATGTTTGTTAATCTTGGCTAAAAATGGCATAATCATAAATGAAAAACTACTGGGAACACTTTTACAGTAGATAAAAAGATGCTCAGAGTGGGACTTATACCAGTTTGTTTTGCCTACTCAAACTTTTCTGGTGGCTGTAATAATAATAATAACTAAGCGAGTGTAATCGCCTGTTCAGTAGTTATTCTAAGCCTGGTGAACTTTAGGGAAAGTACTTTATTTTAGAGCCAAAAGGTTGCAAAAACTGTGTTTTTGTGCAAGAATGTCCCACAAGGTTGTCTGTAAAACTGATAAAATGTGAATTATTTACGCCACCTTCCAGATCACCAAAACACTTCCTCTGTAATCTGGACACGTAGGGATGCTCACCAATCTACAAGGTGAGTTTTGTCTGGGGGTTGAGAATAAAAGCTCTGGACTGAGAAGCCTGGGGGGGAGCAAAGAAGAGGAAAAAATGAAAATGAAGAGGGAATAAAAGATTTTAGTACTGTTTTAATATTTACTGTAGATTTTTTTTTTTTTTTAGCGCAAGTGGATAAATAAAGCCCAGCTTTGAAGTGGCTCGTGACTTTCTGGAATTCCTTATTAAATGTTAATAAACAGAATATTCAGGAGAAAATGGTGAAAATCGGGGACACTATCTAACAGAGGGAGTTAAATAATACTTAGACCCTTTGATAAAACAAGGTGACCGATAAACATTAAAGGACTATTACTGTTCAGACACTTGAGTGATGTTAGAATTTGATGATGCCCTGGGGGAGCATTGAGCTGCAAAGAGAGGCACACGAAGGAACCAGTTGTTTCCAGTTGTTGTCAATCCAACCCAAGCAGGAGACATTAAATATTTATGACCCCACTGGGAGTTTTAACTCTTCGTTCCCCAATTTTCAGGCAGACACTTGGCCACTGAGCTGATAACTTTTGATGAAATAATCTAAAAAAGAAAAATTCGATTTTGATTACTAATTGTTTGAATCTACTTTGAATCAGCAAATTCTCAACATTATAAGATACAACATGAAGGTTTTTCACTATAGCTAAAAACAAAACTTGGTTATTTATTTTTTTCATTAAATATAATACGCAAAAAAATTGCTTTAAGAAAAATAACATTTATCCGTAATTTTTCCCACTCATCAAGGACCGGGTTGCGAAGCCAAGCAACGGTCTCATCAAAGATGCCCAGACTTCCCCACTCCTGGCCACTTCCTCCAGCTCTGGGGATTCCAAGAAGGTGTTCACAGGAGGCTAGTCAGAGACCGGTCTCTCCACCGTGGGAGTCTTCCTGGGGTCTTCCTGATTGGACATGCCTGGAACGCACCTCCCAAGAGGTGTCCAGGAGGCGATGTAAACTAAATGCGAGACACCTCAACTGGATTCCTCAATATGGAGAGTGTTAAAAACTGATGTGTTTCTGAGGATTAGCTGCCATTTTTAAAAACCAGCCCATTTACTCTTATAGTGTACAGAAGAAAAAGTGCCGCCGTCTGCAAATTTGAAAAATGTCTGGCTGACCTGACCAATCCTTCTAGAGAATTGTCCATTTGCTGTTAAATTTTAACTTCTTAAAACCTCTGCAGCCAACGACTGCGACTGCCGCCTCCCGATTACAAATGCCGCCGCTTGCTGAGAAACTTTGGGATATGTGACCGTAGTCCTAGATCTAACACAGTAGATCTGGTCATCTACTCTCCATCAACAAAACTAGGGATGAGAATAAAAGCCCCATGAAGCTTTCACTGGGTTCATGTCATTGTGCCGGAATAATGAACCAACCATTCAGGTGTGACGTTTTCCGTGAGAAGTGCTTGACACAGCAAAACATACATACATGAAGAAAATAAACACAAGGCAAAAAAAAAAAACTTTAAAAATTGCTAAGCTATTTCTATTGTGGCAAATGCTTTTACATGTTATAAACTCATACAAGTATTCTGTTTCTAAATAACGTTTGTAGTGTATTATCTTATTAGAAGAAACCAAGTTGAAAGCGATCCCAAGGCACAGTGCATTTTTACAGGAGCCTTGTAGAGTGAAATGGACCAGCGCTGATTCCAATACGGAAACAATAGAACTGGTCGGGAATCGTTCGGGATTCATTTGTATTTATAGAGAATAACGCGCCCAACTGTTCAAACACAAGTGACATCTGAACCATGATGCGACCAAATGATGCATTTGGCGCTCATACGTCATCAACCACGTGATCTGTGCAAGTTGATAGACGCCCTGAAACATTGTGCCGAACTACTCTGCTTCATGAAGATGAAACAAGTGCCGAAGCGTCAGTGTCAAACGGGCCATCCCTAAACAAAACCCTTTCAACTAGTTACACTCATTCTTGCTGGGTACCATTTTTAGAGAAGTTTGCACAATCAAACACCAATCACAGCAGCTTCTGAAAATCAAGATTGACCCAGAATATGGAAATAAGATTTTCCCTTCATGTAATTAGCTGTACACAGCTGATGGATTACGCAATACCACTTACACGTCTGCACAAACAAAAGATGTTACTTAAGTGGGAGAAATGAGCAAATTAGACAGGATTGAAGAAGAACTATAAAGGTCTTCCCAAGCAAATGGTGCTCATCATCCTATTAGCCTGTTGGGCTGTGAAAAGAAGAGGGGGGGGGCATCTGCAGAAAAAGCTGTGAGCAAAACCCGCTGGAGCAGCAAAAGAAGAGGTTAGAAGAGAGTGAATTACAGCCACGACCAGCACTGTCGACAGGAGGTCCTTGTTGGAAAAGACCAGATTGAAATAAAACTGTAGCAGCAGCCATCCCACTGTGAGCTTTGAACTTGAACATACATGGCTTTCATTTAGCTTCTGTTATGTTTCAGTTTACAGTTTCACAAAAGCTATTTATGTCTTGTAAATGTCAGTGGGTTTTTTTGTGTTCTTTTTTTTTTGTCATTTGTGGTGACACAAATGCCACCAGCCATCTGTCTGGCAATGAAAGGAACTTTGGGCTGTGTGAGTTATTTGGCCATGGCGGTGTGACGGGACCATCGATTGCTGTCTGTTTATCCAGCTAGAAAGAGTGAAAGAACATAACCTTGAATTTAATCAAACAAAAGACTAACAACGCCAACTTATCTAAATCAGCTTGTTTAAAGGTGGATTGTGAGCAAAGACAAATCACGCCATCCTCAAACAGAAAAGAGAAAAATTCTCCATAAAATGAAGATGTGATCAAACTATTTGACATGTCAAAAGTGTTTGAAATAAATTTTGATTTAGAATTTCTTCATGTTTTGTGGATCTATTGGTACCACAAATATATCTAATCATAATCAGGTTTGTGAAAGGATATAAAGTATTTTGAGTAAAAACAAAGAAATATCATGTTTTTCAGTTGTAAAAACATTATTTGGTTACAATTTTTCATCCCTGTGGCTCACAGGTTCAATTGTTGGAGTTTAGGTCAACTATTGTGTGTATGAAGAAAAATCTGATCCACAAAGATAAAGCTGCTACCTTTTATGTTGCAGTTTGTAATAATTGTTAGAACATCTCAGGGTCAACTATAGTGGCCTGGATTCTGCAACTTCTAACTCCAGCTTATCTTCAATAATCATGTATTCGGTGTTCAGCGTTGGCTTCATTTCTTTGCACCGTCTCTCTCTGCCTATTTGTATGACGAAGACAAATGTGAAAACTGGGATGTTGTCTGCATGGTAACTCTGTAAACATCGCAGCTGTTGCATTATTCACCTTAAAAAAAAAAGACAGAAACAGTGAACATGTGCTTGGTGTCCAGAGTAAGTTTGGCCAGTAGCTCCATTGCAACACATCAAAGCGTAGACTTGCATTTTAAGAGAAGAAAGGCTTGTTTGAGTGAAGCTGCAGAGTTGAAGTCAAAGAGCATAATGCATATTTTCATTGTTAGATCGAGAGCCCCATGTGTTTTTTTGTTTTTTGTTTTTTTATATAAAAGCATAACTTGTGCTGGAAAAATTTTACTCACAGAACGTGGTAAAATTACACATTTATTATGTAAAATAATCTGGAAATCAACACACTATGATTATTAGAAAAAATCACCTGCAAATTACACAAAAGTCTCTGAAAATATTTTACCTCAACAGAAACCAGCACTAGTCATTCTTGAGTACACAGTATGCCCACAGTTCCCCTAACTAACCAAGGAGCAGGCTTGTGAGTGACTCATTTGTGGGCTTTCAGCTTGGAAGTAGCACTTAAACTCAGAAAGTCTTACTCATTCAGCCTACCTGCTGAATTTGAACCCTGCCTAACTGACTTCCTTGCATTCAGAGAGCTATGGTCACCATAACCTTGAGGAGACAACACATGGCGAGGATCTCATCCAGCCTGAGCTTCCAGCCTCTGACAGGAGTAAGAGTCGCAGAGGTATTTTCTGCTCCGCATTTCTAATTTGCCTTTTACTGCAAAAGGTCCTCTAACGATATCCGCCCAAGCTTTTAGGAGTGACGGGTATTCAAAACGGCTGCAGGGTAATGGGCAGCAAAGTCAAATCTGCACGTGAGGCGGCAGTGGTTACGAAGCAGAGGAAGAGGAACAAAAAGAGGTGAAGTAGGACAAAGAATGCCGTGCTACAGGTACAGCCTCCACATTCATCCTCAGCGTCTCTTTCTCTGCATGCCCTCTGGTGTTCCTCGCTGCCCTTGTCTCTGAGAACTAAATCAGGAGGGGTTACAGGTGCGCTGAGCAGATCCCATGCCCCCCTCCTAATTCATTCCTTCCTCCTCAGTCTGCTCAAGCCTCATTAATCAGGTGATGCAGATGCGAGGTGACAGGCTGGCCCGGCCGACCCCTGGTTAGTTCACTTCAATTCCACAATGTTGGGGTGAATGTCCTCTTCTGCGCCTTTTCTCGCCACTGCAGAGATACCGAACATTCCCTCCTTTAATGTCTGAAATGATCCCAAGTGAGGGATTAGAAAGACAAACCAAAGATGAACCTTATCTTCGTTCTGCAGACAGACTTGACACTATTACTATCAGCATGTAGTTATTGCACTAAACTTCCCTTGTCTTCAGAGTCAGGTACATGACACCCCTGGAGTAAGTACTGTACTCCTAGGAGAGTCTTTATATCTGTGAAATACCTTTTGTTTTCTGTTGAGCAGAGAAACCCTAAATTGTCTAAGAAAATTTTAGGTAAAGTAGATTTTTACAGACTAATGCTTTGTCAATACAGGTAGAAATGTAAAAGAAAAAGGAAGACTTTTTAGTCCTGCTATGGGAACATTACTAGGTAAAGGTAAAGTGACTGAAAAAAAAAGTATTTTGGTTCCCCATAAAGGTTAAAAGAATGCTTTTTTCTTGCGATTCTGCAATAATTACTTTAATAAATCAACAGAACATATAAATCGGGTAATGTGACAGTCTGGTGGGAAAGTTAACCACTTGAAACTGAGTAAATGGCTGCTGAAACATACAAGCAATCGCTTTAAACACAGCCATTCCCCTGTGATCTCACCCAGCTTTCTTCTTGTGCTTTACGTTCCGGCAAAGGCCACCTCATCTATCAAAGCACACATCAGAATCTCATTGCACTGTGACGGTTTAGAGATTTTCTGTTTGTTTGCCAAAACAAGGTCAAATTAAAGAGAAACTCTATTTTAGCTGCAGCTCAGGAAGAACCATGTGGAACTTTTCTTTACCTTTTCTTATGTTCTACCTTCATGATATCGGAGCCACCAAATGAAAACTTTGCATGTATTGATTAGGGATAACATGGCTCATTTTGTCCTTCACAGCTGCCTCCCGTTCAGTATCTTCTTTAATCCTCGCTGCCTTCTTTCAGTTTTAATGTCTTTGTAACACTTGATCCTCTCTTTTGTATCATTTTGAAGCTTTCATTGTCTCTTTTTTATTCAAACTGCTGCCTTACAGTTACCTAAATCATCACTGTCAATTTTAATAGTACTTAAATCTGTCGGTACTTAAATCTTTTGAAAAGTATCCTTTCCTCTTATTACAATGTCAATACAGATTTTGGAATGAAGTTGTATTTTTTCTAGTGGCTATACAGTAGAAGTATTTTTTTTAGCAAAAAACCTTGTCTTCAAAAGGTTTTCACAAACTGTTGCTGGTATTTTTGGCCCATTCCTCCATGTAGATCTCCTCTACAGCAGTGATATTTCAGGGCTGTCGCTGGCCAACAGGGACTTTCAACTCCCTCCAATGATTTTCTATGGGGTTAAGATCTGGAGACTTGCCAAGCCACTCAAGAACCTTGAAATGCTTCTTATGAAACCACTCATTTTTAGTGACCCCACGGGGTGGGATCTTATTGCGAGCCCCAGATCAAGGAAGATTAACAGTCGTCTTGTATCTTTACCTATTCCAAATTCAGTCTTCCCAGCCTGGTGCAGGTCAACAATTTGGTTTCTGGTGTCCTTAGACAGCTCTTTGGTCTAGGCCATAGTGGAGTTTGGAGGATGTAGATAGGTGTCCTTTATATAGATAACCAGTTCAAACAGGAGCCATTAATACAGGTAACACGTGGAGGACAGAGGATTCTCTTAGAAAAAAAGTTACAGGTCTGTGAGAGTCAGAAATCTTGTTTGTAGGTGACCAAATACTCATTTGCATATAAATCCCAGACAATGTGTTCTCATAATGTCTCTCATAGTTGACGTATACCTATGATGAAAATTACAGGCCTCTCTAATACTTTTTCTTAAGTACTTTGGATTATTTTTGTACATTTTTTGATTATATGTGGACTTGCAGATATCATTTTTATTTTGAGTGACAAATTTGTTGTATATGTTCAATATTTTGATGAAATTTCTGCACTAATCATCTTTTTCATCTAAATATAAGCACATTCATTGGTCAGTTTTTCTGCAAACTCCTGTGTTTGTGCACACATCTTGTTTTTTACTTGCATTCATTGGTCCATTTTCAGCCCTCCATCCTCCTCCTTTGTGTGATTCTCTTTTTTTCATTCCTCCTGAGCTCAACCTCGTCGTGAAATCTGCAGATCTTCCACTGTGGGTCGATAGTCCACTCACTTTCTTCTGCGCAGTGCAGAACGTAATACGCCAAAAGAGTGTGTGTTTGTGCACGAGGGGGTAGGAACGTCATGTCAAAGCTTGATGAAACACACCTCTGAATGAAAGCAAGTCCATTCATCTCCTTGTTCTCGGGCATCCATTCATAGAGGCTGATGGGGCGATAAAGACAGCAGGGCTGGAAAGAAAAAATGCAGTAGATATGAAGATGGAGGGAGGAGGGGAGTGAATAAACTAAAAAAGGCAGGAAAATTCAGATGAGAAGAAAAATAAGTAGGAGCGCCAAAAGAAGAAAAATGAGGAGGAAGGGAAGGAATGCGCAGTCATCTTTCTCTGTGTGGCCCGTGACGGACTAACATCTCTCGCCTGATGCCAGCTGGGATGACAGCCAGCAGAAGGCTGGATATGATACTGATGTCACAACTTCCTTCACTTCACTTCAAAGCATCCCGTCCTGAATGTTACATAAAAGCTGGCTTTCAAAAGGTCACAGCATTTTTCATTTCACTTCTTTAGATTAAGTTGATGTAGACGTATTAGCTGAACTTTCCTTCATTAATTTTTTTCAGTGATGTTTGGGTTTAAGTGTTATTGAACGTACTAATTTCACTGCAGCTCCTATGACGAAATATTTATCTTTCTTTAGTGTTTGAACCCCTCTGTACTCACTTTTGATCTTGTGTTGCTTTGGAGTTCGGCAGTGTTCGTCCTCTGTGGCAAAAATCGTCTGCAATAACGAAAATCTCTTTCTTAAGAAACTCATAAAAAACCCAGAAAGAATTTAAAATCTGATAGCTTTTAGCCTCTGTGCAAAATGCTCCATCAGCTGAAAAAGCAAAACAATCACAAAACATGTGACAAATTCTAAATAAACGATTACATGCCAGATTCTCAGAAAAATGTGAAAAACAAAAGTGGTACAATAAACAGAAAATGTAACTTTGAGTAAAATGAAAAGAGCAAAAAATTTAAAATTTATGATGAATATTGTGAAGACATTTGATTAAATGTTATCTATGTTTTCTATCAAAAATTCTAAAAATGTTGGTAAAATTCTTCAACAAATGTTGAAAGTCAAAATTAATTTTAAAAAAGTGTAACAGACTTCATAAAGTCAAAGCTTTTTTGAAATATTTTACAATTATAAGCTTAAACTGGTAAGTGATGCATTATATGGGAATTTTGTTCAACATCATGTAAAAAATAACCATAGAGTTCAAAACACAATGTCACTGATAGAAATGTGTCCAATATTTATATATATTCAACTGTCAGATTTAACTCTAAAAGAAAGGAGAAACATACCAAATTACTCAGCCCCAAAACCCACATTTGAAAACAAATCTTTAATTAGCAACATTTTTAAGCTTGTGATTTATTAATTGCATAATAGCTACTCTGATAATACCCCTAACAACATTTGGAAATAGCATAAACTAAGCTAAAAGTTTTAAGTGGAATCAAACATTTAACCTTTCCTGCAGATCTTTGGTTCCAGTTGGATTCATCAGATATTTTATTCACTCTATGATGAATTTAGAGGATATTTTTAACACTTTTGCTGCATTTATAAAGCAGAGGTATTCATGGCATTCCCTTTGATATATTATTGATTGCTGTGACACTAGTATTGACCTCTGTGCATTTTTCAGGGAAATAACCCCTGACATTTGTAATTATCTTTTAGTTCTTTTCCATTGTAATTACTTATGTGCTCTTGGAAAAAAAAGGCCACACAGGGGGCTTATCTACAGTCATGAATGGAGTGTAGCAAATGAAGACCACCTAAAAGCTTTTAAGAATAAAGACAACATTATTATTATCCTTTATGTGAATTTTCATGTTAATAAGTGGCCACGTTGATGAAAATCACCACTATTTGCATTTGTAAACTGTCTACTCAGGAGTAATGAACACAGAGTCACAATAATAAAGAAAAACATTTCATCAAAAAGCGTTAAATTGGCCTCACCAGCAAAAACAGAGTGAACCCTGAGGACCCCGGAGCTGTTTAAGCCACAATACCAGACTCATAATGAGGCTTCTAATTGTTTGCAATACTAAAAAGCTGAAAAGTTGCATTTTGATTTAAAACAGCTGCTTGCACACAGGGAAAAATCTCCCTAGTAACCTTTTTTTTTGGTATGATAAATGTAAAAAGGTTCTATGTGATTTAATGAGAGCAGATTTTCTATGTTTTAGTTTACGGTAAAACTGTTCAAATCAGACATTTATGAGCATTACCATGGGCTTATAGTGTAAGTAAAAATAATTTCTGGTATATTGTAATAGTTTTTCTGATTTTTGTTTAAAACATATATGACTGAAATTAACCCTTAACAGAGTTTAAGTTCTGCAAAGATTTGGGGGGGGGGGGGGGGGGATCGCATAGTTCTAGCTCTTACATTTGATCATATGCAATTCTGTTTTCTACTTTTTTAGAATAAAATAGAAGTTATTTAAGTATTGCGGTTTAGTATTTTATGAATTGTTATTTTTTTTGTGATTTTTGCTGCTGTAAATGTATTTCTATGCTTGCAAGGAGATACATCCATGTCTGAATTTTTCCAAAACATGTCAATTATCTGAGAGTAACGCTTTTTAAGATGTCTGCAGGGGGAAAAAAAGGAAAATTGCTGTTCTATCTTAGATGAATGGAGGAATATAAAATCTTTGTTCATTCAGCTTTTGACACAATTGGAGTCAGCTCACCTTCATCCAAATTAGACGAGGCAAATGCAGTGTCATAGAACGGCCACTCAGAGCTGTTTCACCGTGGGCTGGAAACCTGGAACAAGCTGACCCGAGTCAACAAAGTATTGTTCATAGTTGGCACAAAAGACATGGAAGTTCACAAATAACACGAATGCTTGCTCGGAGAGTGATGTGTGACAGGGAATCTAAAAAGTAAGACTTGCTCTGTTCAAAAAAGAAATCCTTTTTTTCTGCCCTTTTTTTGTTTGGCTGTGAAAGCTCAGCAATGCTGAAACATAAAAGTGTTGTCCTTGTATCAAGGTAATCTTCAGAAGCTGCATTTAAAGCCGACAACAAGACAGTTTTCTGTATCCTGCCCTCCTCCATTAATTTAGCAAAATTAGCCTTTATTTGTAGCAAGATGGAGGGTTTTGTTTTTTATTTGTTGGGCTGAAATTCCCTACAGCTTAGTGCTTTCGTAGTTAAGGCCATTTTCTTTACACCTGCCGGTAGATCACTACCAGTAAAAGCGCAATCAAACAGTTAGCAAGTTATTGTTCTAATCCAAAAGCAGCGCCCAGAAACAGAGACATGTACCTTAGATGTTTTCACATATCAGTTTTATGTGCTTTAACGTGAAGTAATTCTTTGTTTTAAATGGTAGACCAATTAGATTAGGAATTTTCCTTTTCTTTTAAATCAAAGAGCAAAACACTCCCTCCCATATCTATTTGATTACACTTTAAGCCCCTCCCACTGAAAACTAACCCAGGTAGACCTTTCAGAGTATTTTTTTTGGTGAAAGGTAAGGGTTGCTCTGCACCAACAGTCCCATCGGCAATTAAATCTATGCTCACACCAGCATTTCATGTGCATTCAAGAATGGGCGTTTAGCCCATGGTGTTCACAGTGGACGAGCAGGGATGGGTGTCTTCCTTTTCTTCTTTTTTACTAGCACATGTCCACTACCTAGAGTTGGAAGAGGCTTGGTGCGAAATGTCAAAGTGGTGCAAATCTCACAAATCTTGCCCCAGGCATTTTTCTTTCCCAGCTCAATTCCGATGTCTGAAAGAGTTGGTGTCATAAAATTCCGGCTGGGCACAAACCACAACTGTTAATTTCTCCTTCGAGATCAATCTTCAAACAGTTGGCCAAAACCGTGACTTAAAACGGACAGCATCTATTTGTCTCTACCCAATCCGAGTCCCTGATTGGTTAAAGTTTACATACTCTTTTCATTGGGAGTGGCCAGATAAACGCCCATTGCAGAGGGCGGTTTGACCGTAGCTTAACAGAATAATTTCTGATGAACTACTGTTGCTTTGCATAAACTATGTCGTACAATTTTTTTGTTTTTTTTGTTTTTTGGGCTAAAAATTACACAATCATAATTAAAAGACCAATTCAAAGGCTTTTAAAATAGATCTAAAGATGAGAGGGTTTATAAAGCCTTCTATAAAGCCATGACATGAAATTGTCTTTGCTTGAATCAGGTCACTGGTTGTGAATTTCTTCACTTAACAAAGAGCTACTCAGCCAGAATCTCACTGGGCTGCAATAGGTTGCAGACACTTGAGGACAAAATTGTGACAAATGACGTTTGGTTTTACTTCTCATCGTGTTAGTCCCACTCGTGCATTTCTCTTACTTTGACTCAGATGTCTGGTAAATCTGTAAATTATTGCCGAAACAAAGAAGCGCAGGATAGCGTGTGAGTGCAGGAAGCTTCAAGCAGACATTTGTCATCGCGCTTCAGAATTACAGTGAAGCGAGAGCACAGCTCTGTGACTCATGGAAGAAAATGAGAACCCCGCAAACACTTCCAGACACTTTGGAAAGTCAACTCTGCTGTCTGCTAGCTATCACAGCTCAGGAAGATGAACCCTAAGAAGGCAAAGCAACAGCTGCTGGATGACGTATCAGCATTGTGCTCACATTAAGACGCATTTTTATGAAAATAATAGCAAAATCTTGGAAACGGTGCAGTTTGTTTTTCAGAGACATTTTGTTTCTTCCCATCACTTCACAAACGACTGCTTTACAAACTCAACATTAGGAGAATATGCAGCGAGGGAAATGAGCTTTGTTTTAGCCAAGTTCAATATTTGTATCATCACAGATGATTTTTCAATAATGTATTAGAAGAAATACAGTTATTTAGCTATATGTGTATTTTAAACCAATATTATTCTTAAAGTAACTGAACAAAGAATCAGCCGGCAGCAAAAAGACTGTTTTGTAAATTTGCAGCAAAAAGTTTACTATTTTTTTAAAAAAAGTTCACAACTGGAATGGTTTCACCTGAAGCCACAGAAGTAGAAGAACATGAGTCCAGTTTTTTACTTTTTATTTACAAATAGCTTTCTCTGTATATGTGCAGAAAGATGACAATACGTCTCCCAAAGACACAAAGTTAATCATATGACTGAATCCATTAAATGAAAGGTTCAGTTGTGGTTTTGGTCAATCAGAAGAGACCAGGCTCAGCAACATGGACTGACAAACAAAGTGCTGGGCATTGCCAAAAATTATTCTTACTAGGTTAATGTGCAAAATACACAAACATAATGCAAAAATGTGATTTTGAATAATATACAAAAATATTATGCTGGGCAAGTTTGAAATTAATATTTGAAAAACATCTGCCTTTTATTATTTAAACTTTACCAATACTTTAAAGGCTGTTGATTGTGTCTTTCTGGATACTAACCAACAACAAGAAATAAAGAAATCCTTTATTTCTGTATACAAATCTATTTAGCGGCGATTACATAAGATCTGAACTTGTGGAAACGTAAAGAACAACAAACCGATAACTACTCACTGAAAGCTCTCCTACACAGAAAACATGTGGCACAAATCCTATCATCTCTAAAACCTTGTCTTTACAATATTAGCTGTTACGGGCGTGCTCTCGTCACTTCTCTGCTTAATAGCTCAGCGTGCTACAACATTTTCAGCAATGCTGACGGCTGATCTCATTACAGGTGTCTTCCCCTCCAGTCGTAAGTGAAGCTGCTCAAAGAGGCTCTGCAGAAACTAAGCTTCAATTCTTAAATTGGCATAAACTCAAGGATTTTTGCTTTGATCAAAATTCGTGTCACTGAAAAATTCATTACTTGTAAAAGTGATGATGATTGTCAATAGATAATGAAAACTAAAGTTTAATGTTTCAGAGTGAATTTTACGTCAGGTCAATTAAAAGAAGATGTTTTGAATGTCAGAGTTCCCAAACCTACGGTCATTTCTTTGCCCGTTATACCTGCTGGACCTCCCTTTAACTGGTTTACTGTACAAATGCTTCACGGCATGGAATAATGTAAGCTCAGGTTGCTTTGAAACCTGCCTTCGGGCCATCTGCACCTGTATGGCGTCACTCATCTTCTTCTTGACCATTGACTGGAGACTTCAGAAAACTCCTGTGAACCAACACCAGCAGATGATATGGAAACCAAAACCATCAATGATAGTGGAAGCTATGAGGGCGCAATGTCTTTCAGTCCAGTTTTTTGCTCTACTTGACCAAGTAAGAAGTTTAAGGCAAAGACATTGGTTCAGTAGTGGCTAAAGATGAGGCATGTAGCAGGTGTAGCCAATGTCTAGCATCTGTCTGTGGGTTGATGCTGGTGCATCTCCTCCCACCACAATTTGTCCTTCAACTCAATTTTACATTATTCTTGATGTGGATACAAAGGTGGTTGATGACCATCTTTAGAACATGTGTCAAGTCATGTGCCTGCTGACCCAGACTGAGAGACCAGTGAAAGATCAAGCAAGCTACTAGGGTCTAGAGTTCATTGGCTTATCAGGCTATAACATTATGCATTTATAAGATTTGAAGACCCACTCCAATTACAATCGTGATTTTAGCATGGTCTTGTAGCATTTTTCTAATGATGAAGGATATACAGTACAGTCTAAAAGTTTGGATACACCATCCCATTCATTGGAATGAGAAGGTGTGTCCAAACTTTTGGTCTGTTCTGTATATCAAGAAAATTAAGATTAAAACTGCATTTCTCAGTATTTTTTTTAAACGCACGCTGAATCTAGTGCAGACGTGAAAAATGTCGTTTGAAAACCTTGTAGTAAAATCTACAATTGACAGGCCACAAGCTCCCTGCTCCTATTCATTCTGATGCATCCACTTAGCGACTTATTTTGACTAAAAATTGCATAATCATTTAAAAAAGACCACTGCTTTGAAAATGGATCAAAAGGTGATCAGACTGGAACTTTGAAACTTGAAATACATAATTCCTCTTTATGATTTTTCATTCATTGTTCTTTTTTTGAAAAAAAAAATATTCAACTGTTTCCATGTTGTAATATTTTAATTTCTCTATATAAAAATACTCCTGATGGAAAAATTGGAACATAAACTTGTTTACAACTGTCTACAATCACCTCCAGTCCTCCAGGACCAGTCTCAGTCGACAGGACAAGCAATTCTAAAAAAAAAATTAAAAACGATCAGGTGATTGCAATCTGCTGCTGATCTGATACTCCAGTGAGGTGACTTCAATATGGTTGGTCTTTGTTTGTTTTATCTCTAGGATTTACCCATAAATTACCCATCAGCAAAAGGTTTAGAGATTCAGCTGCAAAGTCAAATTTCCCAAATGTTAGCCAAGAGCAAGAAACTGAGGCTACAATTCTTACTGACTCATCAAACCCAGAAAACAGAATATTAGAACACTAGTCAGCACTTATTTTAACCAGACCCAAGAAAACTTGCAAGCTTACTGGTATATTTTACATATTTCAAAGACTGACTGGTAGATTTCACAGAAGTACAGCAGCCTTTAACTGCATCAAGCACAAGGCAATGATTTTTATTCATTTCGCATCAACAGAAATAGTCAGCTGGGAGCCAGAGACGTTTCTCACCAACATCAGGGAAACTGCTGCCTCAGCAGTCAGTGGTTTTAAAATGGCTGAAGGAAGAAGACATTGCAACTGAGGTGTTTTTCTCTTTGGAAATTAGGGCACAGGGTCACAAAAACAAGTGACAAGCAATACCAAACATGGTTTACAAGCTAACTGACTTCAGGAGTCCAGTTTTTTTCTTTGAGACTTTAAAGCAAATGTTAAAAGGAACATTTATTACTGCGGCTTTAAGTGTGGAGATCTGTAACCGCCAGAGCCACTATATCAAGGCTCCGTGTCCCTTTAAATAATGTTGCACTGACCAAGAGCTTTCATTGTGGCTTTATAATTCTATCAAAAACACAAATACCTTTGGTTGAAAGTATGCAATATCTAAGGCACCCCCCATCCTAAAAAATACATATTTGTTGAAATAACTGAACAATGTCAAGGAAATCACACAAAGAAATCCATAGAAATTAAGTATGACTGGAAATTACATCCACAGAGGAATGAAGGCAAACTGTTGAATCAGCCCCAACTCCATCATCCTCCTCACCATCATCATCCACCTCATCCTCAAAGATGTTGTGTGAGGAGGGTGACTTCTCCTGGCTTTCAATTCACATTCACCCCTTCTGTCCTGAAGAGGGACATGTACGCACGGTTACGACAAACGCCGGCGCGCGCGCGCCCACACACTAAGACACCAACCCCGGCTCAGACCTGACAGGTCGCCCAGAGCGGATGGTGCTGAAAGGTGAGGAAGAGGGAATGTGAGCCGGAGAAAAGCCGAACTCACTTCTTTCTAGCTCTGCGCAACAAGCAGTTGCAGAATGCCCGCACGAGGAGACGCAAGGCGCGCGGGGAGGCACTATGCGGGTTTTCAGAAATGTCACCTCTGAATCACAGCTGCGAGAACTTGTGTCTCCACTTTGTGCGCGACGTGGACGGAAAGAAGGACTGGAATTGGTCCCTGGATGTGCGCGTCTGGATGAAATCCAAACCAAACCATGTCGAGGTGCATGGGCATCAATGACAGAGGGGTCAAAGTCCTGCTCGTGAAGCATCCTCTGGAAAGCCCCGTAGAGCTGGACACAGTTGCGCGAGACGTGGCGCAACATTTTCACCTTCACAGACAGAGAACAGAGTGTCCGACAGAAGACACGAGAAGAATTTTACTCACTGTTTTCAGGAGCTCCTGCTCTCTCCTCCTCCTCCTCTTATCGCTCTCCCGCTCTTCTCCCTGTGCGCCACAATCCACCCGTCCATCCCTCCACTGGACATTTCCTGCGGTACGCAGCCTGATTGATTGTATTATTGCGGGGTAACGTCCTCGGGATAAAGCGACAATACATCACAATCCCCCCCCCAAAAAAAAATAAATAAAAAAAATGCAGACAGGCAGGATAATGCGCGCGCACGAGCCGAACAGTTTTGGAGCCTTTTTTTTTCCACCCGGCGAGGCTACATGTTGCTGACTGCTACCTCTATGTCCCTCTCACTCACCCTCTCCTCTGCCGTGATTTTGTTAAAATTCAGTATGTACGCTCCGTCACCTAGCAACCTCTCTCTTCCTCCCTCCTCCCCGTCATATCCCTCTCATGACTTCCTCGCGACACGTGTTGCATGCTAAACTTAGTTTCCCCGTTTGGGATGATTTTATTTTCCTGCTTATCCCTGTCCATGTGTGGGTCTCTTTCCTCCATTCTTCCATTCATCCGTCCAGGGCTGGATCCATGTAGTCTGGGGCCCGGGGCCAGACAGCCACAAGGAAGGCTCCTCTCCTTTCTCTCCCTTCCAGGAGTACACCTGTTTTTATAGATTCCAATAATGACACCAGTGGAATTTTGTAGACTTTCAAATGATGACAGGTTTGAGACTTTTTCTCTGAATAATTCATGCTCTTCATTTTTGACTCCAAAACAGTTACCCACGCAGTTCCAATCAACCTGATGCTGCGTTCCACCCCTTACACCTGCACAATTAGCGTATAGCAACTTATCAGGACAAATCCACCTCTTTTTAAAAACACAACTTAAGACTTTAGAAGGCAAATTATTGATTGGAGATCTACATGATCTACATCTGATCTACATCACACGGTTGGTGCTAAGGGTATAGATTGACACTGTCCCCTTTTGGGTGGGACAGGGTTTGTTCTGCTCTTTTTTTTCTCCTTTTTTCCATCATCTTATCTAACAAAAATGTTTCAATTTTGATTTCACAGTTTGGACCTACTGATGTTCTGTCCTTGATGTTTCAGACTCTCTGGTGTTAAGGCTGATTTACCCTGGTCTGTCTGCAATATGTTTCTGTTGCGTTGACACACAAAAAAAAAGAACATTCATGAATCAATCGGAATGTTTATATCGCATTTGTTATGACCCCGTCTGACGTCCGCCACTCTGCAAGCAACACAACGCAAACTTTACACACAAGTTTTATTTCCAGTCATTTTGCAGTAAAAAGACGGAGAAACTGAAACTAGTCCGGGTTTCAAAATAAACATTTCTCTTATACTTTCAAAAAGAAAATATAAAACATTTTATTTTATAACTAAAGTGACATTTTCATGTGATAACAAAACTGTTGATAACACTGGTGTTCATTTTTGCCTTGGATGTCTGAAGTTTACTTTTTAAAGTACAAAAACTAAACATCATCTTTGACACAAAACAGGCATTTTACAATGACTCGGAGAAGAAGGAGAGGGCATGGGAGAGTTCATCCCAAGGTTTTGGATGAACTCACCCTCTGAATTCCCGAAACCTCCTGTAGACAACTGTTTGAAAAAGAGTTATTGGTCTCGAGTGGAGAGGACATTTCCTGGTTTACCATTTGAACCAGGAAATGATGACACAGCCATTTGCAAATCACTAGAGACGCCAGACCACTACAGAGTTCCCCTGAAGGGACACAAGGGGCATTTGGCACACATTCAAGATTGGCTGAATGCATGTTCTTGAACGCGCATTTAGTCCATATAGTGGGGAAGCAAATCCTTTTCTTTTTTTCTGCTGTTACTTTGAAGAGGCTAGATGCAAAATGTCAAAACAATGCAAATGTTGCTCCAGGCTTTTTTTTTCACAGCTCTATTCCACTACATTAAATACTTGATGTCATATAATGTCCGCAAATTGCAGTTATTGGTTTCTCCTCCATGATCAGTTTTCAAACAGTTATCACTACCGGGAATTAAAAGGGATGTGATCCATACGTCACTACCAAGTCTGAGTCCCTGACTGGTCGAAGTTTGACCAATGAAATGTTAAAATTGGAATGATAATTAACCTTTCTGTACAAACTTTAATAAAAATAAAGATGCCATTAATTGGGCAATCGAAAAGGGAGTTTCTATATTACAAATACTTCTTCATTAACCAGGAAGTCAATTGTGTGTGCTCATGGCGTCTTTGTTAACAGAAAATTAGATTATGAGACGTAGAAGGGGATGTTCATGCTGTATATTAACCAAAGTCATGAAAACAAGTAAATAACTAGGTCATCAAAAAAATGTTAAATGATTTCGGAGAATAGGAACGAAATACACATTTTTGTGCGCAAAGAAAGTTGTTAAAAAAAAGTCTAGAAAAAATTAAAGATAGGTAAAACAATAGTTTTTTTAGTGACTATAACAGCTCAATAGTACGACGGACTTTTACAAAAAAAGATTTTTTTTCCAAATTATGACTTAAAATCTTGTAAATTTACGAGAAAAAAAGTCATAGATTAATGAGGAAAAAGCACCAAAGTTTTCCGTTTATTGGAGCCTAGCTTGAAGATGAAATATGTGGAGCCTTTTGTGAAGCTTTATTTCCAGATAGGTTAAAAAAAACTGAGAGAATCTGAACCTTTTGGCAACTCAAAATCAGATTATTTTCAGTGGAGCCGGCTTACCAGGGTTCGATGTCAATAAAGCGGAGTTTCATATGTAAAATAAGGAGCTCAGAGACACGTTTGGGTGTAGAGGGCCGCTGCAGCCTTTATTTTCCTTTTCATTCACATAACCTGAAGTTCATTTGTCACATTACGTCATCAACCTGTCATCTGAACACCAATGCGGAAGTAAACAGTGTTACAGACGCCCCCTCCTCCAGATAAAACGTCCCATTTCAGCATAAAACAATACAGAGGAATGAAAATAGTCTGTTATTGTCATAATGAAGATGACAAGCCAGACCCAGATGCTGGAACCCGGAAGTAAACTCAGGCTATGAGATCAAGCGAAAGAGTTTAATGGATTCACAATCCCAGAGTTCAGGAACACAGCGTGGACCAGAGGTGAGTATGTGGCGTGGAAACCAGAGCTTCGTGCCAGAACGTGGAAGACTTCGTGGCCTGAGCGGAGGAGACGAGGAGAGAACAGGATACCAGCTGCACCCGTGGTGAAGAGGACCTGAAGGAGCACAAAAGAGGTAAGTTCAAGGCTTAGACTTGAATAGGCGTAACTTTGAGCCAGACGTAAGCACCGGAGAGTGTATAACGGACTGGCGTCGAATGCTGGGATGGATCTCCTTAAGAAGGACAGCAGGTGATGAGATGATGTGAGGCAGCTGGTTCCAATGAGCAGAGTAGGGAGGGGGAAGGCAACCGACCGAGGCACCGTGACAGTTATATTAGCATAAGAACGTTGAAAATACCAGAAAGTGCTCCTCCTCCTCAGACGGAACCATCACACAAACGTAGAGATCTTGTCTTTGGTGCAGGAAGAAAGGATGGATGTGGACGGCTGCAGGGATACCAAGATCCTGCAAACCACCCATCAACAAATAAAACATTAATAAATCGTAAATTAAACAAATAAGCTTCCAAACATTTGGAACTTTATCAATAAACATTCAGCTCACCTGTTTAATTGAGTTTAGTCGGTCTGCTCTGCTGCTGCGCAGCATTTATTTGCTGCTGCTCATTATGCTCACTTCTACTTTAATCTCGTAAATTTACGAGTTTCTTTTTCATAAATTTACGACTTAAAATCTCTTAATTTTACTTTTTTTTTGGTTGCCCTAAAGCTCCGTCGTACAATGGTACAATTCTCATATATTTTATTCTGGAGTTAAGATTTGAGATTTTCTGAGCATCTGATTCTGAATTCATCTGAATTAAGGGTATAAAGAGAAAAACAAAGAAACCAATACTTTCTGAAATGATTAGGATTAAAAGCTACAAATTAGATATTAGGTCACTATTAAGGAAAACATTTTTTCTTCTTAGCATTAGTTAAATGTACCTCTATCTTTCACAATCTAACCCATTGCTTTCACATGGATAGAAGGTTGCAGATTTATGCCACCGTAGTCCAACATTTGCTCACTTGTTTGCAGTATGTGACAGTAACAAGTGGAAGGATTAAACATTCTCCTTCAGGGATGCAGGTCGGACTTCTGCAAATCCTCGCTGTCGCAGGCACTCGGTGGACATAAGCCCTTTTATACACAGCGTTAGCACAGAAAAGACGTCCTTGTTAAGCTGCTGCTGCTCCTCTTTGGTGATTCACACAGACAAAGGAGAGGCAGCGAAGAGGCTGTTATGGTCCTAATCTTTAATCAACTGCAGTTTTTTTGATTTGCCAACATTTATCAGCACTTTCAGGCTCGCGTTTTGGTTCTGCTCTCCATCCATCACTCTCAGTCTCTTACCGTGTGCTCAGAAGTGCCTGCTCGCTTGCAAATATGTTTCGCTCTTCATCTTTGGATTCAGTTTAATTGTTTGGATGGAGATGGGCTGGCATTTGAATGTCCCTCCCAGTCTGAGCGCCTCTCCGTTGGCTGAGCTTCCTCTGGACCAAATGTGTCCTCTTGGATTTGGTCAGCTTTCATTTGGAACGCCTCAAAAGAAATCGCCCAAGAAAACATCAAAGATAGAAACTGTCAACTATAAACATAAATGTAGGTTCACCCACAATAAATTAACATGTTTCTAAATGCAAAAACGTTTTTGTTAATAATATTGGTATTCATTTTATAAAATTCAACATAAAATGCTGACTTTGTTTTAACGTCGGCTACGGTGGCCTTTTTGGTTCACTTCTCTGCTCTGGGGACGAATTGTATTTAGACTGAGGGCTCTCAGAGGGAGCCGACACTCAGTCCAATTGGAAACGAACCAACACACCTCGAAAGATGGGTCCAATAGCAGTTCCTGGACCAGCAGCTGGGTCCGCTTTGGTGACTGAAATTTGTTATGGATTTTCGGGGGAAATAAACTCTGGTTCACTTTAAGCGGACCAAATGTGTCCAGTCTGAATGCACCCTTAGACACCCTGTAATAAGAACAGAAGGTCCTTCCTTCCTGTGACAATAAAACTCTATAACTCCTCAATAAAAAATGGGCATACCTCATAAATATATACTTCTTGTTACACATTAATATTTTGAACAGTGAGAATTTTCACTTGACTGAATATTGTAAATAGTTTCTCCCTCTATTTTTTATCTGACTGTGTAGATTGTAGATGTGTAGATTTTGCTTTTATTTCTGTAAGTTACTTTTGCTTTCCGAAATATTTTTCTTTTTTACGGAAACTGGGAAAGGTTGGTGAAATGATCATTACTGCTTTATGTTTGATAGCATGTTTCTTCAGGTATATATTTAGATTTTAAGCATTGCAACAACAAGTCCCTGCAAAGTCAGTGGAGATGTTTAGTGAACTAAAACACATTCCAATTTCTGCGCTTGATTTTTGACAGCGTAGAATGCAGCCTTTGCTCCTTCCTTTATACTCCTAGGGAGGTGAGGGTGATAATCAGCACTAACCTTTTTCCTACCTGTTTAACATGCTACTTTCTCATCTTGCTAAAGGTTTTTCTTCTCCAAAGTCCTCTTCCTGTCAGCTATATCTAATCATTTGTATCTCCAGAATCCATCGCCTTGCTCTACTGTCAAAACCACTGTTCTCTGCCATTTAATCACCACAAAACACTCCCCGCAAAAATAAAATCTGCTCGCAAACTGCCTGGCTGTTATCAGTTCCATGATCATAAAGTGGTTGAAAGCCATTATGTTGTAAGATGTGATTAACTGTCAGAGATGGAGTTTGTTTTTAATGATTTCTCAGTGACAGATCACAGTAATTGTAGCAATAAAAAGGAGATAAAAAAGCCCTTCAGTCTACTTGTTTGGACAAAAACCCAAACAGTTTATGGACATGTTGGGTGTCAAAGACGGTTCTTGACATTGCTTTTATTTTCCTTTGGTCAATTAACTGTTAAAGGACCTCGGTCTGTACATAATGTGGTGTCAAAAATCTCAAATTGATTAAAAATAGCTAAAAAGTATTATGTTGCATCAAAAAAAGCTCAAATTCCAATATTCCAAAATATAAAGGACAACTCAAAGTGAAAATATTCATTCTTATCTTTAGAAATGATAATTGTGAAGATTGTTTGTTTGATTTCAGTTCTGTGTTCAGGTTGTTTACCTGTCATTCAAACCAGCTGCAGGTTATCAATTCTCGACAGCTGTTTCCATTTCATTCAATGATCCTCAGTGGATTTAAGTGCTCTGGGTTTTAGCCCATCTGCCATGGCTGCTTTTGACTGTATTGTTGTTTCACAATTTGCTCTTAATTAAGTTTATTATCAAAAACCTTTGAGTTTCTGTCTTGGGCTCGTGAAATTTGGGGTCCATTCCACCAGTTCCTGAAGTAAAAAAAAAGTAGTGATGGAGAAACCAAAGCGTTCCGAACTACTGAATCAAAAAGGAATCAAATTGTATTGAAATTGTTCATGGTTCTAAACCATTTGACACGCTGAAACTTGTGACACTGTTGTAAATTTGACCAGAATACAACATTGCATCAGAATTGAACAAAAAAAGACC
Source organism: Oryzias sinensis (assembly GCA_037389245.1). Classification (NCBI taxonomy): domain Eukaryota; kingdom Metazoa; phylum Chordata; class Actinopteri; order Beloniformes; family Adrianichthyidae; genus Oryzias; species Oryzias sinensis. The sequence continues at coordinate 44,033,864 of CM074488.1, read as the reverse complement.
AGCATGTCATGAAAGAGTCACAATGTGTGTTAAGTTGTGTAGCAATGTCAATTTAAGTCTTTTTCTTTTATAAATAATCATAATGTAGTTGTCATACATTGTTTTTTGTGTAAAATATTGTAAGGCAAACAGTGTGTTTGCAAGATTAGTATAAAAATGAATTAGATATTTAAAATACATTTCATAAAATACATTTTTTTGCTACTGCTAAATTAATATGTAGGCCTACATGTGCTGAATGTGTGGATACATCTATTTATTTGAAAAAATGTTAGGTTTGTAAATCAATGTCTGATTGTTAATGTCAGTCAATAAAATGTTCTGCCAAACTGTTTATAAAGGAATGTGACCACAGCAACGATGTAACAAAGACTCCTCCGCTGTATTATGATGATGGGAATTCTGTCTCTTCTGGCTCAGCTCACTAAAAAGAACTGAGTCCAATCGGCTCTTCAGATTGTTGCTTTTACTCATTTATAATTAACAATAACAATAAAAGAATATGCACAAAATAAATAGTTAATGCTAAAAATGTATTTTTCTTAATATGTGCTTGATATGAATATGTTTTTACTTGTTCACTGCTGATAAAATGTAAAAAGAAATAGTTATAAAATATAAAAAACTAACATCATACTAACAACCATAATTAATTTAATTGCTTTTATTTTAAACTAATTTAAAGTGAAACAAGACAAAACACTGCAACCACAACACAAAATATAAATTACAATGTGCAAAACAAGAAGAAAAAAGATTTTATATAATCACAATAAAAGTTGGCATTTAAATAACCAAGTGTCCCGGCTTCAGTCAGTAATTATCAGCTCTGGTTTAGGATTTTCTCAGGTGCGGGGTAGATTTGGAGCCAGTTCTAGATTAAGTTATTCTCTTGCAGACTCTAGATTCTTAAATTTGAAATGGTTTCGGGTTTTGCTTCCTGGTGTGACACATTTTCTTTATCTTTCTGTGATGGTTTTCTTGTTGCACCTGTCTGTCTCTCTTTCTCGTGATCGGTTCATGTCCGGCTGCTGCGAGTGTAACCAGCGTGTAGGTTACAGAGAGAAAACTACTCTCTAAACGCCACAAACACAGGATGAGTGACGTCTCTCTATGAGAACGGACATATCGATAACCCTTCTCTGAATTCAAAACTGCCACGAATGGTCAGCACTCGGCAAACGCAAATCATGAAATTAAGCTTAATTTGGAAAGTCAACATGATCAAACACAATATGCAGTGAGTGTTCAATAAGTCACCAGTGACACTTCCGCTTTGAAAGATCGATACAGAGTCGAGCCGCCCGCGCTCGAGCTAAACATCTGTAGTTAAAACTACGGATTGTGTATTTATATGGGGTAAATAATTCAGCAGACAACAAATCAAATATACAATAAATGTTGTGAAGGCCAGCTATACTGGTTAATGCTGAAAATTCTAAACAAAATACTTATCGAAAGCAAAAGCAGTCAAAACACAATTCTTAAATCCAATGGTGAAAATGTGTTAGTAACTGTGAAGAAAAATTCTCCAAAAATCTCCCAATTTGACAGAAAATGTCAAATTTTACGAATGCTAATATATTAGTTAAATTTCTAAGACAATTGCATGCACACTAAGGAATGTTCAAACACTATTAAAGGGAAATTTCAAATTATGTACCGGTAGTTAACTAAGAATTTGACCAGAAAAGAATCTTAAAAAGTCCAAATAATGAGAAACATTACTACAAACATTGAATTCTCAGAAAACCAAAAGAAATTCAACATTAATTCAATACCAAAATAAGTTACCTAATCAGACATTTCATGTAATTATTCAGTGATAATTCCTAAAAAGTGCTATGTTTCTGGGAAATTCCTGAATAAATACAAGGATACAAAAGAAAGTAAAAAAAAAAAAAACACAAACATGCAAGATAAATGCATACATTTATAACATTAACTCGAAGAATCACTGATTCAGCATTAAATCAGAATAAAAAAAATATTTGAAGTCTTTTTTATGTTTAAATCACCTTCAATGAAAGTAGACAATATCATGAGCTTCCTTTTCAATTAACAGTCTTTTGTGTTACTATTTTTGTTGGGAGAAAAACCTTTAAAAGCAAAAAAATGATAAAATCCTGTAAATCTATGAAATCTTGTTGACAGAGAATGGACACTAAAAGACACACATGTGACAAACAGCAAATGAGTGCAAATGCACACAGGGCTGGTGGTGTGTGTGTGTTTTCTCCCCCTCTACACACTTGTTGTTTTCCAGCTGCCTCAGAATATGTTGACTTCTGGGCATAAATTTGGAGAAGAAAAGCATGAGCCAGTTGCCTGGCGAGGCAGCCAGCTTGAAAACATGTATAAATAGACCCCAATTATTAGAAGATGGTCCAAACAAAACAACAGGCAGCCATCCTGGTTCTTGTTTGAGCTGTGGCATTGCTGTTGTAAATTAGACACCAGGGTTCAACTTGTGGGATCTAAAAACCTTTCCTGTCAGAACTCACATGAGGTGGAGAGGAAACTTCAATAAGGCTAGTTCTCCAAGTCATCAAACTCTACAGAATATGATGACGCAGAACCTCATCTGTCACCAGCCTGCAAAAGACAGCTTCTTCTTTTTAATGCTGGAACAGACAAAGAAATAATGGAAAATATAACATAGAAAGATGTCTTAGTCCTCCTCTTCTGTCTTCACACTGTGATTTAAATGGTTTCACACATGCCAAAGGTCCATTAATGTCTAGTTTGTATCTGCACACAGACAAAAGATCTTTCTTTTTCATGTTTGTGCTACAATTACTGCAATCTGTCTCTGAAAAACTTCCATTCAATTCAAACTATAAAAGTTGTTCACAATTTGCAACATAATGGGCTTTGGGCATTTTGCAATGATAAAAGCAGTTTGGAGCGCATCATTCTTGGTGAGAATGTTGCAATTAAAGAGCAGCTTTGGTCATAACCAGGAGAAAACAAATCTTTTAAAATCTGGAAGTCCAAATACTTTTGTTTCTCAAAACTGCACACACAGGCTGTATCTGAAATGCTCCGCTGCCCTATATTTCATGGAGAGTATTGAAAAGTGTTTTCAAATTCAGAGGTTCCTACCTCTTGATGACATCATCAATAGTTGCCGGTCATCTATGTTAGTGCATAGCTGCCAGCGCTCGGAAAATACTTCACAGCACACCTAAGTTAAGAAATGCATTACTCCTCTGTGTCACAAGTGTGACATGAATCATCCTAACAGCGGAGGGAGAGCCAGCCTTAAGTCGCTATGGCTGGAGAACAACCGGCCCCGGGCGATCACATCAGCCACCTGCTACCATACGGGTGTTGGGGGGTTCTAGCTGCCACTGCTGCTGCGGCTGGGGTCTTGGGGTGGGGATGACTGGACAATGTCCCTCCTTCGTTTTACATTCCATCATCCATTTAAGGGAACATAAACGCTCACTGGAGCACAGGTGTTAGCTCACCTTTACAAATAGATCGAATGAACTATTTCACACTAGTTGGTTTGAAGGCATGAAGTATGCGTGTGGGAACATTATTTGTATTGTGTACATGTTGACGTGGACATTTCTGGAGCCAACAGGTGTGTTTATAACATTTGGGTGTGTGCGTGGACAGGCCGCCCCTTACTAGATTGTATTACATCTGATACCTCACTATAATGATTATAAACATCCAGGAATTTGTTGCTTTTTGTCACGCGGAAGAAGAATGCCATGCGCAGAGGAGAGGAGGCAGGAGGATGCAAGAATGGGATTTATGCTTATAAACTAAAGACAAACCGAGCCACCATCTGACCGTAGCTCGAAACACTAGAAATACGACGCACTTTCGAACTGAGGGAACAATACAATATGGACCAGCACAGGAGGAAGGGAAGGAGCAGGACTTAAATGTCTATACAAAGGCAACAAGACACGAATTGGAAACACTCAGGACTACGATGGGGCAAGGTAAAACTCAGAAACAACAACAACCAAACCTGGAAATACTACAAAATAAAACAGAGCCAGGAGAACAAAACACCAAAAGGAACTGAAACCGCCTGTGCCCCCCTCAAGGAACCGCACCAGGGTTCCTCAGCAGCTCTGAGGGGGTCCAGAACCTGCCATGCAGCATAAGAAGCCGGGAAGGCCAGAGTCAGGTCAAGGCTGACGGGAGGCAGCAGGCAGATCGAGGCAACGGGGAGCCGTTCAGTCCATGAGCCAGGTCCCGGCTTAGCCAACCCGGCTGGTGACTCGGGTTCTGATCAGAACTGGCCAGCTCGGACTCAGCAATGAGGCTCAGGGTCCTTGGCCCAGGCGGATCGGGGTCCTTGACAGGCGGCGCTCGAGGTCGAGGTCAGCGGCAAGCGTGGTCGGGATCCGCGGCAGCCGGAGTCACTTGACAGGCGGCGGAATCGCTGACGGCAGCCCGGAGTCCGCGACGGCGGCCCGGTCAGCGGCAGGCGGCCGGAGTCGCGGCAAGCGGCAGGTCAGCGGCGCAGGCGGCTTCGAGGCCGAGATCCATGACAGGCGACCCGGAGTCAGCGACAGGCGGCGGAGGTCATGACGGAAACGCTCCGGGGTGGAGATCATGGCGGCGGCAGTCGCGGCAAGCGGCCGAGTCGCGGCAAGCGGCCAGTCGCGGCAAGCGGCTGCGGTCGAAGATCGCGGCAAGCGGCCCGAGTCAGCAACAGCGGCGAGTCGCGGCAAGCGGCTTTCGGAGTTTGAGGTCATGACTGGCAACCCGCGGCTTCGGGAATCGCGGCGGAAGCGGCTTCGAGGTCATGACAAGCGGCTTCCGGGTTTAGGGGTCAGCGGCTGGCGGCAGCGGCTTCGAGGTCGCGGCGCTGGCGGCAACTCCGAATCGCGGCTGGCAACAGCGGCAAAAGTCAGCTGACTGGCAGCAGCGGCTTCAGAAGGTCGCGGCGAAGCGTAGCAGCTCGGGTTCAAGTCCTTGGCCTCGGGTTCAGGAGGTCACGGCAGGAACAGGAAGAGGTGGCGTCCGGCAACCTCACCGGGCAGGAGCAGGTGGGAGTGCGTCCAGCAACCTCCTGGGCGGAGCAGGTGCAGTGGGCCAGCAAATCCTCGGGCGGAGCAGAGACGGTGTGCGTCGGGGACCCTCCTAGGGCAGGCAGGGCGGGGTGAAGTGGGGACCCTCCTAAGGCAGGAGCAGGGGCGGAATGCGTCGCGGGACCCTCCCTAGGAGCCGGAGGCGGGGCAGAGTGCGTCCGGGACCCTCCTGGAGCGGAACAGGGGCCGGGGTGCGTCCAGGACCCTCCTAGGAGCAGGCAGAGACGGGGGTGGTTCGGCACCGCCCTCAGAGCAGACAGGTGGAGTAGTGGGTCGGCACGCCTCGGGCAGGCTGGGATTGGGGTGCATCAGGCGCCCTCCTCGGCCTCAGGCCGGGTTGAGGCTTCAGGTCCCACCGGGACCTGACCCAGACGCCGAGGCGGCCCGGCGGCAGCGGCCTCACCCACAGCCAATCGACTCCCGTAGAAGTAGGGCCGAGGCAGCTGTCCCTCAAAGTCCACTAGGACTGAATCCTCCTCCTCCGGGTAGAGGTCTCCACAGCCACAGGTCCTGGTCCAGAGAGGGGTCCAGGAAGCCGTGGCGCTGGGAATGTCAACTCCATCCAGGGTCAGGGGAGGGCTTACGGTGAGGGCGGCGGTGACGACGACGGCCTCCTCTTGAGGCTAGGCGACTCCCCTCGAAAATGGAACCGGAGACCTGGGACCAGGGGCTTCTGGTCCTCTCTCAGCTTCCTGGCAGTATGCCTCCAGAACCGCATGTCCCTCATGCGGGTAAGGTCAGGCTTCGTCCAAGCCGGTTTCGTCTGCCTCCTGGCAAATGCCCAGCACTAACGTCACTCTCTGCTGGGTACATCCTGCATTTGTCCATAATGTCACGGGGGGAGTACCCATGCAGAGAGGGAGAGGAGGCAGAGGATGCAGGGAATGGGATTTAATAGCATAAACTAAGACAAGCCAAAACCACTGCATCTGACAGGCGTATTCTACTAGAAATACATGACCTCAAAACTGGGAACAATACAAAATATGGACCCTTTGGGAGGAAGGGAAGACAGGACTTAAATACATACAGGCAACAAAGACACAGGTGGAAACACTCAGGACTGATGGGGCAAGAGTAAAACTAAAACAACAACCAAACAGAATACTACAAAATAAAACAGAAACCCAGAACAAAACACAAAAGGAACTGAAACACGTAACAGCTTTATGCTGCTTCAAGGTTTACTACCCCCTATAATCACCCTTCTATTCCCCCCCAACATCCCTCTCTCTTCTTCCCTCCTGTCCTTTTCCGTCCGGTCCAACACAGAAGATTTTCAAATATGTTAAAAATGAATAAAGTTTGGCCTTGATTACAAAAAAGGGTTTATTCAGACATACCTCTGGTTTGTCAGAAGATTCATAACCCCTGTTGTTAAAAGTAAAATATGTCCAACACAAAAGGCCTTCAGCTCTCTTCTGTTTATCCAGCTTTTGGACAAGACAAGTTGCTATGGCTCCTCAAAAAAACAAGTTTGGACACCACTAAAGCTTTGAATGCTCCCACGACTACAGCAATACGGAGGAGCCAGACTGGTAGGTGTCACGGTACCTCTGTCAGCCTACCTCACCCCTCACTGCTCTCTCTGCTCTTCTGATTGGAACTAGCTGCCCGTCATCACCTCATCACCTGCCAGCCTTCTTAAGGAGATCCACCCCCAGCATTCATCACCAGTTCTTTACACTCTCCGGGTGCTTGTGTCTGGTCTCCTAGTCATGTTTAGTACTTCATGTCTGGCTGCCTACTTACCTCACTTTGTCACTCACCTTCAGGTTCCATTCCTCGGGTCTCGCTGGTTCCGCCTTGCTAAGAGCTCTACGCCATGCCCTGCTCTGGTCTCGCTGTCCTCAGTGCTTACGTCTCCACTCCGCTCAGTCTCGCTGTCCTCAGGCGCCGCTCCGTCCCCGCTGCCATCAGTCTCAAGACTTAGTCTCCTGACATGCGGCTCTCATCAAGGGCAATTCACCTTTCCACAAGAAACTCTGTTACATCCAAGGATCTCAGAAAATAAATCCATGTTAAGATTACCTGGTCCGAGTTTACTTCCGGGTTTCAGCTACTGGGTCTGTTACGTCACTGACGTCATGACAGTAGGGAAGCAAATCAGATTCAACCAAAGTATCTCTTATTGGCCCAATGCCCTTTTGCTGATATAACTCCATAAATGTACTGTACATTGATATGGAGAAGTCATAGTTCACACCCATTTTTCACTCAATGCTTGTTTGCTGTGAACCTTTCACCTATGTGAATGCGGCTATTTGTAATTAGACACTTTTGTTTTTTGTTTCTTTCTGATCTTAGAAATTTATTGAAGGTTTACAAATTTGGTTCAGCATTTTTTGTAGAAAACGTCTGAATCTTGGCTTTCAGCATTCACACATGCTTTTTCAATAGAACTGTGGGTTTTTAAACTTTTGAAAGTAAAAACAAATAAAAGTGGGACTTTGAGGTGAACCAGAGAGAGAGATCTCCTCACATTTATCTTCTCCTGATAATTTGGGGTCAGGTCACAGGAGGTAACAGCCCAAACAAAGATGCCCAGACCTTCCTCATAAAACTTTATTCAGTTTTGCTGGTGATTTCAGACCAGCCCAGAGACACAGTCCCTCTGGGAAATTCTGGGGTTTCCCCAGGGCTTCATCCCAGTGGGACATGCACAAAACACCTCCCCAGGAGAGTTTCCAGGATACATCTGGAAAATAACTGGCCCTCTCGAAGGAGGAAAAACTTTCTTTATATGGAATGTACTGTCCGTGAAGGGCAGTCAAGTAAGGAAATGTATATGTCTCTCAAAAGAAAAGTGTCCTCCACCTGCTGTGTTGATTTTTTAAGTACCTTTTTTGTTTGCCTTTAGTATTTCATTTTAATATGAAAGCTTTATTATAATATTTTGGAAAATCAATATTGTAAATGATATACAACACACAAAAATGTATTCTATTTTCTGAAAGCATTTTTTAAATAAATATTTATGAACACTTCATGGGTTAATGAGTTGATACTTGGGGGTCAGATATTTATCTTTAGGGTTTATTTGTGTGTTTATCTTTTTTCAGCATTGAAACTGAGGGCAACAATGAGAAGAAAATGACCATCAGTAGAGAGAAGCAACAGCATGACTCACATTTGACTCGCAGAATGAAGTGTGAATAGATTTATATTTTCTGTGCTACAGTGACAGCTGCAACAGGCTCCAACAGACTGCCATGACCCTGAACAGAAGGATGCAGGTATAGAAAATCCATGGAGGGATTTTTTTTAAAGCAGGAGCAGAGCAAAATTGAAATCAGAACTATAAGATGTAATGATACAAATCACTGCATCCGCAGAAGACTGGAAAAAATGACTAGTAGAAAATGGTTTGCAGGATTGTCAACGAGCTTAGTGTATGTATATGTTGTTTTTTTATTGTTGTCTTCCACTGCTAAAATAGAGCATGTTGTATTTACAAACACCTTTTTCCCTTCAAACAGAGGAATGGTTGAGTAATAACGACCTTCATAATGTGCATTGTGATGGAACTGCAGATGATATTCGTGCTATATTTGCCAGAGAAAATGGCTCTGGAAAATGCATCCCCGTTTCCAAGACATAGACCCTGTTTGGGTTAATGTAGGAAACTAATATCACTGGGGAAATGTGTCATTAGTGTTTGTGGTTAGGGTAGTTTAGAGGCCTGTTTCCTCGCTCCAGCTCTGATAATTGCATTTAAAATTTTCGGTGTTTGATGTTCTGACAGAAAAAAAGGAAAAAAGAATCAGCTGAAATGGGTCCTGTTGATGCCTTCATTTTAAGGTACCTTCCTACTCGTAGGCTGTAATGTGGTGTGAGTAAAAGAAAAAGTCTCCTTCGGACCTTCAAACTCGTTTGATCCTCAGCGCCTTCTGGTTCGCCTCGGGATCATAGACTCTCCAGCCACGTTGTTTCCTGCCGCTCAAGATAACCTCAGTAGCGGAACTAATAAACCGTTTGCCTACAATTTCACATCTCATCACCATGCTTCGGTTCCAGCATCTGGGTCTGCTAAGCCTAGTCAGTCATGACAACCGGTATGTCAAAAATACACTGCGCGGGCCACAAGCTTCCTGCTCCGCTCCATTCCGATGCATCCACTTGTAGACAGGCACATCCATGTATGTCTTTGTTTTCTTTGTCTGAGATGGAATGACATGACACTCCTCACATAGCAAAGTAGTCAACATGCCCAAACTAACTTGACAGACAATGTCATGGCCTACTAATGTCATGCAAGCATTATTTGGGAGTGATGTTAATTAATTTCCTCCTCACTCCATTTGAATCCTTGGTGGAGCAAAGCGATAAGCTTTTTAAATGTCATGGAAAATGGTTGGAGGGCTTAACAGTGATTGACCATCACTTCACAAGTCTAAATCTACAGAAAATAAATGGATTTTAAAGTTCACCTAATCCAGCCTTGGGTAGCAATAGTCACCCTGATCTGATGGGTTCAGGCTAAAAAAAAATCCTTTATTCTCATATCAGCTTCTGCTGGGGATCAGAAACCACATGTGAGTGTCTTAATGAGCTGCTGTACAGTATGTCAGGTGCATTCACACTGTAAATTGGGATTTACACTCAACATGCTTTGGCATGTACAGAATGAGTTGTAGAAGTGTTGTTATTGGTGTAGACCAAACCCTGCAACCTGCGAAAATGGTGAGCCACACTCAGTAACAATTTGGTAGTTCAACCCCCCATCCCCAACCCTTAATACTGAGTGTCAAGCATGGAGGCAGGGAGGTCATTTGTAGTGTATTGGGTATGACTCAACTGTGGATTTGTACTTATGACCTTCCAGGGCAAGCACTCTACCACAAGCCCACTGTTGGTGGAACCAAAATTAAACTTTGTGCAGAGCAAAAGTAAAGCAGCAGGAGTCAGGAAAAAGTTCTCAAATGTTTACAGCAGGGGTGTCAAACATACAGCCCCCAAGGTGGTTAAGTCCTGCCCACACATGAAGAGTAAAAATCATAAGGATGTTTAAAAAAAAAAGCAAGTTTCTAGTCCATGATTTTTTAAAAGAGCATCAAATACCAATTCTGCCACTAGGGGGAGACAAAGGAAAAACAAAACAGATGCAACAGCATATCTGTGCACCTGCTAAAATCGAAACCTAACAGTTCTCTATCTTGGTAAGATTCACTTTGGTTCCCAATGAGCCTTACTGCTGTTATCTTGCTATAAGGATGATCAGTAGCGACACCCTAATGACCAATGTTGTCAAAAAGTGGAGTGGAGTGAAGAGCTTTTCAGGAAAAACTTTATTTTTTTTTTTTCACAAAGCTAAATGCAAAATCAGCATGCTTAGTACGTCATCAACAGGTCTCAGTTCTCAAAGAATATAACATTCAGCACATATGAGACTCACCATAAAGAAAAGTTTCACCATTTGCAGTTCAGAAAAGAGAAGAATTACCAACTATTAGCTGGACTAAAAAACTGCAGCATTGGTGTCATTGGCGGAGCAGTGACAGCTACCTAATTGTAAACACGTTGGTGCAAACATCCAAACCCTTTTCAGAGGTGAACTTGTGCCCCAAAACGCAGTCGACCTTTGCTAACATGAGTCTGTCAAGGATTACGATTACAGATACAACATCTCTCAGGAGACTTGGACGCCAAATGAAAGAATCCAGTCATTTATTTTCTGCCAATAGCTATTTGTAATACAAACATCACGAATATATACAGCAGTGCATATTTAGTATAGATGTCAAAGAGACAGTCACAGCTGAGTTTCTTGAGTTGATGGACACAACAACAGCTGAAAACATAGTCAGGTCTCTAGTTACTGCGCCAGACGATGTTGGAGTGAACTACTCATGATGTCAGTCTGGTCACGTGATTTCAGTCTGGTCAGTGATGGTGCCCCATTAAAGGTCAGGAAGAAGGCAGTTGTTGCCATAAAATTCAGGCAGAAACCAGAAAAAGATTCCTGGACATTTCATTGTTTTCGGTCTTGGTCTGGTAATTTTGCCACAGTTGATTATGTTTGGAAATGTACGTTTATTCCTGGCAGTTTGGCCTTCTTCAATCTTTGGTTGGCTAGTAAGAGCAGCTAGCAAGAAACAAAACAAACTAGATGAAGGTGTGAAAATTATTGTTATTCTTGTGCCATTTGAATCAAATATCACTGTTAAAGGGGGTTAAATAAACCCTGCTTATATCTTCAGCTGGCACAAGGACCTATTTAGGTCTTTAAATTGTTGTATAAACCCACTTCAAACATATTTCGATCTATTGTGAAAGCGTTACTAGTGGTCTTTCATTTAAGATTATACCATTATTGGCCAAAATAAAAAAAAACTGTGTCATGTTCTAGGACATAACCTCTGTGCAGCGGCAGTAGTTCATCAGAGGTTTGCCTGTTGTGGGTGGGACCATTAGTACAGAACAACCACACACCTCTTTCCAGTTCTCTTTGCTGAGAGCTTTCTGTTTTTTTCTGCATTTTCTTGTCTGCTCCTGATTAAAATTTGAATAATGGAATACTCCAAAATGCAATTTTGAGCTTTATATGACCTTTATCATCAGAAAAATACCACAAGAATATGTTAAAACACCAAAAACACAATTTTCATCGAAGTGGGTCTTTTGGATAAACTAGGTATCTGATGATTATACTAATTAGCATGGTGATGACTAATCTGGATTAATTGGAGTATGTAGACATGTAGAGCTTTCCACTCACGCAGAGACACAGACTGAAAAAAAGTATGACACTATTTGAAATACACTGCAGTCAAGGATAAGGTGTGTCTGCATTTAAGTGTCTACCCTGTAAAACTACTTTTTCTAAGATCTCCCCTTTTGTCGTTACCACTTAGCTTTTCATAGACCAAAGGGAGGTCTTTATGCGGTAGAAAACGGTTTTATAATTTGACATGAAGTCAACATTGAAGTGCCTTTTTATTAAAAGAGTCTACGGACTTTATGAATTTGACAAAAATGGCTCCTGTAGGGCAGGGTTGCTACACTCAGATTCACAGTGGGCAAAGTAAAAATTGTATTAAAAAACTGTACAGGCTAAGAACTGGTTCAATGTTTCTAGAGAACTTCCGAATAACGTCCTTACTGAATACATTCAACCTAAAGTTAACAAAAATCTGCAAAACATTCAACAAAAATAGTCATATGAAAAGCTTTAAAATCAGGTGTTTAGACTTTTTATTTTATTTTGAGCTTTAGACAGTTCTGGAAGAAAATGTTTCCCCCTTTACATCAGATAAATAATAGTAATAAATGTAGGGATGAACTGAAGGGATGAAGCAACAACTTGAAAATGGAAGTGACAAAGGTTTTAAGAAAACTAACATTAAATGCAAAAAAAAATCTGTTGCATTTATTTTCTGAAGCTCTTTATAGCTTTTCTGCATTAGTTTTTAACAGACAACACATTGCTACCAGACCAAGTACCAATCGAATTTCTTGTAAAAACTTTTTGAAAAAGCAACAAAAAAGACGCCGGCGTTAAAGCCGAGTTTACTTGTCTGAGCCAAATACTCTATCATGTAGGCAAGGATTTTCACTCACAAACTTTTTAGAGGTTTTCAACACGCAAACATGCATACAAAGCATTGTGGGAAGTGGGCGGCTCACACAGGCCAGCACTGAGATTAGAACTCTAAAGCTCTAGAGGAGGTGTGGAATTTTAAACCAACAAATTTTTTAGATTTTTGGAGTTTGGGAAATCTCATCATGTGTATGGAGTCCTATACTGTTCATAATTAAATAAATAAATATTTAATTAAATAAATAAATATGACCTCATGCAAATACACAATCAACCAATAAATCTATCATAAATATATAAAAAAAAATCATTCATTCATCTTCTTTTTTTTCTTTTCTTTTTTTAAACTTGTCCTGTCCAACAGCTGGGCAGACAGATGAGAGCTGAGGGCCTCTTGTGTTGGACATATTTTACTTTAACAAGAGGGTTATTAATCTTCAGACAATCCAGGTATGTCTGAATAAGCCTTGAGTAGAGGCCCAAACACAATAATTTCAATCATGTTTGAAAATCTTTGGTGTTGGACGGACCCGGAAAAGGAGGGAAAGAAAGAGGATGTTAGAGGTTGATAGTGGGGTGGGGATAAGACCATGAAGCAGCATATAGAGCAGACAGGTTTACTGTGGTTGTTTTATCATTGCCGAGGTAGAGTTCAAATGGAAGTACAAAAAGGGCAGGGCCTGTCCCACACACACAATCGTCTTTATCCAACACACCTGCTAGCTACCAAAAATGTCCACATGTCAACATGTACACAAAACAGATAGTGTTCACGCACACATACCTATGCCTTTAAACTTCATTCATCTTCTTTACCGTTTATTCCCTTTCGGGGTCACGGGAGCCTATCCCGGCCACTTGGGCGTAGGCTAGGGATGCCTGGACTGGTAGCCAGTCTGTCGCAAGGTAGAATAATATCAATCACCTATCCATTCCTCTCACTCACACTCGAGGGACAATTTACAGTTATTAATCAACCTATGAAGCATGTTTTTTGGATGGTGGGAGGAAGCCGGAGACCCCAGGGAGAAAACCCACACAGGCACAGGGAGAACATGCAAACTCCACACAGAAAGGTCCACTCATTGATGTTGTGTTTTCAACACCTCGATTTCCAAAATCAATATTTTCCAAGTAACTGTTTTATTTCATGTTGCTGTTATTCACAATGACGTATTTATTTCATGAAGAGCTTCTTAAAGGAGAATGCTCTGTCTGTCAATCAGTGAAAGAAGGTGGGATCTAAACGCTCATTTGCTGATCCCTGGAAATCGACTCATATTCCTCGATTCCCGCTCAGCGGTGTTCCAATCAGAGAATTACATATTTCCAGCGATATCATGGCTTTGCTGACATTTGATACAAACTGTCTGCAGCAAAATATGGAAACATGGACAACTCTGTTTTTGTAGTTTGAGGGTTTGTGTGGACCAAAAGACCTTAATGACAATTAATTACCTCCTCTTGAACCGAAAAATGAGGTCGTATACTGGGTCCTAAAACCTCAGGAATGCTCTACTGTGTCTGCTCAGATAGCCTCCTGGATGGCATAAGTATAGCCCCCCAATTCCACAGTTAGAAACCTTGGGGTTTTATTTGATAAGATTTATCATTTAAAAGCTCACATATCTCAAATTAATAGAACTGCTTTTTCTGCAGATATTGCTAAGATCAGAGATATACTTTCTAAGAGTGATGAGGACAAACTCATCCATCTAGACTGGATTACTGTAACTCTTTGTTAGCAGCGTGTCTTAAGAGTTCCTTAAGAAGTCTCCAGCTTGTTCAGAACGCAGCAGCTAGATTTTTAGCAGGAACTAGCAGAAGAGATCACATCACTCCTGTGTTGGTTTCGCTCCATTGTTGATTCTAGAATCAAGTTCAAGATCTTCACAACCTCCTCAAGACCTTACATAGAATAGCCCCGTCTCTATTAGGACCTCCTTAGTCCCTTACCATCGATAAGTACCGGCTCCTGAAATTGCAGTACTGCTTGTGTTTCCTAGAATTAGTAAAAGTACAGGTTGGAGGTAGTAGCGTTTAGCCACTAAGCTAGAGCCCTGCGCGGGACTATTTTCTTCCTTCGCTCCCTGCGTGCCATCAGATTTCTGGCCAATCCGCCCTTCCGCGTGTCGTTACACTCGCTTCAGCACCCGCCAAAACTCATAAATTTAGTCCGCACAGTAATAGAGATGCCTTGATTTTTGTCGTCTCCGTCCTGCAGGAAAAAAAACCGTATTTGTATTGATATTATTAAAGTTCATGTCCCTCCTCCAGCCTCATCTTTTCGCCATTCCACTTTTGTGTAATTTGCAACTTAATCGTAAATATATTTTCACAAATCCTGTTAGAGTTAAAAGGGTGTCGCGTGTGAATCAACAACCGCACAGCCTACGTAGTCCGCTAATATATATTCATGAGATATTCATAGCAGCACTGATCCTTGGGTTTTTTTAGCCATACGCTCCGTAATCATGAGATTTGGGTTGGGTCCCGTGGGACCCAGCGGGACTCAATCCCAATGCAGCCCTCTACACCAAGCCCCTGTTTTATGGAATAAGCTCCCAGCTCATGTAAGAGAGGCCGATTCAGTTTCTACATTCAAAAAGGTTAGACTGAAAACATTCCTCTTTGGACAGGCTTATTGTTAGACTAGTTAGTATTCAGAGATTATTTAACTTAATGTTAATGTATTTAAATTAAACTTAATAACAATAACTATTTGTTTTAAGAGCTGCTAAGTTAAAAGCTGGGGAAAGTATGGTGCACTGGGGTCCTGTCCTCTACTCTCATCTCTCCTCTATTCTTAATAATTTATTCATCATTTAGTTCTCATGCCTCTGTTTGGTGCAGTCTGCGATTCATGTGCTGTCCCCTCCTCTCTCCTCTGGGGGGTGGGGTTCTTCAGACTCCAGTTGGCTCATCTGTGCTCCTGTTCTGACCCGTTTACCTCGCCTTCTCCGCTCCCTACAGCTGTGGATCCTGTCTCCAGCTCGGCTCGGGCAGCTGACTATCCCCCCAACCACGGCTGGATGAAGCTAAATCTGCTGGACGTTTTTATATGTAGTTATGTGGAATTTAGATCACGTTATTTCTTCTCTAAGAGTTCTGGTCGTCGCCTGTCCGACCTGAGGGGGAGGATCCTCCTTCATGCAGGCACCCTGAGGTTTCTTAGATTTTTTCGAATCGGTTTTTAGGAGTTTTCCTTACGTGAAGGGGTCTAAGGGCAGGGATGCCAGTATAGCTTAGTCAGTTTGTTAGTTCATTTTAGTATTTTCCTATTGAACTCTTTGTATTTGTGATCCTTTTGAGTTCATGTTTTACTTCGAAGCCCATCGGAGACCTTAACTCATTGTTGTGATTTTGGGCTATACAAATAAAATTGAATTGAATTGAAATTGAACCAAAGGAGCTCTGGTCATCCATGTCACGAAGTCCCCCGTGAAACACTCCTGACTCTCACGCCATTCACTCAGAGCTCTCCTTTGCTCTGCAGCTAACAGCTCTGCTGTCTGAGCTCCTAGATCCAGTCTATTTCAATGTGCCTTACACTGTGCCGGCCTTCGCCCAGGAGGAGGCGGGGATTGGCGGACCGACTGGGAGATCCCAGACCAGGCAGCAGCGGATAAGCGGAACAAACCTGCCTCGGGCCTCCTGAACATATGATATCTTTCTATTTTCATTGAGACAAAGATTATAAATCAGGTCTTCTGGTTTTATTTTTTCCCTCTCGGGGAAAATGTTGAACCTTTCCTGCGATGGCGTTTCTCTTTCTGGTTGTAAGCATAGCGGAGATCCGGGGAGTTTTGATTTGGGGATCACTTCCCCCTTCAGACCTCAGAGCGGGTTATTAAAGATTCAGTCTCTATTCTTTGGAGGAAACCTTTTTTTATTATTACTTTTCCGGCAAACTGAACAACAGACCCTTAACTTGCGCTCACACACACACACTGAATTTGGGCACTCCTGATTTACGTAATGTTAGAAGCGTGGTTTGACTGCAGGCTACAAGCAGAACTCTCTCTGGGATGATGTCATGAACTCAAACATGGAAACATTGTTATCCTATGCAACTATTCAAAATAAATAAACCAGATCTCTTAACTCTCCGTATAAACATTAGCTGGTAGCTCCTCCCACATGCGCATGCTGCGTTCATGGAACTCCAGTTTATAGAAGCAGTGGAACTCCAACAACTACTCCCAGCTAACTTAGGCCACTACTAGATGTTCATAAGAAAATGAAAATTTGCGGAACCGACCACAAAATCACTAGAATTATGCACACTCGCCCAAAGCCACTTTTATCCACAAATTTAGAACCAAAACTGCCCAATCTCTTGTAACACTGTGGATGTGTTGACGTGCATACTCCCCCTAGTGTTGAGGGGTGTGCATTGCGTCTTCACGTTTGCTGAAACATCTTTGATCGATGTAGTCAGGGTGCTGCTGCTCATGTCTGAGTAAAAGGATTAGCCAATCACAAAAGTGTCTCCATAACATCTGGATTTTGATTGACAGACCAGACTCAGTCTGCTGAAAAAGCTCTTCAATAAATAAATAAATAAGCCATTGTGAAAAACAGCAACATGAAATAAAAACAGAGCTACTTGGAAAATATTGATTTTGAAATCCGAGGTTCTGAAAAAAGGCGTAAGATTATAATATTATAAATGAATATTTTAAAATGCTGTTTTAAAATAATGAACAGGGTTTCAAAGCAAAATGAAATATATTGAATAAAATAATGGCTAATTTAAAATCTGTGTGCAGGTTTTTCACAATTTCATGATCTTTTTATATATTTGCTAAGAGATTTATTGGTTGATTAGTATTTAATGGTCATATTTATTTATTTAATTAAATATTTTTTAATTTAATTATGAACAGTATAGGACTCCATACATGTGCAGTCACAGTTACATTTTAAAAGCCCAAGCTTTTATAGTACCAGTTGGAAAGTATAGACCGCCAATGAATCTATATTTGAATTTCTCAACTGCACATCTTCCATCCATCCCCTTTGATTAGGAAATAAGGGGGGCACAGCTCCAGATCTGCAGAGACGTTCCTCTTCCCTCCTTTTCAAATACTCAGAGGGACTTTGGAGATTTTTCTAAACCATCCTAGTTAACTGCCTCTTCAGCTGCAGGCCATGATAAGTTGTGTGGTTGGCCCCATCTTGCCCTTTTTTTCTTGCTCTGCTCTTTAGCATCTTTGATGCCCAGCTCCACAGCTTTGTGAGGTCACTCCACTGCTACCATTGCAATGATGCGTCTTCAAGAATTAAATGCTCCTCAATTATTTGTACTTTTATTTTATTAAGGGCAGAGGGGTGATGTTACTGTCTCAGAGGATGGCACCCCTGCTGATGACCTTCCTCTACTTTTACTATATTTATTATTTTTACTACATTTATAAATTTAATAAAGAATTTTAATTTTTTGGGAATTGATTTATTCCATTTCTGAGAAAAGAAAGTTCAAACACAAAGCCTAATCCACATAAAAAAGCACACAGTATTAAAGCCTGTCCATTCATAAGGCTTTTAATGTCAAACTCAACATGGCTCAACCACCTTCCTTTATTCTTGCTTTAAACTATGACCCTACACTTATGGTGCTTTAAAAAATAAAATGATAAGTTAACCCTTGTGCTATCTTAGATGACCGTACCCTTACATTAACGTGTTATTCCTACCATGACAAAGGTGGATAAAGGTGGAAAGATTTCATGTATTCCATGGACATCAGTGAAGTTCACAAATCATTGAAGAAAAGAGGTTCAGCGCATACATAGCGCTATACATAGTATGTGCTATGTATGCACTATACATCTTCAAATACTATGTAGTTGCAATCACTGTGTCTAACTATGTAGCACTAAGGGGTCCCAAGTGTGGGTCGGTCACCCTCGCCAGTCCAGCCAAATAAAGATACAGGCTTGTGTCAGGAAGAGCATTTGATGTATAAAATCTCTTCCAAACCACTTGTGTGAATCAATGGATGCTGATACACTGAAGCAATATGAATAAATGTACATTTTTGGCTTTTCTGGAGAACTAAAGATGTTCTGAATTGACTTTTGTTGCTGCCTCTATACATTTGTATAATTTCTTCTCTTTAAAACGATTGAGCAGGGACCTTTTGAAGTCATCTGGTAGAGCAAATGTTCAGTAGAATGCAATAAAATCTCTCCTATTGTTTCTGCCCTTCCTGTTCAAATGCTGCATTGGTAAATAGGTGGGTAAATTTACTTCTGTGCCTCTCGCTTTCTTATTTTCCACTCCAACAAGCACAGAAAATATCAGTTCTTTTTTTTGGGAATTGAAACTTTGTTTTATGACAACTAAATATAAATGTGAAAGGTGCTGCTGCATTTTGAACAGCCTTTGGTTGACGAGACCAGACCCAGCTCCTATCGGACTCATTCATGTTTTTTTCCAAGCCTCCACTGCATTCTCAATGACCACTTCTCGCTGTCGTCCGGCACTGCTCTCAGCTTAAGTCTTGTTTTTTTTTTACTCCTTGTTTCTCAACACTGACAGATTTGTGTCTCCACCTCCCTCGGGCTTGAATTTCTTAGTTCATCCTTTCTCCTGAGACACAAACTCCACTCTGCTTGTTGTTTCAAGTGTTGCTGATACTGCTGCAGGGGTAGACGTCCTGTCTGTGCATCTTCTACAAAAAACGCATTTTCAGTTACTCAAGAAAACTTCACCTGACTCCACGTTGTAGTTTTTAAATGAGCTTCAATCATGAAGTCAAAGTGTCGGTCAATTTCAACGGTTCAGAGAATCATGATCACAAAATGAACACTAAACGCGGTCTTGGTGCAGAGGTAGGCGTTCGAGGTCTCGATCAGATGATTGCCAATTTCGTTCCACCCTGCCTGCCCATAAGGTTAAGTGTCTTTGAGCAAGACACTGAACCCCATATCGCTCCTGGTGGGTATAGGTTGGCACCAAGCGTTTGGCAGTGGAGCCGCCATCACTGTTTAAATGTTTGTGGGTACCCACTGAATGGGACTGTGACTTTAAAGCGCTCCGGGCCTACTAAGAAGGTAGAAAAGTGCTACATAAGTATAAGTCATTTAAAGACTAAAAGAATGTAGTTGGGTTTGAAAAAAACTATAAAGATTTTTTTTATAATATTTTATCAGACCAGCACAGGGAGACCCAGACTTGGGCCTTTTTGTGGCTACATACTATAAGTAGGCAGTAGTGTATAGGGTCTTGCCTAAGGACCCACTCTGGATGAGGCCTATTGCACCCCCTACTCAAATCCTGACTTTACATGTGCCAGTCTGTACTTAACCAACTGAGCTATCCAGCTGCTCCCCAATTTTTAAGAACAATATATTGAAAAAACAAATCCATTTGTTTTGCTTTATTTAGATAATATTTAACAATATTAATGCCTTCCACTTCATCTTTTGGTCTTTTAAGACCTCCCAAACTAGCTGAATGGCACTTTTAAAATATGCAATTTAACACATTGATTTCATTTTAATTCGACACAAGGTTGTGGTGTCAGGCACATGAAGTCACAAACAAAATTACACAGCTAGAAGAAGTACCTTTTATCTACGCGTTGTTGCATTTTTCTGTAAATTTAAATGTGAATTTAATGCTTGATCATAAAGTTGATTTTTTATGTAAGTACATACAGTATAGGTAGTATTTGTGATTTCTTTGAGTAAATAATCCTCCTGTCTGGAAAGGTTTGTTTGGATCATTGTTCTGCTGCAAAACCCTAGGGCTTTAAAACAGATGGAGAGCCAGAAGGAACAGGATCCAAGTTTCCACCTGTTATAACCAGTCATCCTAACTGTGAAGCAGTCCCACACCATCACACCATCGCTGCCATGTTTCCGTGTCTTCACTGTTCCTTCATGTGTTGAAAAATGGCTTCACTGTGATTCTCTGCAGTTTCAAATGTTGTTTCTAATTTCCTTAGATGGGAAGGATGACAGTGATTTTGTTTCTTCTTTCAGCTGTTTGGCTCCTTTATTTTAGCACTACTCAGATGTGGCTGTGGAGGTGAAGAGTGAACCTCCCCAAAAATGTAATCATACAGTGTGTTCAAGGTTTAGCAAATAGGGGTATTACTAAAACTGCTGGATTATCTGTATTAGTAATTTATCAAAACTACTGTCGAGTTAGAAAGGAGACCAACGCAAATGATTAAGTCATGATAATTCCCAGTGAATGAGTTTACCGACAGAACAATATTCACAAATGCTCAGTGGATGTGAATCATTAATGAACTTTAATATTTAGCTTGATCTTGCATTTGCAGACTCATTCTCTGCGACTAATGTACTAGTGTACAGCTCGCTTCAATACTGCAAGATGGCCAGGAGGAGAAACTTGGCAAGGACTGACGAATAAATGTAAGTCAGATGTTATTGTTCACCTAACAAGGTGGGAGGTGGAGGGCTCTCCTGCAGACTAATTTAGTCCACCACTTTAACGGGGCAAATGCAAGTCATAAATGATGCATTTAAAGATTATAAACATAGAAAAGTTCATCCCAAAAGCTGCTCATTTCATCATTTAGAAAATGTAAGCGGCAAAATAAAAAGAGCAAACCGGCTAAAGTCAACAAGAAAAATAGATTACCTCAGAACAGGAGGCCCTCTTGAATAACAAGAAGATTGTAATCTGCTGAAAATGACAGTTTACTAATTCAAAAAGAAACCACAGTCCTGTGTGTCCACGACTATCAGCTCTTTGAGGCTTTTTGATATTGCGGCTGCACAAAAAAGGCTGTTTATCTGCTCTTTGGCAGAAACCACTTTTTGACCTCAGAGTGCATGAAACTGTGTGACTGTTCAAAGCTGTAAAGGTCAAAGACAGTGACCTGAAAACTCACATGAAACATAGGAACTGTGTTTCTGGGCTATCAGTCAATAGCTTGTTTCCTAACATTCGTCAGTCGTCGGTGATCAGGGTCCTGCATGATTGGCGTGCCTGGCTTGAGCTGTGATCCTACGTTTTCGCGTTTTGGGCGTTATGTCGGGATGTCCAAAACATATCTGAGGTTTGGAGAAGAATCTGGGTTGTGTCAAATAATCAGAAAGTCAGGTTTGGCCCCTGATATGTTAATGATGTAATCAGCAGGTGGAGTCAAAAGCCAACCACGGACGAGACTGATTGTTGCAGTTTGTTCTTCTCTTGAGCTTTGTGATATTTTTCTTATCTATATCTAGACAATTATAAAAAGATCTTCTAATTTATTCTTTTTTTCCCCCCTCCTCGGACTAATCCAGGTCTTCAAGTCAAGAGACTGAATTACTGCTGGAAAACTCTTCAAAATAAAATAAACCTGATCTCTCAACATCATCAGTGTCTTCCATTTAATGACTGTAAATGAGATATACAGTAAATGCTTCCATGTTGCTATGACTCTAAAAACCTCCCACACACACCGCACTGTGAGGTTAATGAACAAGTTTTTTTGGACAAGCAGCGAATTTGACACTAATCAAAAAAAGAGGCAGCAGATGCAAATTTGACCGTGAATCGCTTTAAGTAGGAACATTGCATAAGGGTGTTTCTTAGCTAGTTCCCCAGTAATTCTATTGAATTGAGAGACACGGATGCATTTTCCTTTATATTGTTTTATAGTTATAGTCTCAGTTAATTTTTGATTTGACAGCATGTGAAATGTAGTTATTCATCTGAGGTTCTACTTCATGTTTGACTGACTTTTTGATATGTAAAAGCCTAAAGGTCACAGGTTACTGCCGCCTCTTATCAGCTTTAAAATGCTCAGCTCCTCCATCTGATGTCTTTTCATGGTTGTTTAAGCTCAGCTAGTTACAGCCTCAGGAGCGGATCAGCAGGAGACAAAAAAAAGACACTTCCAAACCAGAGAACTTTGTTTACAGTTTTAACCTGCTCCTAATCCTCAATGAAAAATGAATTTGTGCAGCACTTCCCCTGATTTCTTGGAGAAAACACAAGACTCATTTTCTTTAGTTCAGAAATTATCCTTCCACTGTGTCATGCTGCTCTTTTTTTAGCAAAAAAAAGGGAAAATTCAAATAAAAACACTCTTTTATGAGTGAAATCTTCAGTTTAAAGTAAATACAAATTTAAAGTCTTGAAACCCCATAATGTCTTCACAGTGTCAAACTTAAAATTGATTTTATTAGGGGGTGGGTTCTGTGTCTGGGGGGTGGGTTCTGGTCCTTGCTCCTGGCTGGGCCTTAAATTTCAACTGAGCCTGGTGAACCCATATTCTTTTACCCCTTGGCCCTCTTTTTCGGGTTCCCCCTCTTTGGCCGGGACCAACCGTGGGCAGGCCGGATGGCTGCCTGGAGTGCAGGCGGGTCTCCTTAGAGTCCTTGCTAAATCCACCTGGGTTGGGGCGGGGGGATGCCCGGGCTCCTGGGTAGTGGTGGGGTGGTGCTCGTCTCTGGGGCTGTGGCGTCCTTCTCCAGTGGGGAGCCCTACGTTGGGTTCTCCCGGCGTGAGGCTGCTCTCCTGGTTGGGCTGGGGCGGCGCTCTCTCTCCTTCCGTGCCTCCCTGCTCTCTGGCTCTGGGGGCCTTGCGGCGGTCCTGCTGGCCCTGGCCTGGGTGGCCGGGCTTGGTCGCCCGGGCGGCGGTTGTTCCCTGCGGGTTCCCGTGTGGCGTTGGGGGGATTCCGGCTGCCGCTGCTGCTGCGGTGGGGGTCTTGGGGTGGGGATGGCTGGGCACTCTCCCTCCTTCTTTCCCGTTCCACCATCCATTTTAGAAGAACATAAACACTCACCTGAGCACAGGTGTTAGCTCACTGCTGCACTAACAGTTTTGCATGACTGAATGACTGAAATATTTCACACTAGTTGGTTTTTAAGGCATAAGTATGCGTGAACCACTATCTGTTTGTATACATGTCGACAGGTGGACATTTTTGCCTTCTTGAGTGTATTTATAACATTGAGTGTGTGTGTGGACAGGCTCCGCCCTTTTTTTTACTACATTTGAACCTTACCATAATGATTAACAACCAGTAAACTTGTTGCTTTATGCTGCTTCATGGTCTTATCCCCCTTCCCCTCCTATTATCACCCCCTCCCCCCTCTCTCTATCGTCCCTCTCTCTTCTTCCCCTCTTTCCTTTTCCGTCCGGTCCAACACCAAAGATTTTCAGACA
This sequence comes from Oryzias sinensis, assembly GCA_037389245.1. Taxonomy (NCBI): domain Eukaryota; kingdom Metazoa; phylum Chordata; class Actinopteri; order Beloniformes; family Adrianichthyidae; genus Oryzias; species Oryzias sinensis. The sequence continues at coordinate 44,010,119 of CM074488.1, read as the reverse complement.
TGATTGAAATTAATAAGTTTGGCCTCAATTACAAAAGGGGTTTATCCAGACATACCTTTGGTTTGTCTGAAGATTAATAACCCCTCTTGTTAAAGAAATAAAGTCTGTCAACTTTAAGGGCCCTCAGCTCATCTATCTGCCTTCCCGGACAGGACAAGTTAAAAAAAAAATTGATTTGTTATTTTTCTGACAAACATTCTTTTCCCTTCAGTATTTTAAAAATGAACCATTTATCTATCAATTCTCTGTAATTGTGATAGGGGCTCAGATCTCCCGCGCTTGGCACACTCCTCCCAGCTCCTCTTACATTCCTGAGAGGAAATTGTGGAGTGCAAACCTCCTCAGACCAGCACTGTTTCTCTCTGCAGAATGTGATTAAGAAAATATATAAAATTTGACTGAGGCGGTCCAGAACACAAAAACCTCCCTATAGCATCCAAAGATGACATATTTTACTTTTACATTTGTGAGTTCTCCAATTCAGTCCTAAACAACTATTTAGCAATATCTAAGTAAATATGAACTTATTTGTCAAATTTCCATGATAAAATAAACTATGATGTCAGTTTGCTTCATAAAATTGCTCCAAATAAAACAAAAGTAAAAGCTTTGTTGAAAAAATATATGAATTAAGAAAGTGATAAATAATGTGCTTCAAATCTAAAACATATACAAGAAATTGCTTTAAAAATCCATTTAGGGTTTTACTGAAAAAAGTTTTTTTTTTCTTAAGTTTCGGTTGGAATTTAAAAGGATTCTGCTCAATTCATTCTTTTAAATTGTTATTATAAAAACTGCCTGGAGCTTGCAATTGAAATTAAAAATGAATGTCTGAAGGCTTTAAAGACTTCCTCTGTCTTATACTAAGAGTTTGATTCTCTCTAACAGTTTTCTGAGTTTAAATTCATTTTGGTTGAAATCTCCATCAGTTTTGTGGAAGCAGAACTTTAATGGGCAAAGAGGTAACACAATGAAAAACCAAGAAGTCTTGAACATACACAACATGGGCATGTTTTCATCAAGTCTTGCCTAAAGATGCTCAATAATCACTTCATACCACCATCAAGTGCCTACTCTTGCACATCAGATTTTTCTGCAGCTTGGATCTACAGAAACGTCGATAAAATGATGATAAATATCACACAGAAGCCATTACGTGCCGGCTGATGGATCAGGCTCTTTGGGACTTCCTTCTTCAGCAGTGACGCATCTGTAACAGCGATGAAATGCAGCCTCCTTTGTCTTGTCAATGGCAGGTGTCCTTAAAACATGTTATCTGCGATGCTATCGTGTAAATGGATGCCAGGGCCAACTGCAGCTGATAAAAGCAAAACAGCACGACTTCCTGAATGATTTATTTTACCTTTATATAGTTACTTTTCAGCATTGAAATGCCTGCAGCTGACTGGGCTTTCATGTTTTTTTGAGAGGACATTGTTGCTGTAAGCTGTTACATTCAATACATATTTTTGTGTATATATATGTATATATATATATATATATATATATATATATATATATATATATATATATATATATATATTTAAAAAAAACTTTTACCCCTTTCACCCTTTCATGGGTGGTTTCTCACCTCTTAACTCGGGGTCCTCTACCCAGAGCCTGGGAGCTTGAGGTTCTCGCAGTATAGCAGTATATATATATATATATATATATATATATATATTTGTATATATATATATTATATATTTATATATATATATGTATTTGTATATATATATATATAAAATGCTTTTGTTCCCTGGTGTGTGCAGGTGGTGTAAAAGGAAACTTACATTGAAACAATGTTTGTGATAAAAGTCAAAACTGCAAAAAAAAAAAAAAACTTTTATTAGATAGCAAACTCATCTAACTGTTGTCCATCTCTATTGTGTTCCAGAAGCTTCAGACTTTTTAAACATCCTTCTGGGATTGTTTTTTTTAATTATTATTATTATTACAGTAGCATGTGCACATAATTTAAAAACAGAAGAGTTGAAAGATACAAAATCCAAAAAGAATAGAGATTTCAAAAGTACCAGAAGAAAATTGCTAAGGTAAGTGACCTCCATCTTCTGAAGCTCTGAAGCAACTCTAAACCCATAGGGTTGGTGAGTCCTGAGTCAGCAGTCAGTGAAGCTGATGGGGTCATTAGACATTTCAGACACTGCTTACAAAACCTTTAAGGGTGTTTTTGTTTTTTCTTATTGGTCAGGATACCTTTGCTTTTCATTTTTTTTCGCAATATTCACACCCTTTTTTGGTTTTTAGTAACTGTATGCTAATGCCATCAAACTAACAAGAAGTAAAGGCTTGAAATGTTTCATTATATTGTGATTCTATAAAAATCTTTTTTTTTGTTTTTCGTTTTGAAATACCATTATTTATCTTCCTCTCAAAACTCTAATGGGACAAAATTTTGGGATAGCTTGAGGGATAGCTTGATAGTCTGAATTAAAAACTGGACTTTGGCTAGATCCTTCCCCAACCACTGAGAGAGTTTCCCATAATGCTTTTGAGAGCTCTATTCCATACTTGATACATATTTCTGTATACTAGGCCAACAATTTGGATGGATCCTTACATTTTTGCCACGCCTCTCACTTCCAGCATCTCATGCCTCTTTTCTACACTCTGCATCAAAGCTCCTGCCTTGCAGATTTTTGCAATGGAAGGATCCCTGACGGATAGATGTTATCAAGGTTCCTAACACTAAATCTAGAAGGGGCGGGGCCTGTCCACTCAAATGTTGTAAACATACTCTTTCTGACTCCTGATTCCTTCTGTCCTCAGTGGAAGTTAGACCGACCCACTCAACATGGAACGCATTTTCAACATGCATCTTTTAGCCTCACCCTATAGGACAACAACACAGAGACTCATTTAGACCAGACAAATCTATGATGCTTTGACTGCTAGAGCTGCTAAACAAGATAATAATCGCTTTTGAGCCTTCAGAAGACATGAGGACCACATTGAACAGAAACTGTCAGCAGCATAAACCTGGTGGGCAACATTCTTGAGCGGTGTTCTCTTTATGACCAGATGTTTCCATAAAGTTCTGCGTTGTTGAAAAAGAAACTCTGAAGACGTGTGCTGACTCTGTCCATGATATCCTATATAGGATTCCCCTTCAGTTAGTAAACTGAACACACCGAAAGTCTGTAGCCTGTTAAGTATGTGAAATATTGATGGCTATCTTTTAGGAATGTCTCATCATTTTATATGTTTTCTTTGGAGACTAGGAAAGTCATAGATAAATAAAATAAACTGGGCTTTATGACTGACAGGAAAGTGTGACCAGTTTTATTTATTTCTATGTGCGAACAAGAATCCAAAAAAATGTTTAATATTCCAAAAACAAGGACAATAAATACATTCTGGGTCTTATTTTGGTGCATTTGAATGTTTCAGACTGAGCTTTTTATCAGTAGATGTCTAACTTGCGGACAAACCTCACATGAGCAGCTCGTCGGTGATGGTCATGGACCGGGTTGAGGACGCACCACAGATGGCTTTAAGCGCACATTTTACTGAAGGGACTCATCTGACAAGTATAAAAAAAGCGCAGAAGTGTGTGCGGGTGGTGCTGGCGATCTGGCATCATACAGCCTGTCACACTCGCTGCAAGAATAACTGAACTTGTCATACTCGGAGCGCAACACACACCAAGAATCTGCTTGTGTGGAATTACAAACACAACAGCAGATGCAGAAATTCAAACCCACTTCTCACATACAGACTTACTGTACATCCAAATGTACTGAAATGATCAGAAAGCAGACTCTGATAGCGAGAAAACTTTAGATTCAAATGAGAACATCTTTTCATCATGATTGAGAGCGTCAAATGCTTTTTTAAGTCAAGAAAAATTTCAGCTGCTTATTTTTCTTGTCCAGAGCATTTGTGATTTCCTCCACAGCACCAATGATGGCCAATGAGGTTGATCTCTTTTCTCTGAAACCATGTTGGTTTTCATTTATAATGTTTATTAATAAATATAACTAATTTATCATTGAATATGTCTTCTAAACTTTTTGAGAATTGTGGAAGGGGAGAAACTGGTCTATGGTTTGCAAATAGGTCTTTGTCTCCGCTCTTATAAATAGGGATAACTTATGCAATATTCATTTGGTTTAGGAATTTCCCAGTTTATAATGATAAGTTACATATGTATGTTAGAGGTTTAGAGATACTATTGTCAGAAGTCACAGCTCTGTCTCTCCCTATGGTTACCGGTGGGAACTGTCTCCTGAGTTCTAACCACACTACAGCTCCCAGCAACCCCAGTTCACACTTTCTAGATGCCACACACCTGACTCTCATTCATTCATCAACCACAGCATTCTTAAGCTCTGCACTGAGTTGAGCTCAGTTTGAAGCATTGTTTGTGCCACTCTGCCTCCTTTACTGAGCGTTGTATTTGGACCTGTTCTTCTGTCTCCTCACACTGTATCTGACTCAGTTTGCCTGCCACCTGCCCTGAATCTTGCCTGGATCCTGGCTGCCCTGTCTCTTCTCTGATGATCTCATTATTTAGCTTTGTGGACTTTTAGCTGAACTAATAAACCGGCTGCACCTGGATCCAGCTGTCTGCCTGTTCTTGTTACAACTATTAATTACCTTTTTCACCACTGTCATATCTATATCCTCATAGTCTTTTGACTTTTTACTCTTGAATGAATATATAATTGATTTCAGCTCATTTTCGTTCAAATTAGAAAGAAGGATGAAGGATGGGATCCTTTCGATGGGTGAATTATTGTCCTTGCTGGTTTTGCATTATGGAATATCCGCCGCGAACTCTGGACCCACATTTGCAAAATACATATTGAGGCTGTTTGCTGCTTCATTGATATTATAGCTTTGACCCTTCTCATTTGTAAAATAATCTGGGTATGTTTGCTTTTTTGTCAAACTTTTATTGATGTTACTTAATCTCCCAAACTCTTGTCACATTTTTATTGTCATTCAGTAGATAGATAATCAATAATAATGGATTGGATTTAGCTGCGCTTTTCAAGTGACTCAAAGCGCTTACATTGTGTCCATTATAAATTCACTCCTCATTCATACTTGGTGATGGTAGCTACTGATGTAGCCTCAGCTGCCCTGGGGCAGACTGACAATGGACTGGCTGCCAGCTCGCCCCTACGGCCCCTCTGACCATCACCGGGATCATTCACACACATTCACACACCAGTGGAACCACATTGGAGGCAAGGAGGGTGAAGTGTTTTGCCCAAGGAGACAACAACAGTTGGCTGGAGAGAGTGGGGATCGAACCGCCGACCCTTCGATCATTGGACGACCTGCTCAACCACCTGAGCCACTGCCTCCCTGCTTAATTGAAGTACACTTTTACACTGTGTGGTGTTATTTTAGTTAGTTTTTTCATGTATGACTTATATTTTTGTATAGTTTCTCTTGACCTTTGTCTTGAGAATTTTTTAAACAGGTAATTTTTCTTTTTACAAGCATTTTGTAGACCGGTAGTTAGCAAGGCCATTGTGCAAGTTTGTTCTTAAATTTATAAATTGGACAGTTCTTATTGTGAAGTGAGCTAAATATTTCTAAAAAGAAATTAAAAAATTTTTTATAAGCGATGTCCACATCTTTTCATTTCTTAACCTTTTATAGACAGATTCTTTTATTATTTTCTTTTTTATTAATATTGATGTCACATAGTGCAAACACGGGTAAATGATCAGTTATATCACATATAATTTGTCCACTCATATGAGTGTATTCTATACTATTTGTAAATATATTATAAATAAGAGAAGCACTTTGAGTAGTGATTCTGCTGGGTTTCTCTTTCATCTGGTTTAAAGAAAAAGGCGTATATAAGGCACTCCTCATAGCATACTAACCACTCACAATAATCAATTCAATTCAATTGTATTCATATAGCCCAATATTACAACCATTGTCGTCTCAATGGGCTTCAGAATAGAAAAAAGCCTCTTGAAAAAGAGGTGAAACATCTTGAACGATGAAAGATTAACCAAGTCCAGATGACTGTTTTTTTACCATCTGATTTGATGGATTCAACCTGGATGACTGAGGATTACAAAAGCAGAGAAGTGATGGAGGCTGAAACAGAAGGAGTGTTGTATGGCTTTAAGAAAGGAGTTGAAACAGGCTATAGGAGATCAGGAGGTTCTCCCAGATGACTGGACAGCTCCGGCTAAAGTGATCAGGGAGACTGGGAGGAAGGAACTTGGTGTGTCATCTAGAATGAGGAAAACAGATAAAGAGACTCGCTGGTGGAAAGAATAAGCTGAGGAGTGTGTAAAAAGGAAAAGTGGGACACTTAGAGGATAGAAGACAACAGACAGGAGTGCAAGGGCGTTCAGGGAAATGAGGATTTCTAGAAGATAAAGAAAATTTGTTGACAATTTAAAAAGAAAAAAAAATACAAGATGATTATCAGAAATGATGGAAACACCACAGTACCCCACGATAAACTGGACGGAGTGGCTGGAGAAAGAAAAGTCTGTGCATCGTCATTGTTCTGTCTTCAACCTGGTCATGGATGGATGATTTAAAATGTTCTTGCAGCATTATTTCTGATGATGGAGGACATATGGAAAGAGAATCAAGCTTAAAAATGGTATTTCTGAGTATTTCTTTATTCAAATCATTGTAAATAAGGAGCAGATGAGTGTTGATCAAAAATGATGTTTGAAAATACGTTTATTTGTGACATAGAAAATACATTGGCTCCATTCTGATGTGGACTTGTGGACGACTAGATCCTCATATATGTCTTCATTTTCCTCGTCCAAACATCTGACTTAAAACTGTAGGGCTGGATAGCTCCAGTGTTACTTGCCACTTTTATTGCACCGCTAATGTTAAGTTGGGGGTGTGAAGGGCTGTACGCTAGCGGGAGAGAGTGTAAACAGAGGGACAAAAGGAATAGGAAATGGGCTTATTCTGTGCCAACAGTCCCGCCCTCAACTCCAAGGCAAATTTCTAATCAACTACTGCTACATAAACTATATACCAGAAAAGGACTCAGATGTTTTGATTTTGGCTAAAAACAGCATAATCCTAATTTATCGCTTTGAAAATAGATCACAAGATGATTGTAGTGGGACTTTAAGCCAACAGGCATCAATCAGTGCTTATATTGTACGGGTTAAACAGTCGCAGAAACCTTACAGCCTGAAGACAAACACTTTCAGAGCCTTTGGTTGGAAAAAGACAGAAGACACATTTGCCAAAATACTTATAAACACATTTTCCACACAAATAGGACATCTTTCAGTCAAGACGTCAAATCTAGAAGAAAATCCTTAAGAAAAACAATTCTTAGTAAACCTTTCAACATTGGAGATGTCGCAGTCAACACATAAATATCCCACGCTTATTGGCATACCATTACTCCTCAACTATTAAAGTGATCAAAGTAAATCAGTAAACTTTTTATATCGGTGCAAAGCCACTTTACTCTGCAACAGAAATAACTGATTTACTGACAACAAAGGATGCTAAACAACAGATTAATTGAGTAAGCACATCACTGCTATAAACTGTTGCAATTACATTAAAAATTGCGTTAACAGTTGTGGAGTTATGGTAGTCAAAAGAATGTAAACACTGGAGCTAAAGCATTAGTCAGCAGTAACAAATCCTTCCCAATGCTTGTATTTCTGTTTTTGAGTTTTATGCTGTCAAAGCTTACTTTTAAGACAGCAAAATCAGAGAACAATGTTTACTTTTGCATAAATTCTGTATGCTGCAATGAGAACATTTGAATTGCTGTTTGGAATCATTTTCTTTGAACATGAGGGAAAATAGACCACTTACTTTTCATATAATGTTTCAGCTCATTGCGGTCGCCTGCCGCCATGGAAAACATGTGCTCAGTCAATCCTAAAATCTATTTGCAGTCTGAACATATAGTACCTGTGTACATTCAACTTTATTCAGTAGAGTCAGGCTCGGGATAAAACCATTTCATTCAACCTTCATTGATTTGAACCCATGACCAGAGAGCTAAATGAGGTTCCAGCGAGGAGAAATTCGGACAAATAAATCCAGGGATTGGGTTGCAGCATCAGTCTCTCCACATCACCAGATGAAAAAGCCACAGAAGCATCTTTAAATGTTGGGTGGGTGATACATTTTAAGCATTTATGAGTTCCAAAATGTGGTGCTGGATGCTGTTTTTTTTAATAAGTCCTTTATGCCACAGGTGCTGCTGGAAGTTGAGTAAATCCTCAGCCTCTGAGGACTTAGTGTGCATACAGCATTTATGCCAAGGCGTTTCTAATTAGACAGATGGCCTCAACAACTCTGTGCAGCTTGACTATGACTTTAGCGAGCGCACGGAGCCCAGAGCTGCTCTAATCACAGCAAGCGACAAGGAGAACTGAGCGCTGGATAAACAAGCAGACAGATTTGCACACTTAAAACGAGAATTCAGGTTGCCCCTTTTTTAATGTAGTTTTCCATTTGATCTTTTGGCACTTCTCTCTTTTTGTTTGTATTAAACTAAACCTTCCTGCTTTACTTTCTAAAGAAGTTGCCTCAACAGGACTCGGTGTCTCACTGTACTCATGTTCCTTAGCTATAATATTTATTTTTTGTCCCTCCGGTTCCTCCTTTTCATCCTCTTACAGTTTTTTTTTTTGTTTTGTTTTTCAGAAGTCCTTACCAAGAAGGCGGGTCTAAGGGCAGAGATGCTTAGTTTAGTTTAATCTTTGGCTTAGTTTGGCAATCAGCTATTGTGTTTTATAACTGATGTTATGTTTGTACAATATGTAAAGCCAGTTGAGACAACTATGTTGTAATATGGGGCTATATCATTCATTCATTCATTCATTCATTCATTCATTCATTCATTCATTCATTCATTCATTCATTCATTCATTCATCTTCTAATCCATTTTAGCAGTGTCAATGTTTCAGATTAATTTACATTTAAAATTATTTATTGATTGAATTATTTTTCTCAGCATCAATGGTTCAGTTGGTCAAAAATGCTTCTTTATTTCAGGCACTTTAAGCTTTTTTTTCCCTGTTTTATACAATAATAGGGTTTTTGTGTGGCAAAATAAAGTTAATATTTGTTGAAAGTTCATTTATATTGCTTTTTTTGTTTTAATGTTAAAAAGGATAAAATTGTTCATATACTCACACAATTCTTACAGATAATGATCTTATTTATACTCACCGTGGCGAGTGGGGAGGGTAATAAACATTTTCTTTTTACTAGAGGGGCTTTGCAAAAAATAATTGAGTAGCACCGGGCCACATAAATAAAACTGAATTGAATTGAATTGAATTTAATCCTGCAGTGCAATCAGGCTCATCCCTAGGTGAGTGTGATGCAATGGTCAACCTCTGATCAGAAGGTTGGAGGCCCACTTTGCCTGCCCATTTGTTGAAGTGTCTTTGGGCAAGGCAGAACCCCACACAACTCCTTGTGGTCTGGCACATGCCTTGTATGCCACCATTGAGTGTGCAATGAGACCTGTTACTGTAAAGCTTGCCAGAGTCCAAATCAAGTTTACTTTCTGACACGTTCTCAATCAAGCCAACAGACCTAATCTTTGATCCCAGTGTATATACCTCACCACTGTCAGACCAGCTAAGGACACCTGTATCATGGATTTAATGTTGCCAGAGTCTCACCAAAATCTTCTTCTGAAGATATCTGAAAGTTACTTTTTTGTTCCCCTAATTCTATCAAAAAAAAAAAAAAAGAATCAGTCTTTTTACCTTGGTCCATCTGCATTTACCCACTGTGACTAAAGTGAGGTCACCTTGATCCAAACCCAAGAGAAATAAATAAAAGATGATCACCAAACGGAATCTCAAAACAATAAAACTAGCAACTTTGGAAAGCTTTAAACATTTAAACACACACATACTTGGTCCAACATACACAAAACCATACCATACTAGTAAAAAAACAGAAAACACAAGAACTTTAAGCCATAAGGCAAAAGAAAATTCAAAATGTGATATGTTTTATTACACAGGAGTCAACGTTCAGTCCTACTGTTAAGTTTGTTTTATCCTGCCTTATTGTCTATTTTCTTTATTTTGCTCCTGAACATTGATTTGGAGGATTGTTCCAGGTAGGATCAACTCCACAGCTGCAGGGGGCAGTATAAGGACAATGTGAATCCTAATCTACCAGGCAGGTAGATGGGAAGAGGTATTTAAACAGGTGACAGTGTGCAGGTGAGGGTTTTGTCTGGCAGTTATGGTGAGCTGAGAAACAAACATTTCAATGCTTGGATGACTTCGGTGACGCCATTGGTATGTTTATTTCAATTTCATTTCTAGTCTGATATTTGTGGTAATATTATTCAACAAGTGAAATAGTTAAATCAAAATGGCACAATATTTGCAAAAGTTTGAAATAACAGCACATTTCTGATAAACATTTCTGATATCTGTTTAATTATTTTCTGTTTTATTTCAAGGTTATCAAGCTCTCATCCATTCTTTGGTGATAATAAAAAGAAGTTAAAATGAGTGGAGTTGTCCAGCGTCCTCCGTTGTCTCCTGAGCCATTTGAGTTGGGCAGCATTGAAAATGAAAAGAAATAACTCGACACCTACAGTTTACTTGGTTTGTGGGCATCTCTGCCTTTGCCGTCTCCTGTATTTGTTCCATTTTATGCTTTTTATTTACGCTTTCAGTGATGTGTGTATGAACTGTACTGTACCTAAAACACAGCCTTGTCTCTGATTGGAGAACATCTTACAGCTAATCAGCAGGAAGTGAAATCTGAGGAAGACACCAAAACCTCCGAGAAAGAAAGTTAACACCCCTGTTAGTGTGAAAAAGAAATCTACTCACAATTATTACTGCCAGGAAGGTTGTTTTAACATGTTAAATGAACAAGTCACTGTTTAATATTCAACATGTTTGAAGATGAGCTGTAAATAAAGTATAGCTGTAGGTGTACCAGTGCATGTAATGAAGATTAGACAGTCTTTTATACAGCCTGATGTGTACAGCCTGTATTATTACAAAGAAAATAAAAATATGATTTTTGTCATCATGTCATATATTCTGATCCTTGATTTGAGTTCACAGAAGTTTTGTTACTTTTAACAAGCTTTAAACTACACGTTTTCTTTGAAGTCCAAATTATTTCAATGCTTTTTTTTTTACTGGAATGACTTTAATCTGCGAATTACAATCTGTCCAGTCTGACTGCGGCTCATTCTTCCAGCTTTGATTACCGAGCCCTATTGTTTGCATCACTGTGCCCCCCCATTACTCTGAAAATACTGTTCATTTTCATACATTTGGATGCTTTGCCTGATGGCACACTTCGAAAACTCAGAAGTCATGGCCACATTACGTCTAATTATATCATCAGCAGCTGCTGTAATTTGTACATCAAAGATGCTCTACCTTCACAACAGCACTTGTGTGGCTCTTCACAAAAAAAGGTGGTCCTTTTATACTGCTGCATGCAAATCATTCACTCTCAATGGCAGAAAAGACCAAATTAAGACTTGAAATCCATTAAGCTCATGAAGATGCAGTGTGAGAGCTTGTTAGGGTCATATAAAGCCCTAATGTGCTGTGGGACACTAGGGCTAGTGGAATGGGGTTGGCAAGTCCTGAGAGACGGACCTTTTAATAGTTTATTCTCTGATTAATAACATTGAAATGCCCAAGAGTCGCTGTTTCTATTATCCCTCACAATGCTGCTTTAAACAGCCTTCTTCTTTAGACACATCTCTGATTACTTTGCGGATCACACAGAATCTTTATCGATTAAATTAGAGCTCCTTTTTTTACCTTAGACCAGCATTATCACATCCACAATTAACGATAACATGCTTTAAGTGGAAGGGAGTAAATTTAGTTAGTGAATGATTTCTTTAGGTTAATGCAGATAGAAGATAACCCTGCATCACCTCAGTGATGAGCTAAGATGTTAAGAGTGTGGATGGTCAATTAGCATATTGCTAAAGGCCAGATAATGCCAAACAATTGTTTCCTTATCAAACTCCACAGATTCCAGAAAGTGCACATCTAAGATTTACTGAGCTGCGTGCAGAAATTAGTTGTCCTACTTCCTGTTAGACTCATTCTTGCTCCTGCTCTTGTCAGCCCCTCATGCCCCCTAAAGCCCTTTAAGTTAATGAGGTAAGAGCTTGGCATCACAATAACATGATGCTCAGCAAGGATTTGAAACTACTTTAAGCCAAACATGTCAAAGGAGCTGCTGCTGCAGCCACACTGAGATGGACTGTGTGGTCTGTCTTGATGAGACAGAGACCTCGTCAGTCAACAAATGTCTTCAAATCATGGTACTTGTTTGAGTGAACTCCTCTGCTTCCGCACCTAGCATCTCTGCAGCAACAATAAAGACAGAAACACTTCCTTAGTTCTTCCACTAATGCAATTATTTGTATTTGCACTATTTTAAACACCGTGTTTGTGGTCCAACAAACAGACAGAACGATCAAAAAAATGTTCACTCTTAGGTGAAAGGTGTTGTGCTTCAGGATTAACTGAGAGTAAATAATGCTCAGGACGTGCTGTATTAGTTTGTCTTTTAATAACGGAACTCTTAGCAGTCTCATTGCATGAAGGCTATCCGCTTCAAAACATATCCCAGCAAGCATTGTATATCACCCATGATGCATCTCTAACAATCAGCGTATCTCTACTACTGAGGTGCATTCAAATGCAATAGGAGAAATGTACGCCAGAATATTACATCCCCTTCCTTAAAAAACAAAACAATTATCTGACTCAACAGTCATCAATGTTAACCTGACTAAAATTTTAATTATTAGTGTTACTTTTCTTTCAACTCTTTTATAAGTCCATCACAATCCTGGGCTTGACTTCACGTCCAAAACGGGTTTTGTACGGAGATGCAGAGGAAACTTCCCCTGATGTGCTGCTGTTTGTGTTGTTGAATGTTTTGGCTTGCATTTCTGCAGCTGGGTTTGTTCCCAGGCCCTCTGAAGTATTGAGTAGGTGTTTTCTGTTGAGTCGATACTCTTGTCCTTCAGCAGTACGTACGTGGTATGATCTTTCTGTGTCTGCAGGTTTTACAACAACAGCAGGTTTCCAACGTCCAAGTTCTTGGAACCGCACTCATTGTCCCTCCTGTAGTTGTGTGAGTGGCTTGGCAGATCTGTCGTAATACGTCTTCTGTCTTTCCTGCTGTAAAAGTCTGTTCTGATGCATTTTGTTGTAGTTTACAATTTCTGGCTGCAACTGATTTGGTGTGGTTGGAAGAGTAGATCTCAATCTACGACTCATTAGCAGTTGAGCTGGGGCTCTGAAGTTGTCGACTGGTGTGTTTCTCTATTCTAAAATACTCAAGTGGAGATCTTTGTTGTCTTCGTTAATTTTGCTCAGGAGTGTCTTTGCTATTTGCACGTATTTCTCAGCCAGTCCGTTGCTTTGGGGATAATGTGGGCTTGTGGTGGTATGTTTGAATCCCCATGTACTTGCAAATGTTGCAAACTCTCCTGATGCATATTGTGGTCCATTATCTGATATGAAAGTCTCTGGAATGCCATGTCTGGCAAAGGTTGCTTTCAGCCTCTGGATGATGGCATTGGATGTGGTGCTGTTCATTTTATCCAGTTCAAAACATCTGCTGTAATAGTCGACGGTGACCATGTAGTTGTCATGATTCCAGTTGAAGAGGTCTGATGCGACAACTTGCCATGGTCTCTCTGGAATCTTATGATTAATCATTGGCTCTTTTGCATTTGCAGGTCGATGCTCAAGACATGTTGTACAGTTCTGTACTACATTTTCGATATCTTTACTCATTCCAGGCCAGAAAAGTATGTCACGTGCTCGCTGTTTACATTTTTTCATGCCCATGTGCCCTACATGGACATGTGACAACATTTCTGCACGAAGTAAAGCTGGAATGATGATCTTCTCTCCTTTGAACACGATTCCATTAATCACAGATAATTCATTTCTGTGATTCCAGAATTCAGAAGCAACTTGAGGGCATTTTTTTTCTCCTCTGGCCATCCATTGTGTATGATATTTTTAAGTACAGTCAGCTGAGTGTCCTTGCTGGTTTCCTCTTGGATTTCTTTGAGCCTGATGTCACTGACAGGTAAGTTGTCGTACACAGTGTGCACCTGCAGGTCCATTCCTTCACTTATGTTGTCATCCTGACTTGGCAAAGATTTTCTAGACAATGTGTCTGCAACGGGAATGTCTTTTCCGTGTTTATGTAGAATAGTGAAACTGTAGCGTTGGAGCTGGAGTATCATCCTCTGAAGTCTAGGAGGCGCTATGGGCAAGTGGTTTTTGCATGATGGATTCAAGTGGTTTGTGGTCACTCTCCACGATGACGTGTTGTCCATATACATAATGGTGAAAAGACTTGAAGCCGAACAGGATTGCATAAAGCTCCTTTTCAATTTGTGCATAGTTGACTTCACTGTCGGTCAGTGATTTTGAGGCATAACTGACAGGCTTACTGTCCTGCAATAGAATTGCACCTAATCCATACTTTGATGCATCCACCTGGAGTTTCAGCTGTTTTGACGGATCAAAGTATGTCAAAACAGGTCCTGGCTCTTGTGTAATAAGTTCTTTCATTTTGCTGAAAGCTTGTTCGTGATGTGCATCCTATACAAACTCACTGGACTCTTTCAGGAGTTGGCGCAAGGGGGCATTTATATCAGAAAGACAGGGTGCGAATTTGGACAAATAGTTGACCATTCCCAGAATGGTCTCGAGCTCACCTTTGTTTTTAGGGGCTTCCATCTCCTTGATGGCTCTGATTTTTTCAAGGTGAGGTTTGATGCCATCAGCTGTGAGGCGATGTCCAAAATAGCTGACTTCAGTGGCACAGATGATGCTCTTGTCCGGATTCAGCCTGACGCCTCTCTCTCTAGACCGTTGCAGCATTGCATGAAGGTTCCTGTCATGTTCAGCTTTTGTTTTTCCATATATTAATATGTCATCGACAATAGCTGTGACACCTTTTAATCCCTCATAGGTCTCATCAATCTTCCTTTGGAACTCATCTTGTGCTGATACAAGACCAAAGGGCAACCTCAGGAATCCATAGCGTCCAAATATGGTGTTGAATGTTGTGAGCTTGGATGACTCATCTGTCAATTTAATGGCCCAGTAGCCTGACCTGGCATCCATGACAGAAAAGTATCTAGCTCCTGCAAGTTTGGCTGTGATGTCATCAAGAGTTGGCAGAGGGTAGTGTGGGCGTTTTACTGCCTTATTCAGGTCTCTGGGGTCAAGGCATATTCTAAGTTTACCTGTTCGTGGCTTTTCAGCTACCACCATAGAATTAACCCATTCTGTAGGTTCTGTCACTTTAACAATAATATGCTGTTCTTCCATATTTTCCAGCTCTTTCTTCAATCGACTGCGGAGCGCATGTGGAACTCCTAATTTCCTGTGGAAATTGCCTAATTGCATTTCTAAATAAATTAAAGAACATTATAGCAAACATGGTGGTGGTAGTACGATGGTGTGGGATTGATTTGCAGCTTGAAGTATTGAAAAAGTTGATTTATTATTGATGAAACCATTTATTCTTTTCTTTACTGGAAAATGCTGAATGAGAATGTCCTCCATTAGTACTTCAGTGGAGACGGGCTGGAGAGCATTTGGGATCTTCAGCAGAATTTGGTGTGTAGTCAGAAGTGTGGACTTGCACATTTTTTATAAAAATGTAAATAAAAAAGCTCTTATTCTGTATCACCTGGGGTCATTTTGGGTCATGCAATTATTTTGATGAAGTGAGTCATTAAACTTTGACAAATACCCATAAAAATGCAGGAATGTCTTTAGTATGAAGGCTTATTGCTCACCAGAGTATTTCATAAATCATTTTTAAAAACTGGCAAACATAAATTTCATGGGAAGTCAGAAATTGACCTCCCTAAATTTGGTTACACAAAGAAAATTGTGGTTCCTTTTCTTCCAGAGGTTATCAATCTTTGCTCTAAACTCACATCTTTTTGTGGTGCTCTAATTCTGTAACAATGGCTCAGAAGAGGATTGAATCCTGAGATGAGGAGTTGGACCTGGAGCCACATTTCTGCCCTGAAAGACTGCGATAAACTGGAAAGAAAAAAAATAACAACTCCAGATTACTCCAATCACAGCTTCATGTAATGCCAACATTCAAGGCATAGAGAGCGTTTGACACATTATCATGGCAGCATGTGCACACTAATCATTTCTTTTCATTCAGAAAGTCTTCCAGCTGGCAAAGCTGCCAGAAGAAATGTAATTTTCCAGACCTCCCTATCTGAGATCTGCCATCAGCTGACGATAAGCTGGAAAGCTCTTTTCTAGGATCCCAATTCAGGAATGAAAGTTTTGGCTTCTGATTAATCGTTTTCTACCCGCCGTCTCAGATGGCCTGCGATAAAAAAGAAACTGGAAAACACAGAGATTTGGAATTTAATATAAACTGAACCCGCCGTGGAAAAAGAGCCAAAGGAGCGGCTGACTAGCTGGGGACGCGATGGACAATGTAGGCAGAAGAAAAGCCGTCGTGGAAAAAGAGCCAAAGGAGCGGCTGACTAGCTGGAGACGCGATGGACAATGTAGGCAGAAGAAAAGCCGTCGTGGAAAAAGAGCCAAAGGAGCGGCTGACTAGCTGGGGACGCGATGGACAATGTAGGCAGAAGAAAAGCCGTCGTGGAAAAAAGAGATGAACAAACAAGCAACGAGACTGCACAGGAGTCAAAGGCGGTTTGATGGAATCGCAGAGACAGACAGCTGTAAAGGTCGACAGGTTTTCCTACAGTGAGTCTCGGTTACCGTGGCGACCGCACCATTTACGGACTACAGAGTTCACCTCGATATTTTCTGTCCCCAGGGGACAATTAGGAAACGTAAATAAACGTGGAGAGACGGCGGGTTGAAGGGCGGACACACTGGCCTTCTCATCGGACACTCAACGCATACAGCTGTTGTCACAACAACGGAGATTGGACTGTCAAAGCAGCTGTAGAGGAGGACATGATAACCATCAGAGACTTAAAAAAGAAAGGTTTAAACCACGAGGAATCCAGTTTTATCCAATCACCTTTAGATTTAGTTAAATCGACTTCCAAACTGAAACATAAAATTCTTGTTTTTGTAACTTTTTTACCTCAAATTGATATGATTTAAGCATAGCTTAGCTTTTTTTCCATTTCAAATCAGCTTTACATGCAAGAGTAAAAACGGATGTGGAGAAAAAAAACTAAATTTAAAGGTGCTGTATAAAACAAGAATCTTAAACATGAATCTAATGTTGCCTTGGTAAAAATGTCTCTACTTTAGTTGCCTTTATTGATAGTGACATTTTGCAGGGCTGTGTATTAGCAAGAGTCTGGCAAAACAAAAAGAAATACATCCCACTGGGTAGAATCTTTTCTAAATACTAATATGGATTTTACTTTAATTGGATTTTATAAAATAAATTTTATTTAATCATCAGAACTGTTTTTATTTTGATAGATGATGAAATATTTTTAACATTCAATGTTGTCTGGTTTCCATAGCTAAATATTTATCAGCTCTGTGCACCATGGCAGAGGTAGAGCGCCTGAAGGCAGTTGGCTCTAAATATTGAGCCAAAAAGCCCAGAACTGTACAGGAAGAAGGAACTGCTTCTATTGTATTCTGTATAAAATCCTAAGTTTTAGAATTACGTTCTCTTTCTAAATATGTGGCCATAAGTTGTCTACAGGGGATAAAAAAGGTGGCCAAATAATAAACCTTATTAAACTCCATGTGATCAAGCAGCAGAAGAGGACACAACAGTCTAATATCTGCCAGTTGACTTGAACCATTGAGCTTTAACGCCAACAATAACTTTCAACTGTGTTAAAAACAGCAGGTTTAACCTTTAACACCAAAACTTTAGCTCCAGAGTTGGTGGTCTATGAAGTATTGTATCTTTTCAAATGTTTATGCAATTACCCGTAACCAACTGATATTGACTAGGAGACAAGAAACTTTGTGTCAAAATGCAACACTTTACAGCAAAGCTTCAGAGTTCATTGGAATTACATTCATTGTAAAAGTGGTCAAAGACTTACGGCAGTTTGAAGAGCCAATTCACAGAAGTTGGCAGTTCTGTGAATTGAAAGGGACACCATCCATACCTCATTACCAAATCCAAGTCCCTGATTGGTCAAAGTTTGACCGAACCAGCAATTGTAATTTATTACAATTGTAATTAATTACAATTGCTGCACTACAGAAACCCTTATTACTTTGTTACTTAGTTTTTGTAGAAAATTTCTCTTGGTTAGATGAAACGAAACAAAGCTTAATTTAAAAAAAAAACATAGTTACTGGCTCATACGAGCATTCAGGTGCGTGCAGAGTTTTGGGATCGGTCAAAGTACAGACATGTCCTCATTGCTGCCGTCACTTTGCTTTCCAAACTGGCTTAAAGATAAGACAAAAAGAGATGCTGCAAGGAGTCTTCTCACCCCAGAGGTGCAGCAGAGCAGAGACCCACCGCGAGTACTGATGTGTCCGTTATGAATGAAGCAACTCTAAAGTCGACTCTTTAGTGTGAAAGACAAGAGCTGCCTCTTCCCTGGGAGTCTTTTTTTCTGTATTATTTCACTCTCTTATTTTATTTTTCCCTCTAAGCTGCACGAGTGCATCGCTGGTCAATATGAGTTTGGGAAAAGATCGGTAGACTCACAGCAGCGCAGAACTGTGCACAAAGAAAAGACAGGTGGAAAACCGAAACTCAGGAAAAATGAACACGGAGGCATTAAATGGCTCTGTGTGTTTTCAAAAGAGTGACTTAATTTTAGATTTGATAGATATGAATAAAGGCGTGACAGGTTTTTTCCACATCTCACTTTGAGCAGTAGCATAGGCCACATGTGTTGTAACTTATTTTGTGTCATTTTTTACACTGTTATCTGAACTCTAATAAAACCAGGTTATGTCTTGTACCAGGTTCATACTTTCCACAAGGTCATTGCATATAAAAAAAAGTTAAATGAAACACAAGAGGATCTTGTTTGTGCAAACTAAGTAAAGTAATCAATTACTTTAGAAGTAATTTATCTAACACTGGCTGTATGGAGGGGTTGGTATTTACACCAGTGTAATCAAATTTGCGACCAGCTCTGAAGGAAACATTCGTTAAATTGCTAAACTGAAGCATCACAACAGACAGAAAGACAGGACATAGGCACAAACAAACAGAAAACTAAACAAGATTGATTTACATTGCAGGGAACCCAGGAATTTGAATACCAACAACTGGTATCTGTTGGAGGAACAAACACGGACTCACCTGGAAATGATGATGCGCCCACACTCCACCTCCACTCTGTCCCTTTGCATCTGCTGCTTCCCGTGCTGCATGGAGCTATTAAAGCAGCTCCGTGTTGAGCGACAACTTAATTTCTTCCCTTCTGAAAGAGCCTGAGAAGGGATGAATAAACAATGCACAGATGCCTGGAGGTGTTTGAACTGTCACCCAGCTCATTCTGCAGCTTGTTTAGTAGAGTTGGGGAATTGATTCTTGATTTTGAACAGAATGCAAAGATCATTTAAATCTAATAAATGTCCCTAAAGGCAGATATTAGATAGAATACACGTTGGTAAAAAATAAAATAAAAACTCTATTGCTGCAGTCTTTCAACTGAAGTGAGCAACAAGTCAGATTTCAAGTTGGTAGAAAAAAAACACAAACTCAAAATAATTCAGAGTTAAACAGAGCAACAGGATAAAAAAAAAGGACTTTAACAAAGTTAAAGCCAGTTAAGATGTCGCGCTCTGCTGGGTACGAATATGGCTGGTCCATAATGTCACGATGGGGGTTCGGGGAGTACACAGGTGCAGATAAGAGGCAAGAGGTTCCAGGAGAACAAGATCTTTAATAACTAAAACTAAAGAAACCTAAATCCACTGCTGAGCAGGCTAGAAACACTTGAAACCTTGAAACACTAAGACACTGAAACAGGAAACATCCAAACTACATCAAACTACAGACTATGGAGCAGCACAGGAGGAAGGGAAAGACAAGACTTAATACACACAGACAAACGAGACACAGGTGGAAACAATCAGGACAGATGGGGGGAAAAAAGCAAAACTCGAAGCAACAACAAAACTGAACTCACAACATGACAAAAGAGAAATAGAACACAAAAGCAAAGAAACTAAAACCGTGATGTAAAAGGCCTGCAGTGGAGCAGAAAAATCCCAGTTGTAAACCAGTTTATTGCAAGCCAACTCCATCCTAATAGAATCCTAATGTTGATTAATGTAGCTTTATTGGTGAAGTTGTGTGGAAATAAATAAAAATTGTCCAAATTGCTGAAATTACATCCAGCAAATGTAAATTTACTGTGATCCATGGTTAAAATAAACCTCCAGTGGTGATTTACACATTTAAGCTGTTCTGCACAAGCTTCTTTTTATGGCACATTAGGGACCACTTACACCTCACTTTCACTGTTCACTAGAATTCTTTAGTCCAGGTTGTGATTGACTTGAATTTCAACAGTTCATTATGTGCCATATAATTCCTTCAGAGCCTTGAATGCTATGTTCAAACCGTGCATGTGTTACATGTTCAAAAACACGCTAAAAGGGGTTTCTTAAAGGTGTTTAAAACATAAAAGGACTGTCTCCGCCCTATATTAGTGCATCTACCTACAGTTGGAAGAGGCTTGGTGTGAATTGTTGAAGCGGTGCAAATCTCTTAAATCTTGCTCCAGGCTTTTTCTTTTATACCTCTATTCTGATAGGACAGATTTGGTGTCATATACTGAATTGCAATTATTAATTTCTCCTCCATGATCAATTTACAAAAGAGTTGGCACCTCTGTGAATTTAAAGGAGCGGCATAAATACGTCACTACTAAATCCGAGTCCCTGATTGATCAAAGTCAATCTGGTTCAACTTGCAATTGATCATGTTTTGCACGTTGAGCCTCAAAAATTACTTAAAAACTATGCAAAAGTTTTGAACGTGGAAGCCCGAAAAACACATTTGCGCACCTTTACATAGACTTTTCATTGGAAGTGTTCACTTCAACTCATGTTGCTGAGGTCAGTGTGAACGTAGCATAACGTTGCAATCTTGGATAATTGTGAGCCCATGATCCAAAAAAATATTCGAGAATATTTAGTAAAGATGTTGTTTATATGTTTCCTTTTATAACTTTAATTTTTACTCTTGTTTTTGGGGACATTTTATAATCCCTGAAGAATTTTTGTTTGGATTTTTATGGATGACTCACTTAAGCTCCAGCTTCCAAGATTTCCAAAACTATACAGGGTGGTGGTACCAGGCTTTCAGAAAAGATATTTCAGAGCAGAGGAACCTTTTAAAAAAAACACCAGGACCCGGTAAAGATCACCAAAAATAAAGGAAAAGACAGAACAAGGAACTCCAATCAAATTTTAGGAGAAAATTAGATTTTCTAAGATTCACATCACTAAAAGAGTCAGAAATCATCACCCTCCCAGAATGTAAAAGTTTTAAAAGGGATTAGAAACAACAGGAATCTTCAAAGAAAATTCTAATTTTTTCAGTTTAATTGCAACATTTTGGTCCAAAAATATTCCAAACAAATCCATGTTTTCCACAGAGAGAAGTGATTTATAAAGGAATGAATCCTCCTTGTCCATCAGATGTAGCTGTGCTGTCTTCAGTATGGAGTGTGGGTTCATTAGATCACCCAAGAGGCTCACCATCGGACTTACTCATCCTCAAGAGTCTGAGGCGCTCTGGTGGGTTCTGAGTGTGGCGTTGCGGCTGACTGATACTTGAAAACTGTTCTTTCTTTGGGCGCAGCGTCAGATCAGAGCGCCTCTCAACAGCTGTCTGTTTTCATCAGATGCCGTACCCCTCTGAGCTCATCAGGAGTCCAGCCCCTCTTCACTTCCATCCAAAGGTGAGCGCTCGTGTTTGCCTCAGCATCTGTGCTGACACCGTTCCTCTAAGGTGGTTCCAGTAAAACCATACACACGTTGTGTTTCTGTTATGCAAGAAAAGTAATGGAAACAACAAAACCTGCAGTAGCAGTTATTGAAGGTAATATACTTAACCCTGTAAAAGTCCACCACATCAAAGAATTGACAGGAAATTATTTTCTTTCTTTTTTGTGCATCTAAGATGTATTTTATACCTCTTTGATGAAATTCACAACAAAAATTACATGATTTTTTATAACAAACAGAACAGTATTAGTTATAATATGTGAGGTGATCTGGTAAGTTTTTCCTCACAACAATGTCAGTTTAAAGGCTTGTACACACCGGGACGAATATTCCCCAGGCGTTATTCACCAGCGTTTTTCACTACGTTTTTTGTGTTCAAACCCAGGAGATTTTCGTTGACGATGAGCCGAGTTAACATGCAGTTTCATTCCCTGACATTAGATGGTGCTTAATGTAAAACAGAAATACTCCTGTACACCAGGTGGCGCTGTGAAACTTTTCGCTTCTTGAAGTCGCTTTTCACTCAGAAGAAGAGAGCAAGTATTTACACGCTTGTCAGAATCAAACAAAGAAAACATGAATATTTCAAGCACCAGTAGCTCCAACTGGTGCTTGGTTCGGGGATATTTTAGAATGTCCATCATTATTTCTTCGCGGCAGTGTAGATGCAACTTGGCGTCTATCTTCTTCGCTGGTATATGTGCTCAGAAAGGCAGTTTTGTGTTTGAACGCCCCCAAGTTGTGTTTTACTGTAACTTCAGAAGCTCCAGACACGTGTGCAAAAGCGCCATTCTCATTGGTCAAATAGATTTCGGCGCGTCAAACCAAAAAAACGAACCCGAGGCGTTTCTTAAAAAGTGACGCTTTTACGCGTGGCGATTTTCGCGTCATTGTGTGCACACTCACATTGGTGCCCTTTTTATAGTCACGAGGCGTTAAACGTTGGCGAATATCGCGGGCGAAATTCGTCCCGGTGTGTACGGGCCTTTAGGGTGTATTCAGACGGGAAAAGTCAGTTGGTCCAGATCGAGTCCTGAACCTTGCGTTTGGTTTGTATTTAGATTCCATCTACCAGAGATTTTTGCTCTAAACAAAACCAGGTGACTAAGGATCTCTTCAGTCAATGGCCAGGAATTATGAAGGCGCGGCAAAGCAACGAGGGACAGAATAAAGGAAGTCCTGCGTTTTGCAATCCTTGTCAGGATAGTTCAGTCATTTAAACTTTATATTTACCCCCCCCTGCCCATGCCTAGATCTGGGCCAGGTAATGAGTAATTTCCCCCAGACTCCAAAGTTTCTTTGTATCCTCTGGATGTCTTTTTTGGGGTCCCTCCACCTCTGTCAGTGAGTGTCACAAAGGTTGTTGTTTACCGTTTGTGCACAAAAATACTTGTGAGGAGACAGCGGAGGGCGGCCTGTCGTGGACAGTCTGCAGGGTGTCATGCAGAAAGTTTGGGCCCAAAAGTTTCCAACTTTCTAACTGCCACACAACCACAGTAACATAAAAGATTCACAAATTCCACAGCAGAACAGTGAGAGGAGGGTGTCAGCAGGCAGCGCCTCTGCAGGACTGAAGCTCTGTTGCCTCTTGTCCCTTCCCAACTCGTTAATCTTGATTAACTAGCTGCTGTAATCCAATTACTGCCACCCACCCCCGTCACACCTGGGGTCACGCTTCCCCAACACATCTCAGTAAATCCCTGGTGGCCGACAGCGAGAATGAAGGGGAGGGAAGCGCAGATAAAAGACAAGATGGAAGGTAATTATTTACCTTAAAAGGGAAAAAAGGAAAAATCTAAAAGGAAAGCGTGGGGTAGCTGGATGAATGGCATCACTGCTTTTCAAATATTTTATACAAATGTTATTTAAGTCAAAATGGCACACAGGAGCTTCAGAGAAATGCAGAACTGAGATGATCAGTCCAAATGAAATGCTCTTCATTCAGACAGCCACTGAAGGAGCAACGGAGAAGAAATGAGACTTTCAGACTCCACTGATTCTTCAGAAATCAGCTTTAACAAAAACACGCTTTACATAAAAATGAAAGCAGTCATTTCTGAACAGAAAGAGCAGCTACAAGTGTCACAAATGTGCTCAAAAGAATAGGAAAAATGTCACCATATCAGGAAAATGGCTGCTAAATTATACTTAAAAGACAGTTTGTCAGAAACAAATCAGGCTTTCCAGCATGTGGGAGACGGTCACAACAGATCACACTTCACATTTATGATTAAATAAATGGCCCCGCTACAGACTGGTGGCCATCTCAAGGGTGTTCCCCGCCTTTTCACAACAGTAGTCCTAACAGAAAAGGGATACAGTGGAAATGAATTAAATAAATTAAAACAATAAAAAATTGTGGTTTAAAAAAATAAAAACTCACATTAAAGCAAAGGGGTGCAGTTAAAATCTGAAAAATTCCACAAACACGGAAACATGGGTAAAATCCAAATTCTTCCCCCACCCCCCCGGCTTCTCCTTACACCTCCGATTGTATTAGAGGGGTAGGGCTGTCCCACATAGTTATTTGCAGGGGAAAACTACAGGGCGATGGGCTCTGTATCCATCCGCCAGAGAAACTCATTTCTGTCTGCTCTGAAACACAGACGTTTACATGTAAATATAAGTAATGACTTTTTCTTTTAGCATTACTTTTTAAAGTTATACAACTGATGTTGTGTATTTTCCCAGCGCCGGTAGCTTTGCACTAACGTAGCTGACCGGCGACAATGGATGACGTAATCGAGTGAGAGTGACGTCTGGATCAGAAGAAACAATTTTTCTCATAACATTTGGAGGTCTAAATGTAGGGGTATGGTGAAGCCGTAGGGGAAGAATTCGGATTCGGCTATGGTCTTTGTAACTCTTGTGCTATCCTATAGGCAGTTTACCATTGGGAGTTGGGTCATCTAGGCCCCACCACACAGTGTGCTGAACCTTTTTTCTTCAAGATTTGTGATCTTCACTGGTGTCTATGGGTTACATGAAATCTTCTTCACCTTTATCCACCTTTGTCATGGTAGGGAGAACATGTCAATGTAAGCATCGGGTCATCTAGATCCCATAGGATAGCACAATGTGTCAACATCTTGAATAAGATGCTGCCCCCTGGTAGTTTGATCAGCCGGACCAGCGTGGCTTCAAAAACGTTTTTTGAGCTCATGTTTGAGAAAATCAGCTTTATACGCTTGAAACGGCGATTTCTAAATCCTGGGTCTGCCGGTACAAATTACACACTAAATGCTCATTAGAAGAAAATTTTACGATTTTGATACAATTAACCCTGTAAATACACTCATTTGCAAGTTAGAAAACTGAATCAATAGCATCATTTAAATTATGATTTGATGAATCTGTAGTTGATATAAATGTTGCTTTCATAGAATAATAAGAATTTAAATGTAAATTTGCAGCAGAATTCAAGCTGTTCTATTTTCAGAGCAAAAAAAGAAAAAAACAATTCTAAAACTAATAGTTTATCTGGAGCTGGGCAGCAGCCTCTCAGAGATTCACAGAAATGTCCTCCAGTTCTCCTGGAGGAACCCCAAAGCATTCTCAAGCTAGCTGGGAGACAGTTCCTCCAGCACAAAGCCATCCAAAAGAGATGCCTGAGCTTTTGCTTTGCTTTGCCTCTCTTGAGGTGGAGGAGCAGTGACTCTACTTGGAACTCCTCTCCCCATCTCTAAAGGATCGCTTTGCCACCCTCACACAGTGTGGCGGAAAGTCATTCAGCCCCAGATCATCCAAAGACGAGGTTTTCAGGATGGACCACATCCATGAGTTTGACTGAGCCGCTCTTCCATCTTCAGTCTCTGCTTTCTCAGTGGAAGGCATGTTGGAGAGATGAAAGAGATCCTCAAAGTTCTCCTCACACCATTTAAGAACATCGTCGTAGATTTAAAGCTCACTACCTGCACTGTACACAATGATGGTGAAGAACCTATTCCCCCTGATGAGGCACTGAATGGTTTACTCGAATTTAGAGACCTTGTGGTCTTTCCTCGTTGGTTCCAGAACTCATCTCGCCTTTACAGATGCTGCATGTGTGGCCATGACTTAGCAACTGCTCTGGGAGTCCCACAACACGATTTTTCTGGACTCTTTCTTCAGCTAGACAGCCTCCCTCCCCTCCTTGACCACCACTAGGTTCATGGGTTGCCATGAGGACAGAAAACAAGGCCTCGCAGCCACAATTTCAAGCACTCGGACTCCATGTTTCCAGCCTCCCTCAGTACCTGGTTAAAGCTCTCATGAATGAAGGATTTGAAGAACCTTCTGACAGGGGCTTCAAGCAGTCATGTCCAGATTCTCACTGAATGTTTGGGCCTCCTGAGTCTGTCCAAGCCAAAATGAAGGAGATCCATTGAGACCTTTTTTGGGATAAGCCCTGCAGGAGGTCCAGCCTTCAGCCTTCACATACAAGACTGTATGAGGTTTGCAGATATGCAGTCAATGCTTTCATATAGCGATGAGGTTAAGAACTTTGGACGGTAGTTCTTCTCACACGAGGAAGGAGCGTCACATTTCTGAATACATTTTTTTGGACATTTTTGGTTGGATCGAAAAACTACAGGACAGTGTGCCCCGAGCACCAGGATTGGGAAACACAGCTCCAAGGGTTACTATAGGTCATTTCAGAAGCTGACTTTGCCAGTGAGCTTAGTTTTTGGTTTTTGTCTCAAGCAAACAAATAAAATATGAAGCCAAACAAAAAGGATGTATATCTCAATTTCCTCCATTCTTAGTTCTGCTCCCACTTGGTCTCCTTGAACTCCTCTGCTATTGTCAGCTTTCACCAAAACATCAAACCTTTTTTTCCCATTCAGATTTACTTTGATGCTGCATAACAACAGTGAGGGTCACTTTAATCATCAGGGTACGTTTGACTCCTTCCCGTTTTTTGACATCCGCTCACAAAGTGGATGCTTGCAAAGTCCACTTTTAACTGCAGTATGTGTTCGGGTCAGGCTTTGCTCAAAGGTTCAAAACAGACAAAAGGCCACAGCAGAGCTCTGACGAAGTTTCCATCTATCTCTAATCTATTTTTAATGTTTTTTGTCTGGGTCATCGTCGCCGGATGGCGGGAAAGCGGAGCAGCATCAGGCTCTTTATTCATAACAGTGTGTACGGCAAACAGAGCCACAAACGGACAGCAGATGCATCTTTTGAAGCTGCTGCTCCCCGTCCTGCTTTGGAAACACCTGCATACAAAGAGAAACACCAATAAAACCCTCTGAGTGTGCACAAAGACCCAACTAAGTTTGTGCACGCCTAAAGCTAGATGGACCTGGTACGACAAAAGCATTGATTTACAAAAAAGCAGCAGTTTTGGTCAAAAACAGACATAAAATAATAACATTTCACTTGAGTAAAATTTATATTCAGGCACTCCATCGTGAATTGGTGTATCATCTGCATCATGTGAAAGCTCTTTCTCTACTTTGTCTCAAGTTCTTACCCCCTTCCACTGCACCATGCCACATGAAAGAAAACTAAATGTAGTTATTTTAGATTATTAGAAGGCCATGGCGAGAAACCTGGATATGAACTCATTTGTTAGGAGTATTGCAGAGAAAGAAAGACGGCAACTGATGTAATGACTGATATAAGCTACCCTGTGTGTTTAGAACTAAATAAACTAAAGTGACAAAAATAACATAAAAAATAAATAAAAGACCACAAAAATCAAAAGAATAAATAGCTAAACTGATAGACAAATTTCAAAATAAGTAAATGGAAAAAGTGACAAGAAATACATTAAATTAAATTAAATTAAATTAAAAAGACACAAAAACTAAAACAAGGATAAACTTAAAAATAATTAAAGTTACCCAAAGTATGTAATAAATTAATATATAAGATATTTAAAAATAAAATAAAGAACAGAGTTGGATAAACAGACAGACAGAGAGCCTTAAAGTCAATAAATAAAATTAACTAAGAATCACTCACTCACTCAAAAATAAATACATAAAAATATTTCCCTTAAAAGGGCAAAAGCCAGTGTCACATCTGTGCCTGTAAGCCTGGGTAAATGCAGAGGGGAGTGTCAGGAATGAAATCCCACATACTGTAAAACCTTGAAGAAAAGTCAAGTGGATCACAAGACACAATAGTTATAGCACAGTTAGCATAGTTTTTTATGTTTGCACCCCAACCTCTCAGTATACTCAAAGCCCCCCCTCCCTTGATATTCTGTCTGCACCCCCAACAGGGACTTGCTAGATCTGGCTAGATTTACAGCAAAGCAACTTTATTGGGACTGCCCCAATTCTGCCCCACTTTCTGACTCAAGGGAATTGTGCGTCTGTGTGTGTGTGTGTTTTGTAGTGACTGCAGCTGCTTCAGGCTTTAAGCCCAGAGCCCAACAGCCTTCAATTAAATTCACTTCATTCTGCAAGCTAATGAACAGTTTAGTCCCAAAAGAAGACATCTGCTCTTTAAATCCGAATACACGCTCTAGTCCTTCTGCACACTCCACCGTGTAATTTGTGTTTAGCAAATAATTACAACTGGAAATATTGTATAAAATGTTGTCTGAAAAATGCCACCTTATTCAAAGAGGCCCTGTGAGGCTCCACATCTGACTCGGATGACGTGACTCACTCGTGAGTCTTCACATACAACTTCAATATAAACCATTTTGTCACCTTTGATCAAAGAATTTTGATTTATTTCATCAATAATTTTTCAAATAAAAATGTTTAAGACAGTGGCGGGCTAAAGTGACGACCAATCTTCAACATCGACCTACAGGGAGAAGTATCGGAAAAATATGTGAGACAAAGAGTCTTTGAGCAAAAATTCATTCTCGATTAATCAGAATAAACTAAAAGGTTAATACTTTTTTTTTAAGTCTTTGGGGGGGAAAATATTAATTAATTGCATTGGTTTTTCAGATTAGTCCTAATCTCCTAAATTGTTGTATTGTTGAAGTTGAAACCAATGTTTATCTCTAAAACATTTGATTTAGCAGATTAAAGGTTTTCAAGTGATGAGAGTAGCCATATTTGATGATTTAGAGACCACTGAGAGTGAGACAGGAGAGAGAAGCGCAGAAGATGTTGAGCTTCTCTGTGGGAGTGATGAGGATGGACAAGATCTGGAATGAATCCACCAGATCCACTGCAAAAATTGAGTACCGGTAAGTAAAAGGAACATTGTTTTAAGAAAAAATGTCTTATTTTCTGCCTTGAAAGAAAAAAATCTCACCAAGCTTTTTCTTAATTCAGAGGCAAAATAATATTTAAAAAATGTCTTTTTTTCCTACTATAAGGAATTCCATTGGCAGATATTTTTGCTTATTTATAAAAAAAGTTTTAAATTTTAAGAATTCTTGACTTATTTCTAAGAGATTCTGTTCTTTACTGAAATGTTAGCTGAAGAAGCAGAATATAACAGAAAATATGCAGATTATTTGTATCATTCATAAAAACTGAGCAACAGGAGTCAAGACAGCATCAGAATGGGGCGTATAATGTGGAGGAATTCTTCCGTAACTTCATGTCAGAATGAATTCACCTGATTTGTATTTTGTAGATTTTTCATCCCTGTTGTGACTAAATCTAACTACATTTTTCCAAATCCATATGTTTGTGTCCCATAGACCTTTACCAGCAATTCTTTATTTCTTTGTCAGCCAGATTTATTTTTTTCTAAGAATCTGATTTTTGCTTTTTCCGTGTTTTTTAGATGTACTATATGTTTTGCTTAACTTTATTACAACCTACCTTTTACTGGTCTTCTTTCAAGTGTGGACAGAATGGGAGATGATGGGAGTCTTGATCAGGACACTCTGTACTGGGGGTATTTCTGTATTTTACCAAATAAAGTGGTGTTTCTGCTGCAGTGCTGAGCGGGAAAAGCCACAAAATGCTCTATTTTCTATACATAATGGAAGCTTGTATGGGAACTCTGATTTATGTGGTTAGACCGTCTTGATGACAAATCACAGCTTAGCGGTCCTGTCCGTACTGGATCAGGTACTGAGGAGCTTTGAGGTTTCTAAATTCAGGGCTCTAACTGTCCTTCAGTAGTCACCACCAGCATTGATCTGCAAGGACATGTGTTCCAAAAGAAGACATCCCTGATGAGGTCTGGGGATTGATTGTTGACAGCCTGTCATGACTGCTGGCTGGAGATTAACCCACAGGCGTTTTATCAAGGTGTCCTCTGTAGGCAAACAAATTAAGAACCTGTAAACAGTACGATGCAGGAATCAGGCTTTCTGTGACTGCAGTCAAATCACATTAAAGCAGACGAGATGTATTGCCTCAGCTTTTCACAGTAAAGCAAAAAGTTTGTAAAATCTTGTTTCAAAAGCTTCTCAAAACACGTGGCCATTGAACACGCATCAGAAGTCAAACCAGTGGAACTTTGACAAATCAGAGACTTGAAGTGGCGTATGGGTAGCTTCCTTTTCAAAACACGGAGGTGCCAACCGTTTAAAATTGTTATGAAGGAGAAAATAATAGTTGCGTTTTGTGGTTGACCAGAATTAAAATAAACTAAGTCTTTTATACATTGGAATAGAGCTGTGAAAGAAAAAGCCTGAATGGAGATTTGCACAGCGTTAATACCAAAGCCTCTTCCAACTGTGAGTCCATGCGCTAGTGTCAAGTAGAGACAGACTTTTGTAAACACTAAATGGTTAAAGCACATACAAAAATCCACGTTCAGTACGTTCTTGAAAGCGCCACACATGTCCGGTGTGAACAAAGCATTAAAAAGCAGACAGGCGGATCTCCAAGGAATCCGATTAAAAGAACTGCACAAAAGAAAATGTGAGTTTTCTCGAAGTTAAACAGGCATCCGTGTTCTATGGTAGTGAAGCGTGCAGATATTTAATCTATCATTATCTATTCCTTAATTAAGATTTTCCTTTCAAGATGAAATGTTCTTGTTCCTTTATTTTTGTCTAATATTTTTCCTACAAAAGTGCAATTTATAGACTACTTTATTCTTCTTTATTACGCATTTTTGGCTGCTGTGACTTATAGTACAATACAGTAATTCCTTTAATTTATTCATTTCAAATTCATTTATAAAGCCCCAGTTAGCAAAAGACGTTGAGAATTTGTTTTTTTAGACGCATGCTAAAATGGCAGAAGTGTAATATCAGACAACAATTCCAGCATCAGTTATATAACAATTGTCTTTTTATTTAAAGTGCTTCCATTCTGAGTGTTATAAAGGTCTATTGCCCCCCCTTACCTTTTCATTAGATTTTAATTTGGATTGATGAATGTGAGGGAAGGTTTTCCTCTAGTGTGCAGGACATGAAAACAACTTTTCATGGGATAAGGTCACCAATTTGTTATACTGCTGGGCTGTCATGGAAACCCGGGTTGTTCTGATAGAGACCTGCAGCTTTTCTGTGATGTTGGGGTTGATGCTTTTGTCATTCTCCATATATTCTCTATGGGGTTTGCTGACCACTCTCTCACAGTTATCCTAGAACCAGGAGTCGATACTTTTGTTATTGGAGCTCCACAGGAGCCAGATTTTACTGAAAGTTTTCCAACAAGTTGGTCTGCACAGAGAAGTATTAAGTGCTTTAAAGTGTTTTGTGGTGACACTATCAGCCTAACATTAAACTTCTTGTCAAATGCTAGATTTCTGATAGAAAATGACAGTTACAATCGATAGAAATAATGAGTCTATTGACGCTGATTGTAAAATATTTCCACATATGAATGAAAACCAGAAGAGAACAGTTCATGATCAAATTTCATTCACTCTTTCTTTTCTTGTTTTGGCTTCAACTTTTCCAGACAACTGCCAACTTCTGGAAGACGTTTCAAATGAGGCCATGTTTCACAACGAGTGAAAGCACAACTCCCCACAAAGATCCAAACATGTCGTTCTCATCAGCATGCAGCGAACAGTGAGGACAATTATTTCAATCATTTGGTTCAAGAATTAAGTGCATCTGCACACACACACATTAGTGACTGGAACACAACATCAGCAGCTATCCAATTCAAAGCTAGAAGTTCATGCATCGTCTCCTGCACACTCACTGACTGAGGTCTCCTGGTAAACAAAGCTATCATCTCCCATTAGCATCCTGTTGACCTGCTCATACCTAGAATTAATCAGGTGGTAATTATGTGATCAGTGAAGAGAGTGTAATTGCAGAATGGAGGGAAAAAGCTACTTCGGGGGGGGTTCAACACTCTCTAATTTAAGAAAACATTCAATAACGTAAAATGCTGTAAAGGCATTTGGATACCATAAAATCGAGCTGACATGAAACCATGAAAATACAAGAAAAATAAAGCATTTCCGTTACATTTCATTAATTTCACAGCATGATTTGACCACTTCAGCTGAGGAGCTGAAGCCCTGTTAGGCTTCCTTCACCCTGAAGAACCCAAACAAAGACATTGTTCTGGGCTTTGAAAGTCAATTCGACAATTTGTTTTTGTTTGTTAATTTTGACTAGCAGCAAAAAAAGCAACAATAAAAATAATAATATATAAAATAAAAAGAAGTTTACAACCCATCGCCCCCGCGCTTCCAATTTCGGTCAAAAAAACATGTAAATACATTTTTTTTACGGTTGAAAAAGGCTCATTTAAATGGCGATCCTATCTGTTAAGCTTTTTTGATGTTTTAGG
Organism: Oryzias sinensis; assembly: GCA_037389245.1. NCBI lineage: Eukaryota > Metazoa > Chordata > Actinopteri > Beloniformes > Adrianichthyidae > Oryzias > Oryzias sinensis. The sequence continues at coordinate 43,977,567 of CM074488.1, read as the reverse complement.
TTTTAAAGCGGCTGCACAGTGGGGCAGTGGTCAGCACTCACAGCAAAAAGGTCCCCAGTTCAAATCTCAGCTGGGGGACCTGGAACAGAATCACAATTTCTTTGTGAAATCAAATCCAGCATGTTTAAGAGGAAAACTCTTGTAAAAATTCCAAACATTCTAATCCTTGATAAATATTTTTTTTTTAAATCAGCGCTTCTGTGTTTTCAGAATTTTTTTCCCAGTCAAAACATCAACTTCCCTTCAGCACCTGAAAGAAAATCCCAGCGTGTGACTGCAGGAATACAAAGTTTTAACAAAAGCATAAAGTTTGCTTCCTGCTCCTTACTCATGCAGGACCTCTAACACTCTCCTGAAGACCGGGGTTAGGATGTGTCTTCACGCACAGAATAAAGTGTGAAAGGACACCCGACAGCAGCCGGCTGCAGGGAGAGCTGAGCCTCGCAGGGACTGTGGGGGACTTGGTTTTAAATAATGTATAGAAAACGCACCGCAAAGACATTCTTTTTTTCCCAGGACACGGTCGAGAAGAATTCTGGACTTTGAACTAGGAAAAAGATTAGATAGAATTGATAGTAAGGACAGCAAAGGTTTAAATCTAAAATAAATATCTGCACTGTTTATTATTTGCCATTTGGGGTCAGACTAATACATGTTGCAGTTGACCTAAATTTAACCTTAAATCTGGAGAACCCACACGGTTGGAACACTTTCTTTTTTAATTATTTTAATCTTAATTTTATTTTAACTTTTTTTTATTTCTACTTATATATTTTATTTTTGCTGCCCAAATGAACTTTTCAAAGCCCAGAAGAAGATTTTTCTCTGATTCTCCAGGGTTAAATATTTACATTTTCAAAAATAATATTTCTTTTAGTAAGAATATACATTTTTTGTTAACCTTTTTCTTTTAAATTTTCTAAAAATAAAAAACTGCAGTAATTCACTTAAAAACGCACATGGCTCCTATGAAATAAATTAACTTAATCCATTTAAAGAACTTCATAAATATTAAATATACACATTTTGGGGGCTTTTGGTAACAGAATAAGAGGCTCTTTTGTGATTTTTAGGTTATTTGTGAAAACATTCTTGCAGAAACAGATAATTTAAAAATTTTATAATTATTTGTATAAATGTCTGCTGCTTTTATTCTTTTTTTCAACACCGAAAGTAAAATATGTTGTATTTTTCTGTTTTAATTTTATATAAACTTTTAGCAGTTGACTTCCATTCGAGTTCACTGACAGATTTTACATCAGCCAGGAAAGAAGCTGAAATCTTCACAAAGGTTTTGTCTGTGGCTTGCTGTAATGATGCAGAGACACCAGGGGGTGGCAGCACTGTGTCACAGACCCAGCAAATTTTACAATGACTGCATGTCTTCTACTGGGTTTGTGATAGGACACAGTGTGAGCGGGTGTGACTGCTTGTTGAAAGGCCATGCTGTGTTGGTGTGCCGACCCTAATTCTGCGTCTGGACAGCACGTGTTTGTGCATGTGCGTCTCCCCGTAACAGTCAGCCTCCCTCCTCAGAGCAGATGAGACGTGGTCCTCACCAGATTCTTCATCCATAATGAAGCTGACAGCAGAGGAAGTGACAAACAGTTGCAATATGGTACACGGGATAGTGAGAAGCAGGAGTGTGACAAGCGAGAGGAAAGGTGGTGGAGGCTGATGCAACAGGACAGAGGTACCAGAGCGCCAAAATAAGTGCACCCTGCATGAACTTATCAAGTGGACTGACAATTCATTTATTAGTAGAAGAACTCTATAAAAAGCTTGTTTAAACTGTAAATGTCATAAGTCAATTTGCAAGAAAGTGGTCAATTTTAGCGTTTTTCAGGAATGTTTGGTTTAGTCACTTAATTCTGCCTTTCAGAATGACTTTTTTTATTACTGCATCATAAATTGAGCCATTTTTCTGCTTTTAGATGTGTGGCAGCCATTTTTATCCAGCTTTGAAGGAGACACAAAGCAGGACTGAAAGAGAACATCTTTCACAGTTAAGAGACATGAAAAAAAGCTTTCTTAAAAGGTAAGCTTTTATATTTTTTTAGAGTGTGTAAGAATCTGTGGACATTTCTTTAAAGTGAGGCTGTGAATTAGAGGAGCCCCCCTTGCAAACTGAGACATTAACTCTTCAATGTTGCCAGATTTGCTGTTTTTAAGTCATTTTTCTAAAATATCATTTTCTTTTAAAGAGAAAATTTCTACAACTTTCTGGCAATTCTCCGAAATTTCCTGAATCGCTTGAAGAATGACGGTCTGCTGTTTCTGACTCTTTCAGCGCCATCTCCAACCAGGGTAACCCCCGGCCTGGCTCCAGCAACCTCATGACCCTGGAAGGGATTCAGCCAGTTTAGGAAATGGATTTATGGAGGTAGATAACAATAAATAATAAAACTCATCAGATGAACAAGTATGTGTGTCTTGTCAGAACTTGATGCTTGGATGCTGCTTATTGCTTCCATGTTTTAGTCTTCTGTCCATTTTCTTAACCTGCTATATCCCTTTCAGGGTCATGGGGACGCTGGAGCCTTTCCAGGTTATTGTTGGCCAAAGGCGGGGTACACCCTCAACACGTTGCCAATTTGTTGCAGGGCACACAATCGCTCCTACGTGCACACCTATGGACACAGGACACTTTGGAGTATACCAATTAACCTATGAAGCATGTTTTTAGACTGTGGGAGAACCCACATATGCACTGGGAGAACAAGCACACTCCACACAAAACAGTCGAATTTAAAAAAAATCACCTAAGGTGCAGGTAGGGTCCCTTTTCTGGTCCCACTCCCGTTTTTCCATCGTTGCTCAAAGCAACTGAGCCTGGTCCTCGGGCTCACCATCCCCTGGCCCTGTGTGAAGCATCTGCTGGTCGCAGCTGTCCGCCTTCCGAGCCGGGTTTCTTGGTTTCAGTCGATTTCTGCCGCTTCCCCTGGTTTGCCCTCGGTGGGGCTGGCGGGCAGTATACAGGCTGGCCATGGGTTGTCACGGCCTGCCTCTGGGGGTGAGGGCGGGTGGGGGCTCAGGACTCCCAGGCGGTGGCATGCCTCTCATCTGGGCACTGGCGTAGGTCTCCTGTGGTTGGGTCATTGGGCCCGGAGCGCCTTGGGGTGAGGCGGGTTCAAGAACCCCTATTGTAAATGTAAAATCTGCCCAACATGAGAGGCCTTTGCTCTGCTGTTAGACAAGGCAAGTAAAAAAATAAAATAAATAAAAAATCACATAATTAATCCAGTTCTATGATCTTCCATTTATCTGAAATGTTGAGGACAGAGAGGAGGACCAATCATTTAAAGTGGTTTTTGTAGACAACAGCCCCAGCGACACTCATCTCACATTTATGCATCCTTCCTCAGGAATGCTAATCAGCAGATTAAGTTTAAAGAAAACATCAGTGGAAAACAGGGAGAGATTTAAAACACTCTCCTTTTCTAATCAACAAGATTAGCTGGCTTGGCTGCACGGTTGCGTAGTGGTTAGCGCTCTTCCCTCACAGCAAGAAGGCCTCTGGTTCAAGTCCCGGCTTGGGGGCGTGAAAAACTACATCAACGGGGGACCTTTCTGTGTGCATGTGGGTTCTCTCCGGGGTCTCCGGCTTCCTCCCACCGTCCAAAAACATGCTTCATAGGTTAAGTGGCAACTCTAAATTGTCCCTAGGTATGAGTGTGAGAGTGAATGGGTGTGTGTTTGTGGACATTCTACCCTGCGACAGACTGGCGACCTGTCCAGGTTGTCCCCTGCCTTCGCCCACAAGTGGCCGGGATAGGCTCCGGCAGCCCCGTGACCCCGAAAGGGAAAAGCGGTCAAGAAGATGAATGAATGAAAAAAAAAAGATTATTTTCCTGCATACGGAATGATTAAACCTCCAAAGATGGAGGTGATTTGTGATGAAACGGTGTGAGAAAAGCACTGCTCTGAAAGCCTAAAGGTGCAATTACAACAGAGGCTTAGCATTAACAGCCGAGGCGGAGGGTAATATTGGCAGACGGGGGGGTCTGGGACTTTGTGAAAATGATGCAGGTGTTGTGTCATAATGGAAAAAAATGGAAGGGGGCTCTCATCCAATCACAACAGAAAGAGTTGTTCTATTGTGAGAGCAAATTATAATTCAGCTCATCAAGCTGAAGAGCAAACACAGGGATTTATTTATTACTGCCCTTAAAATATTGACCTGAAATGCATTTAGGTTTATGAAATGGAGAATGTCCTCCATTGTTTTCATTCTGTATCTCTGATTCCTTTAGTTTGGTTCATGTGGATTTTTTCTGCTCACGATGTGTTCCTTGTTGACCTTTTTCAAAGACTCACTCCAATGAAAATTGTGTTTTTAGTGTTTTTAACATATTCTTGTGATGATAGGAGATATAGAAGATTAAAATGAAAACTGTATTTACTAGTATTTCTTTATTCAAATCATTGTGAATCAGGAGCAGCTAAAGAAATGGTGTTAGTAAAAGATTGTATTTGTGACATAAAAACTACAGAGTTCCCTGCTTCGCTCCATTCTGATGCATCTAACAAATTTGTTGCACCTTTAATGTTAGGTTGGGGGTGTGAGGGGCTGTAAGCTAGCAGGAGTGGCTGTAAAAAGATGGATTAGGGGCGGGATGTGGTTGCTCCAACAGTCCCACCTAGAAGTGAATTTCTAATGATCTTCTGCCGCTCTGCAGAAACACAGGTGTTTACATTTTGGATAAAAACGCCCTAACCTTAATTAAAAGACTGGAGGAATGGCTTTTACAATAGATTAAACAGAACATCGCAGTGAGTCTTTAGAGGAATTTTACTTAGTTTGTTAAGGATTTAGCAGACTTTTTTTCTGCTGAAAATGTCATTACCTGCTCTGCATTTATGCATGACGGCTGGGAGAGCAAAGAAAAAGAGAAAATGCAGCAAAGATGTTTGCATGTGAGAGATAGCACATGGTACAATGTCCTCTTATAGGAGTGGAGGGCCTGAAACCAGGGCTCTGGTTTAAGACTTAAGTTACCTAGTCTTTATTGGAGCCACAGAGTCCAGGATCTTTTGGCAGGTGGAATCAAGCCAGGAGCTGCTACATGGACCTTATTCTGTTATCATGTTGACACAGAGGTCTCAAGATCTGCAGATTTCCCAGCGAAGGTTAAGGCGACGGTTCCGTTCGGGTTCTTTAAAGCCGACCAAAGGTACCAGGCAGGCATCCACTGGATCCAGAAACTGGCGGGCCACAGAACCTCCCAAAAGTAATCCAAAAGACGGCTTGGGATCATTTTGCATCAGGATGAATCTCAGGTTACCAACCAGCGTTTACTGCTCCATCTTGGCCATAGAAGGCAGTGAACTCTGCAATGCATGATCACGAACCTGAGGCGGACCCAGATGCTGTAACCCGGAAGGAGAAGGAGGTAAGTAAGTGGTTAGGAAGTAAAGAGATTTATTTTTGCGGATCAAAGTGGTCTTGGGGATTAGCGTGGTAGGGGTTCTTCTAGAGGCCGAGGTCGAGGCGAGGCCGGAAGTCCAGATGAGGTTCTGTAAAAACCCCGAATTGGCATATTTCAGGAGATCTTGATGAGTGGCGTGGCTAGAGTTCTTGAGGAGCGGTGAGGCTGAGGATATGGAAGGACGGAAGGCTTCAGCATAAACAGGAGGACAGCTGCTGCTCGAGGTGGTGTAGGACTCAGGTGACTCTCGTGACATGAGATTCCTGAGGCACAAAAATACAAGGTTAGCAAAAGGTGCGAGACAAGGGGGCCAAGGCAGTAGAGCTCAGAGACTAGGCACCATCAGGGTTAACGAACTGACAATGAATGCTGGATCTGGGACTCCTTTAGTAGCACAGGTGGTTTGATGAGATGAGTAGTCACAGCTGGTGAGTCAGGACCAGAGCAGAGCAGGAGGGAGGGCAACAGAGCACAATGACACTCTGGCTTGTGGCCCGAGCCAGGTACAATGTCGATGCATAACTTCGTAAGATTGGAGTACAATCGAAGATCAATAATGCTTACCCGATTATAAACCAGCAAAAGACTCATTTCTCAAAGCTAAACCAAATCTAATGGAACACAATCAATTTCAAAAAGACAGATGGGCAGCCGGGTGTGTGGGCACCATCTTGCCCGTTGCATAGCTCAGGGGTCTGCAACCTGTACCTCTCAAAAAGCCATTTGGATCAGTTTCCCACAGAAATGAAGGCACAGAGAGCCGCAACAGTAGGTGTTTTGCTGATATATCACGATAGTTCATTTAGCAATGTTTGCATTGATTCACAATGTTGTCAGGATATTTATTTAATTAATAATTTTAATTATTTTTATTCTTTATGAGAGGGATGTTTCCTTTGATCTTTTGTCCATTTTCCTCAACCTTGAATAGACTTCCATCTGTCAAACATCCAGAAACAAGATGAGTGAGATGAAACAAATTCATTTGATGCGAACACCTTTTCTATTTATTTTTTTTCTTCTTTAAAACCAATAAACCCAATAAATTACATTCATTTTATGGATGAAGCAGCTGTTGGTTTGTTTCGCGTCTGGAATCATAAGTGGTGAGTCTCGCCCGCCCGCCTCTCTACCTATTCTTTGTTTTCCCCCCACCTACACAGACAAGCGCAACATGATAGTCATGTAGGAAAGATGACAAAGATAGTGAAAGGCATCTAGCTATAAATTAAAATTCATTTGTTGTGGCGGAAATGGGTGGTTTTTGTCTAGCGGGGAAAAAGTCTTTTGTGGGGGGGCATTCATGTGTCCGCTACAAGACCGCCACTGGCTGTCATTCCAGGAAAACTTTCCATCCCATAACAGACTCTGATCGGCTTCACAGCTGCATACACGCTGCTCTCTTCCTCCTGCCTGCTCGCTCTAACTGATGGTGCAGCCCTTGGTATTTATAATTATTCTTTATTTTTCAAGGTCATAACAGATGCATGAAGCAGAATTGATGCCTTACAGCTACTGCAGTCCTTGTTTGAGCTCTTTTAGAGGAGACATACAGTAATTGTGCAATTAGTACTAAAACACATCAATAATTACAACTCCAAGATGCATTTAATGGCCCCGTAGGCACGACTAGCCACGCCCTCACCCTCCTCTTCTGGCCCGCCCTCACTGGCTAAGTGGCTGCCATACTCCCCTCACTCTCCCTTTCTGTTCTTGCCACCCTGGTCAGAGCTGCTTGTAAGAAATTGGTGATTTTTTTTAAAATAGTGGCTTTTCTTTTGGTTTTCTCTCCATATAGCGATTTTATATTTGGTCACCTGGGTGAGGCGAACATGTCTATGTGCATTTTTATAAATTTATTGCAAAAGTTAGTTTTGGATTTCCTTAGCAACAAAGTTTTGTTGTATGAACATCTTCGGGCTGTATATGGTTTCATTCAGCTTGAGCCAACGATTTATGTACGGTATTATATTTTCTAAATATATTGGTCATAAAAATGTAAGCAACAGTGAAAGGATTTTTTGAGCTTGCCACGTTTTTAAATTCCTAATCACAAAATAGCTTCCCAATGATGCTTTAGGAGTTTGGAAGCCATAGATTGAAATTGTAATGTAGCTTCAGTGGGTAGGGTTAGGGCTAAAGAAACCGCCAACATCACATCTTCTCAAAAATGATGGTCATTTTTTTCCATATCGCTCCTTTCTCCTCTTCTTGTTTTCCGTCTTCTTTCATGCAGATCGTATAAACCTTTGGGGAGGGTAAAGTTTGTTGATGTCACATTCAGGTATATGACCTCCGTTTAGCGGCTTCATTTTGATGGCTCAACTTGTTCCAGGATCCACGGCATTGAATTTCCTGTTTATTGACTTGTTGCTTTGTTCCAAAAGCTGCTAAGTAAATGACATGAAATCCAAGAATCGCAATTGTTATTTTTATTTACTATAGGGTTTGGCCTTGTATTTTTCTAACCCCCCTTCTCTCTACAGCTGCTTACTTAATGCACAACCATGAAATCAATTTCAATCTTCCAGTCTAATAGAAAAATCATTTTCCCCAAAAGATGTTGTTACTAAAACCAAAGTTTCCAGTTAAGTGAGGTTATTTTCAGAAGTGTGAGAAGAATATTACTCATTCCAATGTGCTGCACTGCTTTTTCTCTTTGGGGGGGCTCATGTGTAATCTGAATGTGACATTTGAAATGAGGTTCAGTAATCTTACTTATGCTGATCTACAGCTGTGAAGCTCCTAATGACAAAGCCAGTTAAAGCATGTTTCATTCTGTTAGACAGAGTTTAAAATGGTTCTGTTTGGATCTTTCTAAGTGCCCAGACTGCCCCTGAAGAAGAAATGAAGGTGCCGTTAACATTTGCATGAAAGAGAAACAAAACTGCAGAGCGTCTTCCACTTCTGACTGAGGATTTATTTTCCTAACTGCTCTTTAATGCAGCATCAAATTAATAAGCAAGAAGGAAGGGTAAAAAGTTAAATTTTTTATGTTAAAATCCAAGGAAATCCCAGATTTTGTTTTCTTGGACTTCTTGAGCTTAGCTTGGAGACAAAAACAGACTGAAGGACAAACATACAGTATTTTCCTCACCTGGACACCATGGATTCATTTTTTTAAAGGAATCCATCAAACCTTTTTTCCCCAAACTTAAACCGTATCATCTCTGAACTCAGTACGTTTGCCAATCACATTAGTTGTTTACATTGATGTTGGAATGACATAAGCCATTTTACTATAGTTTTCAATCCAAATTTAAGGAAAATGCTTTTCAGAAAGATTTTGGAATTTTTGTTTTAAACACCTAATGCCCCTTAGAATAAATCCTTAGGATATGTGTGGCTTTGTGCAGATTCTCCCATTTGCTTTAGTTTTAGTACATTGTTTTGGTCTTGCCCTTGCTTTGTTTTTTGCTTTTTTTACATTTTTTCTTTTTATTTTTTTTTTACAATTTATTTTGTCTCCACAGCTTTTAATCTGTTACAAAACCTAAAAGCAGCTTGTCAATTTTGGGGATTTTCACAGTTAAAAAAATAAAATTCTTTACCGCCCAGAATAGAGTTTTTTTTACAGTTTCGGGTTCATCGTTGAATGATATATATATATATATTACACATCTTAGGAAGACAAGCATATATATATATATATATATACACACTACCATGTTGCTGCCGTGTTACTGCCGTGTCACAGGCATTCTTTGGGAAGAAAAGCTCAGGTAGATAGTTAAAACTCTTTCTGTGTACCGTATTTCTTTGTAATTATATCATGTGTTGAACCTTTCCTGTTATTACTTTTTTTCTTTTTGACGGTGAAATGCAGGGGAGATCCTCTCCGCCGAAGCCCTCTCCTTCGGGGTTCACTTTCCCGTTCTGATCCTCAGAGTCTCCAGAGTGGGTTAATAAAGAATCATTCACAGCTCTTCTGGGGGAAACCTTCTTTTAACACAGTTCTCCTTCACTCTGTTTATCAAACATGAACACGCACCCCCCACACACTTCGCCCTCTCGCTCCCTCCTCTGCTGCAGGCTCCCTCCTCTTTCTTACACACGCGCACAGTTTCAGCACATACACATCCTCATTCTACAACACATGTTTCAATGTGGGCACATTTGGCTTATAGACAGGTGCGGCTTATGTATGCACAAAATGGTTTGTCCTTGTATGTAATGGGTGCGGCTTATAATCAGGTGCGCTCTATAGTCTGGAAAATTACGGGTACTTTGTAGGGAATAATTACGCATTATTTGGGTTCAGGTTTCAGCCACTCTTAACTTCCCTGTAGGAATGAGGTTTGGAAAAATGCAGAAATGATTGTCCTGTGAGCTGAATGCTGATTGAGATAAGTTTCACTCCAACACGGATGTGCCCAGTAGTTTTGTTTAGTCAGTAGAATGGAAGCGTTACTCATGGGCAATCAGAAATGAAACTAAATGAAATCCAAAAAGGATTATTGGATTCCCTCCCTTTCCTCTTCCTCCCCTCCTCAACTTCTTGTATGTTTAATTATGGAAAGAAAAAAAAATATTTAAATTCAGTGTTCGGGGGATTAGTTTGTTTTTACCTTCAGGATAACAAGTATAATCTTTTAAAAATTGCCTTTTTCATTCCAGTTTTCTTCAAATGCAATTACCGTTTTGTTTGTTTGTACTTTTTGTGTTCATTTCACACAAAAAAATTTCCGTGGGGATTTCACAATTATTTTTCGCCAAACCAATTTCTGAAAGCTTTCAGTGCAGCTCGATGAGGACATTTGTTTGAATTGGCTCTGTGTAAAGCAGTTTCAACCCGATTAGCATTTTCTGTCTCGTTCCTCCTCACATCACCCCCTGATGCATTCTCAAGCCTTCTTCTGGCACGGCTCCACTCACAAACAACACTTCCAGCTCAGCTTTGATTAATTCTCACTCAGATTAAAGAGCACGTTCTGGATAAGGTGAGGTGCTAAATATAGAATAATGCAGCACCAGATGATTTCGTGACACAGCTTGACAAATTTCATGGCTTTAATCTCAGCTGGAATTACAGCCGTGTCATATGGGATGTGTTGCATCATTGTTACAGTTCCTCTGCTTTGCAATTTACATCTAAAACCCACCTGAAGTGTCGTTTCTATGCAGATCGTGCAGAACCGGTGAAATAAAGGGCCACAGGAGAAAACATTTCTTCAACAAAACCAACAAGTTGCTGTGAAGAATAAATCTCTGTCACTTTCTATAACCATAAAGAAATGTATTTGCCAATTCAATATATGCAAATGTTTGTATCATTTTACTCGTTTCTTTTTCATTTCCATCTTGAGTTTTTTATAGGGAATAGGCTTTAAAAAAACGATGTAATTATGTTCCTCTGAGTTCAAAATTGGGACTATAATATATAATAAAGCACAAAAGGGATAAAATTAAAAGGGTATCTGGAAAAGGGTTCCAGCTTATTCTTGATAACAAAAACCCAAAACTCGATTGGATAGATTTATAGAATAGAAATGTGTATGGAGAGAATCTGACTGTGAATTTTGCTGCTTCAGGTTCAACTGTTTTACTGTACGTCCTGCAACACAATATTTTGTTGTTTTTATCTTTGGTTTCAGCTCTAACCCTTGTGCTATCTTAGATGACCCCACTCTTACATTGATGTGTTATTCCTACCAAGACAAAGGTGGATAAAGGTGGAAAGATTTCATGTAATCCATGGACACCAGTGAAGATCACAAATCATTGAAGAAAAAAGGTTCAGAGCACTGTCTAGTGGGTCTAGATGACCCAACTCCCAATGTTAAAGTGCCTAGGATAGCACAAGGGTTAAAGTAAATTGTTGAAATTATGCAAACAATCTTGTTATTCTCTTCACAATCTGTTTTCCCTAAAGTAGTACAAAAAAAATGAAAAGTTAAGTTATGTTTCTCCATATAAAAATAAACTGCACCCACTGCTGTCTGGTACAAATATAATTTTTGTTTACAACATATGACGCTATACCAATTTTATTGAGAAATGTGGCGCAACAAAGTCAATTCAGAGAAAAAAGACCTGAATTTGTTAGATATAATTATTAAATGTATTTCACTTTAATGACACAAATGATCAGTTGATAGGTTGAAGGTTTATTTGTGTTTTGAAGCATTCAAAAAAGGCTCCAAAGTATAATTTTCAGAAGAATTTTCTTTGTGCAGCAAATGTAACATCATGGCGGTTATAACTCTGATGGAAAAGATGCTTTAAATCCATTTGGAGATGGATGCAGCCTCAAAGGGGTGCCCTACATCGCCCCTCATTCGTGCTGCGGCGCCGCGACGCTGCTGTAATGAAGCAAAGAATGAGCAGTGGTGACAGGGAGGCAGAAGCACTCTCAGGAGCAACACAAGAGTTAATCACGGTGTGAGGAGAGGGCTGTCGAATAATCAGAGAAATGTGGTTCATTTGGCAAAGGATGAAGTCTCAAGTGGATCAAAGCGGTTTGAACTTTTCAGTTGAACACATGAAGCTGAATGTGCCAAAAAAAAATTCTTGTTTTAAATTTTGGTAAAGCTAATTCCGTCGGTGTTTGTGAGGTGATTTCAAGTCAGAAAAGAAGCGGGGGGGAAAAACGTAATCTGTAAACATCAAATGTATTAAATCCTGATTTGGAAAGAAGCATTTTTTAGAAAATAACGCTAATCTAGAATGAATCAGATGAAGTAGTCCTGCATAAAATAGGTGTTTTTAACATCACATTGAATTTAAAAAACTTGAATGAAAAATAAGTATTTTATAACAGACTTCTGTGTTGGGAGGATTCAGATGATAAAGTCACCACCTGGTGAATGTACATGCACACAATGTGCAATCTGCGTGGGAGTGAAGGCATTTAAAAAACGTATTAGGAAGACCTTATAAAAAGTGGAAATGAAAAAAAACAGATGGAGGAGGTGCCTTTTAAGTGGGACCATTTATTGTAATTATGTGGTAAAAATCTGCCAGAACACTTTTGTTTGTAACAGAGAAAAGGCAGAAGCTGAAAGCCGGGAGTCAGGTTCATTACAAGCAGAACAAACAGTTTCTTCACTTCAATCAACCACTTCACTGTGGAAACAGGCTTTAAGCAAACAGAAGTCATTGTAGCAATGATTTACTGCTATAATTATAACTGAATGTGGGGAAAACACGCTTCAGTAGAGGAAGTAACATAATGTGAATTCTGCGGTGTTGAGGACTAAAGTTCTGACTCTCCACATGTGATGGAGTGTTGTGAGAATTATCTGCTTCTCACTGCTGTGAGCTCATCCGCAAAGTCCGCTCCTCCGCTGTCCGCCTTAGCCGAACCGGGAGATATAGATCCCTGACGAGCCCTGGTGGCTTTGATGGTTTTGTTGAGCTTCATGCCCGACAGACATGACCTTCATCGATAATCCAAGCTGTAATTTTAAGGAAAACAAAATAGATTTTACTCAATAAATGTTAATGTCAGGGCTGTTTTTCCAAAGATGTGTTAAAAGCACAACAAAAAACATTTAATCTGGTTTATGTTCAAGATACATAAGTAAATATCTTTTGACAAAATCTTTTAAGAAAACGAGTTTGTCTCGAAAAGAACACTTCAGTATTTACTTTTGGATTGTCAGCAGCAGGGCTGTATTCTGCTGAACTGGGCCCCTGTGTTTAGGGTCTTTTCCTAGAGCAAGGCAGCCGTGGAACAGAGGTAGAGTGGTTAGCCTCTGATCTTAGGCTCGCATGTTAAGCTCCTGCCTTGCACGCCCATTCTGGTGGCCACAGGTTGACTAGTGTTCAGCAGCAGTGTGTGAATGTGTGTGTGTGTTTTTGTGTGTGTTTGTGTGTGTGTGTGGACGAATAAAACTGTGACTGTAAAGCACTTTAGGCCTTAAAGCAAGGGAGGCAAGTGCTTTGTAAGTATACACCATTTACCAAGAATGGACATTTTGAAATGTCATTTTTCATCAACATTCCAGCTCTGGTGTTCATGCCTCTATTCAGGAACAGACTGTTGAAGCATCTGGGACTCCAAATGGTATTGTGATGCATCAGCCAAGCTGAGCAAATCTTTTTTTCCCAGTCAAGCCAATTAAAGCTTTATTAATCCCCCAACTCCTAGGGACAGAAGATTCTGATCTGAGATCTGATCTCAAACACATCCACCTGAAAACCGCTCAATCTCTGCTCCAGACTCCAACCTTCAAACTAACCAAATTCAGAACTGCAACAAGACAATGACCAAAGTCTTTCACTATTGCAGACAGCATCTTCATCCCAGTTTTATAATCCCACGTGGAAAAAAGGTGGAGTCTTACAGAGCAGTGAGTCACATTAATCCGTCCCCAGCTGTGCTCGGGGAGTTGCTCTCTTATCAAAACTTTCAGCTTCAGCAATGCAGCAGGCTGGAAACAGTCACATTAGAGCGCCCCTTCCCTCATCAACGTTCTGCCAATGACATTTCACTGACAGTTTCATGGCCAAAGAACCCCACACACAATCAGAATGAAGGTGTGTGCATCTGGGCTGGGGAGTCACAAAGTCCAGGGAGGTTGTGACAAACCCTCTCCTCTGCTTCCCTGTCAGATAATAATGAAATCTAATATATATTAACACATAAAGATAATGAGAATCCATGAATCTGTGCAGTAACACCTGTCTGTGTGTACTTCATGGTGATCCAGTCTGTTATTGACAGCTTGGTGGAATCTGCTGGTGCAACATTCATGCTGGAGGGTTCCCCTCTAATCTTTTGTATTTCACAGATCATCACATGTGGAGAACTTAACATTTTCACATTTTATCTCCAAGTTTTACACATCAGAGTCTCAGCTTCCTGGTAATCTGCTGCCACCCACTGTTGAAAGTATTTAGAATAATAATCTGACCATTTGTTCTCAACTCTTTTTTTTTTTACCTGCTTTTCTTACTAAATAACTGAGTTATGAATCTTTTTTCCTCCTTTGAACTTAATTATAGGTTCTTGTGATTTTATTTGCATCTTTAGTAGTTTATCTTTGTGTTTTGACACCATTTGTATTTACGAAATTTATTTAAAGGTCTCTTGTTGTCAAGAACATGTAGGAGGCAAACAGAAAGTAAAAAGTAAATGTAAAATGTAAAACAAGAAAATGACCTGGAAAAAGAATTAAGAAGGATTAAGATAAGAAAACATGAAAGAATGAGAAAAGACAAAAAGACATTCAACTATAAAACAAGTGTTAAAACAAAACAGAAAGACAAAAAAAGTAAAATTAAAAGCAAATCTGCGAAGACATACAAAAAATCAGAACATATTTTAATGATTGGTTTTTGGGGGGCGAAGTATAGAGACTATAACAAAAAAAAATATAAATAAAGAGATAAAGCAAGGAATCAAATTAAATGCAGAGAAACCATTTGGATGTCACGTACTAAAGAAGAATGATTCAAACTATGAGAGATGAGTTGGTACAGAGTGGACAGATGGTTTGTTGTGTGATGCTGTGTTACGAGGAGAGGGCGCTGGAGACAGCAATGTTGCCCAACAGCTCAAACAAACCACCACATATGTGACGCAAAACTCCCACTCGCTGACACGTGTAGCATGTGAGCAAGGCTGCTACACCAATAAAACGTGGAGTCTTGCAGGTGGTATGGTTGAATAAATAATCCCCAGTGATTGTAACCCTTATGCTATTTAAACATTTAACATTGGGAGTTGGGTCATCTAGACCCACTATACAGTTGCTCTGAACCTTTTTTCTTCAATGATTTGTGAACCTCACTGGTGTCCATGGATAACATGAAATCTTTCCACCTTTATCCACCTTTGTAGGAATAACACGTCAATGTAAGGGTGGGGTCATCCAAGTTAGCACAAGGGTTAAACCATTGACTATATTAAAGGAGTGACCAAACTTTTTGCAAAGAGGGGCCTACATTCTTTGAACTATTTTAACAACATCAAATGCAAAAAAAAATATTGCATGAAGATTTTATTTCATAGAATACTTTCATTTCTTCAAAAAGAATATGATTACATAAAAATATATTTTTTTACCCAAAATACTGTCAATTTTTAACAAAGTTCTTACCCGGTTAGCTTGTCGTAATGGGCGTGTCCCGTCTGGTAGTGCCTCTAGATATAAAACTCCTTGAGCCACAGCGCCTTGGTAAATTTGGCAAACACAGTTGTTAATGACTATTTTCACTTGTCCTGGAACCGACGGCCCTCATTGTCAACATTCCTTTTTTTACTTCTAGTTGACATTTTAGAAATGAGCTGGTGTCATGGAAGGTCGCACAAGTGCTGCCACAGGTTTAAAGCAAGTTAAAATGTTATATAGCCAACCACAATCAAGAAATTGTACACAGTTTTTTAAGGTGCTGTGATATTATTGATTTTATGACAGGAGCCTGCAGGCCGGTGAAAATTTGAACGAGGGCCGGATTTGGCCCCCGGACCGGACTTTGGACATGCCTGGTATATTAGAACTGGAGTGAGTGTAACTTCACTCATAGAAAATGATTCAGTTCCAGCTCCAACCAAATTACCGTGTGTCAATTCAGTTGCCATTTTCTCGTGATATGGATGCCACCATGTTGGAGCCAGACAACGTCAGTAAGTAGTGATTGGTCCAAGTCAGTATGAGGGCGGCAGGGGCTCAGGTGGTTGAGCAGGTCGTCTAATGATACCCGCTCCCCCCAAGCAGCTGTCGTCGTGTCCTTGGGCAAGATACCCCTTGTGCTATCCTATGACCCAACCGTCCCTTCCATTACAAAGGTGGATAAAGGTGAAGAGGATTTCATGTAATCCATGGACACCAGTGAAGATCACAAATCCTTGAAGAAAAAAGGTTCAGAGCACTGTCTAGTGGGTCTAGATGACCCAACTCCCAATGTTAAAGTGCCTAGGATAGCACAAGGGTTACTTCACCCTCCTTGCCTCCAGTGTGGCTCCACTGGTGTGTGAATGCATAAAAATGTCTCGGTGATGGTCAGAGGGGCCGTAGGCGTAAACTGGCAGGCACGCCTCTGTCAGTTTGCCCCAGGGCAGCTGAGGCTACATTAGTAGTTACCATCACCAATGAGGAGTGAAAGAATAATGGACACAATGTAAGCGCAGATAAATCTAATCCACTATTATTAACATGAGTTAAGCACTCAGCCAATCAGGAGCCACCTTGTTTGAGGTCCACACCTACCACCTGTAAGCGAGCTCAGGAGCCTGTCCATCAATATTTCAAATGTTCAACATGAGTGCCCGCAGGCACAACATACTTTCATTAAGGAATCTGACTGGTCGGTTTACAACTCGAATACATAAAAAAAAAAAAAATGAGATTAGCAAGAATGTTTTGAAAAAAGGTAGCCGAACAAGAATGGTGATTCTGACAAATAGGATGACTGAGTAACTAATTATTTCTCTATATAGGTCTATGGGATTTTGGCTTCTAGGCGCCCGCGGGTACTTCCTGTTTGGAATATGAGGGGGGATGAGTCACTCAGTCCAGTTCTCTTATACAGTCAATGTTTGAACCACATTTAGTGGACTCTTGTAGCTCTGAAATAGGCTGCTATTTCTGTTTTTTTTTTTTTTTTTTTTACTGTACAAAATTGTCTGATTTAAGCAAATTATTCAGGTTTTCTTTCATATTTTACATCTAGATTTTGTTTGTTTTATAGTACCATGTCATTTCTTATCTGAAATACATAAGGAATTCACCTCACACATGCAGCAAGACAAACATATTTCAGTGAATAAGGATTAGTCTTTATTGGGGGGGGGGGACAAAAAAAGACCACATATACCATCATCCCTGCGGACAGTACACAAATACTGGAGGGGAATCCTGGTAGAGTGGTGTTCATGGAGATTGAAGTTCATTCACAACAATGAGAAGTTAGCTGCGTCCACAAAATCCAAGAAGAATTAACAAGGCTGTGTACAATAATGTTAGTGTTATCGCGGTCAAAATGACACGCAGTGGCGTTTGACTGTACAGCAGCAAACTGTCACTGCCATCACATAAAGAGCGGGCCTCAAATGCCCCCCAGGAAAAGATGCTCAACAACACAGTTACATAGAAAAATAGCACTGTCAAAAAGTTTCTGAAACATTTGTGAGGAAATTTCCAAATTACAGATATCAGAAGAAAAAAACTTTGTCATTCAATCGAAATGCATAAAAGCTCATATGTTACAGTGATTCTAAGTTCTGTTTTGGGAGAAAAGCACAAAGCAGAAGGTCAAAGACTTGATGAAATCTAGTAAAAATTCATTTTTGGTGTAAAACAGACATTTAGGTTTGAAAGAATTCGACTTCCCCTGAGGAAAAAGTTCACTGAAATCACTTTAAGGAGAGATCGGGATGTTAGAAAAATAAAAAGTCTTCAAATGAAAAGCAAAAAGGTGCACATTTAGCATATATAAATAAAACTTTAGGATTGTCCTTTGAAGCCCACCCCCTCTTTCAGTGAAAATCACATCCTAGTGACTTTGCCGTCACCAAAACATGGCAGGCCCGTAAATCTTTGCATCTAAACCTTTTTTTCTTGTTAATATAACTAGGACCGCCAAACAATAGACAGCATTATAGGTAAAAGGATATGTCCAATTTCCATCACTACTCCCTAAAACTCTACATAGTGCAGGACTATGTAGTGCCCTGCATTTTAACATAATTCAGACATGTGCTCGCAATTTTTTTAAATTTTAAATGGCAACCATGACGTCACCTTATAAACCTAATAAATATCAACATTTTGGGAAGACTATTGATTAATCCATTGTGTTCTCATGATGAAATTTGGGATTATTTGTTTAAAAATAAGTACATTTTTTTCAAATAAAAATGAATCATTCAAACGCAATGCATTGTGGTCTATATTTGCTAATCAAGTGAGCATATATAGTGCACTATAGTGCACTATAGTGCACTACAATGTGCGTTCGCCATTTTGTAGTGCTGTCCGAATTTACAATTCCAAAATCGAGTGCCCTCGAAATTACCCAGAAGTCTCTGCGAAAAACTAGTGTGCATTGATGCTCATTAGATTGGCGAATATAGACCACAATGCATTGCGTTGGAAACAATTTTTGCCAAAAAAAATGTAAATGTTTTTTTTAATCAACCATCAACGTTCATCAATCTTCATAAGAGTGGAGTCATAAATAATCGTCGCAAAACGCTCATATTAATCAGATTTTAACTTTGTGAAATTAATTACATCATATCCACCGATTGAAAAAAGTGAGCATGGTGTCTGAATTGCTTTTAAAATTCAGGACACTGCATAGTACTGCAGTATGTGGTTTTTCAGTAGTTCAGGTTAGTTTAGTTTTTTTTCCTTTTTCCTAAAACGAAACTATTTTACATCACATGAATGTGAAGCGAAATACTTTTTGCAAAACATTTCTTTTTTATTTTAGTTGCGTTTTAAGGTGGATTTGCAAAATGCAAAGGTTGACAGTTGACCGCAATTATTGGCGGTTGGAAGGTAGTTGGCAAATACGTTAAATAAATGTTATAAGGGTTAGTACATTTTTTAAAAAAATGGTTCAAATCGAACAGAAACTACACAAAATAAGAGTAAAAGAAATAAAAATTCTGTTGCTGGATTGTAGATAGATTTTTAAGCGTGTTTTTTATTAATATTTTTATTATTATTATTATGCATATTTATTATCTCAGAGAAAAAGACCTGAGAGAAAACTGACAAAGTTATTCCACTGGATTTTCTGCAATATATTCAATTATTTATGATACAACTATAATCACATAATTCAAGCATATATCATATACACATATATATCTAGTGAGAGAATACTTCAAAATTCAATAGTACAGTTGTATAGTACAGTAGCAGTAGGGTGCATTTTTCTTTCGGTTTAAAGGAGAAGTATAACAGACATGTGGTTGTGTGTAAATGTGTGTGATTTATCAGTACACAATGCATAAAAAGGAAAAAAAAATCAACAAAAACAAAATGAATAAAATACAAAGAAGGGTTATTGGCAGTAATGTATGTTTGAGGTGTGTGTCTGTGTGGCGTTTGTGTGTTTGCCCGTGTGTCAGGTGAAGGATAAGATCAGCACCATAAAGTCCAAGAAACAACATCTACGACAATAATAGGGGTTAGAACCAGAAAGGACTGTGCAAGTTTGTGTCTGCATGCTGAATACTTCAGTCTCTGCGCCATCGGGGGGGGCGGCCCACCCACCCCACAAACCAGCGGGTGTCCAACCCTCCTGGATGGGACGGAGGAGCGCGGCGAGCGTCCACCCAAGTGACTCTCGAACCTGCTTTCAGAATCCTATTTTTTTGCTGTCAAATCCCCCCAACATCTGCTCAAATCCAGCTGTTTAGATGGCTAATTGCTTCCTGTTTTTGTTTTCTCGTCTACTACTTTCTCTTTTAAAAATATTATACATCAGATTTAAAAAAAGAGCTCACTACTAAATAAACAAACATAGCTGGCAGTGTTGATTGAGCCACACCTCTGCTTCAGCGTGTACTAAAGTGGTGGTGAAAGGTGGATTTGAATTCTCAATGGGAGCCCCTTGAATCAAGTTTGAATGACTGGTACCAGTTTCCATGCCTTTTCATCTTCATACTTTTAGATACTTTCCTTGGCAACCCTTGTTTACAATGTGAATAACATGAGCATCAGTTTAAAGAAAAAAAAAAAAAAAGGCCACAACTTTGTAAAGTTTTGTGCAGATTTAACAAACACATCAGGGTGTCTCTGCTTACCGGGAAGTTGTTTTGGCAAAGAGAGCGCAAAAGAAAAAAAGTTGCACATAAGAGCCCAATATAAATAGACTATAACTGCTGCAACGCCAGATTTTGACACAAAACGTTGCGTCCCGAAAAGATCATAGGTCATGCGAGGTGTCAATAAAAGCTTTTTGCTTTTTTAAGTAGAATATATTCGAAGTGGCCTTAAGTTTTTTGGTTCAGGGTTTTACATTTTGTCCTTAAAGAAAGAAAGAAAATCAAAGCATTATATTGATAAAAATCCTATTAAAATAATAATATGGTTCTTCAACCTACTTCAGAGGGCTGGTGCCATAATAATATCATCAAAATTATACCATTTACCCCCTGCTATTCCCCTTGGTCTCGACACAGACACCAGTGGTTACTAAGATACCTCGCCTTGGCTCGAGTTGCAAAAATACCTGATTCAAGCGTGATACATTCTGTGTTCTAACTCTGCCTTAGACCAGCCGTTAAAACTAGATTGTTTGTTTGTTGACTAAACAGCGAAGAGGAAAAAAAGCGTGTCACTGTGACTGTCCAGCAAACATCCCCTCCCCACCCCCATATAGAAAAAATACAAAAGATGATCTCCAAAACTCCTCCTCCTGAATATCTGCTTATAGAAAAATATACAATTATCCTTTGTCAAAATCTCCTCTGGACAAAAGCCCTCCGCTTCCGCTATTTCCTCCCCCTTTTCAAGCCTCGCCTTCCGGCCATGTTCAAAAATATACACGTATTTTATCATATTTCTAGAAAAGGATCCCCGTTTTGACTTCTTCTGGTTTGGGTCCATGCCCAAAGCAAAAAAGAAAGAAACGTGAGATTCACTGGTTTGAGTTGGACGTTGGACTGTTTGAACTGGCTGGAGCGGCGACTGGAATGTACTACCTGCAAAACTGCCATGTGGCACCAGGAGTGAGCACGGCGCCGCGGGTGACGGGAGCCGCTGAGGTGATGGTTCCGTTCATCGTGGATTTGGCAAAGTGGCGTGTGCAGAGCAAGTCATTCTGGGTAAAACGGCGTCACTTTGCTCCCCTGAAGCACGGCGGTCACTCCAGAACATGTGCCGGTGTCACAGACTGCAGATTTACGTCAGCCCCCCCCCCCTCCCCCCCTCACTGCCACTTCATCTAAAGTGCTGCTGTTGTCAGATTGCCTTGTACCCTTTTCTCCTCTTCCACCATAACCCGTCGTCCTTACAAGTCTCCGTGGCGGCTCTCGTACTTGTTGATGATGTTTCGGCAGCGGCCCAACTCCTTCCTCATGTCGGCCACCTCCTGGCGAAGGGCGGCGTTCTCCCGCTCCAGGAAGGCAGCCCGCACCGAGATCTGGTTCTCCTTCAGCCGCCTGGCATCCCGAGAGCGCTTGGCCGCCTCGTTGTTCTTCACACGCCGGCTCCAGTACTTCTCGTCCTGTCGGCGGCCGCCGTGTGGCGTGTTGGGGTGTGTGGGGATGAAGGTGAGAGGGGGAAAAGAAGAAGTCACAGGGGGAGAGAGCGGGATGAGAGGGGTCAGTTGTGATGAAAGACAGGATGGTACCAAAAGAAAAGGAGCAAAAACAGCTGAGGAACAACACAATACTGAAAGTGCTGTTGTCCTGTCTGAGCGCTAGCTGCTTTAGCGCCCGTCGCTAAATGCTACTTTATATGTGAGTGTCGTTTCCTAAAATCCACTTATAGGGGAGCTGAATATTTCAATAAGCCTTATATTACATTTTTTATAATATTGGGAAAAAAAGATCAGATCTAAAAATGAGAATTATGTTTTTGGGTGACGATTAACCAGTAATCAGTTTCTGAACCACTGTAACCACAATTCACGTCATTTGAACCGAATCTTTTGCGTCAGAATCTGTTTATGATAGTTGCATATCAACGCAAAGCTGCATTTTTCTATTTCAGAATCCGTTGGAATTGCGTTAATTTCATACACAGTTGAAGCATTAAGATGATTCAAGGAAACACTGGAGCAAAAACTCTGGAGTTCAATGACCAAGGAAACTGTTTTGGAGACTTGTGCCACCGACTGTCAAGCTTTTTAAGTTCAACAGAATAAAGTAAAACTTTCATGTGTGGCCCTGATTCAAATACATTTTTTAAGCCCCTTTTAAACATTAATGTGAGGCAGTCTTCGGTCCCGGACATTAACTCCGACATCTCCTCAGAATGCACCTCATATGCTGCTGATCAAAGAGGGCTGAGAATAATTTCCCACGTGGGCCGCATACAGTTTCCAAGAAATATATAAAGGGATAGATTTAATAATTATGACTCGTGAAATCAATACATCTCAGTGACAGCAAAATAAATGCTGCAGATGTGCTGCTTTACAGTACAGGGGGGGTAATATGCTTTCTAATAAGGATAAATCCTTAAGATGAAATGTAAACTTATCTGTTAAGTATTTTGTTGCTACATCTTTTTCATTTAAAATAAATATCTGCCTATTTATTTTCCCTTCTACTCAGAGCCATTGGGTATGTTAAGGAGAAGAACCACATCTTTAGCGCAGGCCACACATCATTTTTCCAAAAGACTCATACAAGTGATTAATGGGAGCAACAAGGAGTGCAGGTGAGCGCTTCCGTCTCTCCATAAATTACAAACGCCTCAGGAGCTGCAGCTGCTCCGCACTGAACTGTGAAAGCACGAGTCATTGATCACAGATTCTCCCATCCTGCAATGGGCTGAGTGTGAAGCATCTTCAGAAGGTTTCCTCAGCTTCACGTGAGTCCAGGACCTCTGCCTTCAGGGCCTCCAACTAACTAACTAACTAACTAACTGCTTGGTTTAACTTCTTAAAGTTTCCTTTTTTTCCTGATTAAAAGAGTTTTAATTTTTGTCAATTCATTTTTTTTGTTTATTAAAAATACCTAAAGACTGGATTTTTTTAAATTTTTTATCTATGTTCCCTGAAAATCCAAAAAAGTTGGCTAAAAGGGTTAGCAAAAGAACAGAAGTGGATTGTGGGAGATGTAGTACCTTCTGCTCGTCAGGAACCAGCATCTTGCGGGCCTTCTTGATCATGGGCTGAGGTTTCAACTCCTCCTCACTGAAGCGATGCCGCCGCGGGTCGAATGCCTCCTGCCCCGGCACGCTGGACAGCGCCAGGTCCGCCGGGTCGGGGTCAAAGTTCACCATGATGTCACCGCTGCCATTCACGGCGGCTGGAGGTCCGGGAGGGCCCGGAGGGCAGGTAGGGGGCGGCGATGGGTCCTGGGGCACAGCCTGCCCACCTGGGACGAAAAAAGCAAAATTGGATTGTTGTGTTTCTGTAGTTTTTTTTTTTTTATTAATCTAATGTTTTAAACAAATACAAAAAGGATGGGGTGGAAATGTAAGACATTAGGCCCTGAAATTCCTTGACAGAATGAAACTGATATTATTTTAAACTTGCATATATTCTAATTAAAAAAAAGGCAATACTTACATACAAGTGACATTTATTTATATCAAGATCTGTTTTTATTTTGTTTAGATTTTTCTGCAGAAGATGCAGTGATACAAACCCACCACCAGGGGTAGGTGTTGAGCCAAAATCAGCAGGGATCAGGCTCTCCATCAGGAAGGACACATTGCTTTAACCCTTTGAAAGGCTCAATGTGACAGCAATACATCTATATGAAAAGATTATGGTGGTGGGCATGCTTTTTAGATTTTTTCAAATCTCAGGAAATCCAAAAGTTGAGGAAAGCTGGGTGGTCTCCTGCATCCCGATATAGACTGTGTGTGCAGTAACGTAAAAAAAAATATTAAAAAGCATGAATTGAGTGTTTCTTTTCCCCCCATTTCTGATACCTGAATAGACCTTTTCTGTCCTCCTACTGAGCCATCATCACATCAGGGATAATTGTGGCAGCGTTTCAGACTGAGACATTTCAGAGCTGGAGGCTCAGAGCCACAGATTATAAATAGATCCAAAGCTGCTGACCAATACCAGCCAAAGCTGTTGAGGAAAAATCTATAACAAAATACACAGATTCATGCAAACACTCCACATCGTAAAAACTGGTCTGGGATCCTATTAGCGATCAGGTCTGCCTTTTGAACCCAAAGAGCACGCCGCGAACTGATGTGCCGCTCGCCGCTGCTGAAAGCTGTCACTCATCCTATTAGGAACAGCAGCCCCTCAAGCTCGAGCAGACCTCCACAGGCTCGGAGACACTGGAGGAACCGCGTGACAGGCAGACAGGGGCGGGGGGCGTGGCGTCTGAGCTGAGGGCGTCACAGCTGACTTGGTGTGTTCCTGCTTCGGTCCAGGGCGCCGTAAACAAACGTCACATGATGTTTGTATAACAAATCCTGTTTTGTCTCAGCCACCACACGTTGGCTTTGTTTGTCACCTCTGCTGTCTGCTTCAGGAAAGACAGACATACCTGATGAAGGAGAGCTGTGAGAGAGTGACGGGACACAAACGGGCCCAAAAATCAAGTTTCCCACACTTAAACGTGGAAAACAGGAGGCAGACGGATGAAGAAGAGCAATGAAAATCCAACCTGGAGTAATACAAGATCCATTTGCAAATAAAACACAAAATGAGCTGAATGTAAAAGAAAACGTAGGAAAAGCAAAAGATCAAGAAGGAAAACCGACCCACAGTACAAAGAGAATCCACCTTGACAGTCATGTTGATTCTGAAACGGGAATATGAAGCTGCTTCCTCGTTATTTCATTTGAAACTCCAGTAACTGCCTGATCAAACTCGTTTGACTGTAATTACGCCTTCAAGTCTTTGTCTGTATGAGCGGTGCATGTTTCAGCGCACATTAATCACGGCGCACATTTATTTACTAAATGCTGCCTCCTTCATCCATCTATGCATCGGCTCCATCTGCCACGCCATCGGAGGAGCGGCTGTCAGCAGCTGGACCGCCCTGATCCTGGTTAAGTCTGCCCAAAGCCTCGTCCTGATAGCAGCCTTTTTGGGCTTAAAGTTGAAACGCGTCCAGGAACGAGGCTCAGGCTTCTGCTGCTGCTGCTGCTGCTGGGTAAACAGCCGCTTGGTGCGGGTTGGCCTGGCTTCATTTCCTGCTTGAGAGTGAAAGCATTTGGATGAAACGTTTTCTGTTTATTCGTGCCCTTCTTCATCTTTTCCCACAGTCAGGAGACAAACCTGCACAGTTGGTGTAAAAATAATCATTGAGTGAAGGTTAAGCAAAACCAGATATTGAATGTTCCCGTAAATCAAATGACCACTGGGGGCTGGTTTCCTTTTCCCATTGACTCCCATGTAAAACAGCCAAACGCTGCATCAAAAATAAACTTTGTTTTAGAAAATAATAATGTTCACATCTGTTTTATTTTCAAATTATATCAACTAGAGATGGGAGGGTTATAGAATAACTGATAGCTTGACACTTTATGAAAACGCAACAAACACCTGCATAAGACAGTTTTTGGTACACGCATGTTCATGGGAATGCTGGGAATCAGGTCACATCAGGTGTGAGCCCTACCTGGAGTCTGAGCCACATTCAAGAAACAAAACTTCACTGCCTGAGAAAAAAAAATCTACGAATTTTCTTTCACTAAATGTTAAGATGGTGAATGGGTCATTTCTGACCCCTTGGGGTCTGTAGGTACATTGAGGTACAGAGAGTAACGTGGGATACGGAACTTTTTAAAAACACATTCAATGTTTTGTCATCTTCAAAGTTTGGTGTGTTTTTCACCAGACGTTAGCAAGACTGGCAGCAGCCAGAAATCCCCAAAACTGAAGATAGCTCTAATGCTACGTTCACGCGCGTTTGAGCGACTGCTTCCAATGAAAAGGCTATCCAAAAGCACGCTACAGGCTTCCACGTTAAAAACAAGTTAGACCAGTTGAAGTTTGACCAATCAGGGACTTGCATTCGGTTGTGACAGAAGAGCCAACCGTTTGAAAATCAATCAAGAAGTAGAAATGAATAATAGCAGTTTGTGCCTGGCCCGAGTTATATGACACCAGCTCTGTCGGAATACAGCTGTGAAAAAGAAAGATTTGCACCTCTGCGACATTTCGCATTAAGGCCTCTTCCAGTTTGGGCTGGTATCAGGTAGCGACAGACCAGTGAGAACACCATGTGCTAAAAACACATGTTAAAAACGCACGTTTAGCGTGTTCTTGAACGCGCCACACATGCCCTGTGTGTAGGAATGTTCACATCTGTTTCCTGTCCTTCTGGACTCAGGTGAGCGTTCAGTCAACCCCACCGTCAGTTCAGAATATCTGCACCCAGTCGACAGACTGATGGTCAGTTAGTAACAGGAAAAAGTCTTAAATGACAAAATAAAAGTCTGAATTGGAAAAATAACAACACGATTGAAATATTTCTGATACTAATGTTGTTGTTTTTTACAGTCAGTTATCTCATTTGCTCTGAGTCAGGGGGAGTGGACTGAGAGCCAAAAAAGGTTGATGGGGCAGAAAAGACAAAAAAGATTGCTGTAAATGTTAAATTCAATCGTTATGGCCACATCAACCACTGGTTTCCCTGCATTTGGTTGGAATCCACCTATTTCTTGGTATAATTAGAGGAAAATATTGTTTTCTGATATCCAAAATTGATTCATTTCCTTTAAAAACAGCTACAGAAACATGTCAAAATTAGCTAGAAGGCCTGTTATTGTTTTTTTTTTTTTTTTTTAAAGACTCAATATTATTTAATTTGTTTTTCTCTCTCATGGAGCTCGCACCGCGTTTCAGTGTTTACCCAGTCATGGGGAGAGATATCAGCTGTCGTGGGCTGAGACGCCCACAACCGCTGAAAATAGACAGCTTGAGGATGAGGAGTCAGGTGAGCAACTCTTCCTTTTCACTAATCCACCATGTGTGCTAACTATAGAGCCTCCTGATGCAGCTACACGCCACACTGAAGGTAATAGCTAGCAAGAATAATGAAAAGAACTGGAACCACAGAAAGCATGTGAGGCGATTCACTAATCTACAGACAGATATTATTTCACTGTTTGCTGCTTTTGCACCGTTTTATTTTATAAATGGTAACGTTTTCTACATTGTAAGGAAGAAAATATAAGTCATAGTCGTTTAAATATAAAAAATGTAGTCATGTTAAAGAAAAAATAAGAAAGAAATTGATTTTTTATGTTTGTTATAGCAGAACCACATTAAAAAGAAATCAACAACAGGATGTGTGAAAACTTTTTCCAGCTTTTATTTTGGTAGCAATAAAATAGTCTAAGTGCAAATTTCTTTTATTTTGAGCAAAAAACACAGAATATAAAACTATAACGAAAAAAGTGGAATTGTATGACGTGTTAGCTTCTCTGTTTGAACCGTTTATTTTACAAAAATGTCCCATTTTGATTCAAATGAAGGCCTACAACAATGCCATTGGTCCATAGCAACCATACTTTGTATAAGTTGCAGCCTAATGAAGAGAGTTAGAAACTTTTGTCAAGTTTGAAGACTTTCATAGCAACTAATGTTTACATTTGCAAGGTTTCCTTAATAACGTTACACATGTAGCTCCTCATAACCTGCCAGGTTTGTCGATCAATTTTTCACCATTAAGTAGCTACTTTAGCTACTTAACGGCCTTTGTTTCTACGTTGGGGTCATCTAAGGTCAACTCAGTAGGTGTGACCTCTCAAGATCAGATTGGAAAGCATTTGACAGTAGAGTTTTTGTCCAAACTCGGTGTCGCAGATGTGTATCTGTATTTCCAAAAGTAAAAGGATTTCCCAGCTCCAAAAGCTGCTGATGCATCACGCAGTGGGCGGAGCCACAGATGTTCTTTGACCGTATCACTTGGGATCAGGGGTGTGTGTCGATGTCAGGAGTTCTTTGAAATCCTTGTAAGAGCGCAGTTGTTACAGTAACCATTGCTGCTGGGATCATGTCTCGCTAAGCCGGTTTCTGTGGTGGTTGGCACGGAGATGAACCGCAAACTTTGCCTGCTGCTGTTTTTTTATTCACACACTTTGCTTGGAAATACAACACAGACGTGGAACGTGATCTGGGAATCACGTTACGTAACAGAGGTTCCCTCTTTTTTTAGTCTCCTTTCAGGTTTCAAGTGGAAGAAAATTCACTTATTTAGTCTGGAGCTAAAATAATTAGCAAATGAGATGATAAATAAAGCAGAATCTCTTTTGATTACCAAATTATTTCCTAATTTTGTTTTAAATAGGTTTAAATGTAATAGTTCAATGCTGATTCAACAACTTTACAGGTTTTAAGAGTGAAAAACACAAAAACAGGTTTAAATATGTTTGATTTCTTTAGCATTAAAATAGGGTTTTTACATTTTTTGATCACTTATAATTTCAAAAGAGTGTTTGGAGCAAAACAGACGCGTTTACAGAATCGGCTAAACTTGGTTTATTTGTCAACCTCCACACACACACATGCACACGCACACAAACGTGTGCACAGGCAGGTCTGAGCAGAAGACCAAGACCAGCACGTGCATGTTCACATGTATGAGGGAAAGAGTCTCCCGCACACACACTAGCACGTCGGCGCATGCACAGGTGACACGCTCCAGCAGGGCCACAGCCTCACTGACTGGGAGTTATGTCATAGCATTATCTCACCACACCCCCCCACACCCCCATGCCAAACCAGCTCTGAGCCTCTGCCAATGGTCAGATCAGATTATGACACACTGACTGGGCTCCTGAGCAAGTCACATGACCCCACATGGCCGCTTTACTGCGTATGCGTAGTGCTCAGGTTGTCCGCCTGCTGCTCCCTTTGTTTACATCTGACGTAAACTTGTGAAAAGACTAAGATGTAAAGAGACAAATACAATGAAAAATCATCTTCAGCCAGGGTGCAGTCAACTGTAAACACAGTAAACTGCACAATAACAACTGAATGCTAGCATGTTCACATTAAAGACTTGATTCAACTTGATTTTTTAGGGCTTGTTGGCCCTGCCCTGGGGGGGGCTGCCTGGGGGAGGGGGAGGGTCCACTATCGGTACGGGACCTTGAGGTTGACAAGTCGGAGTCTCCACTGAGGCAATCAGCGGAGACAGTTGGCTGCCTTGGTCCCGTCGGAGCACAACCAGAACTCTCCCAGGGACTACGCCTGGGGGCGGGGGCCTGGGCTTGCTCCGGGGGGGCGGCACTTTCTGGCTCCTCTCTCTCTCTGTGGGGTGGGTGGTGTGGGGCCTGGGGGGTCGGCGCTTTGTGGGATGGGACCCCTGGGCTGAGGGGACCTGGGCCCTATGCTGGGGGGGGGGCTGGTTGACGGCTGTTTGACCACCTGGGGACAGTCCCCCAGCTGTCCCCGACTTACCCTCTTCCTCTTATAATCCCTTATTAGGGCGATCTGCTGACATCTGCTGCTAGCCAGCAGCAGATGTCCTTTTAGCTCCCTACCCCGCCAATTTTAACTGCACCGTAGACATTTAGGGTCCCTTGGTGGGTAGGGTGACTGGACATCACTGTGAGTAATCAGGAGATGTCCTCTCAGTACCCTATCCAAGCATGGAGTCAGATAAACATGATTAGTGATATTAGCAAATAGCTATTGTGATTCAACAAAGAAGGGCTTGATTATTTCCACTTCAGTTTCTATATCATTTATGTCTATGTTTATGTTGGGGCATTCTGTGTGTTTTACAATTTCATTTTCTTATGTTTTAAGTGCGTGAAGCACTTTGCGTTACTGTTGTATGAAAAGTGCTTTACAAATTAAGTTGGTTTTGATAAAAAAAATAGATATGTCAACAATATAGAGAAGTTAAATACAATAAGTAGATAAAGGTCATATGATGGGATGGTGTCTCATACTATAACAGGAATTAAACGTAAAGGTAAACAGAGTATCGGATGTATAGTGGTTCCTCACTATATCGCGGTTCACCTTCCACGGATCGCTGTTTTGTTGTTGTTTTTTGTGCAAATTAGCATGATTTCTGTTCTTCATCCTTATTGGCTGAAGACCTTGTCAATCAATCTCCTCCTGTACAGAATGTCATCAGTTTGCCAAATTTACATAAATCGTCAATCGCGATCAGATCTTTGTTTTCATTCAATAATACTGGACTTGTTTTTTTAAGAAGGTTTGAACTTTGACAGTTTAGGTGTGAAATTGTCTGTCAAAGAAAAGTGGATAAAAAATCTGTAATTCTACAGATTTCACCTATCGAGGGTTTTTCCTGAAGGTATACGATAAACGAATGAAAAATGTTTCTAATTAATGCATATCATGATCAGTCATTTTCATATGTAAACTTTACACAAAAAGGATATTTTATGATTGTTTGGTCAGTTTGTGTGATCTGGTGGTTCTTAAAACATAAACATCCTTGATTCATTTTTAAGTTAGCTAGCTAAAATGCTAAAGAAGCTGTGCTGCGCCCCTGAGGATGGCCCAGTCCACCAACCAAACACAAAAAGAAAAAGCTGTAGATGGTCAAACATTTATATTTTTTCTACTTGAATTTATTTGAATGTTTTCTAAATATTTGGATCATATTGGTGTCTATTCATGCACTCGCTGTCATGAAGTGTTCGGAAAACCTTTGTAAGCTCTTCCTGTCAGTTCCTGAAGGTTTGTCTGATTTTTATAAGTTCATCCAACAGAAGTGCGTCCGTGCAGCTCAGTGAGATTTAGCACTTGCTGCTTGTAGGTGTTTTCACTTCACCTGTGATGTTCTCCA
Organism: Oryzias sinensis; assembly: GCA_037389245.1. Lineage (NCBI taxonomy): Eukaryota > Metazoa > Chordata > Actinopteri > Beloniformes > Adrianichthyidae > Oryzias > Oryzias sinensis. The sequence goes on along the minus strand of CM074488.1, from coordinate 43,946,805 downwards.
TGTTTAACAGAAGGACCAGGAAAGCTTCGCTGCCGCAGAAACATCCGCTGGATGTCTTGACTTTGGACTGAACTCACAGGACAGGAAAGTCTGTTTGAGATGGACTGAGACTGACTGATTCCTGCTGTCTCACTCAGTTTCTGTCTTTGTTTTTTGAGGATTCAGTCAGGCGTTGCTTTGAACTGATCACACAAACGCTGCACCTTCTTTCCCTTTAGGCTGTTAAAGCTGCACTGACTAAAACATTGAACTGTGCATTAACAAGCAGACATTGAGGGGAAAAACAGTGCTGCAAAGGAGGAAAAAAATCTTATTTTAAATCTCCTGGATAAATAAAATCTGCTATTTTGACAAAATGTTTGATATTTTATTTATTTATAGATGATGCTACAGTTTGATGGATAATAATGGATGATAAGCCTTAGTTGTGTATTTTTTAACCCAAACCAGCACAAAAAAAGGTAAATGTGATTTTAGCATGCTTTAGCAAAGTTACTGTATGGTGAAGCAGCTGTTTTATCAGCTGTAGATGTTTCACACTGGAATCCATTTGCTAAACATCTTTTCTTGTTTTGATGTGAAGGTCAGAGCAGTTTTGTGCTTTTATTCCTCTCCGATGTGTGTTCTGGTGAGATGAAATCGTGTTTTTCTTATCAGGAATGCCGCTTGCTTCTTTCTGCAGCTCGTCTTCATTTTTTTTCTTTTGTGCTGGGTGTTTATTTGCCGTGCTATCTACACAGTTTCCTCTCCCTCTGCTCTCCTCTCGCTTTCCTCCTCCAGCCCCTCCCTTACCCCGGCGCGCTCGCACGCTGCCTCTCCTGCTTGGATGATCTCTGCAGCGGCACGTGACGCGGCGCTCGCACATGGCCCGGGCGTGTGAGAGACGGAGCAGGAGATTTCCAAACATGCAAAGTGAAAGGCGCTGCTCCCTCCAGCAGTGCTGGCTCTGTGCAGCCTCACAAGAGTGCAGAGTCAGAGTCTGAGTTAACCCTCGCCTCCCCGCCTGCTCTCACTCCACCAGCCGCATTCCTGTGGTTTCACACAATGTTCTCTGTTCAGCTTAATTAGTCAGAAACTAACAGACTAATTGGTGTTTTCTGGATTATTCATCTCCCAATTCATCAATCTAAACTCTGGATTAGGTTTGATTGGAGGAGGATTTATGGCTCAAAATGAAGCTCGATGTGTGGCACCAAAGAGAGATCCTATTAGCATTTGTCCTCAAATTATTGTACAATCCTGCCTTTAGGAATATATTCTAGAGATAGAACAAACTTCATGAATCTAGATCAACCAAAAGCTGCAACCTCACTGCACCTCTTTGGATCACGACAATTAAAAGGGCAAAGACCCACAACAAAAATACCAAACAAATCAAAAACAAAACCTTTCAGAAAACATCAATGATTTCCAGTAATCAAAATGAAATGTTAAAAAAGATAACAATAGAAAAAAGGAAAAGCTACTATGGGGCAGCTACCTTTTCCGGTTTTTCAGTGTGTTTCATTTTTTAACATTAGAAGTTTTTTCTTGAGTTACTTTTATTTTCCGAAATGTAGTTTTCGTTTTTACAGAGACTGGAATAGGTAGGTACTATGGGACATCACTGGTTGGGATGTTAATTTTTTTCCAATAAATTTAACCAAACGATATTTGGCATGTACTAATTATAACACTTTTATTAAAATGCGAACATTGAAGACACATTTGAAAAAACTTATGTCAAACCAATGTCAAACCTATTGGTTTTTTACCATTTCATTTTGATTTCTTGAAATAATTTTTGTTTTATTTTTTTATTTTACAGAAAGTGGAATAGGTAGGTACTATGGGACATCGCTGATTGGATGATGATGTTTGTCCATCATTTTAAACCGAAAGTTATTTAGCATGAAGAAATACTGGATATGTGCCATACTAATCATAAAACTTTATTAGAATGCGGACTTTGACAACACACTTGAAAAACCCCTAACAACAACAATCCAACGTCATCATCCAACCAGTAATGTCCCATAGTACCTCATGTTTACCACATTTTATTGTGCTATGTTTTTTTAATTACATTTTAATTTCTGGAAATTATTTATGTTTTCTGAAACCTTTCATTTTCCTTTCATTTATTTTTTTGTGTGTTTTTTTATTTTTTGTTTTTCTTTTTTAAATTGTCGTCATGATCTTTTGATGTTTTTGCGTCGAGTGATTTGTAATTTGGACTTCATGGCCAACCTAGTTTAGTTCCCTAAAAGAATAAGTGTTTCCCTTGAACGGAAATGGAAATATTGGGTTTTTGTTTTTTATTGTATTATTAACTTATTTATTGTTGTTATTTATTTGTTTTTAACTTTTCTTTAAAAATTATGTGAAGCTTTAATGTACAGCACATTGTTTCAATTTTTAGTTGTGTTAAAGATGATGGTGTTAAAGATAAATAAAGATGATGATAAGGATAATGTTTTTCCAATATGTCTGAATTATTTTGATAAAAAGCAAAGACTACAAGCGATTAGAGCTGAACTCCAGTAGAGGCTTATATTTGCTTTATAGTAAATACTGCAGCTGTGATGAACATAAAGGATGGTTGCTAAAAAAAAAAAAAATGAAAATGCACTAATTCAATAAAAGTGCAGCCGGAAATGCGACAGGCTTGCTGGTTGCTTTGTACTTATTTTCTTTGAGGATACTGTAATTTCAATCAAAATATTTCTCCCCAGCTAATGAGATCTCGTTATATTTCATTTATTTATTGTGATGATGTGAGTCACCACCCTCCCAGACTACAGCAAAGCTGCTCGCCGAGTGTTTCAGGCGTCAAAAACTCCCAACATCTGTCCACCTTTCAGCTGAAAATCTGAACTTTTGCCTCTCCGTGACGATGTCGTCCACATGACATCCTCAATAATACTGAGAGCATGCTAAACCCCTTAAGCCTGGACACAACATATGGGTATTGCAGTTCCCATGGTTAGGGGTCACCTAGGGTTATACCGATCTGCGATAACGTGGCATCAGCTTTGCATCCAAACATCCGACACAGAGGTTCAGCGCTGAAAAGCTGCTGGAACAAAATGTCCCGATCTCGCTTTTCTCCTCAGATTTCTCTTTGTGCTGTTTAGGTTTGATGTTGTCATGTTAAGCTGCTGTTTTTTCAAATCCCGTTCTAGTCAGCATTTTATTAATTCCAGAAAAAGTGTTTTTCCTGTCTGCTCTTCTTTCATTTCAACCGACTGTTGTGTTTCTCTAAGTATCCACTGCTTCTATTTGCCGAGCTCTTATTTGGACTTTTCTCTTTGGTCTTTGTGAGCATGGAGACGCTTTAGTTCCTTCAATGAGCTCATATTATTATCCTCTAATGGTGACTCACTGTATCATTATTTGCCTCCTTTTTCTTGGCATCTCCGTCACAGTGCAGAAAGAGAAACGTCACTTTAGCCAGGAGCCTTTTCCTGGTACAAGATTTGACCCTCTTTTGCCTTCAGAAGTGTCGATTGTTTTTGTCATAAATACAACGGAATCAGATACTATTCACTGAGGTTTTGGTCAATGTTGACCTTATAGCATCAGGCAGGTGCTAAAGAACATGCCAATCTCCTGTTTCACCACATTTCTAAGGTGATCCGTGACCTTGTAGCTTTGAAGGACAATAGAGAACTCAACGTTGTCTTCGAGAAATCAGTTGGAGATGGTTTGATCTTTCTGACTTAATGGCTTTTCCTTCTGCCAGCAGTTATGAGAAATACTGTTATCTTAGGGAATACGAATGATCAGCACCAACAAGGCTTTGGATACCAATTCTCCACACCACCAGGATTTAGTGGACTACTTTAGGTGGTTATCAGATATATTTAAGTCCATTGTTTCTGCTTGTCAGTTCCAGTTTGTTTAATAAATGAAGATCTGAACTTAAATTTCAGGGGCCTCATTTATAAACGTTGCGTACGCACAAAAGAAGGCGTACGCCACTCTCTACGCAATAGTTGAGATCTATAAAAAGCAAACTTGACGGGAAAATGTGCGGTCCTTCACGCAAGCTCTGACCCAGGCGTACGCACAAAAACGGGTGAAAGGAGAAACGGCGACACCGTCGGCAGATGGAAGAAACACGTGAAAGTGAAAATGACAATACTGCCTCTCATAAATAACATGAAAACTTCACAAAGCAAGTCTTACAATTAACGGCTACACAAACACCTGTTTGATCGATCAGCAGTGAAACAAACAAAAAAGATCAAAAAAAATTACAACAGAAATTCAAATGAACACATATTTGCAGAAAGAAAAGTGAAATATGTTCTGTAATATTGGCATGTAGTGCAATTCATCCTCATAAATAATATAGTTAAGAGAACAAAATAACAACAAAACTGATTTTCTCGTCAGTGTGTCCGTCTGGCGGAGCAGATATCGGTGCGGGCGTGCGGATGGACGGACAGATACTAATTGTCCTCTGGGGAAAGTTGTTTTCATATTAAAACATTTCTTCATAAGCTATGGAATTATGGTATTCATGCATATGCCTTTAGTTTGTTTTATTTTTGATAAAACAATGTATGGCGTATGTCTCAACCATAAAGCCACAAGAAATTACATTTGCGCTGAACACTTTCCCATTTCCATGTCGATCATTACCGACATCTGTAGCTTGTCAGATGTAATTAAATGGATGAAAATAAAATGCCCCATCACAATGCGTAATGACGCACAATGGCACGTCCTATGTTTCATCCGTACGCCACTTCTGACGCAAATCCTACGCAAAGTTTTATAAATGAGGCCCCTGGTCTTCCCTCAAATGGATCCTCCACCGTCCACATGAATCAGCATCTGGACTATGCATGGATGGGAAACTGGCCTCCAAGTCCTCAGAAGGGACGGTCTGCTTAGAAAAGTGTATCGTCAAGACTACCCTCCCAGACCTATAGGGCTTCCACAAACAAAAATGCTGATTTACAGCCAGGAAAACCATCTAGGAGCCCGGTCACCATAGCAACAGACTGTTTTCCCTGCTGGCTTCAGGGGGCAGCTTCTTTCCAGGGCCCATCTGTATCTTTGGCATGGACTGAGGTGAATTCCTCAAAAAGGAACTGCTGCATACCTACACCCACCTTCACTGAACTGACTCTAGAACTGTTCTAACCTTTAATGCTTAAATATGTAAGCATGAAGGCTTGATCACTGAGCTATGAGCATATTCACATTTATTCACATTTATTCTCTCTCATGCGAGCCCCTCTGTTTACTGTTGTGCTTGCAAACACGCAAAACAATTCCGTTTATTAGCAGGCCAGAGTCAATTAAGAGCATCCATATATTAGAAGGATGAAGCTCACGTTTATAAGACAGTTCTTCATAGCTAATTTAACATTTTACTTTTAGGATAATCGAGATATTAAACGGGATTTACGCCAGAGAGACACTGAAATGCAGAGAAATATAGATTTGTTCTAAATATGTCTTCTAATTTGTATCCGTTTGCTCTTCTGCACCTCGCCGTCAGCATGATTTAAACCCTGAACTGACAGGGCAGACTTCCCTTCTCTAAGTGTTATTTAATCCACAATTCTCATGAGTGCGACAACGCCACCATCTTCATGCTGTGCTCACGTTTCTCACCTTTTCCGTAGCAACTGGGCAGCACATGCGATCATCAGCGTGTTTCGTTTGGGAGGTTTGCAAACCTCACGTAGCTCTGAAAAGCACATCGGGTCCTTACAAATGAAGATGAACCTGGGCTGTTTTTAGGGCGGGAAAGTGATTAAGTATTGGGAAACTTGTCCTTTACTATTTGCTTCCAAGATAGTCCTTTCATGTGTTACAATCAGACCTGTTTCTATTGCACCTTTTGAATCACTTTAGACAAAAACAAAGCAGCTAAAATAGTCTAAAAAAAAAACATTTTAGCAGCTCTATGACTCCAGGGAACCTCAGTGAGTTCTTCTTCACAATTGGAAAAAACCTGGAACACTGGAGAACCTTTATTACGACCAAAGTGACTAAAAAAAACAACAAGGACTCATCCATGAGGTCATTAAAGACCCAGAATATGGAAAAAAACTGCTGGACTTTTGACTCAGATAATCAGGGTTTACAATTAGACAAGAAAAAAACAACGTTTGGAGTGAAACTGATTTTATCGCTATATTTGATGGAACCTTCTCCTCGATCAGTGTAATTTAGCTGAAGAGCTCTTGAGTTCTGCAGCTTTTATTCTTTTTAAATCTGCAAAAAAGAAAGATCTTGGAATAACGACGAATATCTGTGTGGTTTTCATCTTTACTTGATGATCTGAATTATTTAAGAGGCAAATATCCTCGTTTTTCAATGCTCTGTATTTCTAACTGTGTTAATGTCAAACATTGTTTAATATTTTGAACAGTTTTTTTTTTTTTTTGCTGTAGGTCTTTTGCATTCCCTTATACAAAAGGAAATTGTATTTGGAGCGTTTTAGAAACAACTGAGCTCAAATATGATCAAATCAAAGCAACATCTTTGGTTTTCTTTTCTGTGTTTTGCCTTGCATGAATTTAAATCAAAGTACAGCATGTGCATGTGGACGAAATTATTATTTCCAGCCTATTTTCCATATCTTTCTGGGGTTTAGCTCTCTCTTGCTGCAGCTCTGTAGTGACACTTCAGCTCCACGACGACCTGGGGGATTTCTGGCTGGATGCATCAAGCTCAACCCAGTCACATGTTCATAATTCAGAATAAAAAGCGCGCGCACAGATGAAAGGATGCTCCCATTAAAGCCATCGTAGCTGCAAAGCACTGTGCAGCGAGCACGCAAGAACGCAGACGTGCATCCACATCTATGTGTGCACGATCAGACGTGCGCTCTGCCTCTCGTGGAAGCACTCGGAGCAGAGACTTGCAGCGCCAGCGTTCTCTTCTTTGCAGCGGCAGCTCTGTCCTCAATGAACCTCTGCCGTTTTCTTTCGCGCAACTCTCTCTTTCAATTTCATTTTATCTCCTATTTATAGCTTCCACCACATGAATACTCAGAATTCTCAGGATCGTATGGCAAAAACTACCAAAACAAAAGCACAGTACTGTAATGTATGTAAGTCACATGGGTTGTCCGGGCCGTGGAGGGTCATAGAGAGGGGCAGTCTTTGAAAATGGAACGTACAATTGTTATGTGTGTGGTAAGTGTATCGGGAAGTATTCATCACGCTAATGACGTGCAGGTTTTTGGAGATTGACTGTTATTCGGCTCTCAGGTGAAATGGTAATGAGTAAACGGGGATCACATGGCAGTAAAATACGGTGTGGTGCTGTATTTACGACTGTAGGGCGCCGAGATTTTTGTGTTCTTCCCTCAACTTTTAGGCGATGGGTTATCGGAGCTTAAAGCAGAGCTACATCTATTTGTCACTAAATCTCTTCAAGCCAGGTGTTCACTAAAGCACACAAGCTGAGAGCTGAAGTCAAATGACACCAAAGGTCCTTTGATCATTGGCGTAAGCACTGGTTGCTATGGATGCCAGTACTGGTTGCTATGAAAATTTGTAAAATAAAGTTTCATGAAAATGAAAGCACATGTTCACTTGTTGGACAAAAATGTCTGATTGCTATTGACTTTTTAATCAAAACTGTGTCTTTACAACACTGTTTAAGTATGCTGTCAAAATAAAAGCAGTCGTCAATGGAGGCTAATGCAACTAAATAGGGAAAATGCGTAGGTCAGGATGAACTACAGGTTTCCTGCTTTCGTTTTCATTGGTTTCTGTTTTAAGAATATACTTTATTTTTCATATTATGGACTTTCCCTCTCAGAGGAGGAGATCTAAGTTTGGGGGGAATGAGCGTTAAGTGGCTTCAGTAAGGTAAAAAAATAAAGAGTAAAAGTAAAAAAATATAAGATTTTGTTGTACAACTTCAGGAAACTGATGTTTTGTGGGGTTTCCTTCTATGCCAGAGGTTCAGGGCAGGGAAACTGAAGCTTATGCCTTGTGCTTTCTCAGAAGTGTGTTTAATGCATCATTTCAATCACATGTTGACCAAATGTTTAAAAAGCTGTGCAAATCCGGGGACTTCAATTCTGGAAAAATGATGGGCACAAACCAACAAAACATTTTAGATCAACTTATCTCATCTCAAGGAATTAAAGAACACTTATAATCCAATTTGGTCTAGATTGTATCAAAAAGCCAGATGGCCCATGGAACTGTATTTTAATAGAAACCCATGTAAGAGACCAATATAGAGAAACAAAATTATGAATTCCAACAATGAGTAAAAACAGGAAGCTGACAAACAAAAAAACACTAGAATGTCTTTCAGTAGACTAGAAAAATAAGGAGTAAATAAGGAGAAAAACACAAAAGAACATGAACATCTGTTAAAAGATTAGAGAAAAACGAGTCAGTAACTGCAAAGATGGTGTATAAATCAATAGTGAGGCAATGATCCCCAAAGACTTAAGAAAAAGTTTGGCTCAAGGTCAGACAGGCCAACCCCAACCCTTTAAGTTTAGACTTGTGAACAATGACATACGCTGTGACTGAAGGTGTACTCACAGCACATTATTTATTCTGTGCCAAAGAACATTTGATCCCAGAGTACAGTGGGTCTGGTTGCTCTCGTTCAATTGTTCTGGCCAAGCTTGCACTATAATATTGATCCCAGAACACTGATTAGGCAACAATACATTGCAACTGATGTTTACGATCTATCAGTCAAAATGACAAAACATAAGCTACAACAAGTAGCTACAACATTCAGCTACTTGTAAAACTCTTGAAGACCAGATCCTGAGGAGATTTTTAGTATTTGTTGGTTTCAAGGTCACATCACACAGCCACCAAGTACTTTTTGCTAATTTTCCACATGTGAAATTTTGATCTTTTGTGATACACGCTTGATATACATACTTTAAAAGTGTTTCCCGCGTTTTTCATCCGTCAATGTGCACAGATGTCCGTCGAGGGTCTTGGGTCTTTCCATGAACTTTGGTTTTGAGCTGTTCAAAAGTTTCAGTCGGTTGTGAATTACGCAGTTCCTGCGCATTTTATACCAAATCTTATGTAAATCGTATGTAATTGTGCATGATTTTTGCTAGATGCACACGCAAATTTTGTTCTATACCTGGTTTAATAGGGTCGCCAGTTAGTTTATTCATGATATGTCCGTGAAAATGTTATGTAAAGACCACAACTTTTCTGACTTTTCCCACACATAATCACGAATGACCAATTTTTATCCGTGTAAAAACAATGTAGTGGCTGTGTGACAAAGCCTTCAACATAAGCAGGCCTCATACATAAGAAGTCAAATATTGATGACTAAACAGTGACCTGCCTTGTAGGCATCAGTAAACGTTAACACTGCTTCCTATCCTGTGCTGCGATACACCATAACTGTGCCTCGGCACAAAAGGCATATTTTGGAAATTTAGCAATCATTTTCAGAGCAGTTTGGTACAGACTGTGTTCTATAGGTAGGCCATTAGGGAGGCAGGCTTGTGTTTATTCACAAGTCACCATCTAGACTGGTGAGCTAAGATGTTATCTTTATGTATTCAGGTGTGCCATCTGAAAGTTGCAAGTAATAAAAACATTAATACACATGAAGAAAAACTCATCATAAATGGAGCACAGCTCTAAAAAGTAAAACTATTTTCCAACAAACCTTTAGCCTTCAGCTGTAAGACAAGGTTACCTGCAGCTTTGTTTTTTTTTCATCTTCTAATCCGTTTTTCCCTTTCAGGGTCATGGGGATCCCGGTCACTTGTGGGCAAAGGCAGGGGACACCCTGGACAGTTCGCCAGTCTGTCACAGGGTAGAGTGTCCGCAATCACACACCCATGCACTCTCACACTCACACCTAGGGACTATTTAGGTTGACCAATTAACCTATGAAGCATGTTTTTGGACGATGGGAGGAAGCCGGAGAAAACCCACGCATGCACGGGGAGAACATGCAAACTCCGCACAGAAAAGCCCCCCCATTGATGTTTTTTTTGGTCCAGGTCCCCCAGCCGGGGTCTTCTTGCTGTGAGGTAAGAGCGCTAACGACTGTGCCACTGTGCAGAATACCTTTGTATGTTTGTCAAATGTAAATTAGTCAGATTCCTCTCTACATTAGGGGTGCCACATGGAGCATATCGGGGACCAGTTAACTTTACAAAAAACTAAGGAGTTTCCCCATAATGGGATTATATTTGTATATTTAGAAAGCCACAGTTTCTTCAATGGATACAAAACGAGAGAGCCAGAAAATCTTGAAGCAAAAAGCATCCATAAATCACATGACCTGACAATTATGTGGGTGTGGCTTACATAAAAAAATGTTAAATAATTAACTTCTTTAGAGATCACAGATGTGCTCGTATTAGTCATACAAAATGAATTATGGTTGCTAAAAAATATATCACACACTATACCATGGTCTGGGTGAATACTCAATTTTGATTGGCTGGGTGTGCATTAAAAAGTGATGGTGATGGTGAAGCTGATGTTTGCTTCATTTACAGAACATTCTCAACTTCCAACAGCAAATGTTCTGATGCGCTAACAGCAAGTCTTCGTTTTTTAAATATTGAGCTTTCGTTTATTAGTCATAAAAAGCAGTGCAACAGCTACTTCATAACTCCAATGTTTAGAGATTTTTATGTGCAGGTATATTTTAAACATAAATATTTGTGATGAAACCACCATAAACCAAGTTCAGGAACCCTATAATAGACGCAGGTTCCACACAGTACCCGTCTCAACAGATTTTTGAGAAGCAAGTCATTTTTTTTATGAGGGAAAATCCATTTAAGAACAATTAAGTTTCTGATATACACATTTTCTTGATTTAGCAAACAATCTCATGGTGAAAAAAGAAGTTCCGGTCACCTAGCTTAAATGTTTTGTATCACTGCCCCGGCTTCTTTAAAACAACCTTTTGTTTCATCATCTGGACAAAAACAAGTCGTAAGAGGTGAACTTTCTCTCTGAACTTATGCTTTATTCAACCCATCGGAAAGATAAACATATATATATCGCCGAATCTTGACTGCAGTGCCGCGCCGCACCACGCAACAAATAGTTTGCTTTTTGTGAGAAAAGCGATCCAAATTGAAAAAAAAAAAAAACAAGAATTAAGTACTAAAAGCTGGTTACTATTTATTTCTTTTGTAAGTGACCATGGTATAAGCGGGTTAATGGCCTTCGAAGTGTGCTTTATCACTTTTTAATGCACTTTGCGGAAGCAACCGTCCGACGCTTCCACGGCGTGCGTTAAAAAGTGATAATGCACACTTCGTTGTCCATTAACCCTTACAAATAGTTTGAGTAAGACGCGTCTTCACAAATTATTTCAAATACAATAAACACAAGCCTAAGAAATTGTAGACATGTTTATAGAGGAAAATGTATTCTGTGCTAAGTTGGCCTTTTTTTTGTGTATTTTTCAACACGTGTGAGTCCAAAATCTTTGTGAACCTCAAACCTTAGGTAGGTAAGGCAAAGCTAGACCAGAAGGTGCTTAGCTGGATCAACATTGGTTTGGATCAAGAAAGCTCAAGGGCCAAAAATACACACAAAAATGGGAATTTAAAAAAAAAAAACCTCATGATTAATGCTGACGACTCACCCCAGGCCTCATGGAATAACTACAACAATTAATACAAAAATGATCATTAAACAATAATGAAGATAATTAGCCTTTAAAAGCTTCCAATTCCAAAAACAGACATTTAAAAGACAAACTCTCCACCGTTTGGGTTTGAATCAAGGCAGGAAAAGACTGGAAATAATGACTTATGAATATATAACATGCTGAGAGCGGAGGAGGGTCGCCAAGCAGCCACTCATCAAACGCAGGTATAATAGAAGAGGACATCCTGCTCTGCTTAGCGCGCACGGTCATGCCTAGAACCGCATCACGCCACGGATGCTGCATCTGCAGCTTCATGTGTGTCTGACGGAACTAAAGATCTGTTCCCACACTGAACCCTCAGCAACTACTACAAAAGTCAATGCGTGTTGATCATTTGACTTTTTCCAATTTCCCTTTGCTTCAAAGTCTCACAATATCTGAAAATTCCTTTAAAAAATCTGCTGATTAATTTCTCAGGTTTTTAAACATAAAACCAAGCTCCAAAATGAAAAGATAACCTGATCTGTTGTCATTTATGCTAAAAACATAAAATCTTTTTATCTAAGTGACTGAAACTGGAATGGTTTGGAATGACCACCGTTGTGTGTCGCTGCATGAAATGGTTGAACTTCACAGCCACTTACCATGTATGCACTCAGCTCCTCCCATCATGCTTTGCTGCTGCTGCTGCTGTTGCTGCTGCTGTTGTGGTGGTGCCTGTGGCTGGATGGTTTCCAATCCAAGAAGCGAGGAGGAAGAGGACGAGGAGGACATGGAGGATGAAGAGGAGGAGCAGGGTGGAGGAGATGTGGGAGGACACTGAGAGCTCTGGTTGGGAATGGCAGACTGGGAGCTCTGAGAGGAAGAAATGGAGAAAAAAAACAGGCAACAAAAGAGTTGCAAAAGTTGCAAAAGAGTTGCAAAAGGATTTTTTTTTTTAAATGGAACAATAGACCAAAATTCATCCATTTTAAAGTAAAAAAAAAAAGTTTAGAAAGCTAAAACTGAAGAAGAAAAAATTCCAAGACCTAACATATTTATATCCTTTATGGAACATAGAATTAAAACAGGAGCGTGGAGCAGCCCCGCCGCAGGGGAAATGCCCCCGGCGGGGGGCGGGCAAGGCCAGGCGGGGGGTCTCACAAGTGGATCCCACCCAGCCTCGATCAGAAGGACTCAGCTCAACCCGCCGCCACGAAGGGAATCCTGGTAAGTTTCTCAGTAATATGAGCGGAGGGGATCTAATCTAAATTCAGCGGGTCTCGTCAGATCTGAGGTCGAACATACGAACAAATACTGAAAACAAATACCGAAAGAAGAAGAAAAGATGGTCCTGCCAGAAAACGTGGAAATAGTGCCAACTTTAATGCCAATATTCCACGTTCATTCCATATAGTATCCATATATATCCATACAATCCAAGTCTTTTCTTGGATTGTTTTGACATTACCATCATCACTACAAGATCAGCCTAAACGTTCACTATTTTGAGAGTAAATTCACTCAGATCTTCCTAAAATGTGTTCTCTAAGTTCTCCTTTATTAGCTGACAGTAATAATTTACTTTTGAAAAGTCCCATACTTGTTTATCCAGCTCTGTTTGTGCAATTGTATGACAGCAGTTAGCAGGCATCTTGTCCTTTCCAATACTGCGTCCAACTTTGCCTGTGTAACTCGTAGCTCAGCATCTCGTCGTCCTAAACTCCGTGGTTACAGAGGTTATTTGCTAAACTACACCGGACTCCATTTACCTTAGTTTTTGAACAAGTTTTGATAGATCAAAGGAATCCGTTTTAACAGTTTCCACTCCAGTTAAAGCTAGCATCCATACGTCACATGACCATCACTATTTTTTTTACTGATCGATTCAACTTGAATCATTTTTCTCTTATATCTCTGATGTTTGATTGAGTTTTGTATGTAGATTCAGTGAAACAGCAAGCAGCTAAAGCTACTGTAAGTGAAAAATTCCAGCCTAAAATTTGTCAATTGGGTCGCCTCGTTTTTTTCTGAAGTGACTAAAATTTCAGTGATCATATGGTTGTTCGTGTGATTTGTTTGCTTCTTTGCTCTGTAACACCATCATTAGATGCTAAATGTGATTTATCATCAGGTTTATCATTCAAGAACATTTGAGCTGAACAAAGTAAGACTAAATTTCAGCGTCACTAGCTGAACATTTAAAAAAAAAAAAAGTTTTGATAGAAAATTAACTATAAAAGCCCTTCCTGCAATGTGCTGGGTTCCCTGAGCTCTCCTTCTTCTTTGCTTGTAATGGGTACTTTTCAGATCATTACAGTGACAAAATGAAAGAAGTGTTACCTGGGAGGGGATCTGGGCGTTGGCAGAGCTGGGTCCATTGCTGTGCATCCCCATCCCATTCTCAGTTAAGAATTCCTCCAGGTCCATGTACTGGAGCTGGAACAGGCCTCCGTCGCATGGCAGCGTTCTCTCCCACAACAGTGGTCCCAGGAAGGCTGACTGCGAGTTGGGTCGGAGTGGGCCAGAGGCCGGGGTTCCTCCCACCCCACCGGGACCGCCTGCGTTGACTCCCAAAGAGTCTTCATCTGAGTCCAGGGGCTTGTCTTTATCTGAGGATGAAGAAGAAGACATGGTCTGTAGAACTACTTAGGTGAAAAGGCAGAATGTGGTTAAATTTACTGTTGAATCAAGCTCAGTCATTGGTGTTGAAGGGCAGGAAGAGAGGTAAGGACCAATACTTCACTGTGGGGTCAGAAATACTGAGTTTGTGCATCAAAAGCTGAGATGTTTTGAAAATAAAACAGACAAAAAAAAGTCAGATTCTTTGTTTTGATGTGTCCGATATTGCGATGACGCTATAACTTGCGATACATGAACAAATAGCAAAACAACCAAAAACATCATTTCCATGTCCCTTCAACAGTTTAGTTTAAATAAGAGTCAACATAACTTAAATGACACTCCAAATGACCCACATCTACATAGGAGGAGAGCATCTAACACATTTGGGCTCCATCCGATTGGTCAACAACGTGAACGGCAACTTTTCAAAGAATGTTTCCTTAAACAAGCTTAGAAAATTCATGCTTGTGAGTATATTAAGCTGCTCATTTAGTAAGCAATGCGTGTATAGGTTGGACAAGCACTAGCAGTATCCGTCCTGAAGGAAATTCCATATTACGTTAGCATCAAGCTAGGAGACTTTGGCTTTACTGCTTTTATGCATCAGGGCACCAGAAAAGGAAAGGCATTAAAGATCCATTCAGATCCTTTCATGGATTTTATCAACCCAGCCCTATTTTTGAAGTCACTTCAGTATTTTACATGTCCTTCCTTCCTTCCTTCCTTCCTTCCTTCCTTCCTTCCTTCCTTCCCTTCCCTCCCACCCTCCCTCCCACCTTGAGCCAGAGATGACATTACATCACACATGTACTTCTCCCGCCTTTAACACGTACCAACCCCTTGATTGTCTTTGCTCTGAACCAAAACATTTTGCTATCAACTGGTTTGACGACACTTTTTATATTATTTTATCTCTAACGTTCAAAATATTACATCAATTTCGTGATCATAATTCTATATTTTATATTCTGGCTTTTTATGGAGGTATAAACCAAAACATAAACTATAACTTAATTAATAATGGATTCGATTTATCTTCCCTTTTCCAGACACTCAAAGCGCTTACAGTGTGTCCATTATTCATTCATACTTGGTGATGGTAGCTACGGTTGTAGCCACAGCTGCCCTGGGGCAGACTGACAGAGGCGTGGACGCCAGCCCGCCCCTACGGCCCCCCTGACCATCACTGGGACATTCGTGCACATCCACACACCAGAAGAGGGTGAAGTGTCTTGCCCAAGGACACAACGACAGTTGGCTGGGGGGGAGTGGGGATCGAACCGCCAACCCTTCGATCAATGGACAACTCAACCGCCTGAGCCACTGCCGCCCTAATTCCCACTCATTCAAACTAGGCCTGTGGGATTTTTTTCAGTGTTAAAAAAACCTCCTCTGAGATCGTATCTGAGAGATTATCATCTTTTATACCAAATTTGTGCATTTCTACAAGAAAATAATCCCAAAAGCCAGTTCTGGGCAGGGGCTTGTGCAGATACAGAAATGCACTTAGCTGCATCTAAAAATAAAGCAAAGAGGACCGAGCTCAGAACGTGGGCCGGACAGAGAGGGTGATAGGCCAATGGAAAGATAGATTCGGACCTGAGGCATTCATTTAAACAACAGAAACCTAAAAGGGAAATGCTGCAAAACAAGCCCCGCAAATGATGAATAGAAATACCAGAAAATGATGCTAATAAAAACATATTTTACAGAGTGAGAAGCATGAAGAAGACAGGACAGCTGAGGATGAGGATGAAGAGGAAATAGACTGGAAATTAAAGAATATATATACATGAGGGCTTTAAACCAGCTGTGATTGGACAGAGGGGGGAGGAGCAGAGGCATTAATCTCTCTTCAGCAGCTCCTCTCTCTTCTATTTGTGTATCAATCAGAGGAAAAGAAGAAAAAGTTCTTCTGTTTAAAGGACAGCCGCCTCATACAAACAGGGCACATTCATACAGACACATTAATACAAACAGGCCTGTTTTTAGGGCCACGTGAAGCAGATTTAGATATAATTTTCTATTAAAAACATTGAACAAAAATATCATTATAATTAATCCCACCATATCAAGATGCTTATTAGACAGTATGATCAGTGCACAGGTGTGCCTTAGACTGGCCACAATAAAAGGCCACAATGAAACGTTTTGTTTTATTGCGGGGGTCTGGGGACGGTCAGTCTCTGGTGTGACCACCGTTGTGCCTCATGCAGTGCAACGCATCTCCTTCGCATAGAGTTGATCAGGTTGTCGATTGTGGCATGTGGAATGTTGGTTCACTCCTCTTCAATGGCTCTTCCTAGTTGCTGTTTATTGGCAGGAGTTTGAAGATGCCATAAACGCCGATTCAGAGCATCCTAAACACGCTCTGAGCTAAAGAGGCCTTTACTGTGCAAAATCCACTTTTTGCGCTTTTAAGTGTATTAGAATGTTCATTCCTCACAAAAAACCACCCCAAAGCAGTATTTTGATCTGTTTACACATTTCTGAGCACTCCTCTAAAAACCTGCAGTCTGAGCATCAGCCCTTTCCGGTCCACAAAAACGAGAACAGCCCCTTCCAGGAAGAGTCTGCGCTGCCAGCACCGCCCCCAGGCTAACACACGCCGATCTAGCGGCTAAACGCCTTCCTTTTGTATGCACACCCATCTTTGCAAAATGTTCGCATGTTGCATGTTGTATGACGCAGACACGCTGCTGAGGCCGGCTTTATAGGTTGACGTCACGAAAAGGCCGGAACTTACACAGAGCGAAAGTCGGTGACTCAGAGACTGGCTATATCCAAAATCCTACCCTAATACCTATCTACTAAAAATCTATATAGTGTGGGAATATCTAGTGCCCAGGATTTTAAAATCGATTAGGACACAATGCTCACTACTTTTTGCTTTGTTTTTTTTTATGGCAAACATGACATCATTAATTTCAGAAAGGGAAAATCTAATCAATATGAGCGTTTCGGGACAGCTATTTATAAATCCACTGTGTTTTGATGGTGAGAACAATTATGGTTTATTTTAAAAATACATTTAAATTAGGGCTGCACGATATGAGGAAAACCCGCGATATTAGTGTTCAATATTGCGATGACTATATAATTTGCGATAAATGAATAAATAGCAACAAAAAAAAAAAGTTTAAATTTCACTGCAAAAGCTTAATTTAAATAGGAGTCAAACTACCTTAAATTATTATTAAAAAGACCATCATCTAATCAGGAGGGCAACATCTAACATAAAAGCTCCATCCGATTAGTCAACAACTTAAAGGGCTCCATCTGATTGGTCAAATGCATAAAGGGACTTACGCGATTTGTTAAATAGTTCAAGCTGCCATAAGATTGTCTTAGCACCTTTAAGGTTTACCATTTATTGCGATTTTTGCCGACTTTTGCGATATGGATATTGCACAGCATGAAATCCCAATAACAAGTTTGCTAAAAATGTTCAAACGCAATGCATTGTGGTCTATATTAGCCAACCTAGTGAGCATCGATGCACACTGTTTTTTCGCAGAGACCTCTGGGAAATTTCTAAGGCACTCGATTTTTGAATAGTAGGTAGACAGCACTACAAAATGGCAAATGCACATTATAGTGCACTATGTAATGAGAGATGAAGGAATTCAGACATAGACTACTTCCGGGTTGAAAAATGGCTCAGGATGGGAATGATAACAGCAGAATAAATCTACACCCAAACCTGTCTCTGAGCTCCTTATTTTACATATGAAACTCCACTTTACTGACACCAGACCCCGGAAAGCCAGCTTCACTAATAATAATCTGATTTTGAGTCGGCCAAAGGTTCAGAATTTCTTTGTTTTTGACACCAATCCGGAAATAAAGCTTCACAAAATGCTCCACATCTTTCATCTTTGAGCTCATAAATTTAGGATTTTAAAGTTGTCATTTAAAAAACAAAAATTTGATTTTTAAACTGGCCCCAAAACATCATTATGATTATACATTTATTCAGGGTTTTGGGGGTTGTTGTTTATTTTTTTTTAGATTTGAAGCGATTTTCACACAAAGAATAGGATTTTAAGTGTTGCTTTGCAATCAATTGTATTTTTGGCACAACTTATATTGATTTAGCATTGCAAAATCATGCACTTTTTCTTTTGTGGTTCCATACTTTTCCAGGTAAATTTATTACTTTATCTGTAATCTGTCATCACTAACATGGAGTTTAACATTTTTAGGATTGCTTAGATAATATCCATTACCTTTGTTTCAGGCTTTTTCAGAATACTTGCATAGAACATGGTTTATGCTTTGATGTGTAATTATCTTGCCTTTTTCCCAGAAATCTTGCGTTTCTTTCTAATATTTTAGTATTAAGTGAGACTTTTATAAAGTTGCAATCTTTTTTCATGAATAACGTAGCGCCTCATTCTGTGTTTTTGGCTTTGTGTATGGTGCAGCAGATTTATAATCTCTTAATAGATCCTGTTCTCTCAGGAGCAGCGGGAAAGCAGGATGAAAGAAAAAGGTGTGATAGGCTGAAGAGGAAGTAAAGGTGACACCGCCAACTTAAGTGGACAAGTCATTAAAGAGCGACCCCAATGCTGCAGAGGGGAAAAGGAAGGGGCGATCTGTGCATGCAGAGATGCAATGGGCGGATGGATGGAGAAAGTTCTGTCTTTGGAGAAGGATCCAAAGAGATTCCTGTTAAAGAAAACAGTGACTAAAGCAGGCGGGAGGAAGATAAACCCTGCAGAAAATGTAAATGAGCGCAGGGACCGTGGTGGAGTAGAGGATGGAGTGATCTGGCAAGACGACGGGAGGCAGTAAAGCGTGAGAGGGAAAACTCAAAGACGTGTGAGAGGGAGATGTGCTAAACAGAGTGGGTGTTTGTGAAGGCGTCAAACAAAGCTAGCCAGGGGAGGGAGGGAAAAAAAAAGCAGGAGGGTGAAGGAGTAGCATTTATTCTGCACAGCCGAAAACCAGAGGTAACCAGAAAAATAGCCCCGACGACTCTCTCTATCAGCAGAAGAGCGCCGCTTTCGCTGACGGTGAGGCGAGACAGAGCTTTGGAAATGCCTTCTGACTCCTTGGCAAGCCTGTCAGCTGTGCTCACCATCATCATTTCCTCCTCTGCAGGCAGAGGGTTGAGAGGAGGCTGCAGGGAATCCACTAGGGGTCGCCCAAAAAAACAAGAAAGCGCTCCTCTATCTAAGTGTTTCTCAAAAACCCACTACAATTAAATATGTGTTTTTGGTAGTTTAATCGTGTACTTGTGTAATTTTTCTGATGAAGGAGGATGTATATATATATATATTAGGCCTGTACAATATACCGCAAATTTATCGTTATCGCAATATCCAGCACTGCAATATGCATATCGCAAAAGACGGTGAAAATCGCAATAAATCGTAAACCTTAAATGTGTTAATACAACCTTAAGACAGCTTGAAGCATTAAACGAATCAAATAAATCCCTTTATGCATTTGACCAATCGGATGGATGCCTTCACGTTGTTGACCAATTGGATGGAGGCCTATTATGTTAGATGTTTGCCTCCTATGTCAACGAGGATCATTTGGAGTATAATTTTTAAACTGTTGCAATGAAATGGGAATGATGTTTTTGTTTATTTTGTTATTTGTTTATAAACCGCAAATTATACTGTTATCGCAATATTAATCTTAAATATCATATCGTGCAGCCCTAATATAGGCTATAATTAGGCTCAAATGTGAATTTCTGAGTATTCCTTTCTTTAAATGACTGTGAATCAGGAGCATGTGTGACGCAGAGACTACTACGGCAAGCCACAAGCTCCCTGCTCTGCTCCATTGTGATGCATCCTTTAGTTAGCGACTGGATTCGTGCACGGCTTTGTTTTCCGTGATAAACTGTATGACTGGATAGCTCCGATACTGCTCACCATTTTTTTGTTGCAGTTAATGTTAGCTTGGGGTTGTGAAGGGCTGTAAGCTATAGAACACATGTATAAAACACATAAATGATGGATGACGGGAAGTGGGGATGGGCCTACTCCAGTAGTCCAGCCCACAACTCAGAGGTAAAATGTCTAATGAACTATCGCCGCTATGTGGAAACTATGTCCTAGAAAACAACACTGCTTTATTTTTATTTTATTTTTATATGGTTTAATTATAGTTATGAGACCACTAGGAACATTTTTAAAACAGATCAAGCACTGAACAGAGTGGAGCTTTCATGTCTTTTGAGGTTAAGGTTTTTTGAAACTGTTGCTCCACAGACAAAAATAACAGCTCTGCAATGAATCCTCAATATATTTCAAAATAAAATGAAATGTTTTTCTTTTTCTCGAAAATCAATGCAGCGTCCTCGCAGCGCTGATGAGTGGGAGCAAGAGCAGCTGTGAGGAACAGGAAAGGCAGCCTGGTTAATATTTGCTACAGCAGCTGGTGAATGAGGAACAACTAGTGAGGGAGCTGCAGAACAAACACAATCTGATGTGATTTCCTTTGACCAGGACAGAGTGTTTGATGTGAAGGTGCAGCAGTAAGTAAGGTCTGATGTAAAAAAAAAAAACAAAAAAAAAACAATATGCATGTGAGAATGTTGAGTAAGCAACTCCATGTATTTTACAACCACACACCCTGTCACATGTACAAACACACGCACGCCCATGTGTAATCCCTACAAAGCCATGTGAGACACACAAGAATGGAAATCATTCATTTAAAGTCTAAAAGCATCTCATTTACTCAAATTATCTAGCAGAAGATGAATATTTTACTGAAATGCGTCCAGATGTACCCATGATGCATTGGGGTACTCACCCTTCATCTCACAGCAGTCCTTGGGGCTCCTCTGGTCGGCCTTGATTGGCAGCTGCAGCAGAGACTTCAGGTTGGTCATGGAGGTCAGCTGTCCACCTTGGGGGCCACTTCCGGTGGAGTTAGTGGCCCCGAAGTGCGGGCTGGTGGCCCCGGTGGGGAGATCCGGCGGCAGGAGCTGCGCAAGGGGCCTTGACATAACTTCCCGGGAGAAGAAGAAGGAGGAGGGGGGAACTGAGGAGGAGTTGGAGGGGAGCAACCTGCCGAGTTCAAGATCAAAATAATCCACTTAGAGACAGCAAACAGACGTCAAAAAAAAAAAAAAAATGGTGCGCGTGCGGGCGCTCGAGATCTCCAAATGATAAGCGTTTGTCCCATACGGTGAAAATGGTCCAAATAAAGAGGTGCAAATATCTCTAATTCATCTTGTCGAGGCTCACGAAAAAGGACAGGCTGAGCCCAAACCACCCTCCAGCCGGAGATGAAGCAGGAGAACACGGACCGGTACTGTGCGCTGCTCTGAGCCTCAACCAAACTCAAAAAAATCCCAAAGAAACGACAAAACTCGAATGCAGAAAAAAAGAACGCCGCGAGGACTTGACGTGACCGAAACAACATGAGAAATAAACAAAAATAAAAACCTGCAGTTCTTTCCCTCCCTCTCTCCCTCCTTCACGCGCACATCTCTATTTTCGTCGCGCGCTCTCTCTGCCTGTCAGCTGGAACCAACACGGGGCCGCTAGCGTGACGTCACCGCTCACGGGGGAAAGGCGCCTGGAGGCGTGGTGCCTTTTTGCATACTGAGACCACGCCTCTTTCACATCCTGGCTCACTGTAGTTGCCTTTACGGTACACAGGAAAATCTAATATTTCATATTTTCAGCCTAGAGTTGGACCAAGTAATGAAAAAAAATGTCTAGTGTAATTTCAACACAAGAAAAACGTTGATAATTTTATTCCACTGAGTACCTTTATTTTTTACCTTTGAATAACCAAGAACAAAAAATATACATTATAATATGATATTTTAATTGATAAAGGAATTGTTTGCCATTTATTCCTGTTCAAATCTATTACAGATAGAGTCCAGTGGTGGTCTGGATGTACCTTCATAAACAGAAACAGTGTATTCAATGAAAAAAATCGTCAAAAATGATATAAATAATTGAAAATGATTTTCTACGCGTTTTCATTGAACGTCTCATCTGAAGCAAACATTAAGACATCACGCCTACTTTTCCTTAAACCAATGGCGAATGATCAGCTGATCGGGTCCCTGGAAGAACCGTGAACTCCCCCTAATCTCCTCACAGTAAACATCAAAGGCAGACCTTAGACTGAGAAATACACTAAACGATACTCACGCCTGACCAAATAAACATCTCCTGGATTAGATTATTTTCTTTCAATCTGTCAAAAATCAAAAGTAAATCTTTTTTTTAAATCTATAAATGGTCAATTTATTGTCCACACACATCTATTTGTTTTGTTGTATTTTTTTAATCAGTAAATTTTGTTTCTTACAAATTCTACCCTATTTCGAGCTTTAGATTAAAAAACAAACAAATATTTAATAAATGTGTTTTCAAATGGCATAAACGCGAGTGGAAGCACCGCAGCTGTTCTTGCTCGCCCTCGCGCTCTCAACTGCGAGGAAGCACGTGTCCCCGGCACGCGCTGCACTGTTGCCTACCGGCGCATGCTCCGCCCTGTGATTGGCTGAATCTGGGTCACTTTCTTCCACTCTCGATCCTCTATTGGTTAAAAATAGGTCAAAATCTCCGCCCATAGCTTTCTTCATGCCAGAGCCACGTGACAGGTCTGCTCAAAATACAGCGCGAAAAATTGTGCAAATTTCAGCTATAAAAACACATAAAGCGGGTTAAAATATTACAAAATAATAATTTTATTAAAAGAAAACATGTGCTGTGGTTTCAAAGTTGATGAATTGGTTTTAAATATAATTTTCTTGATAGTTTAATAATTTTATTACTATTCTAAAATATAAACAATAGGTGAACATCACAACAGTTTAAACATATTAACACCCATCTTCTTTCCTGCTTTGTGCAGAATCACTAAAGTTGTTGGAGCATCTGCTTCACCAGTCCATCAGAGGGCCACACACAGACAGACCCCACTCACACCTAGGCGGAAAAAGAAAACATTGATTCACATAACGGCTTACAAATGAACCAAAGAAGAAGAAGAACAAAAAAGCCTCAGTGGGAGGCAGGTCTTGCGTTTCTAGTGAACACTTCTCCACAGGCTGAGGAATGTGAGCCAGCAGCTGCTCTGTGGAGAAGTCAGTTCCTAGAAAGAGTTGTTGCTGTTGTCCAGTATCACAGGAGCAGGGGTGTTAAAACTTTTTTTTTTCCCCTGAGGAAAACTATATGAGATGGGTGGGCCCCTCAGTCTATAAAGTAGAATGAGGGGCCCACTCTATAAAGTATGTTATACATCTTGGTTGGGTGCCAGTTTCTCTACTTGTGGGTCTGATGTTTGGTTTCATAGACCATAAAACTAAAGTTATTGTCCAAACAGTGAGGCGTTTAAACTCAAGTGTATTTCTTATTCTCTTTGGTTTTACAGCACGTCAGATCTTCAGCCGTTTTCTTCGTTCTCATCAGCTCCTTTGGCGTTCTCCTGATTGTACTTATGGGTTTTCTCACTTCTGTGGTTTTTGAAATTTGAAAGTATCCTGTGCTCATTAAAAAATTAATACGTTTCAAACTTTTCGAACAACTTCAGAAGTCTCTTAACTGAAAAGATCTTTCAAACAATTTAGCAAAAAGACAAAAATTTATAGGTTTGACCAAACTTTAAAGAATTCTTTGTATTTCAGTGAATTTTTGCAAAACAATATTAAAGTGTGTTGGGTTTATTTCAAATGTATCCAAACAGTTAAAAAAATTACTGTTTCATTTGTAAAACTGTTCAGTTTTTTTATAGTTTATTCCAATGTTTTTCATTCAGATAATTTGGCATTATGTAAAGAAACTGAAGGTTTTAGCTTTAACTAATGCTTTTAGACTGCAGATAATGTAATTTAAAAACAAAACTAACTTAAAATGAAAATGTTTCATTTATAAGCAGTTTAAACCTAAATTAGCTTATGTCTAATTTATCAAAAATATGCTGAATATAATATGCTGAAATCTAAAAAACCCTAAATTAAAACATGCACAAAATCATATGTATACAAGAAAAACAATGTAAACCTAATTAGCTGAAAACCATTCAAGAAAATGAATCAATTAAATGATAGACTACATGTCCTGATATTCCTTTTTTTCAACAAGTTAAAATCCATCACAGCCTTTTTTAACCACAGGTTTGAGGCTTCCGCTGTTTCCTGAAACTTTTTTAAGTCTTTCTTTGAGTGTTGTCTTATTTAGAGCAGTTATATATAAAAATGTGAAGTGCAGCAGCTTTGTCACATCTGTGCATAAACGTGTTTCGTAGTGAGACTTTTGATACTCACCATCTCGTATTTGTGATTACCTCCTGGTCTCTGAAGTTGCTGGCAGATGTCTAAAAGACGCCATCTAGTGGTTCTTTGTTGATAAAGCACCATAAACCCTTTAAATTGAATCTATTTACAGTAAGGGCCAAAAAGTAACTACTTAACAAGAGTAAAATATATAGATATATGCATAACTTGGACATAGAAATTTAGAAATCACTCAGGAAATGTAAGTTTCTCTGATCTAAATAAATGTTTGCATTTCATTTATACATAAACTGAAATAAATTAGTGACCCTTTTTATTCAGAATCCATTTAAAACAGGTTAAAGGAAATATTGTGCATGATTATCCTGCTGGTACCTGTTCAGATGTGATGTATTATTTCCATTCCATAACAATGAGCATTTTTCCCTCTGTGGAGTGTAGGTCCCCGGTACAGTTCTAAATATTTACAAACTTGACTGAAGTTCTTTGCAGCTACAACTGGAGACCAGGTTAGCACAGGCGAACCCCAGACAGGAAGTCAATGAGCCACAAACACCATTAATGCAGCTTTAACCGTCCATTTTTCAACAATAATTTTAACATATTGACTGAAATATTTCAAGATAAAAATAATAATTAAATTAGAGGAAGTTAAAGAACATTTGCTTAAAAAAAAAAAAACCTTTCCAACCTTCCCCAGAAAGTCAGGACTAGAACAACTAGAAAACTTCAAAAGAAAAAAAGACATTTTTTCCAATGAGATAAACATTTTTAACATGGTGGGAAAAAAAATTGAAAGGGTCTAAGGGCAGGGATGCCAGTATAGCTTAATCAGTTTGTTAGTTCATTTTTGTATTTTCCTATTGAACTCTTTTGTATTCATGATCCTTTTGAGTTCATGTTCTACTTCGAAGCCCATCAAGACAACTGTTGTTGTGATTTTGGGCTTTACAAATAAAATTTAATTGAATTTGTTGTTTAAATGTACGAGTGTTGCACTTCTTGAATGTCATTGTGACTATGACAATAAAAAATCAATCATCCCCTTTCGTGTTTTCGGTCTGCATCTGAAAATCTTTAGTTCTGATTAATTTAGCTATTTTATTACTGAATATATAACCAAATTCTACAGGTATGAAACATTTCTACCTTTTTGCATTAACAGAAAATAACAAAGAAAATCCTGTTAGTAGGAAACTTTTCACGTATTCAAAGTATTTGAAATTTTTATTTCACTTGAGGGTTTTCAACAACTCACTTTTAGGCAAAGAGGATAATATTTTAGTAATAATATTACATGTTTAGTTTGACAGAAAACAGAAGCACGTGTGGACAGGAGCTATGCAGACACTCTTTCTGACAGAAATGGGGTGCAAAGTGTGCAGGTGGAGGGAAGAAGAGGAAAAAAGGATTTGTCACGAGGAAATGGATACTAAAACCGCTCTCATGAGACACAGCATGGATGAAAGAACATAAACGTAAAAACAGAATATATAATAAAATACTAAAATGTACAATACACTTATTTATGTCCTTCTCAAATTTGAACACATTAACAGTTTAAGTCAGCTTTAAGAAAATGACAAAAGTAGTGTACGTTAAAAAAGTCACAACACCATCTTTTTCCTCTCCTTTTCGTTTGCGCCAACGATTAAAGCCAGTTTTGTGACGGCTCGTTTTCACGAGCTACTTCCTGTTAGGTGCCCCGCCCCCATCTACATCATTTCCTTTGTGATTGGGCTAATCTTAATTTAGGCGTAAAAAGTGAGTCTGGAGACGAGGACGACACAGTCAGACTGCGGTAAACAGGAGCTGGAGGGACAGGACTCCGGATAAAACGGACAACGTTGATGTTTGAACACTGACGATGGAGTGCTGCTGTCATTTCTCAAACCCAATGCTTGAGGAACAGCTGGGTGGGGGGCTCGAGCGTCTGCACACTACCACCTCGTGGGGTTGTATACTGGTTCATAACGAGGAGGCGGAGACGTCAAGCTACTGACTCCTCCCACAAACTCCCCAGGACTTTTTTTTTGTTTGTTTTGTTCAAAACTTCTTAGTAAAAATCCGACATTATAGACAAACTATTCTAAAAAAAAGTTCACTGGCTGTAGTCGTTGAGAACAGCGGATCTCTCAGGCGGGACCAGGCTTGGGACGGTCAGCTGGTCCGACAGGCGGTGAGCGGACCTCACCTTTAACAGGCCCCCAATGCTGGAGCCCCCACCCCGGCAGGAGAAGTTGTGGCGTGTCAGGAGCTGGGGGCTCCAGAAGCGGCGTCGGCATTTGCGGCATTGAAAGGCAGCTCGTTTTAGATGGCGCCCCCGGTGCTTCAAAGCTTTGAACAGCGAGGAGGTCCGCCTCCCGCACACCTGGCACTGCAGCCGGGCGGGGCGGCCTGAGCTGCGGGGAGGGTGCCTGACTGCGTGGTGGACCAGCAGGAAGCCCCGTTTGGTGTAGGTGGTGCTGGGGCAGACGGGGCAGGGGAAGCGCTTCATGGAAATGTCTAAGGAGGTGAGCCCTGTGACTCGCACCGCACCTCCGCACCAAGATTTCACCTTCATCGTGCCCCCCTTTATCCTCAGCTGGGCCAACAGCTTTTTTTGCTTGATCTGTGCTTGTAGTTTTCCCCTCTTCCTCCTTAGGATCATCAATTTCCTGCGGGTGTCCTCGCTCAGCGGTACCCCCACCAGCTTCCCGTCCCTCATGATGCTGTGGATGACCACGCGCCGCTTCTTCTTCCTCTGCTTCTGGGGGTGTCCCAGAGGCTTCTGAAAGTTTTTTGCGCTGTAGTGGAAAGGATGCTGCAGCGGATGCTCCTGTTCTTGCTGCTGCGGAGGCGGCAGCGGCGGCGGCTCGGCCCCTCCTGGCTGCACGTGGGACGACGCGGCGTAGCTGGAGGCGGAGTCGTAGAAGAGCGGCGAGTAGCCGGAGGGCTGACTCTGGTCCACCCTCTGGCCGTTGCGGTCGATGCCGTGCTGAGACAGTTTGTGGCGCACTAAGCTGTTGGAGTAGGCGAAAGCTTTGCCGCACACCTCGCAGCGGAAGGATTTTTCCAGCCCCACCCCCCCTCCGTGAACAGTCTGTTGATGCGCCGTGAGGTGGAAGTAATGGCGAAATGACTTCCAGCACACGGTGCAGGTGTAAAGTCTCTGAGAGGGGGTGCCTGACGTCGGGGACTTCTCCTCTTGAGAACAGGAGGAGAAGTAGTTCTCCGAGTTGGCGACCTGGCTGACAGCGCCGCCTTTTATTCTTCTCCCCTGGTTGTCGATCTCGCCCTTCCTGTGCAGCTTGCCGTGCCTCACCAGGCTCTGCGCGTACGCAAACAGCTTCCCGCAGAGGTTGCACTTGTAGTTCTTTTGGCCGGAGTGCACGGTCAGATGTTTGGTGAGGTGGAACGGCTCGCGGAACATTTTGCCGCACACCTCGCAGGCGTGGGGTTTCTCGCCCGTGTGGACGCGGTTGTGACGCCGCAGCGTTTCTGCCCTCCTGAAGCGTTTGCCGCAGATCTGACAGCCGTAGGGCCTTTCTGAGCCGTCGCCGGGGGGCGCCGGGCTCCTCCTCCTCCTCACAATGCTGTTTGGGTCTCTTTTCTCGCGGGGCTTCCGCGGCCTCCTGGGCTTTGCGTTGGGCTGGCTGGGGTGCGTCAAAGGCATGGTGGAGCCGTTGAGGGTAGTTGACGTCGACGAGGGCCCACCCAGGTTACCAAACCCCAAGCCCCCCAGCAGGCCTCCGATGATGTCCCTGCGCTCCCCATCCCGGCTCTCCGTGTTTATGTCACAAGAGGCGGCGGCGGCGGCTGCGATGGCTGACATGGCGCTGCTCGTCACCTCGTCCTCTGAATCATCCAACAGGGAGGACAGGGGAAGGTGAGGCTGCTGCTGGTTCTGCGGATGTGGGTGTAGTGTTGGGGCCAAAGGAGCCTTTCGGAGAGTTTGGCTGGTGATTTCATTGGCGAGGGTGTTTTCGGAGGCGTACAAAGACGAGGACTGCGATCGCCTGTAGTCGTCGACCACGCTGTTGTAGGGCGCATGGTTCTGGTAGCGATTTCTGGAAAAGTCTGTGTTGTATTTGTTGTTTGCCGTGGCTGGGCCATCATTTGAGATGTCCACTCCATTCCCGCCACTGGCCATTTTGCTGCTGCTCAGACTGGAGGACGCGGATCCGCCACCACCGGCCCGGTTCTTGGAGCTCCGCGGCGGTTTGCCGCAGGCGCCTGAAGCAGCGTGATTAAGGAGGGAGGTGCTCTCGCGAAAACATCGGCCGCAAGCCGGGCAACGGAAAGGTTTCTCATCGTGGATCTTCTCGTGCCGCGTGAGAGATTCCCTGCGGTTGAAAGATTTCTGGCAGATGCTGCAGACGAAGGGGCGGTTCTCCGAGTGCGTTACGCTGTGCTGGATGAGGTGACCCCTCTTTTTGAACCTCTTCCCGCACTCCCCACAACAGAATATCCTCTCCGGGCTGGGGGAGTTACAGTCCAACTTCCTGCTTTGGCTTTCTGGGGTCAGGCCGTGGCTGCGAAGATGCCGTCGCAGGCTTGACAGGTGGGTGAAGGTTTTCCCGCACTCCCCGCAGTGGTAAAGAGGTTCTGGTTCTGGTTGCCCTGAGGAGCCATTGCTGGGGCCGTCTTGGGATTTAGGCAGTTGCTGATTACCGTTAGCGACAAGCACAGAGGTGGAGTTTGAGGAAGAGGGGGCAGATGTGGAGGAAGAAACAGAGGATGAGACGGGCTGCTGCTGCGTTGAAGGCGACAGGAGGGAGGAATGTGGAGGTTCGCTCAGCACACCAGGCCCTCCCCCCACCAGCCCGGATGAAGCAGTCTGGTTGTGCGAGGTGGAGCCGCCGCTGTGGCAGCTGCTCATCGTGCTGTTGCTGTCAGTTTTCCTTTGCGGCAGGTAACCAGCCATGGCTTTCTTTCTCCTGCTCCCCCCACTAGAAGCTGCTGAGGACAGGCTGTCGCCTGGCTTCTCGTCCTTTGGCAGCGACAGGTGAATGGGAAGTGGGAGGGGCAGACCCGCCTCCTGCTGCATCAGTGATGCGATCTGATTGGAGGAAAGCACTGGAATGCCTTGGAAATCAAAGCCGCCCAGCGAGGCGGGCTGGGGGGCAGGATGGAGAGGGTGAGGGTGGTGTGCATGGCTGTGTGGGTGGGATAAGGCGTGGGGGGTGAGTTGCTGCTGCTGTTGCTGAGGCTGCGGAGCTGTGTGGCTGTGGGAGGAGTGGAGGGCTGGAGGTGGAGCCAGGGCGGGGTTTGCCTCTGAAGAGCCCTGACTAAGGCCGAGACCCAGGTGGTTGTGGGTGCCTTGTTGGACGAGGAACTGCTCCAGGCTGCTGTTGGTGGGGACACCGGACAAGAAGTACTGGTTGGCGGCGAGCATGCAGCTGAACTGCTGGTGGAGGCTGCGGGGATCGGACTGGCCCACCAGGGGGACAGAAGTGCTGCCAGACGGGTTGTTGGAGACCGATACAGAGGTAGAGGGAGAGGGAGAAGAGGAGGCTGCGCCTGGGGAGGGCTGAGGAACGGAGAGGCCGGGATGCAAGGGTGGAGGTGGTGGGGCTGCTGTGACGCCTATCACCCCCGCACTGCCTCCGCCGCCACTCCCTCCAAAGTCAAAGCGTCCCATCCCAGAATGAAGCTGCTCCTGCGCCAGCGCTTCGGCAGGGTGGAACGGCCGCAGGAACTGGGGGTATCCAGACGAAGAGCCCCCACTTCCTGTGCTGCTGCTCATCTTACTGGATTTCCTGGAGCTGTGGGATGAGGACGACGACTGGTTCTGGTGAGTGATGGACGACGAGGGGGCTGTAATTTTGGCAAACAGTGAGGAAGAATCAGCAAAAGCATTGCTGCGAGAGCTCTGCAGGGATCCCAGGCCGAGGCCGGACAGCAAGGCGCCGGACGAGTCCGCCGACGGCTGGTGCTGCTGCTGCAGCTGCTGCTGATGCTGCAGCTGCACCTGCTGCTGGTGGCTCAGCTGCCGCTCCAGTCCCAGCCCCTTGAACTGGTGGGCTTGGTGGCCACTTAGCATCTCTAAAATGTCCATGGGGTACTTGCTGAACTGAAACATCTCCCAATAGAAGGGTTGTCACGAGTGCAAAAACTGTAGCAGCAGAGAGTCTTAAATGGAGACTTTGGACGAGGCTCCTGCAGCACTTCACTCCAAACCTTCACAGAATTCCACCCAAATGCTCCCACATAAAGATTGGCTCATTTGTTTTCCACCTGGCCAGGAATTCAAGTGCTTTGGGGTTTTTTTAAGTAGGGATTTTTCTACATAACATTGAAAAAGAAAGTCTGTAGTGTTTTCTTTAAGTGTTCCATTTTTTAAAGCTGATTTTTCTTCTTTAAATCAGTCTCAGTTGTCCCACAAAGTGAAGGGCAATCATCTTTTTTGAGTGAAAGAATCTTCAGCGTCGTTTTGTTCCGTCATTGATTCTGCTGGAGGGGGAGTCTGAGGAGACAAAAGAACAACCCAAGAACATGGTTACGTTTTCTGGAACTGACATTATGGAAAAATCAAATAAATAAAAAAGGATCAGGACAACATGAGCAGGGATGAGTACCACACAGAGGCAGACTGCGCAGTGTGGATCATATGACCTGAGATTAGTTCTGATCATTTAAAGACCATTTAGACTCAAACATTACAGCATAAAAAACATAACAAAAGGAAAAAACATCTGCATATCCAAAGAAGAAAATATCTCAATAATTCATTTAAAATAAAAACAACTAGAACAAGAAATCAACATTAGGTAAAACAGTTGCTGATTTGTTCATGTTTCTTTTAACCTTAGAAGCTTTTAAGAGTAACTTTTATTTTTAAGCATTAACATGTTTAAAAAAAACAGGCATTTTGTATTGTTTTAAATCCACATTATTTTACGTTTATTGACTCTTTATTGACGTATTCTTTTAAAAATCCCTTTTTACGTGAGACACTTCAAGCTTTAGGAAATGTGTCCCGAGGAGAAAATCCTACAAACAAATGTTATCGTTGCATCATCCACCACAATGATGACAACACAAATAAAAACAAATGTATTAATAAAATAAACAGATAAAGTAAAAAAAAAAGATCGCTTGCAAACTTCAAATATGTTTTAATATTCAGCCAGATAGCTCCCAAAAATACTTGACCCCTAAATATTGTTAAAAAATACATTAAATGATAGACATAAAAATCTAAAGTAACTGCACCTGTGAATATTTCGTCAACCAGACGAAATACATGCAAGTAAAAAACTGTAAAGGTTTGACTTGTGAAATCTGCAGCAATAACTTAACCCTTTCAATACCATGACATGCCCGTCTTTAGATGCAGTTGATAGTAAGAGCACGCAGTTGTCTTGTGTTTTTGGCACAAGTTTGCAAAATATTTAAGTCAGTAATCTGTCATGTAATTTTTCCAAAAACTGAGATAAGATTTAAGAAAAGACCTAAATAGGCTGATAACTGTATAAGCATGGGCTGCTGAATCTGGCTAAATGAAAAAAATGTCAGGCAGCAGAACACTTCTGATAGTCTTTATGCTTCCAGATAAAAAGATAAGAGAAAATTCAAAATAAAAATCAAAAGGCTAAAATATATAAGGAATAAAAGTAAAATATTTCCATCTCTAAAACTCACATTTGTCACAGATCTGTCGCACAAATCTGTTAGCGCAATTAGAAGAAATATGTGATTTAAATCAGAGGGTTCCGAATTACCCAGGATTACAGCTGATGTTGTTTGTTTGTTTTTGGCAGGCGCTGCATATCTAGCAATCATCCTCTTATCTACCAACTTAAAAACAAATAAAAGCTACTCAGACTGTCTTCAAGAAATAAACAGGAACTTTGGAACAATCCTACTTTGGAACATGCATGTTTGGATGCAGCTTAAAAAAATGTCAGGCAGCAGAACACTTGTGATAGCCTTTATGTTTCCAAAAAAAAAAGATAAGAAAAAATTCAAATAAAAATGAAAAAGTTAAAATAAGGAATTACCATCCAACAGTCGGATCCGGGGCTCCCTGCTGGCCCCCAGGCTTCAGCGGAAAATCGTCCTCTCTCTGTGCACCTTCAACCAGAAACTTCAGCCGGACGATCTGCAGAAACAACCTTTGGATCATAACAGTGCAGACAGAATCCTGCTGCTAGCACCTGACAGCTAGCTAACATAGACACGAACTACAATCAGCTAACGCTAATTTAACACCAATTAACCTATTTTAAATACTTTACCGAGTGCCACCAGTTGTAAAAAGAAATCTAAAAACACTAATATAACTATATTTATATTTTTTAACTTTAACCAATTAAATTAATAACAACATCCTAGCTAGTAGGTAGTATCACTGTTAGCTTAGCCGTTAGCTGCTGTTAGCCTGACAGCTAGCACAGCAGTAAACAGACCTATAGCCTGGGGACAGCGTTTGTTTTTGTTTACCTGGAACCGCGTGCCGTGTGAGCACGGAACCCTCTCAGATTAGAACCACGGCTACGCGGATGCGTTGCCACTCAGACGGGGGTCCGCTGTGGAAGTTCCAGTGGAAGTGGGGTCTCTACTGGCAGTCAGTGGGGCCTTTTCCTTCATCCATAGATAGAATCACCAGAGGAAGGCCCGGATCCCCATGATCGGCTCGGGAGGGTTGCTTTTTCACTCACAAACTGATCCCGTTTCCGCTGGTTCGGTCCAATAAACACATTGTGTGACTCCGTGGCCCTGAAGCTAGTAAAGCTCCCCGCGCATCCTCACCCCTCGCACCCGCCTTTGTTTTCTGTTTATCCCTGCTTTTCTCCTCGTTCCGCCCCGTTTAGCTCCCAGTGCCCCCCTCCGTGAACGATGGCTCCTCCAACACTGCCAGCGGTAAAATGGTCGTTTCCTGTCAGCATAATGGTTCCGGGTAGAGCCAGGCACGGGTCGGATGGTCCGGCTGGTCACCTCACCAGACGGATGGTGCAGCTCACGAGCGAAAGGAGCTGTTTGCGCGCGTGGAGATGCGCGCGTGCGCGTACGACTGCTCTTCATTGAGGAGATGCGCTCGTGCTTGCTAGAGAGTCGGAAAATGTTAATCCAGGTGTAATTCCTGGTGTTTGCTTTTGGGATGTAGGGATTTTTTTTTTAGAAATACTAATGAAAACAGGAAGAAAAATGACAAGTTTGCATTCACTTTGCATTACGTTCTCTTTTTTAGTGTACTAAAAGTATACTTAGTCTATACTAAAAGTAAGGCAGTTTACTTAACGTTTACTTTTATATAGGGTAATTCTGTAAATGAAAAATTTTCTTATTTAGTCTCAATATTAAATTACCATACTTCTACACTACACGTACATGGTATGGTAGACTTGCTATGCTACTGGCCTACTTATACTAAAGTATGCTTAAAACAAACTTCGGGTGTGCTATTTTTTGCTAGAGGTTCAGTTTACAGTAAAAAAAAATCCTGCAAAGTTAAATGTTGACATTTCAAAAAATTATATCTATGTTTAAACATTAGACTAAAGGTTATTTGGTATGCCTATTTTCTAACAAGAAATCCAGCAAAAAAAATAAAGAAAAATTCTAAAAAGTTTCTAGCAAGGGGGAAAAAACAAATCAATTGTCCTTTTTACCCTTGCTAGATACTTTTGAGAATTTTTGTATATACACAGCTATGTATAGGGCTATGTTCATAACATGTAAATAGCACTATAGAGTATGTACATGTAATGTAGGAAGTAAACTAACTGAACAATTCTTCAGATTAAATTCGAACATTTCAAGTTTTACACTGCGGTGAAGTTAGTTTTAGACAGACACTCAGTGCGGATCTCCAGTGAGGTCTCTTATGGGCCGTCAACAAATTAAAAAGTGCACGAGATGGGGAAGATTTTAGATCAAACTCAAGAGTAAATGCTTTGGGGGGGGAAATAGATTACTACAAAACTTTTCCTCCTGTTTTTAAATAATCGTATTTATTTTGCAAAGATTTAATAAAACAAGTTTTGCAATTATAAATGCTTAATATTGTAGTGACGGTCACACGCCCATTGGTCCGCTGTCAGATCTGGTAGCGCAAAGGATTGTGGGATGCAATTTCTTCTGCTGGTTTTGTCCTGATCTGAGTGGGTGTGTGGGTTTAATCTATGTGTTGTATTGTCTGACTGTTCTTCCGTTCGGTGTTAGTTATTTTACCCTTTTATTTTGTCCTGCATCGTAAGTGAGGAGGGGGGCGAGGAGAATTACGCCACTGCATGTCACACTGTTCAAAGACAATAAAAGAAGCCAGCTCTGCAAAGTTCCTATCTCTGCCTGATAGTCTGTCAAACATCCAACCTAAAACTAACTTCACTGCAGTCTAGTTTACAGTATATAGTTAGCATATAAAAAGTAAAATTTATTTTTATACTTACAGGTAGACTATTTTTTGATCTATCTATCTATCTATCTATCTATCTATCTATCTATCTATCTATCTATCTATCTATCTAAATGCATGTAAAGCTAAGGACTTCTAAACACAAACTGAATAAAATGTACAAATTAAAGTGCAACATGCTGGAAAAAAGTACAACAGCAGAAAAACTATTGTTGAAACATTAAAAAAAATATTTGTGTCAATTCTGTCTTTCAAATTTTTATATTTTTTCTTTTCTTACTGGCAACTCATATGACTTGAAACTCCTATGAAGAAAAACCCAACAATTAAGTGACTTTTTTTTTTCAATTTTATTTATAATATCTTTTAAACAGTATGATTTCTACAAACGCAAGAATTGATCACCAATAACAAAAAGGTATAGCACATCTGTCAGACCTTCATTGGGATATTCTTGGAAATAGACATATAAGGGATGTTATAAATAATTGTATCATACAGTTTGAGGTATGCAGAGTAGCTTTGAGAGTACAAATACACCCATGCCCCCCCACCCACTGTGGTTAACACACTCATACTCACGTACAGGCACACAGTTTCTAATCAGGGCGGCAATGAACATGGATCACAACAACAGGAAGAGACCTTCAAAGGAGCGAGACATCAAAAGTACAAAGTAATTCCATGTCTGTTTCGATTATCCTTTCATTTCCTTAAAATATATGTTAATAAGTCAAAGTTAAATAGATTTTTGGTTCTATGAAGTGTTAGAATTATGTATTTCTTTCTCCTCTAAAGGTTTGAAAAAGGAGTCTTATGCCGCTAATGTTTTATTTGAGACATTACCGTGTAAGAAATGCACTATTGTTTTCAGATCAACACCATCGAACACACAAACCATGCTATAAATGGACCAGCTGTTTTACGTTTCACACACTGGAACTTCACATGAAAAAACCGTAAACGATTTACACCTTCCAACAGTCCTCGCAGATGAACTCGAGGAGAAAAGCTGCTCAATGACCCTCTGAAAACTAAAAGTCAGGAAACTAAAATGATTGTCCACAGGTGAAGTGAGCAAACACCATTTGGGTTAAAACTCCTTCAGCATTCCAAGAAAAAAGGACGATGCTAAGAAGTTAGACGCAAAAACAGATGTGTGTTGATGTGATGCCTTTCTCCACGCAGCTCACTGTTGGTTGTCACATCAGATCCTGTGGTTCACAGAGGATTTTTTTAAAGCATTTTCCCAACAAAAACAATTAAAGTCACACAAAGTGTTGATAAAGGTTTTCATCATATTGATAAGGAATCAGAAAGGTAAACGAGTGTGGGCATGAATTCAAACACCAAAGTTGTCTGTTACGAAGCGTCACTCAGATTCAGGGGTATCCAAACATCATCTGATGCTCAGCACGTGTTTCCTGTTGGTCATAATCAAGATTTAAACACAGCATATGCCACAAACAGTTTGATGAGTTTTTGTTTTTTCTTTAACTTTGACACTTGGAACATTTGCTCTAAATGGGATTCTTTACATAACAAGACCCAAATCCCCCTTTTCTTTCTTTTTTTTAACCATATTAAAGATTTCAGCTGTGTAATGTAATTTAGATGCACAAACCATGTCAATTTTGCTTTCAGGTGTCTCAACGTAGCATTTTCTAATTAATTCCTTGGAGTTTTTTTCACATCTTTTGGAACATTTAGGAAAATGCAACATTTAACAATCCAATTTTTTCCCTTTTAATACATTGTTTTATAAATGTCAACTTAGACCTTCACCTTTCTGCATCTTTTTCAGTTAGTTGAGGTTATAGCAGAGTTAGCCATTTAACGATGTACCATTAATAGACAGAAACCCAAGAATGAAGTGGAATTATCATTATCTTGTAATTTAGCCTTTTCAGGATGGCTTGTAAACCTTCTAACATAGGATTCAGCAATACTTTTAATTATTTTAAAATTGTATTCCTCGGTATAGCAACTATTCATACGTTATTTTTTAAGGATTCAGCTATTACTGTACACATTCTGTGTATTTATGCAGAATTGAAGATTTAATGATAAAGAATATTTTATATTATAATAAATTATAGCTAATTTATTTAGAAATGTCAATGTTTATCTTACGTAAATAGCTCATTTATAGATATATTTTTACATAGTTTAGTGACTGTTTTCAAAGTAGCATTTTTAGTTTATGATTTCAGAAGTTAAGCACTGTTTATAAATTTTTATACACAATTTAGAATAATTGATTGTAATCAGTCCCAAACCTTAATGTTTTATAAGATGATTCCATTTCAATTCTGTGTGTTCGTGAGATTTTCAACTATATTTGACCTCAAAATAGAAATAGTTTAGATTCAAATTGATGACTTTCGGATGATTATTTTTGCAGTTTTTAGTCAAAAATGAACCTTGATTTGTAAAATAAATTATAGAAGAAAAGAAATGTAGGAAGTGCAAAATATTTTAAACACATACATTTGTTGTTTTTGTTGTTCCATGGAACAGTAAATGTGTTTGTTTTTGCTTTTAAAGTGTTGCAGTGAGGAAAAAGTATCATGTATCACAACAGTATGGAAGCAAATGTGACACATACTATTCTTAGACGGGTGCAAAACCAGAACAAAGATAAGAAAACTAAAACTTTTTCAATCAAGATCACTTAACATAAAGTTTTGACACCCCTGCAATGATCAAATCTGTCTCTATGGAAACACCAAGAACTCTGGGGGCCAAGAATCTTACTGAAGCCCCCCGAGGAGGTTCATTCAATAGAGAAACCAAATATTATACAAAAAAATGACATCGTTGTCGTCTCCTCTGCTTCCTTGACAATATCAAACATAAAGGTGCTTTTACATGTTACACAGAAGCTCCGGCAGCCCCCCCCCAACACACAAGAATCAAAGAGAACCTGTAGAAATATGCACGAGCATGCCTCCGACAGAAGAAATAAAAATGAGAAGCGGACACTGTACAGAGCACAGACACACAAAGATAATTCAGTTTAGCCCTTGGTGTGAAGTGTCCAAAGTCCTGCCCCCCTCCAAGTTGGTTCTGTTCATAACAGGAGATCAGCAGCGTGCTCCGGGAGGGGTTGCATTGACTCTGTCAGTCAAACTACGGACCTCCACACTAAACGAACACTAAAGCGTTTCAACGATGTTGGGGACGCTTGTTCACAGGTTGGCATGAAAGGTCCAATTCAAAGCTTCACTAGTGTCGCCGACGCTCGGCCCGAAAGGTTCTTCCGACTCTGAATGCAACTTTTGAGGTGACCCAACATCGTTGTTTCTCACCCTAACTTCGTCTCAGGTAAATGAGGGTTAACTGCACTTGGCTCAAAGGTGTGGACAGTAGCACTGTGATTATCCAACCACAACTAAAGAAAGCAGTGATGCGCTGGTCACACGTCCAGCTGTTTAAGGTTACAAACCGGCTGGCTTCAGGATGAATACATGTTCTAGGAAGTACAAACAAACTCCTACAGTGGGGCTCAGTCAAGATAAATCCATACAAAAGGGCCTTGTTTGGTTTGAAACACCTTTAAAGTGGAAGAGCTCAACTCCGTCCTTTCATCACGGCGGTGGGATTGACACTCTGCTTCCCGAAAAGTCTTAGCGGAAAACATTTTTCTGCTTTTTTTGTGAGGGAATTTGTTTTTCTTCGGGGATCGGCTGAATTTTCATGGACACAGTTCCCTTTGAGATGTATGATGCCTCTGTGGTTTCTTAACGAACACAGTTTGCTCCTCACGTCCCTCTTCCTCCTAAACTGTCACCTCGTTCTTACTCCCAGTCCGCAGCCCCTGCCCGCCTCCGCCTCCGGGGATAAAGTGCAGCTGCTCAATGGTGTTCTGCCGCTTGTTGGCAAAGGCCATCCGACGCGCGTTGGGGTGTCCTCCCAGAGTCCCCGCCCCGCCGTGGGACTCCCAGCCGCTGCGCATCCCCATCCCGGGCATGGCGGCGGCGCTGCGCTCATGCTCATGACCCGACGATGGCTGGGAGTTCATCTTGATCATGTGGTGGCGGTCCATGGAGGGTGTGGCGCAGATGTTCTGCTGCGACTGAGCTTTCTGGTGGTGGCTGAGGCGGCCCATGGTGGGAACCATCCCACCACTCGCCCCTCTGTCCCCTCCCACCATCGGGTGACCCATGGTCATCAGCCGCTCGTCTAGACGGTCCGGCGAGATCAGGAGCCGCTCGTGTGACCTGGAATCAAACAAGTCAGCGTTCATGGATACAATCTCAAGCTACAAAATAATGACATTTTATTCAATATTCCTAAAATGTGAGCTTCTTTTGAAGAACCACTCTAATGAAAATGGATATAAAGAGGATATAAAGAAAATTAAGATCAAATTTTCATTTTTGAGTGCTTCTGTATTTAAATTGTTGTGAATCTGGAGCAGAGATTAAAAAAAAGAAATGTTGCTTGAAAAAAAGCTTATCTGTGACGAGGAAATACGTCGGCCAGGCAACAAGGTCCTCTTTGTAGACAACTAGATACATGTGATTTTGGCAAAATCATAATTGAAAACACACGGGAAAGCTTTGAAAATAGATTAAAGATGATCAATATGATCAGAGTGGGACCTCAACCCCTTTGGAAACTTTTTTCTCAAAAAAACCTTTTGTACATTTTTTTTTTAACAGGATCAAGCTGAAACACATATACATTTATTTTCTTTAAATTACCTTGAATTAGCTTTTAGTGAGCCGCACAAAAAAAATTTTTTGATTGTGATTTTCATTTATTGTGATACGATTTTGAAGCATCATTTTTCAGTTATGTCTATCCACCAGATGGCGCCATCTTTATTGTACAAAGTCTGCAGCAACAATTCTCACAGCTATTTTCTGCAATGCAGCCCGGCTGCTAAAATAGCAAACTTTCATCATAATATGTTAACATATAATATCTGTAACTGATTTTACATTTTGTTCATAGTCTGACCTTGACTTGATTCTTTGTTAAATAGAAGACATGTCAACATATTGGAAAGTCAAATCAAAAAATGTTTATCAGGGTGCATTTATATATGTAAATGTATATCTCCTAAAATTATTTTACATATGAAATAAATGAGGTAAAATTAATTTTAGGTTAAAAAAATATTTATACTGCTTATAAATTTTGGGAAAATTTGGTGTTTGTAAATAATTATAAAAAAAAAGGAAACTCTTCAAGATTCAGTTTTGGTCACCTTTCAGCAGATTTTTGGGGATTTTTCTTTTAGCTTTATATTTAGTGAGATGCTGTTTTCCTGTTGTTTGGTCTACATGTTTGTTTTTATTTATGATCTTTTCCGTCTCATATTTAGTTTTGTACATAAAAAAGAATCAGTTTTGATTCATTCCAATCCCTCTGGCCTTTTATTACTCTTCGCCGTTTTGAAATCCTCTCAAACATTCATGTGTGTTTGGTTGAGTGCAGGAAATCACCTGCGGAGCGTCTGTGACGTGGAGCTCCTGCTGGTGCTCATCATGGCTTTGTAGTACTGGTGCTGTTGGTTCTTGGACAGGCGCGTCAGCGTGTTGCCTTCCCCGAGCGCCAGCAGCTGGTCCTGGGAGCGGACGCGGCGCGGCGGCCGGTCGAAGGTGGAGCTAGTGTAGGGCGCCTGCGAGGGCAGCGGGTACGGGTTTGGGGTGGATGCTGGGATGTGGAGGTGTGGTCGGGAGCCGTGGAGAGGCAGGGTGCCCCTGGAGCCCAGGGTGTAGTCGCCTCCCCAGGGCAGGTGGTGCTGGGAGGAATGGAAGGAGGGCGGGGCGTTGTTGGCACGCCGTTTGGAAGTATAGTAGCCCGAGTACTCATCAAGTTCTTTCTCTGGTTCCCAAAAAGACAAAAGGATGAGATGAGCAAAGGAAACAGATGAACACAATTATTTTTACAGATACAGGAGTCGATCTTCGATGAAAGTACGATAATGAAAACACATAAAGATGAACCAGAGACGAAGCACTCGCTTTGGATCGATGAGATCAGGTGACAAAGAGCACAGAGGCAGATTCAGTGTTTGTGCCTCCTGCTCCACTTTAATCTTCAAAGCATTTCCATGGAAGCAGCTCCCCAAGAGGCAATTTAAAGCTGACCTTTAACCACCACCCCACCCAGCCAGAGTTTGCTCCTTTGTCTCCATTTCTCTCCTTCATTTCCTTTCCATGCACTCTTGAGCTTCTCTCACCCCTCCATCGGTCCTTCCTGCTCTTTATTGTCCTCCAACAAAACAATAAACATTTGCAGCTAAATGTATTCTGTTCATGCAGACCTTCAGGTCATCTTTTCTCCCAAGAAGGTTGAAGTTTTTGTTTAATCTTCTAGTTGAGAATAAAAACAAGACAAACTGGATGAAATATCATTAAAGAGCAAGGAAAAAGGTTCACGTTCACTTCCTGATACATTTTTGGATTTCATTTTCACTCTTTGCTTGCTTATGATCCATTTCTTAATGAACATTTTTATTTTCTCAACAAAAAATGGACCAATGACTTCACAGCAGGGAACGGCTTCTCCAACCATCTACAGTTTGCTGGCTTTAGTTGTTGATGAGTTTTTTGTCTTTTAAAACAGGAAACAAGGCTGTTTTTCCTCCCAAACCATTTGGTACTGCTAACTCTGTCTTAAAAAACCCAATTTTCAACGGCAGAATCAGGTTACTGAAGACGAGTTCAGAACATGAGGAAGAAGTGGTTCCGACCCAATCCAATTCCTCAGAGATTCAATGAAACCGCTAAACTTCTAATGTTTCTAAAAAGAAGATTCTGACAGAAATGATCCAACCCTAAATTGGCAAAAA
Source organism: Oryzias sinensis (assembly GCA_037389245.1). Lineage (NCBI taxonomy): Eukaryota > Metazoa > Chordata > Actinopteri > Beloniformes > Adrianichthyidae > Oryzias > Oryzias sinensis. The sequence continues at coordinate 43,905,234 of CM074488.1, read as the reverse complement.
CACACCAGATCCAGGTAATCAGCAGGAGGCGGGACTGGGTTTCATAAAAAAACCCAGATAGATGACAGACCCTGACCCCATATACAGCCGTCTGACAAACTCGAGCAACGGCCTCACACCAGGGTGGTACTGCCAGGATGACGATCTTTGTTCTATTAAAACTAATCTTTATTTGCCTTCACATTAGCTTTTTCATTTATATGTTTTTAAATAAAGCCCCTGCAGCCCTTTAAAATTCCACAGTGAGACTTTTTTTTTTTTTGGGTGTAGTTCTGTCTTGTTCTCCTCAAATTCAGAGATTACCACTAGGTGGCGCACCATATTGGAGCTTCGATTTTTTTTGTACCATTTTGACAGCATTTTTAATACAGCCAAGTCAGAATGGACACTATTTATGGACACCAACTGGAAGAGCGGTGATTTTGCCTGCTTTGAGGCCGCCCACATAGAGATGGTATGGAGAAATGAGCGATGCCGAGCCGCACAATGGCCGAGTCGAGGGGTCAAAATATCAGATGCAGCTCATGTATTCAGGTATTCAGGTATTGAGGTAACACTGTACAGCAGAATTAAACATCTTTACAGGCTGCACATTTTCATTCACCCCATTTTCTGCTGGATTTCAAAATGGTGCATCATTGGGGGGGGGGGGGTGTCATTCTAAATTGACATGTAATGGCCAACAGCTACACTGATTGCATGGTGACTTTTTTGTTCTGCCTGGTTGTAGATTGTTATACAAATTCAGAATTTAGACCTGTAACAACAAGAAAAGCTTATAAGCAGCTTGATACCAGATGTGGGTTGCATGGCCACGCCTCCTTTCTTGACAGTCATTAGACTCTGAAGTAAGAGGCTGTGTCATCGTAGCTTTGAAGCTGAAGGTTCGTCATCATCATCATCATCCTGCATTTCCTGTTGTGCCAGTGTAATGAACTCAGATTAAACGGGGGGGGGGGGGGATTTCAGCTCTCCATATAACGATCTGTTCAGTTATTTAAAGGGGGGGGGGGTGCTGTTGTGAAGGAGAGGAGCCGAACAAGATGAAGGATGGCGGAGTTACTGCAGGAATCTGCTTCTGCTGGAAAAGAGGCTTTCCGACTGCAGGATCAATCCACTCCTTTTTTCTTCTCCGCATAGGAGAGTTCACTCGTCTTTTGACTCAACAATCGAGCGTTGACGAAATTGCAGCTTCATAGACAGACCCTCCTTCATGCTGAAACCATCCATCATGGGTCTGCAGTGCGATTCTCCCCCCTCCCCCCAGAGAAGACAAGGAGGTAAAGGCACACAGGGAGGCTGACATTTTTTGTCCTCGTGAAAAACAGCCAGGCCTCGGCAGACCAGCCCCCATTGTTTCTATCTCTGCACAGCCTCTGCACGGCCTGTTTGTCTCATCCCTTCTTCCTTTGATCTTCATCATACATGCAGCAGGTTAAGACTGAACCTGGATGCTTTCTCAGCGAACGACAAGGAGTGAGTTTGCAATAGCAACGCAGATTTACCCGTAAATAGAAAGATGACTACAAATGATTTAAATTGAACAATGCATTTACAAATAAATAAGACTGCAATTTGTTTTACAATAACACATTTGTATCATTATTTATTATTAACTGATTAATAAATAGTGGGGTTTGTCACATCTTTGATCACATCATTCTTAAATTTGGTTAGAAAAGGCTTTTTTATTTCACTGACTTAAGATGGTAATTGCATTTTTAACTATTTTTTTCTCATTCTGCCTTTTTCTAATTCTTTTCTAAACTGGTTACTTTCTACATTTAGCGTTTTGACACTTTAAAGGCCTGAAAAAAAAAATTGGTTTCTGGCATGCATCCAGCTGTTTGATTGGTTAGACTGCAGTAGATGCGCCTGAGTGTGGCGGTTACCTCTGCGAGCCGCGCCGATGCAAAGCTATGTTATGTCCGCGGCGTTTAGTACAACCATGGCACATAAATAAACACATTTTCCCATCACAATATTTGTTAAGGTCAAAAGATTCATGAAAAGTGAAATGACAAAACTCTTCCCAAAGATATTTATTTGTGAATTAAATTTTAAATCTGAATAAGTTTTGAAATTTTGAATAGTAGGAATCGTTTTTTAAGCCTGGATCCGACAGCCCAAATAAGAACAAATCCTCAGTATTTACCTCTAAGAAAACCTATTCCAAGCATTTAATTACACTCATCTCTGAGTCCATGTTTAGTATTTATACATGTTTGTCTTCAAAGTCACCATTGAAGTGACTAGAACAGCAGCGATGCTTCACAGCTAAAATGTCTGATTTAAAAGCTGCTCGCTCAGCTCTTCTCTCTTTTGGGTTTAATATCATTCCTTAAATATTCCTGTTGTTGCGCCGACACTGCAGTAGCTTTTTCCGGGTTTGGACGCAAATGCCAAACTTTAAAAACATCAATATTTCTAGGCATTTTTCTTGGAAAATAGGGTAATAGAATTCTGTGATGCATCACAGGATTGCTGTTTTAAATATGTTGCGTTTTGTCAGATCTAACTGAGATTTCTCTCTCCCTCCACATCCTCATCCACCCCCTGGACTCACCCAGCTTCTTCAGGGAGCTGTAGCGGTTGATCTCCGGCTTCATGGCCATCTCATAGGACGGTGGCAGCTGGGCCAGGTTGTGGAAGGAGTGGGAAAAAGATGGGTGGCTGCTGTTGTGCCTCATGCTGCCTCCCATGAAGCCGCTGCCACCAACGCCGACCCCTCCGGGGCCTTTGCCGCTCCCGGAGATCAGTTTAGGCCCAGAGGAGAGCTGGGGCGTGTTGTTCATGCGGGGTCCACGCTCTGAGGGCAGAAACAGACACAAGGGAGAGGAAGAACAGGAGGAAGGAAGAGGTTAAGAAAGGGTAAATGTTAAAGAGTCATAAGGGAAGAATAAAAAAGGTAAGCACAGGAAAATAGGGGGAGGGGCATACAGCCTTGTGCAAAAGTTAGCATCTTTACTTTCACACCCATATAATCGAATTATTTGTCACTGAGCCAATTCTAAAACATGTGGGCAATAGAAAGGATTCTCCTACTTCTGCAGCTGGATTTAGGTTTGGTTGTGGTGACGTCCAACTCTGCATGAAACGACAAACCTTTACTGGTGAGCAGAGAAGCAGCTGCTGCTCATCAGTATCTAAAAAAGCCAATTTCTTTACAAATTGAAGGCAGCTGAGAAAAAAGGTAATGATTCAGAATACAGAAACAAAGAAGTATTATCACGGTGGTTTGATGGTGCTGGAAAACGTATCTTCAAAAGGAAATTAGTAAAGTATAAATTAAAGTCAGGAGGGGTTCTGTCAAAATAATAAAACATTAAAGATAAAAAAACTTTTCCCGTAGACGCATAATACAGAAATTGTTGGCAAGAACTATGAACAAACTCTTATATTAAATTTCTCACACCTACGTACAAGCAAGGCGGCGGCGGAGGGGTGATCATGTGGGCTTGTTTAGCAGCCACAAGATCCACACAGTCATTTTAAACCTTGATGTTAATGTGAAACCAAGCTAAAATTAGTACTTAGTACTTGATGAGTGGTGAATTTGTTTTGTATCAAGGTCACATGATCTCCAAACAAAGTGTTTAGGAATTTGCAGATGAGTCTTACAAGAAACGCAAAAAAAAGAAAAAAGAAACTTCAAATAGTCCTGGATTGCACAGCTATTGTCAATCTTATTTATGTTCTGCAATCGTTTAGTTTCATCTTTTACAAACTTTTTTATTCTTCCAATCGTTTTCACAGCGGTCTTTTAACTATGATGATGGTGTTTTTAGTCAAAATCAGAAAACCTGTGTTGTTTTCTATGACATAAAAGGAGAAGGAGTTCACCTCTGAGTTGTAGGTGGGACCGTTGGCGCAGACCAACCCTGCCCCCCTCCCTGCTGAGAGCTCTCTGTTTACATGCTCTCCTGCTATCTTACAGCCGCTCACAATCCCAAGCTAGAATTACCGGTGCAACAGCAATGGCGAGCAATTTCAGAGCTGTCCAGCAGTACATTTTGAGCCAGTTGCCAGCTAGGACGAAGACACATGAATACGTCCATGGATCTATTTGTCTGCAAGTGGATGCATCTTTTTCAAACAACATTTTTTCGTCTGCTCTTGAATCGAAACAATTTAAAGAAAAATAAAGTCATTAATGCAATTTTAAGCTTAATTGTCTTTATACGTGTACACCTTGCTCAGAAAAATGCCACAACGACATGTTAAAAACCCCAAAGGCACCATTATCATTGATGAGCAAATGCAATTTAGTAAAGGGTCAAAAGGGTCAAAGGGTCAATGTCGGCATCTATAATGTCAAACAAGGTGGAACCTACAAGCCACTGAATCAAGCACTTAGTATTGCCCTCATGATGTCCTTTTCCATGTAATTTTTATGAAATATATTAATTATAATAACAAAATGAATTGCTTTGTGGTGACAGTGTCATGCTAAATGTGTGAATCTGTATTAGCTTGAAACCAGGTCTTGTTTGATCCTGTTTGCTCCAAAACTGAACAAATCTGCCGTAAAAAACTTTTACACACGGCTGCAAATAATACATAAAACTGCCATTATGTAGGAAGAACACTTGGAACATAAGATGTGATTATGTGAGGGATATAATGAGACCTACAATTTAAATACTGAAGGAAAAACCAGGAAGGGAATAATAACATTATTAGAGGAAAATACAAGTTGAATACGTTTTCGGAGCAGCTCGCAGCTCTTTCTTTAAATACAAATGCACTGCTGCAACCTCACATGTAAATACACATATAGCTTTGGAAAAGACTGCATATACCAACACAATCACATGAATGCAAACGCAGCACATGGATCAATGCACAAAAACACGACTTTACCTTACATAAGATTTGCTGTATGCAAGGGTGGGGGAGGGCATGGATGTCCATTTTGCAACATGTATATCAGCTGCAACCTTACAGTACATTCATATGCTCCAAAAGCAAACAGACAGCGCTCTGAGAGAGCCAACATGCAGGTGCACTCTGTGGCGACCTGGCATGTGCGTGTTCTGCACACTGAAAAGAGACAAAAACTCACACGGAAGACCAGAAACACATGCTGCCAGTCGATGAACATCTGTAACCCCGAAAGAGGAAACACAACACCTTAGGATACATGAAAGCTGCTGTGTGTTTACAGTTTGTTTATGCTGTGAAAACACACAGCAGCATTTACAGACTGCATAACGGCCGCTGTTGCTCCCAAGTTCGAGACAGACGCTATTTATGCCGAGTCAATTCACAGTGGTAATGGTTATGGGCCGTGATCTTATTAAGATAACAGCAGAACATATACTGGTCGTTGACCATTGACAGTAATGGGCAGTAATGGCCGACGATGTCGTTGTTAAGTGCCACCCAGGGAGCACACAGCACACACACTCTTTACAGGGCTCATCACACAAACAGGAGGGAAAAGCAATGCTAGTCTTGAGATCATGATGCAGGAATCAGTCAATCAAGGCAGCACTGATGAAAAAAAATATTTTATGTATTGAGAGCTTTCACAAGCGGATAAATGTATAGCAACCATAACATTTTTAGTAAGTCTTGGGTTGATGCATAACACTAACAGATATCTAGGTCTCTGACTTTTTTTTTCCAGATATCCTTAGCAACCAGTATTATTAATAATCAGCAATGTCTTTAGAGTCTAAGAGTCTGTCTAAGAGTTTAAATCTACATAATTCAGTGTATAAAAAGGTATAAAGGTGTTTAAATCTTTAGTTCAAATGTCAGGCATCACTTTTAAATCTTTGAGAAGAAAAAGCAAAGTACTCATCCTGCTGCGGTGTCTGGTGTTGGTAAAGAGTGGGACCTGTGGTGGTGGAACCATTCTAACATTTAACGGCGCAAGAGCGTTCTTCATTGAACGGCTCCAGTCTTTTGGGCTTTTTGTGAATTAATTATAAGATTAAGGCGAACGTCGAGTTGCTCGCCTCACATTTGTAGGGTTGCCATGGCGACAGTATGGAAGCAGTTCAGGGTTTGACTTTGGTGAAAGAGAAATATAATAAAAAATAAAAAAGGATTTCAGCAGCTTTGAGGTTTGGCCCTGTCTTAATACTTTCAGATAGGTTGTGGGGATGTTTGGGTTTTTGAGGAGAAGGAGATATGATTGACCAAAAGACGAAAACAGGGAAGATGGAGAAAAGAGATTTCAAGGCAACAACCTGAATATTGAACTTTATGTAATTTTCTGTATATTATAATAATAAAAAATGCAACATTGGATTTTGTTGATGCAAATTATTGTAGGTAGTTCCACATTTCTTGATCATTGAGTGTTTAGCAATCCTTGCATGCATTTTAACCTTTCAGAGCAACTGTATCTGTGCTCCAACATAATGTTTTTGTTGCCTTCTTGTGTAATTCATTCCAGGAGGAACATATGTAGGTGTAAAGGCTCAGAATAACTGGCACTGAAACTTCACACGTCCAATGGAAATCATACTGATCTCCATCATCAGCACATTTCCATGGCAACTCCTTCCAGTACTCTGTCACAGCCAAGTTAAACAAGCAACAATGAGTCTGGAAGAGTGGGAGAGTGCTGGGTTCATGGATGCCAGAGCTGCAGGTTTCTTTTGGAGAGAAATCACTAGCATTGCTTTTTTTGTTTTCTTGGTGCAGAGCTGGGGATTACAGATGAGCGAGGACCTCCTCGGGTGTTCTGCATCAGCTGGAAGCACACAGCACACCATTGCTACACAGAGAAGGAGGGACGTTTGAAAGCAGGCTCGGGGTGGGCGTAACACGGGCAGACGGGCTCGCATGAAGCAGGAGCAGGCCAGACAAGTCTCAGCTCACACTCTTAGTAGATGTGTCAATGTCAACGCGAGCCAGCAAGCAACAACAAACATATTTAGCTAAACACAACCAAATGTAGATGCAGCGTTGACAGTGGCACAGCTGTTTTAAGAGTGTGGTACAGCAGGCCGTCGTACCAACATGGAGACAGACAGACAGCGCAGTGAGGGGCCGCGAGTCTGGCCGGCGGTTGGCCGCAACCTGAGCGGCCAACCACGAGGCTTACCGACGGTGGCAGAGTGTTTGGGGCTGGAAGCAGACCCCTGCTGGTTAAAAGGGTGGTGCAAGTTTCCAGCTGCAAAGAGAGCAGAGCCGACAAACTGATGGACAACCACTCCAGAGAAAAGAGGCACACGCCGAGTAAGCACTTGTGTCAGAAAAGAGACAGAGAAAAGGACAGCGGAGAAAAAGCCAAAATCCCTCCAGGATTTCAAGATTTGCTTCTTCTTTGAAAAAAAAAATGCTTTAGAGTAAAATAAATCAGCTTTTAGCCATGTCAATGTGACACTTCAACCCCACTATGCAAAATAAAATTCAACACAGCTTCTAGTCTACACTATTTTATATGGCTGCAAAGTCAAATTTTGATTGAAGTTTTCTGCTTCCACAAAGGTGATGATGCACAACAACCATTTGACTTTCTCCATGTTTGATGAACAAGTTATTTTTTTTGTTTCGTTTGGAAAAAAACCTTTAGGTTTGCAAAGCCGAAAGTAATCCATGGCAGAAAATAGTTGCTCAGTGAATCACATCGTTTAAAATGAAACAATATCTACTATGAATCGTTGTGGGAATGACTCACTACATTCCGAGTTTGGAGAAAACCGTTGATCACAATTTTCCAAAAGTTTGGGGACAGTAAAAGTGCTTCTTTGTAGCAAAATCCCACTTTGGTTTGTGATGGCACCACAAACACAAGTGTGATCTTAAGACACACTCAAATGCACCGCTTCATTGCTGTCTCAGTTTGGAAGGAGAAGGACCTACGGATAAGACTTTTTTAAATCCTTTATTGGAAATTCAGGGATTTTTGAGAGACACAAAAACCAGACATTTTAAAGAGAAGCCACCCCGTCTTTCTCCACCAAATGCCTACTTCTCCTTTATTGAGCCCAAATCTCAGAGCTTTGGACAGCGGGAGAAAGGGCAGACCACTGTCCCAGGCAGGTCTGGGACGATTGTCCGCTGGTTCTCTGGCCAAAAGCAACCTCATGCTTTTGGCCAGAGAAGGCAGCTTGTCTACCTTTTACTTCTTCCATGTGTGTTTTCATTTTGACGACTCAACAGAGTCTAATCTTGCATGGTTTCCATGGTAACGTACGGTAGTGGACGGTTACATCTTGACAAATGCTGGAGTGTGCTACATTCTTGTGAGAGTGTCTGTTTTCAGTTTTTTTGGAGTAAAAGAAAGTAATCAAGTACAGTAGTAGTCCTTAGTTACAATATGACCTTATATGGGGCACTTTTCTGCATTTCTGTGGGAACTAGGGCAGAAGAAGACAAAAATTCAAACTTGACTATTAATCTTTTTTAAAAATGCATGAATTTTCTAAAACTGCACAGCAGTTCACATCCTGGAGGGATTAAAAGAAATGAGTTTCAGAGAGACAGAGACAGGAAGAAGGCTCAAGGAAAAGTGAGAGTGAGCTGTCATTCACCTCCACTCTGACACCCACAGGAAGGAAAGGAAAACCTTTCCACTTTCTGTACAAAGCATTGTTTTTTAATACAAACGTTTTCCTTTTATTTGAGGGCTTCACATGGGGTTCTGACATGCAACAAAAACAGCCAAAAACTTTCTTTGAATCCATAATATAATTTTCTCTGAGTAAGTGGAGGCATCAAATACATGTTCCTTCAAAAGCTAAAGCACAGGGTCTCCTCTTTCATAAATTGAGAGCGTTTGGATGCTTTAAATCTGATTATAGTACAGAAGTGAGGATATGTTGTTGTCTTTCAGCTTCTACAAACAGAGTATATAAAAAAAAAAGACAACAGCAGCGTCTGACAACAATTCCATCATCCTCCTGAAGTGTGAAGTGTGTTAGCGACACAGAGGTTGAAGTGAGATTTGGAGAAAAAGCAACAATAATTACCATCTTTACCAGTGGGTACACACCAAGCTGGCCTCATTTAAGCATTTAACCTGAATATGCCACCATCCCTATGTGTTTACACTTGTGCACTGGCACTAGCGTTTGACTCATGGGTGTAAATATGTTCCACCATGTAAGCAGCTTGTTACTTACTCCGGTTGTCTTTCATCTGCAGGATAGGGGTGTAGAGGTTCTTTGATGTGCGTCCATCTGAGGTGGTCAGCACAGTGCTGTTGTTCCTCTCCCCCTGCTGCACAGGACTGGATTGGTGACGCAAGATATCCACTAGCGATCTGGAGGGAGGACGGAGGTAAAGACAGCAAAATAAATATTTCAGTTAAGTTCACATTTTAAAGAAAAACTTGTTAAAACAAAAGTTTTTTTGTCTTTTCTTTTTAAGCTGTAATGTTTGAGTTGAGACACCAAAAGGTTGACATCGTGTTCAGATTTTGATTCAAGATGACAGTCTCCATAAACATGAAGGTCCATAGCAACCATAGTATATTTTTCAAGCTTGAGACTGATGAATATGTGGAAGTCAGTGGAAGTAGGTCTGGAAGTCAAAAACCATTGGATAAAATCCCATAGCAACCAGTGTTTCTGCCTTACCACACACATTTTTTACACAATAAATTATGTGATGCTGGGGTCAGAATGGAATGAGCTTTAATCCAACTTTAATACCATTTAGTAACTGAGTGTATTACAGTGGGATTTTTACAACTGAGATGAGACATTTCAACATTATCACACAAAAGGTTATGCTAACTGGGATTGATGTGTGTTACTCATAGTTGTCTTTCACTATAAAAGGTATCCCTCATGTGAGGCAGTGGCAAACAATAGAATAGCTGCAGAGTGTACCCTGAGTCATCCCTGTCCCCCCATTCCCCACCCCTGTCAGAGCCAGTACTGTTCATCTCACCTGGGCATGTTGATCTCTCTGTTGCGAGGTCGACGTGCAACTTTGCTGAAGGCAATCCTGACGCCCACAGCCATCACCAGCGTGAAGGAGATCACCCCCCCAATCACATAACCAGTACTGTGTACGACAGAAAAATAAAGGAAGTCGTTCGAAACAGCTGAAGAAGGACAGAATATCCATGATAAATGCAGTTTTTCAAAGAATTTTCTATTATTTTTTTGGTAAACTTGTGTTTGAGATCACCCTTTAAGTAAGTTTAAACAAAAATGTAAAATACTTCCGATTTTTTTTAAGTCAAACCTGCTGAAGGAAAAGATAAAGCAGCTAAAATACCTCAAACAGAAACCCAAGAAGCTGCGTTTCAAACAATTCAAGAACAGTATTCGGACTCCACGAAACCACAGTGAGAGCCAGAGAGAAAGGACTACTAGAACAGGGAAGAACTTCAGAAGAGAACGATCAAAATGACTCCAAGAACATGAGGACTTCTTTAGGAACTTGGTAAGACTGAACAAAATGGAAACATGGGAGAATGTAAGGTTGTGAACACTGCTGATCATTAAGAACACATACTCTCCTATTTGAAAAAGACATCTGGATTATCCCCATGACTTTTGGACGATGATGTTCTGTGGATATATGAGACTAAATTGGAACTTTCTGGAAGAGTTAAACTAATAGTCTTTCAGGGAAAGAACACCAGAGTAACAGTCAAACATGGTGGCATTAGTGTGATGGTGTGGGGCTGCCTTTCAGCTTCAGAATCTGACAAACTTCAATTAAAAAATCCAGAAGGAAAATTTCCTTTATCAGTTTGTTTCTTTGTGGAGACTCTTCTTCATTCTGGTCATGTAATCTGAAAAAACCTAAGAAGGTCTTCAAATCGGTGACGAAGCCTCTAGAAACATTTAGATGAGCCTTTAAAAAAAGCACAGAACCCCGTCCTCCATCAGTTCATAAGCTCAAGAGTACTTGGGTTCTGCAGCAGAACAATGATCCAAAAATGAAGGATGCTAAAACCTGCTATTGTGCCAAAATTCAAACAACTGTGCACCTGAATTCCTCCACAAATGTGGGAAACGCTCAGTGACAGCAATTCCAAACAATGGACTAAAGCACATGGTGACAAAAGCAGTGCCTGGATTTAAGCAAAAACTTTTTTTGACTTTTTGAAGAAGTTTAAAGCAAGTTCAGACTGGTCTTTAAAGTTCAGACTGGTTGTTCTAAGTTTGATAGAAATCCCATTTTAAAATTCTGTTACAAATCTGCTTTAATTGTGTTTATCTTTGAATCCTTCTCACAAATATGCAACAAAAACATCAATTAGGGATGCAAATACTTCTGAAATAAATCATAATTTATCTATATGAGAGGATGCAAACACCTGGTTAGTATGTACTTGTATCAAGGTTCCCTAATCATCAAAAATGAAGAATGTTGTGTTTATTAAGTGCCTATGATAATCAGTGCCTAAGATAATCAGTGCCTAAGATAATCAGTGCCTAAGATAATCAGCAGTATTTGCTTTCAAGGCACATTTTTTGTCATGAGACAAAAATTCTGCCATCAGTTATGTCTATAAATCCTTTGCTCTTAATAGGAATAACTTTTAAAATAAAATGTAAATATTAAATTGAATAAAACAGAAGAAATGTATTGTTAATTTAGATCATTTTTATCTCAGGTTAGTTTTTGACAACTAGCTCTGACCTGCTGCTCTGCTGCTGAAGCGTCTCAAAGTCGGGGATGGGCTTCTTGCCCGTTGGCACTGTGACCGGAACCAGGGGCTCAGCCCAGTCAGGAGACTTGTAGTTGGTGCAGGAGTCCTGGTCCAGCCGGTTCTTCTGATGCTCGCAGCAGAAGCGGTAGTGGCAGGTGCCGCAGCAGTAGACGTAGCTGCCCTTGGAGCAGTTGAACGTGCTGTCAAAGTGCCCCATCACGTCGAAGTACCCCCTGGGGAACAAGGAGACACAGAAGTCTTGCTGAGGGTTGGAGCTCCGGGATGGTTCTGAATGGGCCTTCTGTGCTGCGTTGCAGATGCAGCATGTCACAGCAGATTCAACAGATTATGTTTCCAAGCAACAAAAGACTCATCTTACTGCAGACTATGAGCTTCAGCCAGATCAAGAGGAAGCATCTTTATGATTTCATGGAATAACAAATTATTAGCGTAATGAAACTATAAGACTTTCACAGCCACATGCACACTATATTTTCCTTTAAATTTGACTTTTTTCATGCAGCTTTTCTTGTTATTTCACTAACTTTCGTCTGATTTATGCGGACACCTTTCTAAAACAGGGAGAGTCGTACTTGCAGATGTCCACGTCCACCAGCTGTTGGGGAATGTGCGCCGCTCCGAGCGGCGGCTTCAGAGCATCCTCCGTCACGTTCTTTGGCAACATGGTCTGAGGGAGGGGCTTTGGAGGGAGTTCAGCCATTGCCAGAGGGTCATCCTCATCCTCCACCTCGGCTGTTTTTGGCCCTGGTTGGGGTCCGCCGAGCACCGGGGGCTTGTATCCAGTCAGGAGGAACAAGGTCGTTTTACTGGCAGAGTTCCTAACATCTCCACTGATTGCCCGCCGCCCTGTGGTGGAGGTGGTTAGGGCGGAGTGAGCCAGGCAGCAGGAAAACAGGAGGACGAGAGATGAAAAAAACATCCTTTCGAGCACAGAGGGTCTCATTGTTCAATGGCAAACGTCAAAGTATTAAAAAGTGGTAAAAACTTGAAAAGCAGTTCCTTCCTTCTTGGCTCATAAAGACCCTCAGCGTCTGACAGGCGGGTAAATCCCTTCTTCCTGTTGGTTGTTCAGATGTTTCTCCTGGAGATCAGCAGCTGTTTGAATGTGTTTGGCATTTAACTCGCTCATTTCAATGTAAACATGTCTGGGTGTCTCTCCCGCGAGCAGCTTGTGTAAACATTGAGGTCTTTCGGAGATTTTAGCCCCTATAGAACAACAGCTTCCAAACCAAAGGAATCTTTCGCATGGGGTTGTTGTATGGCACTGGGTAATCACAAGCGGTCTTTATGGTGACAGAACGGTATTTTTACCCCCTTAGAAATGGCAGTTTTTTTACGTTTTCTGTAAACAAAATAGTGAAAAAGTGTAAACTCTATGTCTGATTCTATCCGTCCAACTAAACACAGTTATGGCGCATTTGGCACAAAAGATACGATTCGTTTGGAGAAACCAAAGGAAGCTGCGGTGTGTAAACATTTAGCGCTGCCTGTAAACCTAACATCTCATGTTAGCTTAGATGAAGGACGTTTACTTTTCCGAGTTTGGCACATTTTTTTTTGAATAATCGACAAAAACTAAACTGCGTTTAGATCAAACGAAGTACGTTGCTGTATTTTTTTTTTTGAGGAGACGTTCGTACGAGTTGCATAACAGCAGTTTTAGGGTGCTCACAGGAAGGGAACTGTTGAGCAGGAGTTCCAGCACTGTAAAGCATAAAGCAGCATCATAGCGTTTGTCAAAAGGACAGATCGGTTGGTTACAACAAGCACGTCAAGGCATTCAGTAGCAGAGAGCTGGTGAGGAGCGAGCGTGAATCTATGTGCTGACACCGTCGCGTGAGTGTCTTTGCTCTGAGTTCAGCTTGGCCCAGCAGAAGAGAACAAAGGAGGGTTTGGGCCCGGTTCTAGCAGGGCAGCGCGGTTCGGCCCACAGCGCAGACATGAAAATGTCTGGATTCATCCGTCAGCGCAGAGGAAAACTGGGCGAGGATGGGAATCCCGATGCAGAAGGCGGTGGGGCCACAGCTTCAGTACAGAGCCTTATCCTCATAGAAAAAGTCCGAACTTACAAAGCGGTTCCTTCATTTGTTCGGTTACCTCACTGGCACCCTGAAAATGCACCGATGCGAGTGAAGATCACTTGGCAAAAGAGATCTGTGGACTTTTATGGCTGGTGTTCAGTATGGCTTAAAGTTCTTCTCTAGAAACAAGCGAGAACAGTGAAATTCTTCCGTTGCGTGTCGCAGAGGAAAAGCAAGGATGCAAAGAGGGAGTAAAGGGGCGTCGTCCACTGTGGCTTAATTAAGCACCGTGAATGGAAGAAAAAAAACGACAGAGACTGAGAGTCCTCTCTGACAGAAGCAACTGGAAGAAGTAGATAAGCAAAGTGTCAACAGTGTTTCTCAGTCAGCGCAGTGACAGGACGGTATACTGAGCCTCTCAGGTAGCAGCAGTGGCTTGGGGTTAAACGTGGCTCATTTGGCTTCCTTTGCCAGCCCTCCCCTCGGAACCCTCGGTTTCTCTGGAAACCACCAGCTGGAGAGTCTCACGGTAAAGCACTTTGAACCAATAATGCACTGATTATGGTCTCAGGTTTAGCATAGAGAGCAACAAATCGTGACGGAAGGTGAATCAAGTGGTCAGAATGGACGATTTTGATGTAAGATGGTTTATAGTTCCTCAAAGACAGGCGATAAAACTAACTGATGATCCGTTGCTTTTGTTTTTGCTTTTTTTATGTCAACACAGTCAGTTTGGCATCTGGATTTGGTCTTGTTTAACAAAAGAAAAAAAAGCAAGAAAGAACAAAAAGTTTAGGTCCAAAATGCAGTTCCTGACCAGGATAAAAATGAAGAAAAGAAACACTTGGAGAGGGATGTTTGCTCGTAAAGCAGGAAAAGGTTTCCTGGAAAACTTCACGTGGTTTGGAAACAGTCCTGATCAGACGTCCTCCAGGTTCAGCAGATTTGACTCTGGAAAAGACACAAAAACAAACAAGGTTTGAAAAGAACGCAATGTCAATGCAGAAAGTGCTGTTATTCTAATGACTTTAATGTTAAATACCTATTACTAAGTAGAAAAACTGGATAAGATCTAACACAGGAGCCTAAGCTCCAGTGTTGAGATTCTTTCAACCACCATAAAACTACGTTCACACAGCCCCCGACAACGCATGTTCAAGCTGTCACCTTCAATGAAAAGTCTACAGACGCACGTAAACACAGATTTAATGCTTCTGTTCAAATCTCTTGCATTCACACGTAGCCACACAAGTCTTTACGACCGGCTTTCGGCTCTACGTACAAAAGCCACTGAATGAGCGTTGCAAGTTAAACCAGGTTGAAATTTGACCAGTCATGGACTGTGATTTGGTAGTGAGCTATGGATGACGTTCCTTTCAATTCATGGAAGTGCCAACTGTTTGAAAATTGATCATGGAGTAGAAATTAATGAACGCGTGTTTTTCCTGGACGGAATTACAGTTTATGACTCCAAGTCTGTCATTAGCGGAATATAGCAGTGAAAGAAAAAAACTGGAGATAGATTTGTAAGAATTACACGGTGTTAACGTTTCGCACCTCAATATTTTGCATCGTCTCTTGAACGCACATCAAATCCCCGATGTGTACGTAAATGAACGGTTCCACCCTTAACACAATTAACGTCACTACAGCAGATTCTGAAGCAAAGAAAAGCAGTTTTGCACTGATATGCAACACTTCACAGCAGTGAAGTGCTTACAGAATCAACGTAAACTAGCTGAGTTTGACACAGAAAAAAGACGCCTTGTGCTATCATGCAACACTTTACGTTAGTATAAAAAGACAAGATATGAAACGTCGTTTTTGTCTGCATCAGAATCAGCTGATTTAAGTTGATCATCCCGGTCAGAGAGTTACAGTATATCTATACGAGAGCGTGTGTTATTTAGACGTCATTGGCGACATCTCCGGTTAACCTTGTTGATATCTTGTCTTGATTTTTTCTGGTTTAACCCCTTCAAGCCTGGATTTATTTTTATTTTAATTCAATTGAAGAATATCCTTTTATGTTTTTGCCGTTCAAAGTGATGCTAGATCAAATGGATATTGGATTATCCACCATATAATCCTGTTCTATATGGTACATTTCATACGGCATACCGCACAAAAGGGTTAAAAGATGTGTGTTTAAAAAAAAAAAAATACTGTTAAGATCAGATAACTGTTGATGTTACCAAAACAAAAAGGTAAATGTAAAATTCTTGTAAAAAATAATATAAAATTATTAGATATTTTAGTTCTGTATTTAAATAAAACAGCAAAAACATACCAAAAAAACATTAACATCTAATGTGAAGACATTTTTTTTAGCTTTTCAACTCTGTTAATAGAATATCTGCTCAAGTTTGGGAGTGAAAGCCCATTTAATCCTTTCTACAACACAAACACACACCCACAGCAGTTGACAGGAGATGAGGCAGCCATGATGTGACTTTGAAAAACGGAGCAGTGCACATGACAGATGCCGCAATGGACTCATCTGACAGAAGGAGCGCAGAAAGAGGGACTCCGAATGTGCATGTATGTTCTGTTTACAGAATGAGGCCTGCAGCGCTGTCAACACTGCTGTCAAGAAACCATTATTCTTATTGCTTGACCCACAGCGCAGATCTCTGGGCCGGTGATCGCTTTCACGACATTCAGACGTGCAGAAACACTCTTTCTGGTTTCTTTGAGCCTTACAGAAAACGAATCTTTAAGACATACATAAGACTCACTTTATTCAGAACAAAATCATTTCGGAAGGACTAATATCTAAACGGATTCCCTATGTCACACCCGGTGGGAAACCATGATTTTTTTCAACAAAAAATAAAAAAAAATTAAAGAGTTCCAGAGGAAAAAGAAAACCATAAAAACATGCATGAAATTGAAGGTATGGTGATGAATAAAAGTTACAAAACCAACTTTTTTGAAAATAAACCTCACGGTTTGCAGTGTGGTTTCAAAAACCACACATCGTCCTCTGATGGACACCTTGAGTCCTAAAGCTGCTCTCTCTGAGCTTCTTCCATTGTTGTGCTGCTTACTAATCGCTTGGATCAGGTGCATCCTGCCAATCAGATGTTCCGATCGAAGCGCTGATTGAAAAAGAAGACAACCACACAAGTTGATCATCCCTGTTTTTAATCCAGCTTTAGGGTTTTGTCAGACCAGAGCATGCAGCAAGAATGAATCAAACATCTTGGCACCCTCATATAGCTCGGTTTGCTTTCGCATTAGACCTTTAAGACCCAGTGAAATCACCTCTTGGCGGCTCAGCACAGCGCCACCTATGGTAAAAACGTTAATCCTGCAAAACAATCTACGAGCAAAAACCAGCATTCAGACTGTGTTGTTTCCATGTCAGCTGATTCTATGTGAACACTTTCTACAAACGTTTTATTAAATAAATGTAATTCATCTTGCCATAGATTAGTAGTTCGTCAACCATGAATTGTGCTAAATGTATTAGATATAATTGAATATAAACAGGTTCTGCTTCTTGTTTGTCACTGTAATCATTGGTTAAATTAACAAATTTAGACTGCAACGCACCAACAGTACCAAAGAACACCTGGGTTTCGTCAAAAACCAAAACCCATATTGGACTGAAGCCTGTTTAGTGACCCTGTTTTGACCAATTACAATAAATATATATTTGAAATGCTGCACTTTTCCTCTGAAATCAGGTACCATCTAGTAGGACTGAACCTTTACTGTAAAGTCAAATTATCTAAAGCTACAAAATAAATGCTAGATTAAAGGTAGGAATGCCCCTAAACAGAATCAATTATCCCCCTTGTTCCCCCACATCCGCTTGCAATAAATTGTCTCAAATGTATCTACACTCCAGATTTTTTAGGAATCCAAGTTTTTTGAAGTACTTCTTCACTAGTTTCGGTCCAGTGCATCCTCTGCATTCCCGCTGAAGCATTCCAGAATTTAACCACAAATTAACCATGACCCCATTTTCAGGTAGACCATGGCGTGCTGGTTGGTCTGAACCAAAGTTCAAATAAAAGTCTATCTGATTAAATTAAGTCTGGTGCCAACCAAACATCCCATGTCTGATGTGACGTACAGTTGATGCTCTCCCAAAGGTTGGTACATCAGAGAAGAGAAGAGAAGACGCAGCAGAGGTTGTTTTGGAGTGGAAAGAATTTCATCATAACCTCTGTCAACCAGATTCAAACTGATTCAACCAGATTGGCTAAACACCAAAAAAACAAAAGTCTGAATTCAAACAGTAAATTAAGGACTGAAAGTGAAGACAGAGAAAAAAAAGGAAAAAAAAAACGTGTTGAATATATAAAGGAGCACCTTTATAAACATTTTTTAAAAATTGAGTAACAGTTTTATGCTTATATTTTAATTCAAATTTACTATTTTACTCTTTCGAAATTTTTAATACTTTTCTTTTAATTTTTAAATGTATATTTATATAATTTATATAATGTGTATTTTAAAGTTACAAGCAGCTTATTTTATAAATTTATAAACTGTTTTTTCAAGTTGATCCAGATTTGACCTCATAGAGTTACCTCTGAGTATGAAATGTGTTTCATACTCAGCCTTATACTGTAGTGCCAAAATAATTAGATGTATTCCTGATAAAGCAAAGGAAATCGACCTTTTCCTTGACCTTTATCCTCCCAATGTGTGGCAAGTCATGCTTCACAGTTCAAATAAAAAGGTGGAAACTGAAAAATATTTATATAAACAAAAAAAAGAGTGAAAAAAGAGATAATCTATTTTTATTGATTTTTAACACATTAACAAAGCAAAACATAAAAACCGTTGGTCCAGGTATACAAAGACGAAATTTATGTACGAGTGTTCAAACCATCCAGCAAAAAGATAAATAGAATTAGCATTGAGCAATATATAAACATTTGAAACTAAAGCACAAATGTGTTTTTAATAATTGTGGTGATATCCAGCCCAACATATGTTAAGAAAGGTTCCCATGTCTTTGTGAAAGCATCTTCTTTGTGGTGCAGTGGATAGGTCAGATAGTCAAGATGTACCGTATTTTCCGGACTATAAGTCGCCCTTTTTTTCATAGTTTGGCAGGGGGTGCGACTTATACTCCATAGCAACTTATATTAGAAAAAAACACATTGTTAACCCTCCTGTTATGTTCATTTGTGAGGAACAGAAATGATGTTCCTGGGTCAATTTGATGTATGAGGTATGTTAAGTGTTAAGAGTATGTTAAGTGACTCAGAGAATCAGCAAACCTTTTTTTAAAGTAAGATCTTGAAGGCTAACAACATAATATTATATTTTCCAATGATTTCATAGATTCAGAAATGCAATAAAAATGACAACTGTTTTTACAAATACAGGATGAAAACAGAGTATTAGTTGGCCAATGATGCTTCATGAAAGGAATAAATAGATAAGTATGAGAAAGAATTTCTGTGAAATTATGAAATAAACAGTCTGCTATGATTGTGTCATATGAAGTTGTGCAAGTTATTAGTTCTTGGTCCCAGATTTTGCCAAATAAATTTCCCGTCAAAATGCAACTTATAGTCTAGTGCGACTTATCTGTGTTTTTTTCTACTTGATAATGCATTTTTGGGCTGGTGCGACTTATACTCCGCAGCGACTTATAGTCTGGAAAATACGGTAGTTCAGCACGACTTTCTGCCATTATGATTTGGAAGGAATGTCCCCAGAGATCCAGTTCAGAAGAAGACACTTTCAAGCACAGAAAGTCTGCATTCAGTCAAGTTGTCTATCATGTTTAGCGTGAATAACGGGATCAACCAAACCCAATCGTGAATACAGATGATTTATATTCAAGTTAGAAGACAAGTTTATATTAAATTGCTGATCAATGGGGTTCCAAAAGGGCTGAACTTTTGAACAGGACCAGTAACAGTGTTTAAGAGTACCAACGTCGGTCCTGCATTTCAAATACAACGCAGAAGAGGCAGGTAAGGCCAAACATGTTTTTCAATGTTTCTTTTTTGAAAATAACATGGGAGTAAGTTGGAAAAAAATGTAAGTAAAATCATTTCTTTTATTTTTATGATCTTTTTCACAGACAACATTTGATAACTGCTAAAGCTTCAGAATCTGAAGTTGGAAAAATACCAGAAATAGTTACTGAGGGTCAAATGTGTGCTGAACACATCTGTATACTTTAATTTGTTTACAGTACATATGAATAATTATTACACAAGAAGAGTGTTCTATCCATCTATAAAAGAAATATTCTCTGTAGGACAAATATGTTATTGTGTGTATTTTATAAGCTGTTAGATGAAAGGTGAAATATTCAGTTCTTTCACTGTAAATCTGACTCCAGAGGATTCAGTGCCTCACCAGCCATCAACCTCACCACACGTCACTGGTGTTTCCACATTCCTCCAAGAATTTTCCCAGTCTTCTTCAGAATTCTCAAAACCAAGTTCCGTCTCCTACACTTCCTTCAAATGTGATGTGTTTGCATTTTTAAGAATATTGTAGAATTTGCTCAGAGAGGATGTTGATTTGGTCAGAAATCACTGTCTTTCAATGTCTGAAATGTCCTGGGTGTGAAATATTTTTGTTAGCAAAATCTCTCACCTGTAAATATTGATAAAAGTCCATTCTGGAAATATTGCGTTTTTCAATTAACTGACCAAATTACATCAAGGATGGTCTCTCTACCAAATCTTGCAATTTGGACAATCCCTTACATGCCCAAATATGAAACTTACTGATCTGTGTTGAATGCCTACTAAAGGAGTGAAAAGGGCCGCTGTGAATTTAAACCCAGTTCCTCAACAAAGATTCATGAACTGCGTGTCACTTTGTCTCATCAAAACCACTAATAGTCTTTTAGAAATGCCAACAAAAGCAGGAATCTCTTAATAACAAAAGCAAAGACACCTTTTGTCTGCTAAGAGACGCTTTCTTGTAGCAATGACACCGACATCAACAAGTCTGATTTCAAAAGCAAAACTAGACAGAAGACGGGGAAAAAAAACGTTATTTGCGGAGAAAACCCAGGAACACAGAGTTCCAGGATTGGGGGTCAAAACTAAAAACCCTGAATCACAGTAACCTAAATAGCCTGTTCCTCTCGGCTGGAAAGTTCTGGGCGCTCTACCTCCCTGACAGCTTGGCTTCACATCAGTGTGTCTCCACCCTCCGGGAGCTTTTCCGACCCGCTTCCTCAGATGTCATGATTAGGAAGCCCCCGCTGACAAATAGCTGAACTTCCACTGGCTTTCTAGGCAGCCAGTGCATTAATTCAATACATATTCTGTGTGCACAGGAGTATGAATGTAGAAATATCAGGAATTGAAGCAAACACTACAGAAAGTAAAACAGGTTTTCATTCCATCATAGAGCAAAAGTACAATGTTATTCTGCTTTCAGAAGACTGAATTTATAATTTATTCTTAAAGACATAACCTGAATGCCATGAATCATATTTACATCTGAGCTTGTCACGTGTCTGGGAATTGAACCAGGCTCTCTGTAGTGGTCAGTCTGTGAAGCAGGTCCACCTGAATTCAGCATGGCGGAACAGTTAGCACATCCCTACATGGCTGCAGCCAAATCTGCACAAAACCTTCGCCGTTTTCCCGCGGATGCCACTCATTCACCTTGCAGTGAGTCCAACACACGCGTCCTCCTTCAGGTTTGGCTGCTGTGCCGCCTGGCTGCCTGTTGGCCTCATGTGCCAGAGAACTGCTGCAGCAGATGAATCAGGCAACTTCGACGCATTGACACGGCATTTACCCCATTCACGAAGAACAGAAAAGATCTGGTTCAGTATTTCATAAACCCGGACTAAAAAGACTCCCTTAAGACCCCATCTGAGGAAAATTGTATTTTTAACATGTTCTTGGGGCATTTTCTCATGTTTGAGGACATTAAACAAATGAATCTTAAAATGTAATTTCTGAGTATTTCTTTATTCCAATCTGTGTAAATCCGGAGCAGGCAAAAATGTGGTTGGAAAAGACTGTAGCTGTGAATTCTAGTACATCTAGTTTTAGAATTCATGAGAATTTATAAGATTGGCAAAAATAATTTTCTAATTTTATTCTAAAATAAGTCATTTCCACTTATTGCACTAGTATTTTTGTCACTAATACAAAAGAACTAGACACTTAAGAAATAAAAAAATACAAACCATTTGCTTAAAACTAGCAAACAAAACACTTATTTTTGTGCTGAATAATATTAAATTACAAGCAATTCTAACAGTTCTTAGCTTATTTTTCCTTTTAAATCATGTGAAACGTTTTTGGTAAATTTTGAAATCTTACCATAAGTATAAGGATTTGCTGAATGGGCAGATCATTTTACAACTTTATTGTGATTTTCTTCATAAGATTTCGTGTTCTTTTCCTATTTTTAGGGTACCTCTTTTTACAGTGTAGACACCGACCGCATAGATTACATGTTGATTGTCCCTCACTCCCCTTTACATTTCTCCCTATCTCTATACTGTTCAAGCATAGAACATGATAAACCCTCTCCAGCTGCTCTCTATATCATGCTTGCTTCCAATAAAAACAAACTTCAAAGCTTTCAAAATAAACCATATTTCTATGTCACCAAAAAAAATCTACCAACATTGAGTACAATCTCATCATCGTATAAACTACTTCATTTGTTTGTCCAGGAAACCTACATCATAAAGAAACTTCATTCCATCTCCACCCTAAATCCTCCCCAATTTTCCTGTGGTCACGCGTATGCTTTCTGTTGCTCATATGCATGTTGTTTCAAAAATGACTTAAAACTCAACTTCCTGTGGTCTTAATACGAACTTAGGTGTAACCCTTGTGCTATCCTGGGCACTTTAACATTGGGAGTTGGGTCATCTAGACCCACTAGACAGTGCACTGAACCTTTTTTCTTCAATGATTTGTGATCTTCACTGGTGTCCATGGATTACATGAAATCTTTCCACCTTTATCCACCTTTGTCATGGTAGGGAGAACACGTCAATGTAATGGTGGGGTCATCTAAGACAGCACAAGGGTTAAAAAACAAAGGGCAATGACAAAAGTGCAGTCTCAGAGCTCTGACAATGCCTTGGATTAAGTGGGGTTATGAGAGTTTCATGAAATGATGGAGATCATTCATTTAAGGCTTATACAGTATGTTGAGTTGAAACTTTTCTCTGGTTTTCAACAAGGCTGTGATAGACTGGCGACAAGTACGGAATGAACCCCATCCCCGCCCAAAGACTGCCTCCAGCAAACTGGGGTCCAAATTTTGTATAAAAGAGTTCAGTTTGAAAGCTAAATGTTTAAAGCCCTTTTTTTCCTGTTCGCTTCCATCTACATCAATGAAACAGAAATCTATGTGATGGTCTCTGCACATTTAGAAGCTAAATTTGACACATAAAAATTCCTGTATTTTATACAAGGTTCTGGAACTTAGAAACAGTGGATATGATGCCATAAAAACACAAAGTCAGATCATTCTTCTGAAAGGCTGCATGTGTTTTATCAACTGGAGCAAATTTACTTGAAATTGCAGTTATTTTAAGAGGCGAGTTACAAAACCTGAATGTATGAGTAATGCTGCTCTGCGTGTGGACTCTCTGCAATGTTGTGCTCCAAACACAGAGATCCTGCTGCTGATCAGGCAGCTCATATGGAGCAGTTAACATATCAAGAAATGGAAACAGGTTTAGTCGATCAAAAAAGGTTAGAATTCTCCAAAACAAAAAGTGTTCCATCCCGGAACCCTGCACACTGCAGCAGTGTGCAGGGTTCCGGGATGAAAAAAAAACCATGAAAAATATGTATATAAGGATATATTTGCATCTCACCTATTCACCCTTACTTAGTGTGTAAGTGTTCACTACGAACCTGACGCCCATGTATGCCTGTAGGACAAAATGTGCATGAACATTTTTGCCCTATGGGCTCACAAGGTGCTCTATGATCTTAAAATTTCATGTGGGCCACCAGCATGCACCATACAGATTTGCCTATTTTTCACCCACAGAGGCTTTGTATCCATCAATATTCAACATGAGCTCTACAGGCACCGCAAAAAGGTTGGTTATTGCACAATCAACTCTTCACCACAATTCAGGCGAAACCTCCCTCTTTTGCCTCTTCTTCTTTCGAACTCAAATGTCATCATCCAGCCGGTGATGTCCCATAATGCCTTCCTTTACCGGTTTCTTATTTAGTTTCATTTTTCAACATTTCATTTTAATTTCAGGAAATTACTTTTGCCAACGACATTTTGTTTTCTGGAATTTTGTCTGGATTTCTAAAATGTAATGCTGCTTTCCTTTAATTTGTTTTGCTTATTTAATGGTTGTTGTGATCTTTAATATTTTTGTGTTGGTTGATTTATTGATGTGATTTGCATTTCAGCCATAGAAATGAGTTGCTGCACCGCTACTTTAAACAGTAGACCTTCGACCTATCTCCATTTTCCACCAGCCCTTGCTTATTTATGTCAGGCATCACTTGATTTCCTGCTTGTTCAAGTCAGTTATAACTTTAGAGAGTGGATTAGCCACACTAAACAAATATTTCTAGAGTTTCTGAATAATTATTGAAATCCAGATGTGAACTTTTTTTCTTATTTAACAATCTGTCAAAGCTGCAGACAGTGACTCTGCCCCCTCCACTGTAAATCTAGCTTCAACTACCTATTTGTCCTCAGTTTCTCTTTCTTAATCCTCAAAAAAAGGAGGAAAAACACATCTTCCTGAGGTCCATGTGCCCCCACCCCATATTAATTTATATTATATTAATTTAGTGGTATCAGTCGGTCGGTGGGACTAATTTACTTGCTTATCCACACTATATTTTCAAATCTGCTTTCCCTTTTCTCATCCTCATTCAACATCTTCAAGCTCCAACCCCTTCCTCCTCTTTCATCTGGCTCCACTTTCCTCTCATCTCTTTGCTCCCACCTCCCAACCTCACCCCATCCTCTGAAGCACACTGAGAACGCCGCCCCTACATAAGGGCATGGAGCTTTGCGGCTCTCTGTTGCATCGTGGACAGAGGCGGAGCCAGCAGAGGCTTGAGTGTTGTGAACTCTGTCCATAAAGGTCAGTGCGCTGCCCTTGTGAAGCCCACTGACGCAGCGCTGGAATAAAACGGGTGTAAAAATAAAAATCCATTAATGCAGCCTGGTTTACACATGATAGCATGAGGACTTTGGGAGCAGGCCTCTGCCTCCATTAACACTTGACAAAACAGCCCCACTAAACTTTATTTTATTTTTGATTTAGTCATGGGTCAAGAAAGAGAAGATAAGTTACATGATGTAATAGTGGAATGGTGTAAATGGTAGCTTTTTTAGCTTCCTTGAAGGCTCAAAGCTCTTTACAGACACAGTCCCAGTCAGCCATTCACACACATTCACTGGTAGCAGCAACCTATAACCACCAGGAGGAATGTGGGGACATGTTTCGTGCCCAACGGTGCTTCAACACATGGGGAAGCAAGGTAGGAACCAAACCTGTGATCCTCCAAACAGAGGTCAGCCGCTTTACTTCTGCACCACGCCCGCACCAGGTTAAGAAATCCCTTTACAAGAGATTTGGAGTAAAGCATTTCAGAAAAACACCAAGAGAGCAAACATCAAGGTGTTGGTAGTGTGATGGTGTGGGACCGCCTTGCACCTTTAATCCCAAACAAGTTGATGGAACAATAAATTCTGTTCTGTAGCGGAAGATTCTAAAGAAGAAGAATGTCCGCTATTAGTGAAGGAACTCAGGATAATGTGGAGTCTGCAGCAGCACAATGATCTACACACAACAGAATGGATCTACATGAAGGTTCTGTTTTGTTCTGGTTGAAGTTTGGACTCAAATCTGACAGTGATTCTGTTTAAGTGCTTTAAACCAACAGTCATACAGGAAAATCCCCCTTTGTCTCTCAATTGAAATAATCCTGAAGGAAGAAATCAAACTAAACTAGAACAATTTCTGGTTTTAACAGTGAACTCAAAGATACAGCTGCATTTAATTTGAGAATATGCATCCAATATGCAATTTCCTAAGCCACTATATCCCACGGTCACAGGGTTGTCCCGGCTACTGTTGGGCGAATGTACGGTAAACCCCGGACAGGTCGCCAGTCAGTCACAGTCACAGTGCACCCAAGCACTCCCACACACACTTCAGAGTCATCAATTAACATGTTTTAGGATGATGGGAGGACGTCGGAGGGCCCGGAGAAAACCCAAAGATTCACGGCGAGAACATGCAAACTCCACACAGAAAAGTCCCAGTCGGGATTTAAACCAGGGCCTTCTCACTGTGAGGCAAGAGGTCTAACCTGCGCCACCGTGCAGCCCCGAACATACATAAAACATTTTTTTAAGAAGTCCTGCTTTATATAACTGCATTTACCTGATATTCAGCTATTAGACCAACAAGTCAACTTTGAGTTTCTTTCAGATGGATTATGAACAAAGCGGACAAAATCATTTGAATGAAAGTGGAATTCAATACAGAATGTGTTTTTAGAGTCAATTTGCATCAATGATATTAATTAAAAGAAGGCAGGTTTGATGGCCTAAACTATGACACAGATGCCCCTGATATAAGGAAACCCGTATGGGAGGGGCATCATTAGTTACATCGATCTCACAGGTCAATAGAAAAAAAAGAAGAAAAAAAAAAACCTAAAATTTATCAGAAACTAGGTCACCTTAACAAATGATGCCTTTAAACTAAAATCAATGCTAAAATTATAACATTTAGTATATTAGTACTATTAATTCATCAAATGAGTGTTAGCCCACATGTTCATAGGTCTAACTCAATTATTTTCCTCTATAATAATGATTTAAGTTTAAATAAGAAAACGCTTTAGGGTTTAAGGCATAACACTCTCTTGAATATTAAAAGTCTTCCTCTGAATTGGCTCGCAGCAAAAACATGATTTCTGACTCATAACTGTAAAGCAGAAGGTGACAGCCAGTATGAGAGGACATCCCAGAGAGTTTTTCCAAAGCTGCTGACCTGTGAAGCCACTCTGAACGTTTCTTTAAGAAGACCGTCAAGCTGCATAATCAGTCTGATCTGAGTGCGAATTATTCATCTTTCCTGACGCTTTCAAAGGGTGTCAGGTAAACATATTTTGCACTCGTGCATGATTGCCATTAGTTCAATCTGTTGAAGTTGGTAGACGCCCTGCCCTCACAGACAGCTGCAGAGAGAGGCGCATTTTCAGGCGCAGATCACACCGCATCCTCCTTAATAGCATGCAAATCAGTCGTGGAAAACACTAAAATCCAACCACTAAAATATAGAATTTGTTTGATTTAAATACAAAATCATACAACAGTTCAGTTTACCATTCAACACTAACCAAATACATGTAGATTCATGTTTTGGTCCATGTACTTTTTAATATTTGAAACTTTTTTTAACAACAGAAAATGAAAATTTAAAATAAACTGAAAGTTTGACATTCTTAAATATTCAAAATGTTTTTTTTTCTTTCATTGTCATTTCACCATAGGGATAAACAAAATTTTTTTTTTTTAAATAAAAAAAATACAAAGAATAACATTTAAAAATTCAAATGGCATTGCCTGAAACTGAAATAATTTGTTTCTTTGAATTCCAACAGCAAACCAATTGTAATCAGCATGTTTGTCAGGAACACTTGCTAATTTATTTGTAAAAATTATGTTTACTGCTTTAGTCCAGCATAGGTCCAAATAGGCAGAGAAAACTGATAAATGTCACATTTTGGTCTATTTGGTTAACATTCACACAGAAGAATTAAACCAAACTGCCTGAAATGATCACGCAGTCCAAATGCTCACTTGGGTGCAATGTTACCCAACCAAGACGGGTAAAAAGGCAAGAAATAACAAGACTAGTAATAAAAAATAATAATAATAGATTGGATTTTTCTGCACTTTTCCAGACACTCAAAGAGTTTACAATGTGTATCCATTATTCATTTACTCCGCATTTCCCAAGGACAAAACAAAAGCATTACAGGGGGAAATTTGAACCTTTATTTCAATGTAAAAGTCTTTTTCAAAACAGTAAAGAAAAAAATTGTGTCCCTAAAAAAAATGGACTCTTTGAGGTTTATTTTTGTGATGTTAATTTAAAAAAAAGTGGTTACTGCCAGAGAAACCGCAGAGTGGTGGAGTGGAAAAACTTAAGTAACAAATTATTTGTATGTTTAGAAACAGATCCGGTGGGGGTGGCTGGCCCCTGCCTTGCTCCTCCCTGGACCAACCGTGGGCCGGGTGGGTGGCTGCCTGGAGTGCGGAGCGGGTCTCCCTTGGGGGGTCCTGGCTCGTACCTGGGGTTGGGGCGGGGGGATGCCCAGAACTCCTGGGTGGTGATGGGGTGCTCGTCTGGGGCTGTGGGTGCCCTTCTCGGGTGGGGCCCTGCATTGGGCTCTTCCGGCGCGGCGGGGGGGCTGCTCTCCTGGTTGGGCTGGGGCGGCGCTCTCTTTCCCCCGTGCTTCCCTGCTCTCTGGCTCTGGGGGCCTCGCGGCGGTCCTGCTGGTCCTGGCCTGGGTGGCGGATTTGGGTTTGGGTGGCAGGTTGTCCCCTGCCTGCTGCCGTGTGGCGTTGAGGGGTTCCGGCTGCCGCGGCTGCTGCGGCGGGGGTCTGGGTGTGGGGGTGGCTGGGCGCTCCTCCTCCTTCTTTTCACATTCCACCATCCATTTTAGAAGAACATAAACACTCACATGAGCACAGGTGTTAGCTCACCTTTGCACTAATAGTTTGAATGATTGAATGAATGAAAGATTTCACACTAGTTGGTTTGAAGGCATAAGTATGCGTGTGAACACTATCTGTTTTGTGTACATGTTGACATGTGGACATTTTTGCAGCTAGCAGGTGTGTTTATAACATTTGAGTGTGTAGGCCCCGCCCTTTGAGATTTGTACTACATTTGAACCTTACCGTAATGATAAACATCCAGTAAACTTGTTGCTTTATGCTGCTTCATGGTCTTACCCCCCCTGCTATTATCACCCTCCTACCCCCCCTCTCTCTAACAGTCCTCTCTCTTCTTCCCTCCTTTCCTTTTCCGTCCGGTCCAACACCAAAGATTTTCAGACATGATTGAAATTAATAAAGTTTGGCCTCAATTACAAAAGGGGTTTATCCAGACATACCTTTGGTTTGTCTGAAGATTAATAACCCCTCTTGTTTGTCATGGATCAGCTGGCAGCTGCACACTCCTCCTCCCCCCTCTGTGTGTTCACCTGTTTCTCGCAGCTGTTTTCAGTTTCCTGATTATGTGTTTGGTATTTAAGTTTCTGTCCTTGTTATTTTCAGTGTCGCAGCGTCCTGTTTGTTCAGTGTCTCTGATGATTGTTTCCTCGAGTTTTCGAGTAAATCTTTTGACTACACTACAGTTGGTTTCGAGTCCTTCCTGCGTTTGGGTTCTTCGGTTACGAGCCGTAACATTACGCTGCGACCATGACCAACCCAGCAGGAAGTTCGCATCTTGGGGACCTACCTGGATCGTCCGCTGTTGGAAGCTCAGCCGCCGGTGAGGAGCTGTCTGTCCTGGCACGGGAGATGCGGGGTCTCGTGTCCGGTATGCAACAACTCCATGATCGCCTCTCCAGGCTGGAACATGTTCCTTCGTCTCCGTCTTCGCTCCGTCAAACCCGACTGGGTCGTCCCGAGCCCTTCGATGGAACAGCTGAGGACTGCCGGGCCTTCATCACCTCCTGCCGCCTTCACTTCGACTTCAATCCCGACGAGTTTCCCTCCGAGCAGAGCAAGGTGGCATTTGCCCTGAGCTTTTTGACTGGTCGGGCCAAACGATGGGGCTTAGCAGAGTGGGAGCGAGGAGCCGACCTCTGCCGCTCTTTTAGAGCGTTTTCCACCCAACTCCTCACGGTGTTCGATCCTACTACTCCCCACAGAGCTGCCGCTTCGGAACTACTTCGTCTCCAGCAAGGGGCGCGCAGCGCCGCAGACTACGCCGTGGATTTCCGGACTCTGGCTGCCAGCACCCGCTGGAGGGACGAAGCGCTGGTGGACGTGTTTCTTCAGGGACTCTCCGGCAACCTCAAGGATGAGCTGGCGGCGAGGGAGATCCCGGAGGAGCTGGAGGAGTTGATTGATCTCGTGGTGCGTATCGATCGAAGGATGCGGGAACGGGGTCGTGAGCGGCGCAGCAACTCCAGCCTCCGCCCGTCGCTTCCTGTGAGTGATCCACCGTCCCGTTCCAGTACTCCGCACCAGGAGTTCATTCCTCCCCCCGAGCCCATGCAGCTGGGAACTGGACGTCTGACTCCCGCTGAGCGACGGCGCCGTATGGGAGCTGGACTCTGCTTGTACTGTGGACAGTCTGGACACTTGGTGCGCGACTGCCCGGGAAACGCCAGGGTTCACCAGCAAGGAGGGAACTGGTGAGCCGTACTTCCTCTTTTTCGTCACCCTCACGACCCTCAACCAAGGTGTTGATGAACTATGCAGGAGTCCAGAAGGAGCTGGAGACTCTTATTGACTCTGGTTCAGATGGGGACTTTATTTCTCACGAGTTAGTAACCGAACTTAAGGTCCCTGTTGAACATTTGTCTCCTGCTTTACTCATTCGTGCTATTAACGGGTCTGTCATCCATAATGTGTCTGCACGTACGGTTAATATTCAAGTAACTGTTTCTGGTAATCACACAGAACTACGTAGTTTTTTTGTTGTTGACTCTTTGAAACCACAGGTGATCTTAGGTTTCCCCTGGTTGTGCAGACACACTCCACATATTGACTGGACTTCGGGGCGTGTATTGTCCTGGAGTTCATTTTGTCTGTTAAATTGCTTAACTGCTGCCTCTGTTCGCTCATCAGTCAAGAGCCCTTCTCCTGAACCTCTGGATCTCAACGCCGTTCCTCCCGCTTATCATGACCTTAGTGCAGTGTTCAGTACAATTCGGGCCAAGTCTCTACCCCCTCATCGTCCCTATGACTGCGCCATTGACCTTCTACCGGGGACGCAACCTCCTAAGGGCCACATATATCCTCTGTCTCGTCCTGAGCAGGAAGCAATGGAGGAGTACATTCAGGAGAGTCTTCAGGCTGGAATAATCTGTCCCTCTTCATCTCCTGCAGGAGCGGGATTTTTCTTTGTAGGCAAACGAGATGGGGGTTTGCGGCCTTGCATTGACTACAGGGGGTTGAATAACATCACTGCTCGGAACACTTATCCATTACCTCTCTTACAGACTGCCTTTGATCTGCTAAAAGGGTCTCAGATTTTCACCAAATTGGACCTCCGAAGTGTATATCATCTGGTCCGCATAAGGGAGGGGACGAGTGGAAGACCGCCTTTAACACCCCTAGTGGTCATTTTGAATATCTGGTCATGCCTTTTGGACTTACCAATGCACCTGCTGTTTTTCAGTGTTTAATTAACGACGTACTTAAGGATATGATTAATAAGTTTGTGTTCGTGTACCTGGATGATATTCTCATCTTCTCTCCAGATCTCGAGACTCATGTGCAGCATGTCAGAGCCGTACTCCAACGCCTGCTTGAGAACCAACTGTATTGCAAGGCTGAAAAGTGTGAATTCCACACCACCCACACTAAGTTTCTCGGCCACGTAGTTACACCGGGGTCCATACAGATGGATGAGGGCAAGGTAAAGGCTGTTCTGGACTGGCCTGTCCCTACCGGGCGCAAACCTCTCCAGCGCTTCCTAGGTTTTGCCAATTTTTACAGGCGGTTCATCAGAGGTTTTAGTGGCGTAGCTGCACCCCTCCATAGACTAACTTCAGCAAAGGTACGTTTTATCTGGGAAGAGGGAGCTGATAAGGCCTTTACCGAGCTGAAAAGACGCTTCTCTGCAGCTCCCATCTTGACTCAGCCTGATACCTCCAAACAATTCATCGTGGAGGTGGATGCGTCTGAGTCGGGAGTGGGGGCTGTTCTGTCTCAGAGAGCTTCTGATAATAAAGTCCATCCCTGCGCGTATTTCTCCTGCAAGCTCACTCCTGCAGAGAGAAATTACGACATAGGGAACAGAGAATTGCTTGCCGTCAAGTTGGCTCTTGAGGAGTGGCGGCATTGGCTGGAGGGGGCTGAAAGACCTTTTCTTGTGTGGACCGACCACAAGAATTTAGAATACATTCGGACTGCCAAACGCCTGAACCCCCACCAAGCTCGGTGGGCTTTGTTCTTTGACAGGTTTAACTTCACCCTCTCTTTTCGTCCTGGCAGCAAGAACATCAAACCAGACGCTCTGTCACGTTTATATCAGAGAGAGGAGGACGAGGACTCCACCACTTCCGACACCATTCTCCCTACTAAACTGGTTCTGGGAGCAACTCGGTGGACCTTGGAGCGCAGGGTCAAGGCCTCTGTTCCCGATCCGACGTGTATACCTTCAGGTTGTCCTCCAAAGTGTTTGTTTGTCCCCTCGCACCTTCGTCAGTCAGTCCTGAAATGGGGGCATTCTTCTCGTTTGGCTTGCCACCCAGGGGGGACTAGGACTGCATTCCTGGTGGCTCAAAGATTTTGGTGGCCCACAATGTCTTCCGACATTAGGGCTTTTGTTGCCTCATGCCCGGTGTGTGCCAGTGTTAAGACTCCTAGGACTCCCCCTGTTGGTTTACTTCATCCTCTGCCAGTTCCTTCCAGACCATGGTCCCATGTGGCCATGGATTTCATCACAGGTCTGCCCTCCTCTAAGGGAAAGACAGTCATCATGACTGTCGTGGACAGATTCTCTAAGTTAGTTCATGCCATACCGCTGCAAAGATTACCATCCGCCAAGGAGATGGCTGTACTAGTCACTCAACATGTGTTCCGTCTGCACGGTCTTCCTCAAAACATAGTCTCAGACCGTGGGCCCCAGTTTGTAGCTTCCTTTTGGAAGGAATTCTGTAAATTGTTGGGGATCCAGATCAGTCTAAGTTCTGGTTTTCATCCGCAAACCAATGGCCAGGTGGAGAGGTGCAATCAGGATCTGGAAACTACCCTACGGGCTTTGTGTTCAAAGAACCCCAACACCTGGTCATCCCAACTACCCTGGGCTGAATACTCTCATAA
Source organism: Oryzias sinensis (assembly GCA_037389245.1). NCBI lineage: Eukaryota > Metazoa > Chordata > Actinopteri > Beloniformes > Adrianichthyidae > Oryzias > Oryzias sinensis. The sequence continues at coordinate 43,872,621 of CM074488.1, read as the reverse complement.
CTCTCTAATCAACTCCACCGGTTTTTCACCTTTTCAGGCAGCGTATGGTTACCAACCACCCCTCTTCCCGCACCAAGAACAGACGGCCACGGTTTCGGGTCCTGCGGCATTTGTAAGGCGCTGTCGACGAGTCTGGGTGAACTTTAGACACCAGTTACTAAGGAACCAGGAGAGGCTTACCGCAGTCGCCAATCGCCGGAGGCGAGCCGCACCGGAGTACAAGGTGGGAGACAAAGTCTGGTTGTCATCCACAGATATTCCCCTCAAAGGGGGTTCCAGAAAGCTGATGCCCCGCTACATCGGCCCATACCCTATTGTCAAGATCATCAACCCTGTGGCAGTCAAGCTAGGCCTTCCCCGCACCCTCAGAGTCCACCCGGTGTTTCATGTGTGCAAACTAAAGCCTGCTAAAGACTCCTCCCTTCAGCCTACTCCAGTTCCCCCTCCTGTACCTCGTATTGTGGATGGTGGCCCAGTTTACACTATCCGGAAGCTTCTTGCCTCCAGGAGAGTGGGTCGGGGTATCCAATATCTTGTGGACTGGGAGGGTTACGGCCCTGCTGATCGACAGTGGGTACCTGCACGTCACGTCCTGGATCCGGCTCTGATCGCCCGTTTCCACCGTAACCACCCTGATCAGCCTCGTCGGGGTCCGTCTGGGAGCCGGACTTTGTGAGGGGGGTTATGTCATGGATCAGCTGGCAGCTGCACACTCCTCCTCCCCCCTCTGTGTGTTCACCTGTTTCTCGCAGCTGTTTTCAGTTTCCTGATTATGTGTTTGGTATTTAAGTTTCTGTCCTTGTTATTTTCAGTGTCGCAGCGTCCTGTTTGTTCAGTGTCTCTGATGATTGTTTCCTCGAGTTTTCGAGTAAATCTTTTGACTACACTACAGTTGGTTTCGAGTCCTTCCTGCGTTTGGGTTCTTCGGTTACGAGCCGTAACATTGTTAAAGTAAAATATGTCCAACACGAGAGGCCCTCAGCTCTCATCTGTCTGCCCAGCTGTTGGACAGGACAAGTTAGAAAAAAAAAAAAAAGAAAGAAACAGAGCCGGTTAAATCCTTCATTTCTATCCCCAAAGACTTCCTTTAAACTGTTTAAACAGTTTGTTAAATATTTTATCAAAAAGGTTCAAAATACAAAAAAATGTCTATAACCAGAGGGACTTTAAGAGGTTTACAAACGCTGATCTGTTTTTCTGTTTTTTTGTCATAAATGTTTGAAGACCCTGGTGTTTTGGGTTATGGGTTTTACAGAGTAATAGAAAACAGCAAAAGGCTCATGGGGAGAAAAAAAAGATTTATCTTCAGCTTCTTCTTGGCAATAATATAGTAGTTTCCATGGTAACAACATGAGAAACTTGAATGGATCCAGGAACAAATGTTCTGACTGAAAATCTGTTCGATCAGCTGAAGATGCCGATCAATTAACTCATTTAGTTTGGGCCTTTTTACAGAATTTTTAAATTGATATCAATAAGAAAACACGTACGCACACACACGCATGCACACACACACACACACACACACACAGTCGGCTCAGAGCAAAAAGAAATCAGAAAAAAGGATCATGTCACCCAACCCAAAGAGAAGATTGATCCTTTAAGTTGCAACTCTCATGTAACTTCAAAATAAAATTTCACCAAGGAAATTTTTTTTTTTTTTTTACTAAAAAAAAACATAAACTTCATTTAGTTATTAAAATAGCTGCAGTAAAAGTTTGAAGTTGATGGATCCACCTTTTGGTTTTCTAATTTTCCTTTTTATCAGTTAAAAGATTGTGCAGAATTGTAGCCATAACGGTGGTTCTGTTAAGTTATCAAGTTTGAGCTATTATATGATATTCTGTGTCCAAGAATAAAATCTTGAAGTGAAATCTTGGGATTCTTTGTCTAAAAAGGCCCACCTTCCATATGTGAGCTCAGACCAAACAAAACAAAACAAAAACTTAAGTTATTCTGCAAAGAAGATTCAAATCCTCCAAAATCAAAAGAGAATCACTAAGCAGCTTTTGTGACCACTCCCAGACTTTTCTTACACCCCTCTTAAGCTTTAAAAGGTCAGATCCTACCCATCTGCGAATGCCGGGAACGTTGCATAACTTTCAGAAGAAATACCAAAAACTCAATCTACGTGTGTTAAATGGGATGAAGGTCTCACTTAATCATACAGTGGGGTTTTCTTCTTGAAGGTATCCATGTTTCAGCCAACCCACGTTCGAAGGCATGACGTAAAGACCCCAGACTGCAGAAGAATGAGGATGATGGTGGGTTTCAAGGCCGTCCATCTCTGCCCAGAAACAGTTTTACAATCTTGCTTTTAGCTAAGAGCAGTCTGAACTCCTTTGTTCTGATTTACAAAACCCATGGGTAGAAGATGCTCTACCACATCCCACACACCATATATTCATGAGGCAACAGCCACAAGCACCAAACCAACACGTCCAACAATGTTGAGACACCAGGACAGTCCAAGGTCTTTGCTTACTTCAACTCCTTTGGCTTTGACGAGATCAGAAACTTTCCACTCTTATAAATGAGTCAATCGTTCTTTCTTGTGAAACAGAAGACTGGCAATTTTCTCAAGGATTTCATTTTGGTCAGGTTTGCGACAGTTTTTCTACACCATACTAGCAGCAGTCTAAACTGTCTCTGTGTGCTGAATGCTTAATCCAGAAAATAGAGCAACTGATTACATTGATTAGTTAAAAAGACCTAAACCGTTGCCTTTAGCGTGCACATTATAATGACAAGCGGCCAGTTTCTATTGGACATTGTGTTGACTGCGTCCTCATTACAAAGAGCCTGCCTTTTCATCGAACGGTTTGCAATTGGGGAAGTGTTTAAGCTGAGAAATATTTAAACGCAATCCCACTGGTGGCACCACAGCTGAGCTATACCCTCATTCCGTGGTGCTGTGCTTTATAAAGCAACTGTTTTCTACTTCAGAGATTCCCAACGTTTCCCAGATTGTCCGTCAACAGCCCCCGAAGAGTGCCTGGAAACTGGCTGATTTCACCCAAAGGTAGGCATCCCGGACAGCCGGAAAGTGCGATCATTCAGCTGCAGAGTGGCACAAATCTATAGTGGCAGCTGCACCCCTCACTCACACTGAGCGTGGCCCCCGGCCACACAGCAGTCAGCTCCATCAGGGCTTTTTGTTTCGCCCTCATGTCAGCTCTGGGGTGATGTAACCGCAGCACAACCTGCTTCTGCACAAAAATCCAACGGTTTTGGTCAAAAGGTGCAAAAATTCATTCAGTGGTGTTAGACAATCAACAGCAGCCCCTGAGTCGAATCAAAACACCGGCTTCTGAAAAGGTTTGTGGTTCAGTTCATCGCTGTGAGTTGGGAGGTTATTGGATTCTACACAGTTTGTTGGTTAAGTAATTTTGTGATTGCAGCTTTTGCAAACTAGGACACTAGTGAGCTTGTAAAAAAAACAGACACAATTCCAGCTCAGCTGCAGTCAGAACTACTGCTTACATGCAAACCGGTTGGATCCAATTTAAATTAGTTTCCATAGCGATCGAGTCAGAAATAAAATAAAACAAAGAAGCTGTCGACCACCAAAGGAAGTATTATTTTCAGTTCACAAATACTGACTGGAGATAAAATGATATTTATTTAAATTATTTAATTATTTTAATTAATTGTTTTCATTAAACTTCAATTATTATTTTTTTCCTCCTCCCAACCAAATGTTGCTATTTTAAACGAACTACCTTTGTGTTTATTAATTTTATCAAAAAAAGGACCTAATTCTGATTAAAAGAAAATTTCAGAATTGAATCACTAATTGTGACATAAACACACTTGTCTAATTATCTGAATATTGTAATTATCTGAATAATAATAAAGTCAAATTTTGGTTGAAATGTGCAGGATGTGCTGAGTTACCTAAAAAAAACCTTGAGTCCAACATCCATGACCTACAGATAAAGATGCACTACCAGTTTTTCCAAGAGGGTTAATTCTGTATTTATTATATGTATTTATTGCAATGTTGGTATTTTAACAAATAAAATAAAATAAAAACTATTTTTTCTGCATTTAGTGTCTATTGTATATTCAGTACAAAAAAGCTTAATAAAGCTAAAAGCTAAACCAAAAAAAGTACATAACTGAGAGAATGTTAATTAGGTAAAAAGAAATAATAATATTAATTTAACCCCTTCATGACTAATTTGTAAAATCCAGGACTCCACTTTTGCATCAACTTGAAAATAAAATAAAACTGTAGAATATATTTCTACATAATTGGAAATAACTTTTAGCATGAAGGGGTTAACCACGGAGTTACAAGCTTAACACTATGCACTATTGCCAGGTGATTTACTCCACAGCAAATCTATTTACATGAATTTCTATATTTCGTGTGTCAAGAGTCTTTTTTTTTGTGTGTGTCAAAATTCTGTGCGTTCACCAGGGAAGTCTCGCATGTCCCAGGAATGGATGGACCAAATACCAAGTTTTTAGTATCATTTTATTATTTTTTGGGGAATTTTGTTCTCAAAATCCTAATTCCTTTTTGACCATGTATTTTTTTTTTTATTTTGTTACACATACTACAGTTGAAAATAAAGTAAACCACTCTAAATTATCATGTCTTGTCATTTTTTATGAGAAGTACTTTTTGTTGGGTAAATTATATCCGGTAAAAACTGCTTGGCAAAAGTGATGGTGTAACTTTTTTTAGCGACAGTGTTCTAGGGTTAAACCAGTTTGAAGTCACAAACGTGACCTACTTTGGTTTCTGAATGAAATTTGTTGCCTGTCAAAAAAGAGTTAGCCAACAAGATACAGCATAAACAAGAGTTTTTGTTTATTTAGTCTCAGTGAGTGAAAAAGAATAGTTAAAACCCAATTAGGCCATTGTTCCTGTCCACATGGTTCAGTGAAGTTTGAATATTTAAAACTTTTACTTAAAAAACCAAAAACTTCATGAAAAGTAATGAAACCTCCATGAAAGTCGCTCAGTAGCCTTATGGTGGACTGTCCAACCTGAGACTAGAAGGTTGTGAGTCCAAATCCAGGCCAAAAGACTGAAAAATGGGATCCAATGCCTCCCCGCTTGACACTCAGCATTAAGGGGTTGGATTTCGGAGGTTAAACCACCAAATTGTTCCTGACTTTGTTGTGTCTGCAGCTCTCCGGTCGCCCAGGGGATGAGTCAAATGTGGAGAGCAAATTTCACACATCTAGGTGTTTGACAGCTAAAGAGACTTTAACTTGACCTTCATACTTTACTGTTTTCAGAATAAAGTGTCTCTTTTTCATAATACTCTGACTATGGCAAGTATACTGTCCTTTCCCAAATGTGTCCAATAAGCCCACCCAATTCCAGGAGAGGTGATAGAACAGGTGTGTTTAAATCAGTCGGTCTTTTTCATTAGAATTAGTATGAATGAGGCCACAGAGAAGAGAAGATGAACACATTTGTATTTGACTTCTGCACTCCTTCAGGATTAAAACTTCAATCCACCCCTCTTCCTGCTTTCCGTCATCATGCTGTTGCAGAATACGTTCATTCTGAATCTTGTGTAAAAATGGATATTATATTTTTACCCTATGTAGTGTCACAGAGGCTGTTTTGATGTAATCTGACCGGCTAAAATAGATGAATGGAAAAGGGAGGCAGAAATGTGTGTGCAGGTTTACAATTTAGGAGAATCTCCCATGCAGTGGGGTAAACCGGTTTTACAAGGTCCTACATGTTGTTGCTCATGTTGTTCATGTTGTTTCTCCAATACAATAAACAATACACCAAACGGAAACGCCAGAGTTGGAATCGGGGAAGCACAGGTGAAGAAGCGGGTGTAAAGTGTCATGCGCCCGTCGGCGTCCTCCACGCACTCCCACACATGTGCAACCCTTACAAAGACGCACATTGCAGGTGAGGCGAGTTTGCTGTGTTTTTGCATTAACGTTCACGAGGCGTGCGCTCCTCCACGTACGTGGTTATGGCTGTAAAGGAGCGCAGATGTGCACATGTGGATGATGCTGCGCACAATGGGGTAGGGTGGGGTGGTGTTGGGCGGGGGGGGGGGTGCATGCTGCTGCAGCGGTGCTACTGTATTTTATGCACGTATAGCAGCAGCTTGATCATCGTCCACACCGCAGCACAACACGCACAAAGAGGCAGGAGCGCTGAAATGCCTGACCCTCCTCCTCCTCCTCTTCCTCCCCCTTTACGCATAGAGGAGGCTCATTCTATAGATGCGGCACCATTTTCCCATTTGAAGAGACAAAGAGCAAAACGATAATCTGATCCAAAACGCAGATCTGGGTTTTATTTGGGATCTATTTTCATGGTTTTGCTTCGCCTCGACTGGCAAAAACAGCCGTGCGCAAACATTGCAGAGGCGCACATGCGCCGTAGCGGAGGAAACGTGGCTTGGTTTGAGTTCACCGTAACCATGAAGAAAACACAGAAAAATAGCGCATCCCCAAACCACAGCACAGACAGACTGAACTGAAGGGAGAGTTGATGGGATGATGAGAGGAAGACGCTGCGCTTACCTTCCTCCCGTCCTTGCTGGGGTCCCCGTGTGACTCCAGACGGAAATGTGTCACCTACATATCTCATTAAAATTCCCAGCAATGATGAGGGTATCGATCCGCCGCAGTGAAGCTTTGCTCGACGTTCAACAAACAAAGACAAAAACACAAATTCACAAAACGGCGTAAAAAAACCAGTTAGAAGACGCGCTTAGAAACCCTCACTCGGGTGCTGGCGCCTTGTTTGGGCTCCGTCGTTGTGGCGAGCGTCTCTCCGCGTCCGCGCCGGATGCTGCACTCCCTCCCCCCCTCTCTGTGCCTCCCCCCCTCTGAAAGAAAACAGTTTGACAGAGCTCCGCTGGGTTCCGCCACCAACTCATTGATTGGATAATGTGGCATTTGCCCACGTTCACATTCCCAAAGTGCTGAAAACGATCGACCAATCACGATGCGGAAACCTGCGGCGGTCAGGTTTGATTGGATCAGTAAGGGTCAAAAGGGGTGATGGGTTCACGCTCACCTGTGAGCCCCGGTCCGGCCCGGTCCGGTCCCACTGCAAAGAGGAGCTGAGGGTCTTTTTTAACGCATTTGACTTACTTTTTAAATAACGCAAAGCTAAAGCAACTAAACTGACAATTGTGCATGAAAAAAGAAAGGAATCTAAAAAAAATGAAATAAAGCTTTTGCTCTGCCTGTGCAGTAGTGTCTCACCACTACTGTAGTTGGGTTGAAGACCCACTCTGATGTTTTTAACATGTTTAACATGTGGCATTGTTCTGATGACGAAGGACAAATATAAAGAAAATTAAGATTAAAATCGATTTTTAAAGTGTTAATTTATTCAAATTTTTGTGAATCAGGAGCAGATGAAAAAAACTTATTTGTGATGTAGAAAATTGTGGGCGAGCCGCAAGCTCCCTACTCTTCTCTGCATCCGCTTATCAGTGACAAGATTCATTTACGTCTTTGCTTTCCATTTCTGAGCTGGAAATTGGCTCAAAATTATATGGCTGGATAGCTTTGACATTGTTTACCACTTTTGTTAAACCGGTCATGCTATGTTGGGGGTGGGAGGGGCTGTAAGCTACCAGGAGCGCGTGTAAACAGACGGCTCAAGTATGGGTGACGGGAAGGGGGAACGGGGTTACTTACAGCCACATCTCAAAGACAAATTTATTTTAAACTACTGCTGCTTTGCAGAAACTATGCCCTAGAAAACTATCCAGTTTTTTTATTATTTTGTTAAAAACGGAATAATCATATTTAAAAGACCACTGAGAACACTTTGAAAATCAAAAGATGGTCCAAGTAGGACTTTAACTGTAACTGAAGAGGCATAGGTAGTTGCCGGATGCTGAAGCACATGGGCTTTAATATCTTTTAAAATAGATTTTTGAAGAATGTGTTTAAATCAAGCCCCCAGATGGTGTCCAAAGTCAACCAGGAGGTAAATCTTGCAGTTCTTCAAAATGACCACTGGAGGCTGGTTTCAAATGGAAACAATATTTCAATACATTATACAGTAAATGCATTTAAGCCAAAAAAAAAAAAAAAAAAGCCAAAAAAATTAAACTTTTGCAGTTGGTGGTTTCAGGTATAAGAACTATTTCCCACCAATTATATTGCATTTATTAGAACTACAATGTTAGCATTGTTAGTGGTATGTTTTTCTGATTGATAGATGAGTGGACCTACATGGACTACGGTGGCCGAGAGGTGCAAGACACATTTACATTTAAGATACAACAACAACAAATCCCAGCACAAATGAACAAATACTGACACACAACAGCAAATTATGAAACACAAAAGCAAATCATGAAACACAAAAGCAAATCCGGTTGAAAATGACCAAATACCGAATCACAAAAACAATCTGTGTACAAATGAACAAATCCAGAAACACAACAACGAAAGCAGAGAAACGGCTTCTAACAGGAAGGGAACGTCCTGAATCCCTGAAGGGACGTAATATAAAACTAATTGTGTTGGATTTTTCACATTTATTTATTACTGTTTTTGTTACTGTGTTTTTGCCAGCCGGCAAGTGCAAAACACGACAGCAGGAGAAAAAATGAATGAAAGTGAGCAGCTGCTAATGGAAAGGGAATACCTTCAAACTAGAAGAGACGCAAAAACTTTACCGTGCTAAACATTGTTGTAATTTTTATTGCAGGAATGCAATTTAAAAAAATGTTTTTGGACTGTTTCATGTATTTAAAATGTCCATATAAAGAAAATAGTAATGAATGACTTCAAGAAAAATCAAACACAATTGGTTTTATATTACGTCCTTTTCTGTTAGAAGCTGTGTCTCCACTTTTGTTGTAGTGTTTCTGGATTTGGTAATTTGTAACACGGTTGCTTTTTGTGATGCTGTATTTGGTAATTTGCACCTGGATTTGCTTTTGGGTTTCAGTATTTTTTCATTTTTACTGGTATTTGTGGTTGTTGTATCCTAAATGTAAACGTGTCTTTTGCACCTCTCGGCCATAGTAAACGGACCAATGATCAAGCAAACTCACTTGATTACTTTTCATACATTTTTATGGGTATAAACAGTTTTTAAAGTGTTAGTGTACTGACTTGTTATATAAAAATATAACCAGCCCTAAAGATTTGTGAATTTCTTCACGAGTAAAGGAGATTAACTGCAGCACTCTAAAATTATAGGACTGGAAATGGCCAAAACATTTGTACTAATGACTATTTTAAATGAATGAGCCACAATGAAAGAGCCAACCAATTTAAAAGAAAGAGAAGAAAAGTTCTATTTGTCAAGTTTTTTTTGTGGCTTTTATCTTAATGACTTGCCATGATAGAATTAACATGACCTCATTTAAAACCAGAGTTTCCTCTGTTTCTTTAGGATGATTTGATATGTTTTTTAAAGATGTTGACAACCCCTAACTTCATTAAATATTGGAGAGTTATAAACCAAGTAGGCCACAGGGAACTGTGCTGCAGCACTTAGCAAAAGTGGGACTTTCCAGTCACCCTGTGAAATTCATGAGTGTGTCTGCTGTGGTTTTCTGAAGCAATAACATCACAACTTCTTGAAATTAGCAAAGAAGCTCAAGAAGTGGGTTTTAGCTTAGTCATTTATAGTAACCAAAAAGTATTCATAAGCAGCAGTGGATGCAGTTTATTTAGTTTTTGGTTTTGAGCTGCTTACTAGAGGACAGCTTCATGAATCCGATTTTAAATGAAGCAGGATTTGCCACAAAACTTTCTGAATTCAGGAAGTGTTCAAACAAATCAGGAGTCTCCTCAGTCTGGAGCAGGAGTTTGCAACCTTTAGCACTACAAGAGCCATTTGGACCAGTTTCTTCCTGATTAAAAAAACCCAGCGAGAGTCGCAAAGTCCCACCTCACTGTTTAGAAAACTACACTTCATTTATCTATTTATGGCCATTAAACCATTCATTTATAAAATTTAGCTTTTAAATATCTGCAAAAATTGAATTATAACAGCGTTATATTTCTATTCCTTTACTTTTTGCAGCAGCACATATGAGTTTCTTTCAAAATAAAAGTCTTGTCAAATACGATCCTCCTGTTGATCTAGATTTACTTGCAAACTTATTAATAAACCAATCTGACAATAGATTTAATCTATAATTGTGGTTAGTTATGTTAGCCATGTGTCCTTTTTGGAGGAATGGTAACACTGTCGATTCCCTTTTTTGATTTAGTGTCATGTCAGCAGTGGTAAAAACAAAACAAAACAATTGAAAAAATGACAAAAAAATAGAGAAGTAATTTTTACTAAGATCACTTCCATTCAAAAATATAAGAACATTTGACAAAATATTTCTAAAAAACTATTATCTATTGAAATTTTAGACTTTTTCTCTAAGCTAAACAGCCACAAAGGAGGGAAAAAGGAGCTGCATGTGATTCCGTAGACGTAGGTTGCAGACCCCTAGAGAGTCTGGGATCTGTGTTCAACATTGTAAGCAAAGATTTTTACCATATTTTTGGACCATCAGGCAAACTTCAAATCCTATAATTTTATTTTAGAAATGGACAGTGCACCTTGTGATCCAGTGTGTCTTGTGATTTCTGGGTGTTCTTACTGATCAGGAACTAATTTACTCAAAGATCTGTCCTATTGTTTTAGATCAACTTTGTTAAACTACAAGGTCACAACAGGGCCTCATTGTAAATGAGAATTTTTCTCAACTGATCGTCCTAGTAAAATAAAGGTTAAATAAATAAAAAAAAAACACTGCTTGATGAATTGTTGGAGCGTAAAAAGGTCAAAGGTCTTACGGTGTAGATACATACTGTTCTTCAGAAGGATGAACTGAAAAGTCAGAGTAGTGTTTTGTATTTTATGTGTTACAACTGAACAATGTTAAAAGTGATTGTCAATAATAATAATAATATTTCTCTCTCTGCTGAGGATGATTATTGCTGATAAAAGAGGTGCAACTAAAGAACAACCCATCAAGCCCTCTGATCAATCACCTTACTCTTGGCTCCTCTAGGCATCCTGGGTAGTGTAGGCATACCACACTATCAGGGTGCTTTCTTTCAGTTAACACGCAATCTGGTGCACCTTCGGTGTGAAAAAAGTCGGTTCATTATCCATGTATTTATACTGTCCAGGGAATTTTATGGTCCAAAAATACAGTACTTTAGTTTAGCGCTGGATGTGATCGTGGGTCGCAGTAACAAGCCATAAACATCTCTCATTATGGTCAATGAATGTGGTCACTGTGGGTACATGTGGGTACATAAAAAATGGAAACTTCCCAGTTTTCAAAATGAAACACCATGTGCATGTCAGGTTTGGCGCTTCTGGAACATAATAAATGGGAAAGGCAGATGAAGTAAAAGTAATTCATCTATCCTCCTGATTATCAACGATGCAAATTTGCCTTCTGTAGAGGATATTTCTAAACCTGAATGTTTCCCAACCACTTCATACTATCGAATTAGCACTTTTTGGTTCTTATAAAAGTACTTTTGGGGTTTTCCAATGATGCTAAATAGGAGGACATGGGGCTCTGAGATTTTAAGTTTTTGGTGGTTTAAAAACATTTGACTGGAGAACATTTTTTTTCTGGTAGTCAGGATATGCAGCTTAGCATGGTGTATTTGGATCTTTAATAGGGATAAGATCAGAATCTTAATTTGCATTTAAAGTCAATTGTCTTGCTTTTGAAGGTTTGTTGGAGATGTTGAGTTTACTTCAATGCTGCTAAAATCACATGAATGAAAATGAGTTGGTATTTATTGTTAAAAATAAAATGTGAAACAGTTACCAGACTAATAAAAGTGTGTGAACCCTCTTCAGTGAATAAATAGGAGTTTAAAATAAGTTTAGGAGGGGGTTTGCCCCCACCCCTGCTTCAAGCTGCTTAATGGCAGCTTGATGAATTGGAAGGCGGGAGGGGGTGCAGAAGAGCCAGGCGATAATGCGGTGTCATCAGTTACCTTGACGACAGCAGTCTCTGCATCCAACATGTTAATTATGACTTTTTTTCAATGCTGGGAAATTAGCAGATCCTTATTGCCTGTTTTGAGTCCAGCTTCTGCAGCTCTGGCCTTTCTGCCACCATCGCTCACTGCTGACTTCAACAACAAGAGCACAGATATGATATGCAAATCTCTACAGCACTGCCTCCAGCTCTGCTTATATTCTTTCGCAATGAAAACAGTCATCCTGATGCAAAAGCTACAGGCAGCGGGAAAGAGCAGCGCTGGCTAAAATAGCTAAGGACAAGACTAAAAAAAAAAAAACTGAGGAGATCTTTTGTGAAAATGAGCTGATTTTTTGAATGCCATCAGCAGATTTAATACTATTTTTGTGAGTTAAATCTCACTCACTAGATCATGAAAATCATGTAAATGTGTGAGGTTTTAAGTACAGTGTTTGTTGCCCTTGCATATATCTGTTGATTGATGTTGTAAAGTGAATTCGTCTAAATGAAATTGTTTCTGCTGTTGCCATATCATTTTGACTGAATAAAGATTTGCTGGTTTAAATATGAAAAAATTCACAGCAACAACGGGAGCAGACATTTTCTTGGGTCTGCTCATTTACTCATAATTATTCAGTGGCCATTTCTGCCTCGAGTGACAAGCTGAGAACAAAGGAGTGGAAGTAAAAAATGGAAAAGGGCAGGCATGACAGTATTCTGAGTAGAAAAAAAGCCCAATTTGACAAAAAGTGGAAAAGTTTATCTTTGTTTTTTACAAAAAAAAATGCATTCTTACTTACAGCACCACATCCTATCCAGGCTTTCTCTGTCATGCTTTTTAATGCCTGAATTGTCCGTGTTTGAAAAAAAAAAACAGAAGGAGAGTTGTTATAATGACATGGTATTACCAAGCAGAAGTGAAAGTAACACAACCAGAAGAGGGTGAGATGTTTTTCTGCAGTCACCACTAAAGTTTACGGAACCCCTTTTGACAATCTTAGTATTTAATAGTTTCATTGTGTCATGAAGAGCAAATATGTTTAATTACGTTTAAGAGTAATAATTGAAATATTTGCAATTTGAACTTGTGTTTATTTTGCAATACTTTTTTATGATTAATTAATTCTATGTTTTATCTTTGTATAGGTTGAAATTTCTGTTGTTTGTCTTGTATATATGTAATTTCTGCTAGTTGAAATAAACTATTTCTAATCTAATCTAATCTTTTGAGTCAGGAAAAGATTCTGCGAATGATCCTGTTTTTTCATCCTAAACGTTTTGACAAGGTGAATGGTTTTAAAACTTAGCTTCAACTTTGAATCCTTATTAAGCAAATGCCACTTACTATTTGTGTTCACTTTGTTTTGCTGCTGGTTTCATCACTTGCTGACAAAACTCCAATTTCTTTTCTATGTGTTACATTTTTTTATCAACATCTCTAATGTAGTTATTCAATATTTAAATTATGACATTAGCTTCTGAAAATGCTAATCTGTAAAATGGGTGACCTCATTTTCCACACAGGAAGTCGTTCTTCACTTAAACAAGAAAAACTTCCAAACCTCCGATCTGCTGCCTTGTCCTCGGTTAGACTCCCGACAGCTGCCTTTGCGCACATCTTTCATTTTCAGGCCGATAAATATTTCATCACAGAGTCTGTAGATTTGAGTGGAGAGATCGTCTCTGACCTGAGTTCAGCAGAGAAGCTGTGCGGGAAGGGCAGATGGAGAAGCTAAATGTTGGTCTCTGCAGAAATAGCCAGAGGAGTTGGCAGAGATCAGACCAACAGTTTGCCAGCTGTTCTCTGATCAAAAACAACTCTGGTGATCTTCTAAAACATCCCAAATACACATTACAGCTCACAAAAAATGAAGATGAAGATGTCAAAAGATTGAGAGGACTTCATTACTGCCTCTAGTATTATGGAAAATACAGGAAATGGATCAATAAACAGAATCTTTTACTTTTAAAACGTTTTTAAAACATCACTTAATGAATGCTTTTCTTAAATTCACTTGTTAAAAAAACAATAAAAATTATAAATTTGGCTTTTGCATGAAAATTCTGATTGATAGATTGTATAAACTGTAGGTATATATATTTATGCCATTGTCAGAAATAACAAATGAAGCGATGAATGTGAAGATATTCTTGAAGTTAGCCCCAATGTTTATTTAGGGTTTTTTTTCTGTGTAAAATTGGACTTACAGTATATCAATGAAATCACTGGAGAATTGCTCCCTTTTGAAACCAGCCTCTGGTGGTTATTTGAGGCACTGCAACATTTGGTGCTTCTGTGTTTTTTTTAATTCACGAACAAAATGTCTGCGACCACTTAAGATTGGCAGTAAACCAGTTTTGAATGGTAATGTAGTTTATTCTTCTCCTAATGCTTTCTCATACTTGTTTTGAGCTGCTTTGAATCATTTTCCACCCACACAAACAGGATATTTTCTAGTAATTAAACTTATTACATTATTATCTGTCTAGGGTCATAACTGTGCACAGAAACACAGGCAGGCTGGGGGAGATTCCTAATTAGGAAGCACTTTAACTGAATTGTCCTTTAGTTTTTGGTGAAACTATTTCAATGCAACTTTATTTACAAAATACAGTTTTTTAAAATGTTTTATCTTCTTCAAGCTACACTGTTACAAACACAGATGTGACATGCAATGAATCCCTGTTATTTACATTCGATTCCTGACTTGTTCAAACACTCACCAATTTAAGAATCAGCTTTGTGGAAAATTCAGCTTCATGCGGACTTTTGTTTTAAAGCTTACATAGACCAAGAAGTACAAATATACAAAAGCTCTGCAAAAAATAAACTCCATCCCCTGCTGCCTGGTACAAATGTCTCAGGGGTTCTCTTTAACATCAAAACAAATAAATACAGTGTTTTATTGCAAAGTCATTATCTCAGAGATGACAAATTTAGATAAAGATTATTGATCATTTATAAAGTTTATTTTATTATTATTTTATTATTATTATCTAATGGAAAACACAATTTCATTTTCAAGGGTTTCCTTTAAATAATAAAAAAGGTCAAAGTAATCTAATGGGGTATAATAATTTTTATAATTTCTAATTTTAATGTAGACTGTATTTTGGTTTCAACCACAATCTAAAACACTGAAGCAGACAAGGAGGTACCAAAACCACCAGTTCTTTCAGTGACCACTGCAGGCTTTAGTTGGTGGAGTCAGTCTAAATAAATTGGCTTCAAAGCTAAAAACATGCCTTTGTGTCAGTTCTTTATACATTAAAAGAAAGATAATTTTAAATTAGAATTTATAATATTGTTTGCATCATCTGAGAAAAAAAAGAGCTATTTTTTTTTACTTTTGAAGCAAATAATCAACAACCAAAATGTCCAAATGTAAACTCATCTGAGTTTGAAAAAAACAAAAGAAGCTTTTAACTCCTCGTGTCTGCACAGGTGAGATGTGGATGAAAAATAGAAGCAAAAAAAAAAAAAAAGAGAGAAACACTCAACAGAGAATTTTTTTTTCTAGAGCAAAATTAGAGCATGTGGAGGAGGATGATTTCACAAAGCAGGTTATGATTCAGAGGGGGCAGCACGATGTGAGGTACTTCTTGGAGAGATGAAGCTTTAACGGCGTCCCTGAGGATTCAGTTCAGCTGACAAAAGCACATGAGGAGCGATTCCGCCGGTCAAATTTAACGAGGGAGGTCAAGCTCTCGGGTCTGAAGCAGCCAGCAGCATGGCATCAGTAGCTGTGCGATTTGTTTTCTCTGGCTTCTCTAAACCTCAGCTGCCACCCCCACTGTGTGCTCTGGACAGGAAGTCCGTAACGCTCCTTGGAGTGCTTCTGTTCACGGCTGCTGTCGAGGAGTGTGGGAGAAAGAGCGCTGTCATCAGAGAGACACTTTTAGACATAAATGATTGTTATCTGGCTCCAACGCAATTGAGATATGTTAGAACTTTTGCTGAAATATTTATAAAAATCCATTTGATATTATTAACTGACATTAAAGTTTCTTTTTAAAATCCCAATAACTGTGTTAGGGGGACCTCACAAGTGTTGCTGGTTCTCAAAATCATTTTCATTTCTCAATTGATTTTTTTCTTTATTATTTATGTTTTTTTGTGATTTTTCACTTTTCCTTTGTACATATTGCTTCAAAGATGGCCTCCAAAACTCCCAAAGCCATAAAAACCACCATGGTAGCCATCACAGAGCTACTGAGTGACCATGAGGTGCTTCCAGCTGAGTTTATAAATGTCTAACTTGCTGGAAATGAAGTTTGACCAACCTTTCAATGGTCAACGCCTTAGATAAAGCAATACGTAAAAAGGGTTTTAGTTAGCATTCAGAATGCGATACATTAGTTGTGATACTACAGGAACAAGGAAGTACTTCAACTGCCAGTCTGGTGTGCTCCACTCATAGCTGGGGTTGTCAGAAGAACATCATCTTAAATGTCATTGTTTTAAATGGAAATTGCGTCAAGCAGTGGTTGGGAGATCTTTAGATGTAGAAATGTCCTCTACAGAGGGCAGATCTACATTGCTGGTAGTGGGAGGTTAAAGCAAACACTGCAAAAGCAGTGGACAGTTAGCATTGATCCTTCATCCTTGAACCATTGAGTACAAAGCCACTCTGCACTTTCCACCATTGCCTTGGGTGACTGGAGCCTGGTCGGTTTTGGTTTTATCACTCCCGTTCTTCTGTCAGGGGACATTTGTCTTTCACCTCTGCCTTAGCCTCGCTCTGTTGGTCCCAACCTACAATGAAAATGACGTTAATCGTCAATTACAAAATAGTTTCCAATAATGTCAATCTTGAGTCTGCAGGGAGTAAATGATGACAGAATCTGTGCAAGATTGAAAACTCTCTGCTTCTGGCTCTTTGCTCAGCTGCCAGAACAAAGACACAGTGTCCTTACTGGATGAATTTGAACAACAACCACAATTGTGAGTCGTGCATTCATGCATCTCCCACATTTTTAAATACCATATTTTCACGACCATAGGGCACACTGGAATATAGGGCGTAGTTACAGTTATGGGTGCTTTTTCTGTATTTAACACATTCAGAAGGCGCACCGGGCTTTCATGCGCGGGCACGTTGAAACATACAGGTAAAACATGCATGTTAGCGTGTGTCTTTAAAAGGCAGCGGGAGCAAAACTGAGTTGGTTGAGATTTTTTATTATTTTTTCCATCATCAATCAGCATCCAAAAATCCATCAGAGTCCTCATCTTCTGTATCTGAAATGAACAGCTGGGCTACATTTCTTTCGTCGTTGTCAGAGTCCGTCTCGTTGCCGTGCAGCTCCTCATGAACGACGCCGGCTTTTGCGAAAGCTCCAAGAAAAGTGCAAGCAGACACGTTAGCCCAAACATCTACAATCCATTCACAAACTGGGGCGTAACTCGCCCAGCGCTGCCTCCCAGTCGTAGTAAAACTGTGTCCGCCATTCGACAGTGTGACTCACCGCGATGTCAAAATTGAGCAGCACCTCGTCCCCGTTGGAGATGCGGCTGGGCTGGATGTGTTTGTCTGCAATCTTTTCACTGCAGTAGAGGTGGAAGATGGACAGCTTTTCACTGCTGGAGGTTGCTGCGCCACCGTAATCGTTGCCCGGATGGAAAGATGACGACGTTTCATAAAAGGAAAGCACCATGACAAACCTCCTTGAAAATGTTCAATTTTCATTTCCTCTGCAAGCATTACTGCCTTCAGTCGGATGGTGACCGTAGAAACTCTTCTCCCAGCTGTTCTTTGATCAACAATCTATCGCTCAATTCGGTCTTCCAACTAAGTCAACCTTGCCTTGTTTCCGTGGAAACTGAGCTGTATCTCTTGACTGTCGGAGTTTGTTTTCCAGCTTAGTTCCTCCACTTGCAAACCATGGATTCATTCATCTTGAATTCTTTCGAAGCTGCTCGATTCCCATGTTCCTCCGCGTAGCTGATAACTTGCAACAACCCATTAGGGCTGCACCATAGGGCGCACCGTACATTTTGGAGAAAATGTATGACTTGTAAGTGCGCCTTTTGGTCGTGAAAATATGGTAGGTAGCTAGGGTCAAGAAGGCAACAGCCACAAGCCTAAAGGACATGCCACACAGACACAATGTACATTTTGCACTTATTGCACAGAATATCTGTGGAAAAAGTGAGACAAGTTGTGGTTCTTCAGGTGAAAAAATCCCGGTGGAAGTACAAATAAACCATGCAAAGAACATGTAAATCAATGTAAAACGCGAACCATGCATGATTATCGCGCTGTTTACATGTAATTCATTAGTTATTCTTGCGTCACTCGCGTAATTTTAACGTGAAATGTTCCCCATGTACGTGATATAAAAGTTATACATGGAACATGCATTAAAAATTCTCTTCGACAGTTACGGAAAGCCTCAAATTTGCGAATTTTGCACAAGATTTACAAAATAATTGCCTAAAAACAACATAAAATATGCAAGAACTGCATAATTCTCAACCAACCAAAACCTTTGATCAGCTCTCAACCAAATTCACATAAACCCCCGTGGGCCAAAACCCTCGACTGACACCTGCACACAACGACAAATGACAACTGCAAGAAACACTTGGGAAGTACATACTGTATATCCGGCATGTAACACGTAAGACCAAAATTCCAAAACCAAACCTGTAGTGATGTGTGAACACCCTTCATTTAACTCTTTTCACAGTCATTGCAGAAAAGCTCAGGGTCATGTGACGGATGCCTGGTTCAGCATTTTCACAAAAACAGATTTTTTGTTTTCGGTGTTCGCCATAGCACCTCCACATTTGTTCTGCTTCATCCTTCAGCGTGGCCTCTGATGTTGTCATGAAGGTCTGGTGGCGGTGGGACAGCTCGCTGCATTCTCCCCAGCTCGGTTGTGTGATTGAGTCACAGTTTGGTTTCGCCCTGAGGGCAGTTTTCATGTCACACTCCAGTCACGGGCGGCGGGGTGACAGAATGCAGTATGAGGGGCAGACGGTCTCCTGACCCGTCCCATACGTCCCTTCTCTCTGAACTCGGCTGATGCAAACACAGGTCAGGCCACTGAATCTCTCTTGGATAATGCAGAGATTTTGTTCTGAAGCTGCGGTCGCTGAGGCAAGCATCTGCTTCAGAGCTTCCGGGGCTGCAGAGTTGGGTCGTGCCGTTTGGATCCTTTCCTGTGGCGTTTTCCCATGTCTGCTTCAGCACCTCCAACGTGCTCCTCAGAAGCAGCACGTGAACGGATACGACAGTTGAATGTAGGTCAGGGAAAAGATGGCGTCCTGGAAGATATACGTGCAAAGGAACCTAGGAATGAGAGTCGTGAGGGTGGGGTGAGACTTTGACCTGTTCGGACGTCGAGGTTAAACACATCAGAAATCTGTTCCAATGCAAAGCTTTAGGTTTGAATGCTTCATCCTCCAGCAGGATACAAGAATGCAGATCTCTCTTGTTTTTCCCCTCATTTTCATCAGCCTTCACATCACCTCCTCCAGGGCAGGAGGGAGGAGGGAGGGGTGTTTGTTTGACGCTGCAGTCGTCGCAGCGCTGCTCTCAGTGGTGGACCTGCCAGACCTCAGTACAGTCAACAGACAGGGATGAGTCAAAGTGTCCTCTGGCCAGCAGAAGGGTGCGTCACTCGCACACATGGACAAACACAAAATCACTGACACGCATGCTCACACCGACACACAAAAAGTCAGATGCGAAAGTTCTAAATTTATCCCAAATGTCAGATTGTCGGAAACCTAAAATGGTTTTCTGGTGAGGTCTGCACCCAATCGTAACCCTTTTTTTGCATTGAAGTCAACTATGGTTGAGGGTCTTTCTACTTCATTCAAATCGTTTTCTAAAATTAGAAAATACCCTACAAGGTGTTGGACGTTTTAAAATATTCCTGCTGAGGGGCTCTGTGAGCCAAAGGTTTCTGTCACTTGAGCATTAAAGTACATTTGCTGCTGTAGCCGCATTCCCCGACTCTGTCCTGCACAGTCTTGATCTACGCCGATTTATAGCATTTTAATTGTGTGTCGTAGTTTTCTAGAACGCTCCAGGGCTGTGGAATGCTGTGGTTCCAACTGTTGCTGCCACTAAAGACTCCAGGCCTCTGATTGGACAGAATGACATCACAAATGTATGTTAATGCCGGGGCGGCCGTGGTGCAGCGGTAGGGCGGTCAACTCATGATCGTAAGGTTGCAGGTTCAATTCCCGCCATTGCAGGCCCATGTGTCGAAGTGTCCTTGGGCAAGACACTGAACCCCACCTTGCCTCTGTTGGGAGGTTGGCGCCAGTGTTTGGCAGCTAAGCCGCCGTGAATGTGTGTGTGCATGGGTGAATGGGACTGTGACTGTAAAGCGCTTTGGGCCTTCGAAAGAGGGTAGAAAGCACTATATAAGTATACGCCATTTACCATTTAATGAACCAAAACTCTAGGCACCCTCCCAAAAATCAAAAAGTGGAATGGAACCACCCATATTTTTCTTTGGCTCTAAGTAGGGGGGCTTGTGGGCCACTCGCTGGGTTTTCTGCATCAAAAACATGCTCTTTTTCAAACAGCATGATTTCATCTGCTCCTAATTCACGATTGAAATGAATAAATGCTTTAAAGCTTACTTTTCATTGGAGTGGGTTTTAAAGATCCTGCTTAAAATGTTGACATCTCGTAGTTAAAGGTCTGAACTGCAACAGAGCAGCATAAATGTCAGTGTTTGTGGCAGAAAAACGGGAATGTGAGCAATTTCAAGCACTAAAATGAAATCCTAATAGTTCTCTTGTTATCTCAGTACTTGTGTATTTTTATTTTTGTGTTCAAAACACAAAAAAAATGTGCAGGGATGTTGTGTAGTTGACAATATTTCTGTCGGGCCACAGCTTTGAAAACACAAATCCAATCATTTGCTTCAAACATGCGTGGGACTCAACAGTTTGTGATCGACTAAATACGTAAAATAAGCCCCACATCTGCAGGCACTGACCCGGGTTAAGTCATGTTATGATGCGCCGTGCATGCAGCAAGTCATCCAAGAAACAGAGAGGCAGAGCAGTTTCACTGGCAAGCAGCAAAACACAGCCATATGGCGGCAGATCTCCATATGTCTCGCTGCAGTTTACACGAGGCAAAACTGGACGAGGAGTCAACGTTCAGTGCGGTGGAACATGCACATGAAAGCAGCACTAGTGTAAATAAGTGGGGCGTCGGTAGCCCAGAGGTGAAGGAGAAGATGAGGCCGCATCCTGCGTGGAAGATGCACTTCAGCAGCAGAGGCTGGGATGCTTCAGTGAGGGAGCCGCTCAGCGGGCGGCGGAGGAGCTGCTGCTGTGGACGGATGGGAGAGACGTCCATGCATGACCTCAGGACGCCCAAATAAAGGATGGAAAAAACTCTGTGTTGTGTTTTGTCTTGATATTCCAATCTGGTCCACTTTATGCCGCACATTTAAATAAACAAAACTGTTTCCAACAGAAAATAAAAGAAGTTTCTGAATAACAGCTCTTATTCTGAAATTATCTAGATATTTTCTCAAAATAAATTTGGCAAGTGGAAGTTTCAAGAGACTGGTAGCTTTGGGAATCTACCAAAAACGTAAACATGAAGCCATGTTGACAACCACTGAACACAATGTTCACTTTTCAGTTGCCAAAAACCAATGATGACGCCACTTAGATAAGTGGGTGAAGCGTTTCAAGAAATAAGATTTCAAGTCCAGACGCCATGACTCAACTACAAGACAACATCAACATGGAGATATGAGAACCTTTATTGACAAAAAACAGAAAAACATTTTGTTTTCTGGGTTCATTATTCAGAAAACATTTGTGAGCTTTTCTTTTTCTTTTTTAAATATATCTCTTTTTCAGCTTAAAAGGGGCTTTAGAGTGAAAGAAGTGGGCAAAGATTCTTTGAAAAAAGTTAACAATTAATGCATTTGAATAAAAAAAAAACAAAGTAAAACTTCCCAACATCCTCTTTGTTGCCCTTTCAAATGCATTACTGAAAGAACTGGTGCATAAAGGAATCAAGAAGCAGAAACAATGTTTTAGCGTTTGAAAACAAACATCTGCTGGAGAACTCTGGAGCTGTGGACTCATTTCACCCTCCACCTCTCACAATAAAAGCTTCATAAAAGCTTTATTCTTCCATGCAGCAGCTCATAATGCAGTCAGACTCATAAATGGTACATTATGATGCCCCCTCACCCCCTCTCTGCGTCACGCTGCGTGGTTGGACGTTCCGGTGCTGCCAGCGGAAGCGACAGGTGCAGCTGTGAGAGCAGTTCCAGCTCAGCCTGCTGGGTCCCAGGCGGTGCAGCTGCGGGAGCGTCGCTCCGTCCTGGACGCTTTCATCCGTTTCTGCCGCGTTTTCCACAGGGCTCCTCACCTGCCAGCTGTCCCGCACATCTGCACTGGTGCTAGACTGAGAAAAGTTCTGCTCTCATGAGGTGCTTCTGATCTTCACATCACCTTTGCCGTCTTTAAATCCAAAAACAGCGATTAGGATGTTTAACTGACAGGAAAATCTCCTCATCGCTGTGAAAAAACGGTTCCCCAATCCTCTGCTGCAGAACCCAAGGAGGAAATTCCCCATGCAGATTATCTGGCAGATGGGTTTCAAGGTTGCAAACTGCCAAGCAGCCCCATACCATCACACTACCACTACACGTGTGACTACTGATCTTTCTTAGTTTGACTCCAGAAACACTCTAACTTTCCAAAAAGTTCCTCCTTTGTCTCATCATACAGAACGTTTCTTCAAAACTCCTGGAGAGGATCCAAATGTCTTCGTGCTCATCAGTCTTTCTGGTTGAACCCTCCCATGGATCCCTTGTTGGATCCAACAGCCAGAAAGTCATGAACTTTGATGGAGTCTGGCAGGTAATGCTTATGACTTCCTGGATGAATCAATGATTGGAGTCTTTTCACTTTTGTAGAGCAGACTCACTGTGGTTCTCTGGAAGTAGCAGAAATTTCTCCTCAACCTTTCAGACGTCAGGGAATTTGTTCTTCATCTGTGAAGCTACCTTCACATCGCCCTCGGCAACGCGTGTTCAAGCGCCCTCTTCCAATGAAAAGTCTATGTAAATGTGGGTTTTGGGCTTCTGCCTTCAATACGCTTGCATTCACGCCTAGTTACACACATTTTCACGACTATTTTGGGGTTTTATGTACAAAATTGCTTTGTCAGGTCGAACTTCAGGGACTTGGATTTGGCAGTGGCGATTGGTTGGCGTCCCTTCTAATTCACGGAAGTGCCAACCATTTGAAATCATGACGGAGAAATGAATAATTGCGGTTTGTGTCCGGCTGGAATTCAATGCCTTTCATATGTCGGAATAGAGCTGTGAAAGAAAAAGCCGGGAGCAAGATTCACCAGATTTTCACCGCTTTGACATTTCTAAGCAAAACTCACCTGTTGGTGATTCATTTAAAAAGATCTTTCAACCTTTCGTAAATGCTTTCTGGAAAAGTGATTTTTATTCTGACATTCCGTGATAAAAAACATAACTAATCCCAAATTTATAACTTCAATTCAATTGCCTTTCACAATAATTTCCGGTTTGTTTATTTTTTTTAAATAAATAATATCACAGCATTTACTAACCTTTGCTTTCTCAGCCTCATGTTGAAATAGTTTGAAATAGTTTTTTTTTTCACAGCATTTGAACTCAATCAAAGACATAACTCAAAGATTTTTCTGAAAAGTAATTATTTTATTAATATTTTACAATCCTTTATTCACGTTATGTCTTTTTTTTTTCAGCCTCACTCTTCTGTGCTGTCTGGCGACAACAAACAGGGGGGAAAAAACAAACGAACCAAACAGGAGAGGTTTGAAGAATGACGTGTGTTCCAACACTTTTGACAAAGAGTCAGAGCTTCACTCTTTTTGGGAGTCGCTGTTGTCCCGCCTCTAGTCAAAAATCTGTAAACAAACAGCTTAGAGGCAGGACTGTCAGTCAAGTGAATACAGTGTCGAGTTGTGAGTCCGTCCTGCAGTTTGGCTTTAAAAACACTCCGGATGAGAATTCACTGATCTTTAAAAAAAAAAAAAATTGAGTTCTCTGGATCTTAAAATCATTTTCTGGAGAAAAAAACAAAAACAATCTAACATGACAAATACAAAATATAAAGATGGTCTCATCCAGGAGCTGCTCCAAACATTGGAGGATATTTGTAGTAATTTTTTTATTTGTCTAAAGAAAAAAAAATACCAAAAAAACTGTGAAATTTAAACAGCCGCTGTGGCGGAAAGAGACAAAACCTAAAACTGCTGGAAAGAAACAGTTAAAAACTGCTGAATCATGGTTTGGTTGTTGTGCCGCGGGACACATTACCTCAAAAAAGACGGTCTTTGAATACTTCCTGAGAAAAAAGGAAACATCTACCTGGCGTGACAAGACGGGGGGGGTTCAGCTGTTTGTGTCTCACTGTGGGTTGCTGCAGAAGCAAGGAGGAGGAGGAGGAGGAGGAGGAGGGCTGGGCGGCAGTGCTGGTGTTTGTGCACAAAGGAGGAGGAGGAGGATGGATGAAGAGCACGAGTTGATAGGATGCTTGTGTGGAAGTACTTCTGTGTTTGGGAGGAAAGCCAGCAGGTGTCCTTGAAGCGACTTGGAAAGTAAAAAACAGCCAAGCTTCACTTCTTTTGTTTGTTGGGCTGGAGGCTGCCTTCACACAGGACTTCACCCAGCTTCTAGAAGTTTCCACGCTGGATTCAAACTTTTTGCAGACAATGGAATTAGGAAGAAACTCTTGGCCTTGAGGAGTCTTTAGTTCTGACAGCGGTTAGCATTTAGGTGTCCTGAGAGAGCTGTGGCTGAGCTCGGTGCTCTTCGTCGGTGTGAACGCAGACGAGACGCTTCTGTTGATTCTTTGGTCCTCAAGAAGCAAAGGAAACGACGGGGTTTAAAGCAAACGATGATGATGAAGGGTGATACGGCAGGGTCAGAGGAAGGGGGGGTTCAATTGTGCCACTGTAAACCATCATCCTCCCCCCTCCCGCCCCCCTAAAAAGTCCAGGAATGTCGGGAGGCGGAGTTGGCTTTCCTCGTGTGTCTGAACGTCCCGCTTGATCTCTGCGGCTCACTGGAGGTCTCGGTCTTCCAGGTACCGGTACTCGAACGTGAATCCCTCCTTCTTCCGCTGGCCCCACTTCTCATAGTCGAAGTAAATGTAGGTTCCCTGGAAAACATTAGACGTCAAGGAAGGTAAGAGAGCCCCAAAGGGCTCCATTCCAGCTTCATTTTGAAGGAATCCAACCTGTTCAAACTCGTCGGTGATGGTCTTGGGCTCCTCGTGCCGCTGAAACCACATCATGTACTTGGTGTGGAACCTCCATGACTGCTTCTTCAGAGCTTTGGCTGCCAGATACTGGGCCTTGGTGCCCTGCAAACAGGTGGGGGGGTTACATAAGTCTCTTCAGAAGACGGGTTTTTAAAGCGTTTTGGGCTTTTACCTCCAGGTAGTAAAAGATGAAGAAGAGCGTTTCTGTGGAGAGCCTCTGGTAAAACTCTAGGGTGTCAGAGTGTGGGGGTGGAACCTGGTGGTGGAAAGGCAGGGTGGGGCAGGGGTTCCTCATCAAGTACTGCCTGTAAACCAAACACACGGTGACACGAGGAACATTACTAACACTACAGATCCACCATGCATGATCCAAAACATTTGATCAGCAGGCGAAACCTTTTAGAGGCCACAAACAGAATTTCTGTGATTCTGGAAAGGGCGTTTTTGCTCTTCATTTTAAAATTTGTTATAAAAATATGCATTTATATAAGAACTAGCAGAACTCCATGTGTGATTTCAAGTGATTTGTAAAAATCAAATACTATCTTTGAGGAAAAAACCCAATAAAGTAACTGCAGATGTATTGGAAGTTTAGAAACAAGCAAAAAATATTTCTGTTTTCCATAATAAAGAGAATGTGTTTCAAAGTTTTACTATATCTAGTAATTGAAGTACAAAAAAATGAAATAAATGGAAGAAAAAAGTTGCAATATGAAATTCTTCTAAAAAAAGTTTTCTTTCCAACATCAGAAAAACGTTCAGAAACTGATTCAAATATGGATGAAATGTAAAACTTGGCTCTGATGTTTCATTTAAATGTAGATTTTGTTCATTTAGATGAAACAAAACTGTTTTTTCTGTCAATGTATGTTGAGGAAACCAGTTTAGTTTGATAGATCTATGTATGAAGATCTATGTTTCTTTTGTTTGACCTGTTCTGTTTTTTTTTTGCGTCAATAGGTTGAAATAAACCAATATCCAATACAAAGAAGTGTGGTATAAACCACTAAACACCAGCTGGAGTTGGGTTTTTGTACGTTTACAGCACGTGTCAAAGTCGAGGTCCGCATCCATCATCCGACTGCAGGACAGTCCGGTTTTGAATTAGTGTAATATTTTTATAGAGAGAAAAATCTTTTGATATTTCTAAAATTTACTGTAAGTTTATTCTTTATATGAAATGACACAACAGTAAAGAAAGATCTTTTTCTTTTCTTTTAATGTTTACTTTATTTCTAACTTGTATAATTTTGTTATTTAAGGTTTAGGTTCATTTATTCTAGAATAATATCTTTATTCTATTTTTATTCATATAGTTGTTTTAAAAAGTTAAGTTGTAATAGTTTGGTTTTAGTGTGTTTAACAAAGGTTTATCCTGTTTGGACCTGGACCTTCAGTGTGTTTTAGATTTTGACCCCTGAGTGATGATAAAGTTTGGTCTAAATGGTAACAGTACAAAGTCAAAAAGTGAGTGCTCACCGCACTGTTGGAACACTGCTTGATTCTTAAAAAGTTTTTGAATTTAAGTCCAGACTCGCCTCAATGTGTCTAAATTCCACGGTGGGGCAAAACTAACGTGATTTCTCATGTCCAGTATGTCATACGAAACAAACTGCAGGAAACTTCATGGCGTAGGAGCTGATCAGGAAAAAGGTAAGAGGGAGACCAGAGACAGGTGCAGGCAGCGACAGAAAAGTGATGCAGCAGTAACAATAACATAAAAAGACTAGACACGTTAAGCAAAAGTTGCAGTTCTTCACAAGATCACTGGAAGTTGTCGGCAGACTTGACCTTAGTGGGTGTGGCTTCTCCTAAAACAAGATTTGATTGTTGAACATAACCTTGAATGTTTAAAGGCCTAATTGAATTTCTGTAAACACTTTTAGGTCTTTTTCAGTAAAAATTTGGATGAACTTCGCTCTGTAACTGATGACGAATATTTGTTAGGTTACTTCAAATGGTTAAACATTAATTTTATCACCCGCCTTTTAAAATATTTACATGTTTTTATTCATATTGAGTGCACTTTCATCCCTGTAATTTTTACTATTTTGTATTGTGTTCTTTGCAAGCCTTTATAGTGTGTTCGTGCTGTTTCAAAGTAAAACCCAGCAGGTTGTGAGGCACTGAAAGGTTTGGAGTGGATTTAAATGTCACTTGTAGCCGTGTGGGCCGACAACAAACCACTATAATCCACTCTGTGACTGCTGGGAGTCTGTGTGTGGGTAAGCCGCATTAATGCACATCAGTGATTTAAAAAAAAAAACTAAATACATATTTCATGGAGCTGCAGCAGCAGCAGCAGCAGCAGCAGCAGCAGCAGCAGCGGCGGGGTCTCATTTCTCTGTGACATTTTTTCATTACAGATGAAAAAAACCGTGAAAACTCACAAACAAACACAGACATGTTCAGCTTAGTCATGTGAGATATTTGGATCATTTACAGTAAACAAGCAGAGTGTTGTGAATGGCATCAAACCTGTTAGATGAGAAAATGATCTTTTTTTTTTAAACTGAAATCATTCTTAGCCATATTTAAACTCTCTGAGACGCCTCCAGCAAACAGCAAAGTTGGGTGAACCTGATTCTTTCGGAGTCGGATGGGTGGGGCATGTGCGTCCACGCCGCCTCCTGCATGGGCTGTTGGTAGAGCTGGTCTTTGGACAGGGGGGCTGGTCCCAGTGGGCACACCCCCAATGATGGGGGGATGCTGACCTCTGACAGGGAGGACTGAGGTGCTGACGGGGCGCCGGGGGGCGCTGTAGTGCTGCTGGAGAACATGTCTGGAGAGAGTCAGAGGGAGTGTGGATTAAATCAGGTTGGATAAGTTAGCTTTAGCATTTGAGGAGGGACAATCCTCTTCCAGATTTTTTTCATCTTCCATAAAGGTGTGGTTGCAAATCTCACCTGGAGGAAGGTGCAGGGAGGCCATGTCTCCCTCGATCCCTGAACTGTGGGCCGCTCGCTCAGCCATGGACTTCAGGCTGCTCAGAGACTCCTGGGGCTGAGGGTGAGGAGGACACCGACACTCATGAGGAGGGAATTCTCCCTTGGATGTTAGAACTCATCTTGTTCCACCTAATCTGCTCTAGAAGCATCTGGAACTGGCCCCCCAACTTAAGCTCTGCACTGCCAAACTGTGCTCCTGCGGCGCAAAAAGCCAGCACAGAGCGAAGGGATTTCCCCTGCAAACTCCTACTACGTTTAGATTTGTAGTGTTAAGACTTCTTTTAGCAGGAATACTTTCTGCTGGAGTCAGGAGCATCATGTCAGATCGACATCAATTATTTCTGAACAAATTTCTGCACACAAGAAAAAGAAAATTGCTGCAAATTTCAGCTAAACAGTGGGTTCAATGGATTTCTGCTGAGCTCACAGCCTCTCATGACCTTCTTCGTGTTGGATCTCACAGCCTCACCTTGATGCTGTCAGAGGACTGCGAGTACGACAGCGGTCCGTTCAGCAGGCTGCTGCTGCTGCTCGATGATTTTGCCTCGTAAGACGCCGGCGACGGAGAGGTGGACGACAAACTCATGGAGCACAGTAAACTGGGCCCAGTGTCCTTCCTGGGAGAGGGGTGAGCAGTTAAAATGTGTATTCAAAAAAAAGAAAATCCAAAGCAAACGTTTTTATTTAGTAAATAATTTCACGTATCTTAAAACCGTCATATTATTCTCTGAAAAGAAGCAAGGAACAGAATTCCTGATCGACTTTTTAGCAAAGTCAATCATCCTCTCACCTACTGCTCACACAATCCTACAAAACAAGTCTACTTATGAATGAAAGTTTGGTGAAAAATGTTTTTGCTTTAAGAAAAAAAATCCAATCTGAGATGCAGAATCTTCCCAAATAAAAAAAAAAAGACTAAATTGCAAAAAAAGAAAAAACATGCTGGTAAATACATAGACTTAGTGTTGTCCCGGTAGGGGTCACCACCTGTGCCAGCTTTCACTGGACAGGCAGCAGCACGACGGTGTGGGTACCGGATGTTCTCGGGTTGCCATATGTTCTCGGGTCCTTCGGGGTCCTTCCAATGAGTTATATCACTAGAGGAGACATCGCGAGGAGAGCACCGCCATCTTGGTGAGGTCAAGTTTTTAAGACCAAACCACTTTTTATAACATTTAATAAAGAGCTCTGTTTTTACTTTCAATCACTTCATAATATGAAAAAGAAGAATGGCTTGAAATTGCTTAGTTTTGTTCAGAAATACAAACCTCACGAGTACCCCTAACTTAACTAGTATTAGACTATTTAGATTTTTTCTATGTTCCTTTATTTTATTTTACTTATGTTTTTATTTATTTGTGTGTTATGTTCATTGTTTCTTTTTTTCCCCTCTATTCTTTATTTTCTATGTTAATATGTTATGTTTGGCAATGGTGACTGATCTTCGAGGCAATATTGATTACATTGTTATTGTTCGTTGTTAACGTTAATGTCATTGTTAATGTATGATACCGCAATTGTCAATAAAGTTTTTTTTAAAAACTTAGCGACGTTAACTCATTGGTCGTGGCAACTTACAGCCAATCAAATAGTGTGACGTCATCATTGGTCGAAGGACCCCGAAGGACCCCGAGAACATACGGCAACCCGAGAACATCCGGTACCCACACCGGCTCTAGACTAAGGACCCACACTGGATTTCTTTAAGCTCATTGGACGCCCTGCAACTCAATATCTGATGCTAATTTAGTTTGAAAAAACCTAAACATAAAGTGAAATGAAGTGAAAAAGCGTCAACATGTTTTGTAATCCCTACATTAGCAAAGGAACACGTACATTTGTAGCATAATGCTATACGATATGAAAATCAGTAAAATGAAGTATTGCTAAGAAACATGCTAAAAATGCTAAAATATCTGCTACATACTATAACAACAATGATAAATTACAATGCAAAATGCTCATTAAACCAAGGAAATTTATAACATATATCTTAGCTGATGCTAGTTTAGCCTACGGAAGGAATAATTGAGATCCAAAAAGCTTTTAATGGAAGCTAATTTATAGCTAGCATCACCAAGTGTGAGCAGATGGCAAAAAGCTAAAAGTATAGAAGCGTGCTAACAATGCTAAATCAAACATTGAAAAAAGTGTGAGAGCTGAAAATGAACTATGTGATTCAAGAACATTTAAATTAGCTAAGAAAAGCTAAATGACAAAAAACTAAAGAGTTCACAGATTAATATTTCTCTATGTGACAGTTAAGGACATGAATAAGTTGAATAAGTTTTCAAAAGTTGGTTATGGTTGCCTTTTTTTTAAAGCACAAAATTTAGTAAAAAATAAAAAAAAGACATGTGAAACTAAGAAGTGAGCTGAGTCGTACAAAAACAGCGTAATCTGTGGGGAAATTGTAAAGGTTCCTGCTGTGGCTGTTTCTGAGATGACCAGATGGAAGGACAGAGCTGCTGTTTTATACTTACGGCTGCGTCGTCGTGGAGGTCAGAGATGAGGGCTGGCTGCTTTGTGATTGGCTGGCACTGTTGAGGGCGGAGTCTGTTGTGCTGTCTGCTACCACAGCACTGTAACCTGTTGCATAGACGACACATTGAGGTATTTCAGTTGGTTTTAGTTTAGTCTGCTCTGATCAGATGTAGTTGGGTTGTTTCTGGCTCTAAATGTTCTTTTAGAACCTAAACGTTTGTTTGTGTTGTTTTGTTTACAGATGACAAACACTCACTGGTGCTACCGTTCTGCTTCTGCTGGCTTGGTGGTCGGACAGCAAGCGGCGAACTTCCGCGCACGCTTCCTGCCGATCCCGAGCCGCTGTTGCTCCCGATGACTCCCACGCCACTTCCAGGAACTAGACCACCCATGGAGGTTGGTGACATCAAAGAAGAGCCCTGCGTTCCCGACTGAGCAGAACCCAAACCCAGAATCCCGGAGCCGATGCTGCCCGGTCCTGGCGATGTGCCTAGTAGCCCCCCCGAGGAGGATGTCGGCCCGCCGACTGCAATGCTCCCACTGCCGACTGCACCGACCCCGCTTTGGGTTAAGGAGGCGCTGACACCCCCCAGAGATCCCGGTAAAGAGCTGCCGGTGCCTGAGGCTGCCGCCTGAGCGTACGGGGCAGGGGTGGAGCTGGACAGGAGACCCCCAATGCTGCCAAGGGATGCCGGCATCCCTGTCAGGCCGAGGCCTCCAGCCACCGAACCAGAGGTGACCGAGCTGCCTTTCCCCAACGAGAGCCCCAGACTGAGGCCCAGGCTGTTGGAGGTCAGCGTGGGCCCGGGTGGAGTCTGGGAGTTTGTCGCGAGGGACCCCAGTGTGCATGTGCTGGGGGGGGAGGAGGCTGACGGGGCACAGTGGCTGTTGCTGGAGGTGCTGGAGTTGGAGGTGGGAGCGGAGTTTTTGGCCTGCTGCTGTGTTGACGGGTGGGGGGGCTGCTGGGTGGCGTTGCTGTAGCTGCCTGACGAAGAGTTGGAGAGGAGACCCCCTGAGCTGCTGTGGTGACCGCTGCTCCCTCCTCCTCCTCCTCCTCCTCCTCCTCCAGCGACGGACACCAATGAGGATGAAGTCAGTCCCGAGGCCGAAGAAGAGGAGGACGAAGAGGACGAGGAGGAGGAGGAAGATAACGAAGAGGAGGGGTTTCCGTTCTTTACAGGCGACTGAAAGGGAGATAAAAACAAATCCTTCAGACTGATGCCTTTGGACCTCCTCTGCAGCCCAGATCACCCAGCAGATCACAGCAACCATCAGGATTTTCACATCTGATCCTGAGGAACATCTCTGCTGTTTTTCATGCTTCTACCTCAAAGTACCATTTCAAATTTCCTTTATCAACCTGCTTATGTCACACTCAAGCTTTCAGAGTAGGACGCTACTGAGAGGAAAGTCAAAGGCTATCACCCGATGAACACTAGCGCCTTTCTATGTATTTTCTAGGCATCCTTATTGCAGCAGATTTGGAAGCAGCAGAGGAGGATTTAGTACTTAACTTCTAGCGCCCCCCCCCCCCCCCCCCACCTGTTTTCCTGAGACCGTTAATCTACGACCCAACTCGCCAAACTTTTACAGACGACCTCCTAAAGGGCCACTGTTTGTAAAGTAAATTTACTTGTGACACTGTCAATGAATTGCTTATTTTTTTTATTCTATCACAAATACGTTGTTTCAGTTTTCTTTAGTACAGAAGCACAACATGGTGCTGGAAAAGAGCCCCCCCTGTGCCCCCCGTATGCAGAGTTGTGTCAGTCCCCTGCAGTCTGAACCAGCCGAAAAAGCTGAGAGTTCACTACTTTCTTACATTTTTTTACACAAATAAATAAAAGTAGTTCATAAATGGTATGAACATGTTTTTAGTGTCCACAAATGTATTCAGAGAAATCAAGGACAGATTTACTAGAGGTCTGCAGATAGACAGAAAACTCCATTTTTATATGAAATCATAATAAAAAAAACACAATAATGTTTGGGATTCTTGTCTTTATATCATTGACGGTAAAGATGCAGGCATCTGTAGAGGCTGTCGGACACAGCCTCATGGCTGTCTTTTTGCAGCACAACAACAAATATATTTGGCCGAATATTGTGAAGAAAGGCAGATTCAGCCGTCGGTGGGAGTGGTGCGTGACGCAATCAACGAGAATCGACGATCACGCGCCTTCTTTAAAATGTTGGCATGGAGGAGGTCATTTCAAGTGATTAAACAACTGCAGTTAGCAGTCTACCTACAGTTTACATTCTTGGTCTATTAGTCAATCTACTGTTGGAATTGATTATTGGCCTATAAAAAACACTGGCATACTGGATATAAAAAAATAATAATTCTATTTAAAAAACATGCCTCAAATTTATTATAGGCTATTAAAGCAATATTTCAAATTTCTTTTTTTTTTTTAAACTCCACAACCACATTTTCGGTACCTATTTGGCTTTACGCCAAGTGTTTTAATTTATATTCGGCTTTGGCCATAAATGTTCATTTTTGTGCAGTAATATTGGAGCAAAGCTGAGCCGCCGAGCCGCTTTTCTCAGGGTCTGAATCAGCGGATTCATGTGATTCACGGCGTTACTATGGTGGCGCCGGTGATATCTGCAATGTTTAAGGGTTGCAAAAACCAAACATGAAGAAGTTACTGATCCATGACACACAGGAAAGAAAAAACAAAGACCAGAAAACGTGCTGACCTGACTAACTTCACTGTCTGTTGACCGTCCTCTCTTCTTGTCGTCTTCTGAGTTTTCCTGAAAAACAGACAAAAGAAATGTTAGATGTGAAGATGTTAGTTTGTATTAAAAAAAAAAACAAAATTAAAAAGTAAATATATAAATATATATAAATAAAAAGTTGATCCACTGACCAACAACAACAAAAAAAAACTTTAAATGTTCCTTTGATTTTGCGACAATAATTTAAAGGGAAACTTTTCTTCTTTTCTTTTCTTTTTTGTATTGTGAGATTGACTTTAAATTGTCTTCAAAGCCAAAACAAAATTTCCTCTGAGCTCCGAACACAACGCTTCCAGCATATGAATGTGGGAGGAGAGGATGAACACGCCGTCTCAGTGCAGTTCAACAGAACAAAGAGAGCAGATGGTAAAGCACCATCACAACAGTGATCAGCTGACACTTGTGTGCCGGATATGGATCCTAACGGCTCCACTCCTGTGCAAATGATTATCATTAAGCCTATGAGAGGTTCTGATGGGCACATAAAGCGCTAACCTCAGGGCGCAGGAGGAGTTTCTCTCATTTATTCTCAAACTCTTTTACTTGCAATGTCTTTGACAGACATCAGGGGAAGGGATTTTCTTCATTTTCAAAATAACATCAAATTAAGTTTTGTTTCTTTGCTTCTTATTATTTTTGTGAACACCTTAAGTACTACTTTATAACATAAAAAAATCAAACTGAATGCAAGTTTTCGGATAAATTGATAAAAAAATATATATATATATATTGCAGCAGCTTCCAACTCAATTTGAGAACTTAAGTAAAGAAAGTGAAAATGATCGAACAAGGTTTTTTTTTTTTTTTTTTTTACCTAAACAGGAAATGCATTTCTCGCTCCATGACCGCAGCCAGAATCAATGTAAAGACTCAGGAAGTCACCGCAACAGCATAAATAGTTCTTTTCATGCCCAAGTGTCCCTATATATTTAAAACGGGGCGTTTCTCACTGTAGTGAAAGCGGCGGGTGACGGAGGAATGGGTGAGGACGAGGTGGTGGAGGTGGGGGTGCTGCTGGAGTTCTGGAAGATCTCGTCCTCTAAGTGCGAGTGGCCCGGTGGGGATGTGGCGACCAAAGACTGAGCTGTGGAGAGCAAGCAGAAGGAGACGGGTCAGCGACATCACTGAGAGCAGGATTCTAAGAAGGGGGGGCAAAAAAGGGAGATGTTCTTCTTCTTCTGCAAACTGCCCCCACATAAAAATGACGGTTTTACGACGATTTACGGTGAGGTCGTGTCCTCCTTCATATTTTTCCACCTTCAGGTTTTTTCTGCTTTCTCTTGTCTGTTCAATTTGCAGTTCTTGGTCACATAAACTTGGCAGATTTCATTTCATTTCGCATTTTTATTTTGATGACTGTTTGATTTCTTTAACCATGTTTGTCTTTTTAGCTGTCATGATAATTCTGCAAATGAAGCATTTCCTATTTCTTTAGAGTTGTGGACTTTGAACTTTAATTGAGCTTTTCTTTGTGAGTATGCTGAATTATTTAAATTCTATTAACTTACCAAATAGTGTCGGCTATCTAAAGATGTACATGATTTCACACTATTGGTATTACTTTTTTCATTTGTCATTTATACTTCATATTGTCTGTAAAGCCAATGCAGCTTATTTAGCTCTTTTTTTACAAGTAATTAGGCATTTTCTGTTTTAGCATTTTTAATTTCTTTCTTTAAATTTAGCTTATTTTTCCCGTTTAGCAATAATTAGCATCTGAGACTACGTGTTTCAGGACGTAGTTTAAAATTTATGTAAATATTTTCTATTATTGTTTTACTACTTTAGTAGCTTCTTTAGCATTTCATTTTGTATTTTTTGAATTAAAAACTTTTTCAAAATTAATGTATTTTAGCTTGTATAGCATTTTATTTTAGCATCAGCTGTTTAAGAATGTTCTTGTGATTCATTATTTGGTGCATGTATGATTTACTTTAACATGTTTTTTTCCCTGCACTGGGGTGCAGATGGTGCTGCACCGGGTTTCCGGTTGACAGGTTGCATGTTTGATCCCAACACATAAACATAATCAGATTGGGTCAGAAGGACACATAGCAGTCAAATAAAAACA
Organism: Oryzias sinensis; assembly: GCA_037389245.1. NCBI lineage: Eukaryota > Metazoa > Chordata > Actinopteri > Beloniformes > Adrianichthyidae > Oryzias > Oryzias sinensis. The sequence goes on along the minus strand of CM074488.1, from coordinate 43,837,170 downwards.
AGCATCATTTGGCTTCTTTCAGTGCAGAAAATTAAGACAAAAAGTTTTGACGATAGTTTTGGAACTGAATTTCTTCACTTACTAATGTCATCCAGATCCAGGTCGTCATACAGGAACTCATTCTCCTCAAAGTCTGGATCCTGCGATGAGTCTATGTAGTACTCAACATCATCCTTTTGGAGCACACAAGGAAAAATAAAAAGCTTTTTTTTTTGCCGTACAATTGAGGAAATGTTTGAGTGTGTTTGCAGAACTGATTTTTTTCCCTTCCAAACTCAGAAAAACTCAGACAAGCGAACCAACCTTGATCTTCCGGACGGCATCCACCTGCACCGAGTCGTTGTCCAGCATCCTCAGTATCGTCTCCAGCATACGGATGTGGTACCGATGCTTCTCGATGAACTTCTTCAGCTCTTCGATCCGGTCCTGCTTCTGTGCATCAATCAGGCAGCAAAGAGGAAGGAAGTTTCCCCCGTTAGTCAGAGCCAGACTCAAACATGGGATCTCTTTTGGCTCGTATTTCCCTGCAGCATCGGCGTGCTCCCAGATCAGCGATGCACGCCAATGCAAATCCTCGTGAATAATTTACCCCAACAACCAGGAACAAAACAGTGTTTAGACTAAAAAAGTGTTTACAAAATGAGCAAAAAGGGGGTGTTTAAAGTTTTAAGCGTACAGTATGCATAAGTGAGGAGGCGCATGAGTGACACGAGGCCACAGGAGCATTAGCTGCTGTTGAGTGTGCACTTGATGGCTTAATGCATCCTATAGTGCAGGAAAAGCCACTTTTGATGTCAATATTTAATACTTCCAAGGCCTCATAGTTAGTCCACACAAATCTGAAGCTCACTGGAACTTAAGTTTATTTAGATATTTAGCTTTAGGAAAAAATAGATTTATCCTCTCTTTATTTATGGTCATACACTCCAAAACACCCAAATAATGAGATCTATAAAGGACTGACTTTTTACATCACATTCACCATGATTTTCCTTTGAAGCTGTTTTTAGTTGTTTGTTCAAAGGAAAAAGTTTATTTTACTTTTGTTTAATGTAAGAATTTAAATTTTATTAATCAAAGTTCAATCTTAGTTTAGTTTAAACCAATACAATAATTTTTCAAAGTCAGAAAAAATATGTTTTAGAATTAAACTTTAAAAAATAACTTGATTTTCTAGTTGCATTTAAATGAATCATTTTAATGTTAACTTGTATCTTGAAGTAGTATTTTGGCAGTAATACTTAACCCTAGTTAGGAGGTTTGTAGCGATGCAGGAGGTACAAACTAAAATAATCTAAACATCAACTGTATCTGTTTGTTGGAGATATCTCGTGCTTGAATGCGGGTAACAGTGGAGTCAGGTGAGACACGGAGACAAAAAAAACATCCAGTTAGGTGGTGCTGCAGCTTCCTGTTCATGACATACAAGGACAGAAAAACCGCAGATCTCCAAACAGTAAGACAAACGGAAAAAGTAGAGGTTTTCCTGTAAATGAGCTATCCTGACAGACTTCTAGTAGAAAGTTAAAGACAGAGAAAAGAGGCCACCATCTGACCCCTCCCATGCAGAGCAGCGAGGGCGATAAAGAGACGGAGACAGACCGACCTCCTTGTCTCCTTTCTTTTTCCTTGTCTGGACCGACAACGACTCCACTTCGCTTTCAAACATGTCCACTTGCATGTTCAGCGTGTCTATCGTGTTCTGAGGACAGACAGGAAAAAAAGGTTAGCATCTAAAAAAAAATTGCAAGACTTGCTGCTGCTAGTGAACATGACCTTACATGACCTTAAGGATCTCAAGGTGCTAATTTGGTGCTAAATAAATTACCGAATTTTCGGGGCTATAGAGCACACCTGAGTACAAGCCGCACCCCCCTAATTTATAAAGGATAAGCCAGTTTAGACATACACAAGCCGCACCCCCCTAATTTATAAAGGATAAGCCAGTTTAGACATACACAAGCCGCACCTGTCTACAAGCCGCACGTTGTAACAACTCAATGAGTAAGTCACTGATTATTCTGCCCCAAGCACTGTGCGACTACCAACAGCCTCAGAGAGGGTGAAGTACACAGCATTTTAGCCTACTTATTTCAACACACTCACAAACAGCATAGATTTCACTTCTGCTCACAGTCCCCTCAGTCATGGTGAGGAACTTTACACCCACGATTCCCCACTTCCCATCAGTCTTAGGCGCTTAAGGCGGGGCTAACCCCCAGGTCGCCACACTGTGTTGTAGATTGAGGATGTACTGTACATGTGCTGAAACTGCGCGCGTGTCTAAGAAGGAGCAGGGAGCTGCAGCGGAAGGAGGGGAGAGCTTGAGTGCAGCGCAAGAGGGAGTGAGAGCAAGAGCAGCAAAAGTGTGTTGGGGGTGTTTATTTATGTTTGATATACCGAGTGAAAGAGAACTCTAATACAAGAAGGTTTCCCCCAGAAGAAGATGAATGATTCTTTATTAACCCACTCTGGGGGTCTGAACGGGGAGGTGAACAACCGAAGGAAGATCCGCCTTCGGCGAAGAGGAAAGAAAGAAAAAAGTAATCGCAGGACAGGTTCAACACATGACATATTTACAAAGAAAGACGGTACACAGAAAGAGTTTTTAAAGTTTTAATAATATACCTGAGCTTTTCTTTCTAAGCAGCGCCTGTAACACGGCAGCAATATGGTAAAAACAGCACTAACAGGGTTGGTTAAAAAAACATGGTTAAAGTCGCTGATAGCAGCAGTCACTTATAAGCGCCTCTACACCAGAAGTTTCCGTCCACTACAGTGACACCTTAGCACAGTGCTAACAGAGCTGGTTTAAACATAAACGTAAAAGTCACTGAGGGCTTCCTTCATCTTCCTCCTGTGCACTGAAACCATGGAAGTCCTCCTCCTCAGTGTGGGTTGGAATAGCATCAGATAATCTTTGCCACACACTCTCTCAGTGTCTCCTTCGTTGTCGCTGTCAGTGTCACTCTGAGGCAAATTCTCTCCTGAGCTTGCGCTGTCGTCTCCGTCACGCACCAGACCGGCTTTTCCAAACCCGTTGACGGTGGATTTTTTTCACTTTTAACTTGAAAGCTGCGTCCTGTTGTAGTGGCGGTCACATGCACGTTGGGTCTAATGGCACCAAAGGATTGTGGGATGCGGCCAAAGTAGGGGTGAGCATGGATGTTTCAAAGAGCAAAAGTGACCTCCATGCTGTTCGGCTGCTTGTGGGTGTTTCAAATAAATTGACTTGTTGCCGGAAATGGGATTATACATTCAGCTACCTCTCTGAGACTGTTTGAGACAGCAACACGTACATCATCTTCCCCATGTCCCACACTTACCTTATCTACTGGAGCGCCCCTAGCGGCCGTCAAAAAAATGCATAAATTAGTTCCATCATTGAATAAGCCGCAGGGTCGAAAGCGTGTGACAAAAGTACTGGCTTATAGTCCAGGAAATACGGTAAAAGTAATCGGACTGAATTTTTACATAAACATCATAAACAAAGTTTCTATTAAAAATAAGGAATCTAGCTGGCATTTACAGGGGGACTCACTGACATTAAAGCTCTACTTGTTTTTGTTGTTTTAACATGTTCTTGTAGAATCTTTCTGATGATGGAGGACCCCTTAAGAAGAACAACCTAAAGCTAAATGTCCATGTGTTTTTTTTTTTCAAACAAATCGCTGTGAATCCGGAGCAAATGAGAAAATGCTGTTTAAAAAAGAAAAGCTTTTTTGGGGCCACAACCTCCCAACTCTGAGCTCTTAGCAATGGAGAGGGGTGGGGGGGTGGGGGGGGGGGGCTTTTACAATAGATCAAAAGATGATTGGAGAAGAAAGGACTGAATAAAACGTTGCATCCATTGTTTTCATTTTATTAGAATCATGGAAAAACTTATCATTCAATAATGAAAACCTTTACATTTCTTTTTAAGAACTGTCCCTTTTCTTTTAAATTTAATTGTATTAAAAAAAAAAACACATGTTAAGTCAGATAAAACCTAATGAACTCCCTGCAGGAATTAAAAAGCTCCTGCTGCTGCCGTTTAGGAAAGAGCCCGTTTGTTTGTCTTCGAGGCAGCAACGTATGCAGTAATATTTATGCCACCACGAAGCATGCACAACTTTCTAAGTTTCAAATAAAAATATTAAATATTTTCTTTAATGTCTTTTTTTCAAAAACATATTTTTTTCTTTCATTTTTTTTTCTTTTCCATTTTTGCTTTCAAAATGTTTGTGTTTTTTCTCTTTTTTTTTTCTTTAAAACTTTTTTATTTGCGTTCAAAAAATATCTTTGCGTTTGCAAAACAAACGTTTTCGCATGTGTTGTGTCTCATCTCGCTTTTTCCCCATTTTTGTTTTTGCTCACATAGGATTCAGTGTAGCGTGTCTTATCAGGTGAAACTGATTTTGATAGTGTCTTGTCTTGGCTTGTTCCTCTGTTCTATCAGATGTTTCAGTGTTTTCGGTTTCTGTCTGACTGCTGCCTTAACAGAGCCTGGATCGGCTGAAGGTGCAGCTCCAACAGTTCAGTGACAATTACAATGTGTGGCTTTAAAAATGAGTTTGATTTTGGTGGGAACAAAAAAGCTCACCGTCAGCCACGTGCCGACCTCCTCCTTCTCCTTCTGGGCTGGATCGACCTTCTGGGCGAGGCCGAGCCCTTCTTTTGAGTACGCCTTCGTCTTCGTTTCTCGTTCTACGATTTTGAACCGCTCCATTTGCTGCAAGACAAATACAAACAAGACCGGGACCTTAAGAAACGAATGATTTATGTCAGCAATCAATAACTTTTTATGACCTTAACCCACATGAAAGGAGTCTCTGTAAGCTGCATTGTTTGAAAAGTGAGGCAGTGTCTTTAACTTACTAAAACTCCCGACCACACGCTCATGTGATGCTTGGCAGAGCTTTTTTTTTTTTTTAAATTCCTGTTTGATCAAGCAGCAGGTGTTTTGTTTGTGTTCACAGGTCACTCACATGTAACCCCACCTCTGCCAAAGGCATATATGAGGCATCAACAAGCCTTAACACCTCTATTTTCGATTATAAGCATCTCCTGGGTGGAGCTTTTTAATTTCAGTCAGTAATTATGGACGCATGAAGTGGAGCGGGGGGGCAATTCTGCAGAAGCACAGTGAGATGTGTCAGCTCAGCATCAACATATACCAGTAATTACTTTTTTGGCCACTAGGGGGCACCTCAGACCCCAGAAAATCCTGTGAATTTGAGTATTAAAAGTCAAGCAGTTTTTGTACTAAATGATGAAACACTTAGTTTTTTGGAAAGTATCGAGTCAAATTCACCATAATCTACTGAAAGCAGAGAATAAACTGTAAAAAGCTGCAACTTTTGAGAAGATGGAAGCAGAAATTTCTCTTTTGATGCCCTCTTTAAGTAAAATGATTTTGTAAAAGTTATGTAAACTGGAAACCTGGTTTCCATTTGCAGTGAGAGAATATTTATATTTACATTCAGATACTTTACTTGTTTCTGTCCAAAACAAGTTTGTCATAAAAATGTGGTCAAAGCAAAGTTTCCAGACAAAAGTGTTCTCAGAAAAATCTGGTTTCCTCCAGGAGAAAAGACTTTTCCTTCCTCTTTGAGTCTGGTTTGAAATCATGGGTATCTGGAGCCGGATCTGTCCTCCAGTTAACCCCTGAGGGGCTTGTTAGACAAGCAGGAAGGTAATTGAATGTGAAACAGCTCAGATTTACAAAGAAATGAACGGAAAGTATTTATTAACTTTTTTTCTTTATTTTATATCCAAGATCAAATGACAATCAAACATACAGGGGCAGTGGCCTTTTGATTGACACACAACTGTTGAATCATGAGCTCTAAATTGAACATCTTAAAACAAACCCTGGAGTATTATTACTTCCAAATTTTCCTATTTTTATATTTTTGGAAGCATGAGATCAGTGATGTATGTGGTCAAGACAGGAACGAGCAGAGAACTGAACTGACCAGGAACCGGATGGAACATGTGATCACAGAGTAAATGGTAAATGGCGTATACTTATATAGCACTTTTCTACCTACAAGACCCAAAGCGCTTTTACAGTCACACACACATTCAGACACTGGTGGCGGCTCCGCTGCCGAACACTGACGCCAACCTACCACCAGTGGCAAGGTGGGGTTCAGTGTCTTGCCCAAGGACACTTCGACACATGGGTGTGCAAGGCGGAAATTGAACCTGTAATATAACGATCGTGGGTCGACCGCCCTACCGCTGCACCTCGGCCGCCCAACGGCTGCTCATCCATCTCTTGGTTTCTCTAGAACTCTAGTCTGATTATAGAAACCGGGTTTTTATGAACATTACATTTAAGATTTTTGCTAAATTTTTTAATTTACCATTTTGAAAATATTAATATTCAACATCTATCATTTCTAAGAATGGGGTGTTATTTAGTAAAAACTTAGAACTGATCGGAAACACTGAATAAAATAAAAATCTTTTATTTATTTTTTTATTAACACATTTATACCAGCCTGATTTAGCATAAAATACAATTTTTTTACACCGATTACCAATTCAAATAACATGGAAAAAAGACATTATTTTTATTAGTAACTTGTAAAGTTAAAATAAATATTTCTGTAAAAACACAGAACTATAAAGAGTAAATTTCAGAAGACGCCGTGATCTGGAGGAACCGGTCCGTGGCTCTACTTACCGTCTCGATGAGTTTGCGGTTCTCTACTAGCTGCCTTTTGTCTTTGATCTCGTTGGATGCCACCCACGTCTTGATCTGGTCTCGAAGACGCTGAGGGACCATCAGAAGAAGAGAGGATTAGGTGGGGGGGGGGGGGGAGGGGGGACACACAGACACATGAGTGAGTCAGCAAAGCGCTCCACAGAAGCCGTCGTGAATGATGAGCGTGGCGTTTGAACGCGGCAGCAATGGCGTACAGAAGAGAAACACACAGAAACATCTTTTTTTGGTTGTTGAACAGGATGACATTTTACACCTAAAAACACCTCAGCAAACATCCAAGCTCAGGTCCGGACCTGCAGTTTGGGTCTCATAACATCATATTGACATAAGGGTCACATTGGCCAAAAAAGAAAAAGAAAAACTGGTTGGAAAAGTGTTCCACGTCTTTATGCAAGCCACAGCTGATGTCTAGGAGAAAAGGGGCTAATTTACAAGAGTAGTTTCAAAACAAAAAGGTTGCCATGACAACAGAGTAAGACATAATTTGGCCTGAGGAGTGCACTGAGGTCAACACACTAACATAAAGGTTCATAAATGAGAACAGCAATTTTTACTTTAAATTAACTAGATTAAAGTGTACATAAAAGCCGTTTTTAGATTGACTGTATTAGTGACAGTGCTTTTGCACTTTAGCAAAATACTGACATATGTGAAAAGGTCTATGTGACATGTCTGAAATGTATTAGGGAAGTTTTTTGTATTTAAAAAATGAAGAAAAATAAAAAGAAACGTGTTTTTCGTTTCACTTTTTTGTTATTTTCCTATTTTTTGTTTTTTTAGCCATTTTTTTAAGAATTACAAAAACAAAGAATGACAAACTAACCTCATTTGCTCATAAAAACTATAACGTGCAATTAAAAGTTGAAAAGCCTTTTGGGGACCCTTTATTAATTATATTCAAAAATTAGAACTAATAGATGATTCAACAGATTTTTTATCTCAACTGCACAGAATTTTGCAACCTCAGTTTAAAAGCTTTTGAAAAGGAGAGCTGTGATGGTATCATGTAAGAGAAGCAATGTTCATTGTTAAGTTTTGTTTTATGTAATTTTAATTTTTATTTGTTTGAGTGCAGATATTTGTTTTGAGTGAAATGTCATACAATACAGTTTATTTTAGTTTTTTTAGTTTTTTTTATTTGCTTTTTGTCTTTTTATAAGGAAAACGTAAAGTATTATTGAAGTTGCTGTGTTGTCATGACTAATTCTTTAAATAAAAAGTTGTGGAAAAAAAAAAAAAAAAGTTGAAAAGCCACAATGTGCCCATGTCTGTTTTGTTCTTCCTAATGACTTTATTCACAAACATTACAGAGCAGTGAGTTGATACCAAGCTAAACTTGTCCCCCCCCCTCAGTTTATTATTTTTTAAGCATCTCAAACCAGACTAAAGAGCCATGCAGCAATCATGAGCAGACAAAGCTCTGGTGTTGGTTTATAAACCAACATTTTAAAGAAAAGTAAAATAACTTTCCTGGATGATGGAGTTTTAAGGCCACCAAAAAAACAAAAAAAGTACAATTATGAGATTTAAAGTCATACATTTACAATTTTATTCTCGTAAGTTTACTAATTTAAATCTCGTAAATTTAGAAGAAAAGAATTGTTTGTAAAATGGCCCTAAAACTCTGTCGTATCCTGGCTTCATAACCCATAAAAAAGCTTTACTGACTCTTTAGACTGCTGTCTCCAAAGAGTTAAAAAAGTTGTGTTTGTCACTAGTGAGAGTTTGAAAAACAACTACATTCATACAATTCTGATCTGTTGAATCCGATTTTCTCACCTGTAGCTTTTTAATCTCTTTTTTGAGGTCAGCTTCATATTTTTCTTTCTGGTTGGCATTAGCTGCATTGTGAAGCTGAAAGAGAAGAAGAGTCAGGAAACATCCGGATCAGCACCAGAACCCTGCGTGCTGCTAAAAGAACGCACAACAAAGCAACAGCCACAATAAAAATAGTACATTTGATTTAAAAGCGTCTTTCAAGGCTGTCAAGGTCACTTCAAAATAAAAACAAAAAAACTAAAACAAAAAAATGTTATGGCTACAAATGCATTTCCCACTTCATCATTTCTCAACATTGTTTGAAGTCCTTTCAAAACAAAACTTGGAATTGGAATCTGTATACTACAAAATAAAAAATATCTCGTTCCCACAAATTAATATCTTCTTGTTCCTGCAAAGTAATCTATCGTTCCCACGCAATAAACAAAATAATTCTTCACGTCATAAGTCATTCGTAAACACGGATATGCTCTCCTTCCGGCCGCAAAAGCCGCTTTCAGCCATGATTTCCGTCTCTCTGTGACCCACATTCTTTCAAGAAAGGGAAAGTAAAAACAATAATGATCAATTTATTATTGTCTTAATGAATATAAGAAAACTATTAGAAGATTTAGGATGCCCAAGCTTGCTGCTTCGCCACACCGCAGCCATTCCCTGGACATAGCACATAAAGCTCTCCTGCTTCTCATTCCGGCATTCGGGCAGCTGGCTGGCCGGTAGACATTATGGGATATTGTAGATTAGGGTCGAATAGGAATAATAATATTCAGGACTTGTCTTTATTAACATAATCGTTAGCAGTCGCTTTACATCCGTAGGCTAGGGGCTACATGCTATCTAGCCCATCATTAACCTGTTGTATTTGAATGCATCCCAGTTAAAATTATTCACATCATAAGTCATTAATGTACATATTTAATAATATTTGGATTTACAGCAGATACTTTCACATTTCTGTCTGTGTGTGTCTCATAACATTGCATGGAAGACACGGATGATGTTTAGAGGTCAGATTTATTTCTTTTAAAAAGCACAAAAGCATCGGTAATCACGTTTTCATGTCTGGGTTCATTCGCATCCTGGTATGCTCTCCGTCCATCCGGCTGCAAAAGCCGCTTTCCACCGCTACTTCCGTGTCTCTGTGAGCCACATTCGTTCAAGAGGGGAAAAATAAAAACAAGAATGATCAATTTATTATTGTCTCGATGAAAATAAGAAGCATATTTCATAGGATTTAGGATGCCCAAGCTTACTGCTTTGCCTACCAGACACATAACTCCTACGAGCTCCCGCCCGCCCTGGAACTCTTTTGCTTCTCATGCCGGCATTCAGGCAGCTGGCTGGCCGGTAGACAGACAGCCAGCTGATAGTGTAGTTGAGGGTCGAATAGGAATAATAATATTCAGGACTTGTCTTTTATTAACATACGCGTTAGCAGTCGCTTTACATCCGAAGGCTAGTAGGCTACATGCTACCTAGCCCATCATTTGTCCTGTTGTATTTGAATGCCTCACAGTTACAAGGCCACAGTGATTGGTCGAGATGCATCATCATTCTTGTTTTTATTTTTCCCCTCTTGAGCGAATATGGGTCACACAGCGGAGTTAGCCGCGGAAAGCAGCTTTACCGGGATGTAAATGAACGCAGACATGGAGACATAATTACCGATGCTTTTGTGCTTTTTAAAATAAATAAATCTGATCTCTAAACATCCTCAGTGTCTTCCATGCAATGTAATGAGACACACAGACAGAAATGTGAGTGAATGACTAATCACGTGAATTATTATTTCGAGGGAAGGAAAATATTATTTCGTGGGAACGAGAAATTTTCATTTTTATCCATGTCAGGACACGGACTCAGTAGTATACATTATGTTTGGACATAAAACAATTCTGAAAATATGACAAATTTCTTTTCTTCAGTCCAGGAAAGCTTTAAAGTGTTCAGAAAGGGCATTATCTAGAGTTTTAATATCTCTCTGCATTAAAATGTTCAGCATCATCTCCATTAATTTTTAGCCGTCTTTCAATTTCTCTAGCTATTTGCACCAAGATCGCTTCTATTTTTTTAATGTTTTTATTTTTCAGGGAACAGCACCTTGTGTTACTGTGCAGGAAAAGTGCAATTTAAATAAAGATAGATTTGATTTGATCCATATTTCTATCAGACTGCTGATATTTTCCAGCACATTTTTATTCAAATAATATTTTAAAAGGAGCCATTTTTAGGATACTTTAAGCAAAAAGTAAGACTAGAGGACGGACAAAGTCACGACTTCAAGAAGAACTTGTGCAAAATTACAACATTTGATATGTTTCATCTTTTTGACACATTTGTCTCCCCAATAAGTCTTAATTTTAGGTGTTTGTAAAATAAGAAATGGAAAAGCATGTTTTACCTTTTTTCATGATTTTACAGAGATGTTGAATTTATCCTTAGCACATTTATTTTTTCTATCTTTTTAAATGCAGTTACCTTCTGCCAGATGTCTTCAAACTGCTCCACTCCTTCAGCTACTTTTTTTAGACATCGATCTATTTCACCTGAAAGTAAAGAAGAAGGAGAAAAGAATAGAAAGTTAAAAAAAAATCAGAAGGAAATCTTCAAGAAAAAGAAATAAAGAAAAAACATTTTTGATGTAACTTTAGGGGACATCAGCAGACTTTACTGATCATTTCTCTGAAAGCTGCTTCACTTTTGAGCATAGATGTCGTTTTGACACACCCAGGTGACAGAAAGAAACACACACGTGTGGTGAATTACTGAAACATGAAAACCATTTAAAAAGACAAAATAAAACAAAGAAAATTGGAGGCATAGCGCCGTGAAGTGCAGCCACTCAGAGGGGCGGCAGACGCACCGACAAAATCATGGCTCACTTCCCAGAGAATATGGATCACATAAAAGGACGTTAGGCCTGTGAGCGAGCACACACACACACACACACACACACACACTTACACAACAACAACAAACACATGAACACATACAAACTAGACCACAAACCTCAAACTGCAGTCACATAGATGATGTTCAAAGGCTGACATAGGAGGTTAGATGGATTATGAAGTGACTGAAGAGTTTGTCATAGATAACATAAAATATATTCCCTTTCATGATATGATAACTATTTATTTGCCCTAAAATGAAAAAAGAAATGTGCAGAGTAGGTGCGTTTATGTAACTTCTTACATGGATGACTTCATGAATGAAACAAATGATATTCATTTTTATCCTGTTATTGTCTGTTCGGACTGTTTTCATGCCTTTCTGTGACCTGGCGACGTTCACTTCACACTGCAGGGCTTAATGCTCAATTCCCATTGTTTGAAAAAATCTGATTTTTTTTTGCAAGGCCGTTTACATTTCCAATTAAATACGAATTTTAGTGATCTCCTGTGTGACCGTGAAATGACCCAGAAGTGACCCGCATGTGCAGAAGAGTCCTCAACGGTGAACAACGTCACTCGTTGTTTGCTGAAGTAGCTAACGTTAGCAAAGGATGTCAACAACAGTGTTGTCAACAGTGGAGCTCTTTTTGCATTATTACATTTACTTTCACAAAGGAGCCAGCACAATAACAATCTTCTCATTTTAAGAAGGCATTGGAGCCAGGATCGTCTGGACCCACTGTACTGGAATGGGGATATGAATGTGCTGGGTGTGTGTGTGTAAGAGAGAGGAGAGAGCGCTGCAGTGAGGGCGCGCATTCATGTTGTGTGTTACGAAGGAGAACGGTAATAAAAGTAGGCTTCCCCCAGAATAAATGCTATTGACTCTTTATCAACCTGCTCTGGAGAATCTAAGGGTCCAAACGGGGAAGTGAACCCTGAAGGAGGATCCGCTTTGGGTCCCACGCGCTTCTGACCACGGTCGGAAAGGGAGAAAAAAAAGTAATCACTGGAAAGGTTCAACACCACGCTTGGCCATTTCACTGGAATTTTTTTCAAAAACCGCCTGGTTGCGATAAGAGCCCTGGAGTTTGGCCTGAATAGAACTGTCACCCCAAATATTGATCCACTCGGTGACCTCGCTTCCCTTCCACTGACTGGTCTCAGCAGCATCGTCCGAAATGGTTGATGTTTATGTTCTAGTTCCCGCCTACTTCAACGCAGAATGATGACTTTTGTAGCGTATCCACGAAGTACGGGTCAGATACATGTGGCCTGGCCGGTCAGACGGCGGTCGCATTTGAAAAGATCGGATACGTTTCGGATTCAGGACCACATACCCAAGTGGCCTGGGTCGCATTTGAAAAGATCGGATCTGTGTCGTTCAGACTGTCATGAAAAGATCAGATACAGGTCACATAGGGGGAAAAAAAAAAAAAAAAAATCGGAATTGGGTCGTTTCAGCCTGCAGCCTTAGCGTATCATTACTGTTCAGCAATATCCTGGTTCTGGTCCGGTCCTCCTGTGTCATTAGTTAATTTTGCATGTACCTTTCCGCGCTTTTATAATCCAGACATTATTTTATTTTGTGTTTTAAAATGTAGTTTCGTTTTTTTTTCTGTTTGGTCAAAATCAATACTTAAAAAAATTGTATAGTAAATTTTAAGGAAAATGAAACAAAGTATTATACAAATATGCACCTGATCCACATCTCTCCAAAACAGTTCAGCTGTTTCTGTTTTGTTTCTTTTTACAATTTATAAGAACAATCATTTTCTCTTTGTCAAATTTTGGGGTGCACTGATTTGAGGATAAAAATGGAACCCAGAAAGTAATGAGTGCAATCAATAAAAGAAGCTAAACTAAACCTAATGGAGAATTTTTTTAACAGAGGTTTAAAGAATTCAACTTCTTTCACTGAATTCTGCTCTCAGGGTGAAGGACAGATATTTGCCACATGTTTGGAGAATTTGGAGAAGATCCATGAGGATGTTTAGCTCTTCCTCCTGGTGTTTACACAGCAGAGGAGCAGAAAGCAAACAAATCATTGGGAAGGAGTGGAGTCTTTTGCCTACAGGTTAATAACAGCAGCCGCCACATCTTCTTTCTGGGTCTTCTGAAGAACATAACCGACCCTCATCATCAGTGTGATGAAGCTAAGAAGCCTCCTGGTCATTTTGTCAATACACAAAAAATGACGAGCATTTTAGCAGGGTGGTTGCCATAACAACAACATCCATTCAGGTTTACTGCAGGGGTGGGGCAATTATTTTGGCTCGTGGGCCACATAGGGTTTCCAAAATTGGATAGAAGGGCCGGACCAGCAGTGAGACAGAAATAACAATCTGGATCAAAACATTTGGATTGAAAATTATATTTTTAAAGCAGAGCATTTTAGAGTTTTTAGGTTAAAACTGTCGCTCTGATTTTAGAGCCAATTTCACCGACGGATTGATGTACCTCATGTAAAACTTAGAGAAATGCTGCATTCATGAGGTGTTTGATCGTAAGAATGAAAAGCAACAAATCTTCAAACACCACATGGATGCTAGAGCGGAGTCCCCAAAATGTTTCTGGTGAGGGCCACGATAAGCCTTTTTCTCTCAAATTTAAACTTCTTTTATCTTTCCTTTATTGTAAAGCCCTATAATACAGTTTTATTAATTCATGATCCTTTTAATAAAATAAATAACACTATATCTGAAATAAAAAATGACCAAATAACTCTCTCTGTGTTTTTTAAAGACAAAAAGTCTGGAAAAAATATACTGATATATTAAAAAAAACAATAAATAGTGGATCCTCTCCCATCTTCGTCTCGCTGAGACTTTGAGCGCTGCAGCTCGTCACATGTCTCACAGTTTGCGCTAAAACCGAGCAGCTGCGCTGTGTCCTGCACGTATGTTTGTCATCCAGTAATAATGAAGAAAAAAAACTCATTTCTATGTCTTCTGCTGCAGCTACCCAGATATCTGCTTTTACCTTTTCACCATTACAGAGTTCCCTCGTTTATTGCAGAAGATACGTCCTAAAAATAACCGTGATCGGTGAAATCCAGAGTTCGATTACAGACCTTTATGGCAGTAAAACTCCTCACTGCATAAATACACTTTTCTCACACAAACGTGAACATTTTTACCCTCTTGTTTAAATTCTCAAGCCTTCATAGAAATTAGGTCCAGGATCTTAAAATGAAAACAAAGATCTGATCAATCAAATATTTCTGTAGATCTGAAAAGGAGGATATTGATTGACAGGGTCTCCAGCCAATCAGGACACAGAACAGGGTAAGTGGTTTAAAAAACCCAGCATAATCGCTCTTAAATACTGAGCTAAACTGTAAAACATGAACTGCGACGTAAAAAAGGGAAGACTGTCTTCTGTTCTATTTGACAGGGATTTTTAGAGGGTTTCAGGTTGGAACACAGACTGCAGAAGGGTGAAATGAAATGTCACGTTCTATGCGTGTCTTGATCATGTGGCCAGATAAAAAAACAAAAACATGGGTCTCTGATATTGTTCAGTGGGCCAGACCAAACATGGAGGCGGGCCGGATCCAGCCCACGGGCCGTAGTTTGCCCACCCCTGGTTTACTGCAAGGTTTGCCAAAAGGTTTGAAATAAGAAGGTATGTGTGTGTGTGTGTGTGTGTGTGTGTATATATATATATATATATATATATATGTGAATATATACTTTTTCAGAATTTATTTCTTCTCTTTTATTTTTTCATTTTTGTGTGTTGTACTTTATTTCTTTGTGATTACAGGCATGAATGTCCGAATGATGTGATGGGGATTCTGGGTTAAATAGGTCAAAGATTTCTACTTTTCTAAAGTCAAAGAATCCTGAACTGAAAACAAAACCACAGAGCGCTAGGAGCGCTCCCAGGTCATTCGATTCAAACAGAAAAGGGAATAAAAACGGCAGAGCGACAATTTCCCTGCTTCAGAGCTGAAGGCGTTCGAGTGATTAGTGTAAGAACAGCCGTGACAGTCCAACAAACACATGTGGATGCGAGCGCGCTGGGAAAGGTCACAAGCAGCTGGAACACGGACGCTCTGACAGGAACGGACGCCAGAACAAACTCCATCCTGACCTCCTAAAGCCTCTACGTTACCCCACTTCAGCGAGAGGCTTATTATTTTTAGATCAAAGTCTGCCTCCTCTGTAATAATACATTAGAATTTGACAGTGGCGGCGTGTGCTCCGGTCGTCTTCGCAGAGATAAATGAGGGTTTTGTTTTTCCTACTACCAACGACAGAAGCCGCGGGAACGCCGCTGTCGGTTGGCAGCTTCTGGTAACAAACGTTAGCCGGAGACGCCATCAAAGCACCGAACTGTCGCATTGAAAGGAGTTCCAGATCCACACGGAGCAGCACCGCAGGATCCCATCTGATTTCCACATCAACAACGTCCACACATTTAGAAAGGAAATATAAATGAGGGATTCCTTTATAATCACAGAGAATTCATAGTCTAAGCAGATAAACTTTGAAGTAAATGACTTCCTGGCTTCATCTGTTTGTTATATTTAGACTAAAAGTGGAAAACACAAAGCTTTGCTCCATAAAAAAGCGATCCTTCCAGGAAATCCATCAAGCAGCAGGAACAGCCCCCTGTCTGTTGAGTAAACCTGTTTTTGGTTGGAACTGCTGGGTTACGAAATTCCAGGCCAACAATATGACAGTTTAGGTGTTGTGTGGTTAACTCCACTACTGAGGAAAAGAGCGGTCTGCGTGTGGATTTCAAAACTGTCGGGCGCTAAAAAGAGCAGATCCCAAATCAAAACATCGCTGGACGCCATTCGGCAGACGTTACAAACTCCTGCTGGTGGTACGCCACTAAAACACGATTGTTTGGAACAAACATGACGCAACAACGAGCCGGCGTTGCTTCATGACTCTGCCAGACATGCCTGCAGCAACAGCAGAACAAAAGGACCAGGAACTGCATCATTTATGTCATGAGAGCCAGAAAGCTGCTAAAACCAAAAGATAAGGTCAAAAAACTCCAGTCTGTCCAACTAATTTGTTGAAAATGTTAATCTCCCTATTTATTTATTTTTTCATTATTTGAATGGCAAAAATACTTAAATTTTTAAACAAACTTTCATCCAAATTCTAACAGGTAACTTCATCCCTGAAATGAGCAAACTTCTTTAGCCTGGCCTTCCACATAAGTCACATTAGGGCTGCACGATATGAGGAAAACTTGCGATATGGGTGATCAATATTGCGATAACGATATAATTTGCGGTAAATAAACAAATAGCAACCAAAAGCCTCATTCCCATTTCACTGCAACAGTTTAAAATGTATACTCCAAATGAACCTCGGCGAGGTAGGATGCATACATCTAACATAAAAGGGTCCATCCGATTGGTCAAATGCATAAATGGATTTATTTGATTCGTTAAATGCTTCAAGCTGCCATAAGATTGTTTTAGCATAGTTAAGGTAACCATTTATTGCGATTTGTGATGACTTTTGCGATATGCATATTGCACAGCTTGATATCGCGATAATGATAAATTTGCGGTATATTGTACAGGCCTAAGTCACATATAAAAGCTTCAAAAACGTAGAAAAAACATAAATAAAATGCAATTTAACCCTTGTAGAGAGCACCATCAGAGTTCTACCTCCACCCTCCTGATGAAAGCTCACAATGCACCCACAGGGGGGGATTATTCCTGCCCTTTACGTGCTTTTCAGAAAGACCCACCACAATAGCTTGGAACCACAAAGGTTTCCGAACCAGAGACCCCAAAGAAATCAAATGCTAAACTGCCTATAGGAGCCTCAGCATCTATATAAACCCAATTTGGACCAGAACAACTGGTCATTTCCTTAGTCTGCTTGTCAGAGGGCTTCATGGCAGCGCTCACACTGTTTGAATTTTATAAACCAAAATATTGAGACCAGAACATCAGTCAAATCCTAAACGCTCAATGACTGTACATGAGAACTGGACTGAGTCCCCCCCCCCCCCATTCCAAACAGGAAGTAGTAGTTCAAGAAGCCAAAATCCCAGAGACTTCTATAGAGAAATACACAGCTGTTACTCAGTCATTCTATTGGACAGAGTCAACAATCTTCTGCTGCTACCTTTCTTTATCATGTTCCTGCTAATTCTATGTTTTTATGGCATTTTTTTTATTTCCTTCAAGTTATTCAAATTATAAAACTGACCAATCAGATGCCTCAATAAAAGTATGTGGTCTTCTGCCGAACGTTCGAAATGTTTCATTGACAGATCTCGTGTGGCTCGCTTTTCAGTGGTAGGGGTGTGGACTTCCGAAAAGCTCACACTTGGTCGCTGAGCGTGGTTGCCATAGAAATGCTGACTGCGAGTACCTGAAACGTCCATAATCGCGGAAAAAAATGAGGACTGAATTGACTTCATTTGGTTGGAGCCAGAAGTAAACCAATTTCTATGAGTGACGTCACACTCACTCTCTCCAGTTGTAATATAGAGTCAATGGTAAAGCTGAAAGTTGGAACAGTCTCCCTGAGGTTGTGAGACAGGCCTCTAATGTGTTAACGTTCAAATTTAGACTCCAAACATTCCCGTTTAGCTGTGTTTATAACTGAAGGGTCCTTATCTCCACATCTAATCATGTTCTTTTCTCTTTACTGTCTTTTAAAGTACGGTAAATTTTATTACGATTATGTATGTTTTTAATCTTTGTACTGTTATGCATTGTGATTTTAATGCATTTTCCTTTTTTGTGAAGCACTTTGAATCACTTTGTGTACGAAGTGTGCTATACAAATAAACTTGACTTGCCTTTGGCAATGGTTTGACACCAGTCAGACTTGGGAAGAACATTTTTACACAAACCTGAGTGCGCGAGGAGGCAGCATCAACAAAATGTAAGGAATAAAACAAACTTTTCCTAATTTGAGGTTATTCTTTACAATCCTCACCTTGAAGTTTCCTTTTATCGGCCATGACTGATGACTAAGATGATGCCTTCATGCCTTCTTTCACTGCAAAGACAAAGAAAAATGTGTTAAACACAGGACTGTTGTAGTTTTGTGTGCTCCATATTTCTGACACTAAGTGGAGCACATGTTTTAAGGAAAATATCTTTAAAAGATCAGAAACTTTTCTGTTGGACAAACACAACATGTTTGTCCAGATGTTTGAACAGAGTTTAGACCAATTTAGATTTAAATCATTTGCATGTGTTCATTGGATTCTTCTCCCACTTCAGCTGCAGCTTCCTCCCAAAGCTGCAGATCAGCCAGAATGCTGGAGGAGTGAGAAACCTCACCGTGTTGCAGGATGACACTCTGAACTCTCGTTCGTGTAGCTGTTAAACTGGAACACAAAATGCAACCAACACAAACTGGGAACGGCACGCAAAGTGCACAGGTGCAGATCTGCGCAGAACCACAGGTGCTGAAGTGGTTGAGTCAAACATCCACAGCAGGAGTGAGTGTAAATCAGGTGTTTCTGCAGCATCATTTTACCCAGACCGCTGGTTTTGGTACGATGCTTGTTCATTAAATATGACTTTTCCTCTCACTCAGATCTTCATTTCATCTAATCCATAGATCAACTCCGCTTAGACACAGCCCCAAAGGACATTTTGCGTATAGTCCACGTTCGGCCCTTTGTGATACACGCATGATACATGTACAGTGATCCCTTGCTATATCATGGTTTACTTTTCACGGTTTCGCTACTTCACGGATTTGGATTGTGCATTGTGTTCTGCATTCTGATTGGCTAAAAAGTCACTCAGCGAGTAGCTCAAGAATGGGACCCTTTGATGAGCCGTTCATTACAGTTCTCCAACATAATCGATGGGGGCATGTTGGTGTATAAGGATCTTTAGCCAAGAAGAAAAAAGAGCGACAACAACTGCCTATCACTATGTTCCTCTCCCGGACAAACACACCTGCAGCTGCACCGCGGGCTTCAAAAGGAAAAAACGCTGCAGAGGATGCAGCGGCTCAGTATGAAGAGCAGTGAAAAAGAAGACCGGAGTCACTATCTGTCCCACTGTACTTTTTTATTTTTTTCATAATCATTTTAAATTTTCCTCCGTTTAATCCACTCGGGTCGCGGTGGGCGGGGCTAATCTCCGCAATTTAAAGCCTTCTGTTCTTATCGATGATTGAAATTATTATTTGACAGCACACTACAGAAGTTATTTGTTGAAAAAACGTTTCTAAAGTACTTTTATTTGTTAAAAAAACAATTGATTTAGTCTGTTAAATGGTTTGTTCTTTCTTTTCAATGTATACTAGAGTATTTAATTGTATAATAATTGTTAAAAAAAATAAAGGTTTCTACTTCACGGGTTTTCCTTATCACGGGTTCTATTTGGAACGTAACCAACGCGATAATCAAGGGATCACTGTAATTGATAAGTGTTTCTTGCATTTGGCATTCATCGATGTGTGCAGATGTCCGTTGAGGGTTTCGGCCTACGGGTCTTTCTATGACTTTAGTGTGGAACTGTTCAAAATTTTTGGTACGTTGAGAATAATGCAGTTTATTTGTATTTGACATAGTTGGATACGATTATCACGTCATAAATCTTACGCAATTGTGTGAGATGCAGACGAAAATTTGTGGCTTTCTGCGACTGTTCCACATATTTCTAAGAGGTTTTCACACATGCACAACAGATGTATAACTTTTATATTGCGTATACGGCACACATATCAGGTCAAAATGATGTCATTGACGTATGAATCACTAATGAATTGTTATAATCATGCACGGTTCATGTTCTACGTTGATTTAGGTGGTTAATGACCAATTTTCACCCATGCAAAACACACAAACAGTACAAGGTGGCTGTGTGACACGGCCTTAAACCAGATATAAATATGTTTTTTTTGTTTTAGTTTGAAACCTGGCATCCTAATATGGGAATCAATTGCTTTCTGACACCAGCCTCTAGTGTTATTTTGTGGAACTGCGACATTTTGTACATTCGAGTCTGTGTCAAATTTAAGAACTGAATGTGGGGGCTTGATTGCAATATGATCTGTCTGTGGCCAAAGGATTCAGGTACAATATGGTTTCTATTGAACTATTAATAGTCAAAAGATTTCAGCTAAAGACCCCTGCTAGGTAGTGAATAACATCTAACTGAAGATGTTTGGACGGCGACGTCCATGTCACGAAAAAACAAAGATGGAAAACTGAAAAACCAATTTCTATGAGTGACGTCACACTCACTATCTCCAGTTGTAATATACAGTCAATAGTGGACACCAGTCGAACATTTTTACATAAACCTGAGTGTGAACAATAAATACCAGGCCGCCAAACCCAACCAAAACATCAGGAAAAAAACACGCAGGAACCAAATGCAGCTGACAGAATTCCTGTGAAAAGGAGACCAGAGGCTGCACCACATACAACAGCAAAGACTGGAGATGCTTGGACGTTTCAGTAAGACTCTGGAGTTGTCTTTTTTGGACACGGAAGCTTGCACTTACATCAGCTGCTCTTTGGGGGCGGGGTTTCCCAAAACAAACTGGGGGGGTCTACAGAAAAGAAAAAGCAGCAGAATCCCCTTTACCTAACATATACAGTAATCCCTCGCTATAACACGGTTTGCTTTTCACGGTTTCGCTACTTCACGGATTTGCATGGTGCATTGTGTTCTGCATTCTGATTGGCTAAAAAGTCACTCCGCTTCTGCTCTACCTGTGCGTCAATAACGCTGCAGTTTAATATGTTCATGTATGTAAAACAGCTTGCCAAATTTACATTACGTACGTGCAAATCATCTTGCATCTTTGAGTTTCTCTAAAACGCATAGAAAAAAGAGCGACAACAACTGTCAATCACTACGTTCTTCTCCCGAACAAACACACCTGCACCGCAGCTTCAGAAGAAGAAAACAGTACAAAGCGGAGTCAGGATGCAGCGGTTCAGTGAAGAGCAGTGAAATACACCTGAATGACTATTAGTCCGACTGTACTTTGTATTTTTTTCATAATCATTTAAGATTTTCTCCCGTTTAATCCAATTACTCTCGGGTCGCGGTGGGCGGGGCTAACCTCCACGATTTGAAGCCTTCTGTTCACATTGATGATTAAAATTATTATTTGACAGTACAGAAGTTGTTCGTGAAAAAAAAAACATTTTTAAGTACTTTTATTTGTGAAACTACGACGGAGTTTTAGGGCCACGGTGAGGAAAAAAAATTCTGGCCAACGTGACGAGATTAAAGTCGTCATGTCGACTTTAATCTCGTCATGACGAGATTAAAGTCGACACAAAGTTTCGAGAAAAAACTCGTCTTGTCGAGATAAAAGTCGAAATAAAGTTTCGAGATTAAAGTCACAATGTTGCGCGCGAGAGAAAAAACTCGTAAATTTACGAGATTATTATGGAAGTGAGCATCATGCAGAGCAGCAGGTGAACACCGTGCAGCAGCAGAGCAGACCGACTAAACGTAGTTGAACAGGTGAGCTGAATGTTTATTGATAATGTTCCAAATGTCTGGAGGCTCATTTGTTTGATTTACGATTCATTAAAGTTTTATTTATTGATGGTTGGTTTCCAGGATCTCTGCAGCCCAAAGCCATCGGGTGTCCCCGCAGCTGTCCACTTGAATCCTTTCTTCCTCCACCAAAGACAAGATCTCTACGTTTGTGTGACGCTTCCGTCTGAGGAGCAGCACTTTTTGCCTTTTTCAACATTGTAATGCTAATATAACAGACTATTTTCATTCATCTTTGTTTTTTAATGATCAGACGGGACGTTTCATCTGGAGGAGAGGTGTATGTAACACTGTTTACTTCCGCATTGGTGATCGGATGACAGGTTCATGACGTAATGTGACAGATGAACTTCAGGTTACGTGAATGAAAAGGAGAATAAAGGCTGCAGCGATCCTCTGCACCCAAACGTCTCTGAGCTCCTTATTTTACATATGAAAGTCCGCTTTACTAACACCGAACCCCGGAAAGATGGCTCCACTGACAATAATCTGATTTTGAGTCGCCAAAGGTTCAGAATCTCTTTGTTTTAAACCTATAATAATCCAGAAATAAAGCTTCACAAAAGGCTCCACATTTTTCATCTTCAAGCTAGGCTCCGATAAACAGACAACTTCGGTGTTTTCTCCTTGTTAATCTATGAATTTTTTCCCGTAAATTTACGAGTTTTTATCTCCTAATAAAATTACTTTTTTGGTGGCCATAAAACTCTGTCGTAAACTCTTAAATAAGCCACTGGCTCACTAACATTAGCCATAACACTGAATACTCCTGAAAGACTCAGCTTTACTGCTCTCGCGCAACATTGCGACTTTAATCTCGAAACTTTATTTCGACTTTTTTCTCGACACGACGAGTTTTTTCTCGAAACTTTGTGTCGAGTTTTTTCTCGCTATTTTTTTTGTGTCGAGTTTTTTCTCGTCATGACGAGATTAAAGTCGACATGACGACTTTAATCTCGTCATGTTGGCCAGAATTTTTTTTCCTCACCGTGGCCCTAAAACTCCGTCGTAGTGAAACAAATGCTTGAGCTTGTAAAATGGTTTGTTCTTTCTTTTCAAGAGTTTTTTATCGTATAATACTAAAAAAATAGAGGTTTCTACTTCACGGATTTTGCCTATTACGGGTTCTTTTTGAAACGTAACCCCCGCGAAAAACAAGGGTTTACTGTATACATGTATACAGCAACATTACAGGCTGAGACGACTGTTGTTGTGAATTTGGGCTCTATAAGTAAAATTGAATCGAACTTCTTGTGTTTTATGATACATTTTCATCCAAATATGCGTTGATAACATCTGTGCTGACATTATTTGGCCTTAATTAATAACCAACTTCTTTTTAAAATGTGCATTGTTGGTATGGCAACATTTAAAGCTGAGTTGTTGGATGAGACTGAAAAAATGAAGACAAACAACAACTGCTGACATAGTAAAATTGTTTTTACAATAACATGAAAATATATTTGTTTAAAGCATATCATATTTTAAAATATATTATAATATAATGTAGGAAAACTAAACCCCAAAATGTAACAAACTCATGAGTTATCTTAATTTTGATTCAGTTTATTCAGTGTTCCTGTTCACCGACTCATATATTTGATTGGATCTGCGAGTGACAGTATTCTGAGGTTTCTTCCAGCGGAAAATTGCAGGAATAGATGAGGTCCAGCAAAGTTCCAGTCAGCTGCTCTGATGGAGCATAAAGAGGAGCGGTCGGCATGTTCCTGCAGCCGCAGACAGCTGAGCCCGCTGGAGATCGAATGAAAGATTCAACAGCAGATCTGTCAGGAGATCAGGGTTTACGGTTTTTTGGAAAGCAGAAATAAAACAGGTTTTTTTCTGTTTTCTGGAGAACTTGTATGTGTTGTGAGCTTTAGAAAAACAAAAGCGCTTTAATGCCCTTAAACTGATGTGTAAACAAATAAGCATTAGGAATTACATGCAGTTGGAGCTTCTTTTTTTGTACAATCTCTATTGTGTGTTGCTCATCAATGTTAGACTTCTGTAAAAAAATGTAATCAGTTTGATGTTGAACACTGCTAAAGTTTTACTATAAAATTTTACATAAATTGATTTTACACACAGTTATGGCTCCTGGAATGATTAGTTTTGGATATCATTGCTGGTTTGTCAAGAGGAAAGCAAAATATTGAAGCTATTTTGAACCAGAAAATATATTTAAATACATGACAGCGTCATACCTGATGGTAAGCCAGACAGTGCTTTATTGTTACGCGTCACGTTTCCAGATCAATGACCTCCATAGCTGCACTCTTTTCCATCTATTAATGCACTTTTATTGGGATGGAGTTTTGCTGTAAAGTTACAAGAGTTTTCAGGTGGAGTCTAAGCACTAAGCAGCATCTCCTTAGCGTCAAACTACAGACCTCTGAGTAGAACCAGATCAGTTCAGGACAAAACCAGCAAGCACCACTTTCTAAAAGTCTGTTCCATTTTCATTTCAGTCGTAACTTAGAGTTACTAATAAGTAAAGTTCATTAACTTTAATTAACAGGTGACAGTAAAATCCTGGGTTTGTTTCAGCATCAACAGATACTTTCTACAAACTGCGATAATATTGAAACCTTTACTGACCGAGAGTCGCAGAAAATCACTCTGTACGTTGCATCCTGGGAATTATTTTTCCTATTTTGTTTTAAATGCATTCAATTTTACAAAAAACAGCTGTGCAATATTGACTAAAAGTGTAAAACCTCCCATTCAGAAATGTAAGGAAGGTTCAACATAAAGTTGCTCCACAGTTTTCCTACAGTACTTAGTTTGATCAATCTTTTTTAGTTTTTAATGAACAATGAAATGCCATGCTGTTGCCACGCTAGATCAGTGCCATGAAATCTTAATTCCTGTGTTTTTAAACAGATATTTTAGAGGATTCTATCCAACATAAAGCATTAAACCTTCGCCTCTTTGACAGTTTTCATCAAAGCTACAACTGAGACACCAACAGGTCTGATCATGTAGCAGAAAGTCTAGTTTTAGGATAAATCTGCCTGCTCATTTCACCTTGATTGGAAAATATAAAAAAGTAGTTTATCTGTTTGGCCTTCATGTTTGACTTCTTTTAATATTGCTGCATAGGGATCCACAATATGAGGAAAAGCTGCGATGAGGGATATAAACATTGCAATGACGGTTTGTCTTGCAATGCATGACCCCATAAAACAAAAAAACAACTCTCACTGCAACAGATGTATTTAAATAAAAGTCAACATACCTTAAATTATACTCCAAATGACCCAAGTCTACATTGGTGGCGGGCATCTAACTGAGAACTAAGAATCTAAGAACTTAATTGGTCAATGACGTGGAGGGATCCATCCAATTGGTCGACAGCATAAAAGGATTTCTTTGATTCGTTAAATACTTCAAGCTGCCGTGAGGATGTTTTAGCATGAGTACAAACATTTACAGTAAACTTAAATCAAAGTTTACGCAGCCTTTTGTGATACCCAAATTGCAAAGGCTGATATCGCATCGTCAATTCATGTTTTATTTTTTTGTGCAGGCCAAATTGCTGATTTATTTCTAAAAAAGAGAAAAATATAGTCAATTTCTATCAGGTTTTGTGCTTGGTCGCATGTAAACATGTGCGATTACCATCTGTCTTCTGAGGATCTTTGTTTTTGTAAACCACACAATCTCTGCGCTACAACCAACTTAGCACAAAAGTAAGAACGTTTGACTTTCTTCGATTGCCTCTACCATATTTTGGTGGAGGTGGTGTGATGGTGAGGGCTGGTATCACCCTCACCAACAAGCAAAACACAAAAAATACACGTATTCAATTTTAATCCAGAAACATGTTGTGGTGAGATTTTGTTGTCAGAAGCGATCTCACGCCCCCACAGTCTGGGACTGACCTTTAACCTTGAAGATGTCAATGTTAACCCCAAAGAAGAGAAGACTACCTCCACAACTTGGTAGTAGAGGATGGGGGGTCTTGTTAACTGTTCCTACAACTACTCTGCTGCACATCCCACAGAAAAACAAACGTAGCTGCAAAAAATGCTATTAAAAATCGTTGCATGGAGTCAGATTTATATCAGGAACCATTCTTCCAAGAAGAAATGATCTGCCAAATTTTTATGTCACTTTGTTCTTTAAGGAAGTGAAATAGAGTAGTGACAAACTCAAGGCGGCTTTCTAACAACTGTGTTTGGTTCGAGCCTTACTTTTCCAAACAGGTGTTCACATCTGTCCGCCTGCCTCATCGGTCTCTGACACGGACTGGTCAGCTAAGTTTGGACCAACCGAGTTTCCATACAACTCTCATGCATCTAAAAGTCGGAACTTTTCCACCCCGCGAGCTTCGTTTGGGAACTCGAATGCTAGCTTTAAACCCTCCGCGCGCAAAATAAAAAAAATGCGTGCTACAGATTGTTTACAAACACAGAGCAGCAGAAATAACATCCGAGCAGCAAACGGACTTCCAAAGAAACTCCGCTCCCAAGTTTAACCGCAGTCCCGTAGAGCTAGTGCTACCTTTTTATCTAACGTGCAAAAACGCGGACTTGTACAAGTTGTCAGAGACGACAGCTGCAGCTTCCAACCGGCAGTGCTGTTTGATGCGGGAGACACAGTTAAGGGGACAGACCAGAGACAGAGGGGGAGCAACACAAATACATCACCTCTCACACTGCAGCTCGTTTACCTGGATTTTTCTCGGTTAAGAATGATTTCCTCAGTCCAAACGCTCCGATGAACCTCTGATAATCTGATGTGAAGACTAGTTTTTCTGAATTAAAAAAAACTCAATTCTTCTCCTTAAACAATCAGTCCGCACATCCAAGATGGCTACCAGGAACACCTCCTCCTCCGATGCTGGTTGAACATTAGCCCCGCCCATTTCCCCTGTGATTGGTCCGTGGGGGTAAATTACGACGTTCTATTGGTCAACGAAGATGTTTGTCAAAAAAAACATTTTTTTCTACTTCCTTTGCAAATGCCCCTGTGATTGGACTACTTGGAAAGGTTAAAGTGTAAGCCAGTTCCGTGTCTGTCAAGCTTGATGGGAAACGGAGTTTCTTATAATTAATTACGTTGAAAATAATTCGTACAATGAATTTTTATGTTTTGTTTGGCCTCAAACTGTGTAGATTAAATTGCCACAACAATAAATTAACTAACTAGCTAATAAAAAAAAACATGTTTGCTTATTACTTTTGATTATTTTCCTTGGAGATCTCAAATGTAACATCTATAGCCTGGTGTATTATTTTTCCTTTTTGTTGTTATAAACGGCTATTAAAAATAAAATTTCATAAAATGTAAAAAAAAAACAAAAAACAAATAATTGTGTGCTTAACAAGATTTCAGTAAAATACTTCTGGAAAAAGTCTAAAACGTTTAGCAATTTCTGATTGTGTAATATGACAGAAATTATTACAAAAAATATCAACACACATTTGGTGGTAAATTAGAATTACCCACAAAATGTCAAAATGTATGCAGAGCAAAAAGTTGTTTTTTTCCTACAGAAGCCTACAAATAGAATATACATACACATTCATAATCATACACTATATATATATATATAAAATCTTTCACCCTTTCATCTGATGTCTGCTATTGTTCCTTCTGGGAGGAGACTCTCTGTGTGGACTACCTTGCTCTTCTTGTCACCATCCGCTGCATTTTCTTGGCCCGAATGATGAACTCGATGTCAGTACTGTGATCCGGTGGTGTGGATCAGGAGTCAATGTCACGCTGGTTTCCAGCATTTAGCTTGGATGTCATCCATGGAGAGGAGGTGATTGATGTTAGCCCCATTTCTGAGTCGGTATCCATAGGCCAGTCTTGTTGGATTATTTGGCTGGAGGGGGGTTCAGACCTATGCAGAACAGCAGTGGGACAGACATCACTCTTGGTATATCCCACATTTGATGGACACTTGTGCAAGGGTTTCTATTGGCTTCAAGGGTGGTTTTCCACAGCTTCATTGAGTTTCCTATGAAGGCTTCCAGAGCCTGTTTATGTTGTACAGCCCAAGCATTCAGTGATCCATGTGTGTGGCATTGAGTCATAGGCTTTCTTGTAATCAATCCAGGCTGTGCACACCCTTGAGGATCCTTCTGGATCAGGGTCGTTCAGCCTCTGTTAGCCATTCGGGATGAGTCCCATCTCTTAGCAGCTGGTTCATTTGTGCTGCCAGGCGCTCGTGAGGTGTGGTGAGTTTCTTTAGCCAGTAGGCATGCATCATGTCAGGGCCCGGTGCTGTCCAGTTCTTCATACCTGAGACTCTTTCTTGGATGTCTGCCACTGTGATGGTTACTGGATTCTGTTCAGGGAGGTTGCTATGTTCTTCTCTCAGAGAGACCAGCCACTGGGCATTGCTGTTAGTGTGTTGCCTCTTTCTCCCATACTTTTCCAGCAATTGTTCAAGCCGTAGCCTTGTGGGTCTACTCGGTTGTTTTGACCTGCCACTGAGCGCACTGCAGGTTGAGTTGGGCAACAGCCCGTTTATCCGCCTGGCTTCATTGTCTCTGTGTACCCTTAGGCGGTTGCTCAAGGCTAGGAGCCTTTGTTTGGCAGTTTCCAGTGCTTCAGGTATGGGCATCTGGCTGTATTCTTAGGTACTTGCTTTCTCATTGTACCCTTTGAGCCTCTGTCAGCTTACTCACATCCTTCCGGTGCTGCTTGATTTTTGGCTCTAACCGCTGTTTCCATGGTGGGTATTGCTTTTCTCCCATGGTTACTCTTATGCCAAGCATCTCAAGGCATCACTGCTGCTGAAGTGTAAACCAGTTCATTGGTTTGCTGTGATGGTTGTGGTAGGAATTGCCCTCAATGCTTCATTCAGTTTCCAGTAGACTTTCAGGCGGTACATCACTTAACCGTTGTAGCTGGTGTCAAGGTCTAGTGTTCATTCTAGACATGATCTTGTCTTTCAGGTCAGTTGCTGCCTCGGTCAGCGTAACTGTGGTTGTTGGGGCTGCGTACCAATCTCAGGGTGAGTAGTATAGCCTGCTCTCTGACCTGTTGTTCTGGGCTCTCCCGGGTATTGCCATTGTATTGTATCGCTGACCAAGTTATGATAGGAGTTGCCGCTGTGGATGTTCGAGCATTGGCTACCAGTTGTTTGGCAGTTAGCCTTGATTGTGAGTTTCAAGCATCCGATCATTCCACATTTCCCTGCATGTAACCACGCCTGGTTGGGATTACTTGAGTAGTAGCATCTCTCTTAACAGAACCTTGTTTCTGATTCAGTCCATTTCCGCCTTGTTCCAGTAGCTCCACTTAAATTGCCACAACATTAAATTAACTAACTAGCTAATAAAAAAAAACATGTTTGCTTATTACTTTTGAATATTTTCCTTGCAGATCTCAAATGTAACATCTATAGCCTGGTGTATTATTTTTCCTTTTTGTTGTTATAAACGGCAATTAAAAATAACATTTCATAAAATGTAAAAAAAAGAAAAAACAATTGTGTGCTTGATAAGCTTTCAGTAAAATACTTCTGGAAAAAGTCTAAAACGTTTAGCAATTTCTGATTGTGTAAAATGACAGAAATTATTTAAAAAAATATCAACACACATTTGGTGGTAAATTAGAATTACCCACAAAATGTATGCAGAGCAAAAAGTTGTTTTTTTCCTACAGAAGCCTACAAATAGAATATACATACACATTCATAATCATACACTATATATATATATATAAAATAACATTATATATATTTCTAAATGTAAAAATACAAATGTGGAAAGAAATCAGAAAGTATTTTTTAATAAATAGAATTGAATTGATAATGCATAATATAAAAAATATAAAACTAAGAAAAGGTCAAAAGAAAGATATAGAGGTTGATTTAAACTGATCTAAGGAATTGTTCTACTGTTTCTAGTCTTAGACAGGAACTGTTTTATTGCAGTATCACCTTCATCCTCTGGAGTGCACTGCAGACTGTCAGCTGTAATAACATATTCCAGACTGAGAAATTGCACTTAAATGTTTTTTTTTTTTATTTCTTCTGGAGGCAAAACAAACAAAGTGATCAGCAGTTTTTTTTTTCATTTTACATAATGTACAATTATTTATGTCATCATCATTATATCAGCAACACTTTGAATTTAGGACTCCAAACCTTTAAACACTGTTGGCATCTTTCTGCTCTTTAAAGCAGTAAAAATCCACCAGGAAAATGTTTTATATTTGAAAATATTTATATTTGAAAATGCAAGAAAAATAGGCTACATGTCTAGCAAAGCACTCTTATACACTTGATTTCAGTGTAAAATAAATAAATAAATACAAAGAAAATAAAGTATATCAACATCATCATCTGGGAGTGTTCGCTCTCTCAAGACATTGGCAAAAAATCTGATTATTCCTGAGTGAAAAAAAGATCAACTTCAAATAAAATAAAAAACCAAGAGGGATTTGCATTCATGGGAAAAAATTCAAGAACCACAAAAAAGCTATTAGCAGTGTTTTAAATTATTCAACCACTTTTTAATGAGAGCCACTTAAAGAGGAAAAAAAAAGTTGTATTCATGTGTGGAAAGGCAAAACCTCAAAAGTGGAGTTTTCTCCAGGTTCAGTTTCTGAACCTGTAGGAGATGGGGAGCAGCTTGTGGGTCTTCTTCATGCTCTGGACCTTGGCGTGCGTCTCTTCGTCCATGGTCTTGTAACATCTCCGGGCGTAATCCAAAAGCTTTTCCTTTGACGCCTCAAACTCCCCAACCTCAGCCACCTGCAGAACAGGAGAGCTGCTGATGAATCCTTCCTCCAGCTGTGGAGGCAGAAGAGCCTGGAGACACTCGAGAACAATGTTTTGCTCACTAAACTTACAAGGATGTCCCTACATTCAAAAGCAGGTTAAATTACGTACACACCGGGCATGTGTGGCGTGCTGAGCGTGGGGTTTAACCACACTGTAACTGATTGTGACTAAAAGGCTAAAAGTGCTGCATATTAGACAAATATTACAATATTCATCTGCATGAACCTTTTCTGGAGCCACCAGCAGCAGCTCTGCTATCGGGGAGGTGGAGGCCATGGTGTTCCGGTCGACTCCGTGGATCTGAAAGGCTCGAGACATGCTCCTCACTCGCTGGTAGGTGGTCAGGATCTTCTTATAACGAATCAAAACTCCGTCTGGGTCTTTAACTGGTGAGATAAAGTAAATGGAGACATCTGTTCAGTCAACCACAGAACAAAAGCAGAGTTTATGAGATTTTTTCATAAGATCAGAAGGTTCATGGAGATTCCATAGTTTCAGTTTCAGTTAAGTTCATTTCGAACACAAAACAAATGAAAAAGTCAACACACTGTGGTTTAAAAGAGATAAAACAACACAGTGTGCTTGAAAAGGAGTGGGTTGAAGAGAAATCTTGTCTGCTCCCACGCCTTTTTACAAAACCTGATGATGTACGTATTTAAACACGCGTTTTGCTATTTACAGATAGGTACAAAACATTCACGGTACAATTCTGCATGGCAACTGTGCTAAAGTGACATTTTTTGTTTAATTAATTGTTTCTGGCCTTAAACAGTACTATTAGTGACTTATTGTAGGTTTTTTTTAATGCATGTAAACTTTTGGTTTGTTTTAAACCTTCATCCAATCCATTCCATAAATCCACACCACAATTAGATAAACACATTTTCTTTTTTGTTCTTCAAATGCACTGCTTTTTTTTAGATTGTAACTCCCGTCACTGTCTTTGAACATTTGCTGTAAGTTTACTGGAAGTAAGTCGTATCTGGCTTTGTACATGACGAGAGCTGTTTCACTAGATCCCATATTTTCAATAAACCTGACTTTAAAAACAGAGCGTCTGTATGTGACCAATAGTCACTCCATGAACAATTCGAACAGCTTTTTTTTGTAAGATATATAAACACTGTAGGTTTGTTTTATAAGTAATTCCCCAAACGTCTACACTGTACTGTAAATATGGTATTATTATGGATGAATATATTAGTAAATGTGCTTTGTGAGTGAGAGTATGGTGCATTTTTCCCAACACTGCTATGCTTTTAGCTAAAAGTAATAGTAACGGGGTTGAACATTTACTTCAACCACAACTAAAAATCTTTCAAATCAAATTAATGCCTCAAATGGGAGAATGTTTTATGTCATAGAAAACAACACAGGTTTTATGAATTTGACTAAAAAACGCATAATCATAATTAAAGGACCACTGAGAACGCTTTAAAAATAATAATTTGTTAGGAGTCGGATTTTAAGAAAACATTTCTGGAGGAAGTTGATGGTAAAACACCTTGATTCATTTTAGAAACATTTACGATCTATGCCTCCTGAACCAAAGCCTCACACCGTCATCTGAGCGACTTTCAGATGTGCAGCAAGCTTCTTCTGGAGCACAGAAGCTTTGTGGCAGAGAAACCATCTGAACCCACATTAGCAGAGCCTGTTCTCACTCATGGAGAGGACTATTTGCTGGGGGGGTGAAGGATACTTCCAAGAAGGATTTGTGTCACATGACGCCTTCACCTCTTTGTCTCTCCCGGCCGTGTGTGATCCTAAAGATCCTCCTCATCTTCATCCTGGGCTCTCCTGCGTTCCGTGCTCGGCCCTTCTTCTTTGAGCCCTTCTCCACTGATGAGTCCTCCTCCTCCTCCTCTGCTTCCTCCTCCTCCTCTTCCTCCACATACTCATCTTCAGTGTAATATTTGTCTTCTTTGATGTGAAACTCTTGTTTGACTAAAGCGGAAAGAGAACATGTGAAGCCCTCCTCAGATGTGAACATGTTCATCCATGCGCATTCTTCCTCACCAGGAACGGAGATGTTGCGGCGGGTTCGAGGTCCTGAGTCCTGCAGGCGTTTCAGGGTCATTCCAGACCGCGTGGTCATGGGGGAGGGAGGGCTTGGCGAGCAGTTGGGCTGCACCTTCACAGCACGCTGAGCGTCACCACACCACTCAGTGGCTGCAAGCAGACAGACCATCGCATTAGGCCAAACTTTAACAGCAGAACTAGAAACTCACAGCTGCCATTTACTGATGTGATCAAGAAATTTGGTCAAAATCAGGGAGGATTTTCAACACTAGGAGTGAAAAACATGACATTTCTTCCATCTATCCTTAAAAAGTCTGAATTTTTATCTTCACAAGGTCTTTGTAAATGTATTTTAAATCAAGGCAGCAGCTCATAATGGAGGAGAAGTGCAGGAGCAGAGCCACCAACCCTCTGGACTCATGCTGACGATGAAGCGGTTCAGCTGACAGCGCAGGAAGTTCCGCTCCTCCTCCAGCTCCTCAATGCGCTTCTGCAGCCAAGAGTTCTTCTCCAGGGAGACGTACAGGTGAGCCCGCAGGTTGGAGACCAGGATGAAGGGGCTGTACTGAGGGTGAGGAAGCTCCTGCACTCCAGGCTCTGCAGGAGGACAAAAAGGAGCGACGTTGAGAATCAAACAGGAAGGTGGAGAATCTGGAAAGCTGAACATCGTCCACCGACGCACCGTCCATCATCTGCTGGCCGTGGTTCAGGTGGTAGGTGGGGGGCCGTTCTGCATTATCCT
This sequence comes from Oryzias sinensis, assembly GCA_037389245.1. NCBI lineage: Eukaryota > Metazoa > Chordata > Actinopteri > Beloniformes > Adrianichthyidae > Oryzias > Oryzias sinensis. The sequence goes on along the minus strand of CM074488.1, from coordinate 43,803,786 downwards.
CCAGGGGAAAAGACACCTCATAGGCATTCAGATACATACCCCCACCTTCTCCTCCTCCTCCTCCTGCAGCAGCTGAGGATGTCGACAACTGTGGCTCATAATGCTCTGAGACAAAAACATAAAATAAAATAAAACAACCTCAAGGTGAAATCATTCAATGAATAATATATTTCTAAACGATTAACAATACCACCAAATAGATTTTCTTTACAGGCAGGAAGAATTTAATGAAGCAGAGGTTTTAAAAGTACACCAGAATTGATAAATGCAACAGAAAGGGATTAAATACAAAAAATATATTTACCGTAATATGATCAATGTAAAGGCAATTTAATGAAAAAAGACAAGTTGTCAAACGTGTATGAATAAAATTTAGCTTTTTTTCATTAACCAATAGAAATATGTTCATTTACAATCAAAGAGGAGATAAACGAAAAGTATTTGATAAACATGTTTTTTTTTTAAAAGAGCTCTAAATGTGCTTCCATCTGAGTTGCTATACAGTTCTGCTGTCTCTAGTATTATTACCTCACAAAATGGGGACGTATTTTATAAAAAAAAAAAAGAAACCGTGTAAAAACGAAAATCAAAAGGAGGTAAATGTGTTCAATATGTTTGTAAATACTACATTAATGGGTCGTATTTTATAACGATCCAAAACTTAAATGTCTGACGACACCAAAAGCCAAAATCTCTTCAAATGAAAGCAGAGATGATGATGGAGGGATGTGGGCGTGGCCTACGGTTATATCTAATTTTTCCTAAACTAAACGTGACTTTTAGTAGTTGCGAATGACAAAAGAGATCTATGCGTGTTTATCATTTAAACATTAACACTTTGCCATTGCTTTAATCCATATTTCTTAAAATCTTGAGTCAAATTACTGTGTAAATTGACAAAAACACAGAGACCCCATACAGATTAGGAATGAAAAAATGGGTATTTATCAATCACGTGACAATTAAAAAAAAACTTACAAATGCAAGATATTGCATATTAATTACGGTTTATCATATATAGTTGGAATGCTGTGAACAGTGAAGCACAATATAATAATTACACACTATAAAACAGTTGGCATGTTGATATATAGACTAACGCAGAAATAAATGTGCAGTTTTCTCTTTTGGTTCAGACTAAATCGTCTTTTGTGTTAAAAGTTTCTCAGCAAACAGGGAAAGTGAGCTCAGGTGTGGGATGCGTCACATTCCAAAGCTGCTGTTACCTGGCGGTGTTGCCTCGTGCCTGCAGTTTGGAGGGTTCATGGCTGTTCCGCAGGTGTACTGATGGGTAATAAACCCGCGAGGCGCCGTCACGGGTGCCCGGCCGTCCAGAAAGCGGCTATACTTCTGTAATACAGGCTGAAGCACAACGCTGCCTGCACCAACCTTCAGGCGCTCGCAGCAGCAATTACCTGATTATAAGTGGCCCCAACAGGTGTACCGCGGGCAGATTTGTCTGCATCACACATGCGCAGAATCACCCCCTTCAGCAACTTAGCTTGCTTCTTTACAACATTCTACAGAAAAAGGCAAAAAGTGTCAGTTCTTTTTCAAACCTAATTTATTTTTAGAAATAAACAATTTGAAGATGAGTGAAAATGGTCGGAATCCTAAGAATACAGTAAATATATTTGTAACATATTGATATTTTTTTCTTTAGATTTATATAAATGTATATATTTATACTTTATGTATGTTTTTCTTTAGAAAATATTCCGAGTTTATGAGTAAATTGAAATGCCTCCTGAAGTGAGAGAGAAAAAAAGAAAGAAAAAAGGCCAAACAAAAACTACCGGAAATGTGTCACCTGAGGAGGCGGAGCTAAGTAGGGTGGCTACGATGAGCAGGTAAAAACGGAGAAAAGGAAAATAACACCGGGCGCTAAAATCCGTTTATCGCCAAGAAACACAAAGAACAGGTAAGGAAACCATAAAGCTTCAAAAAACTCGACAGACTTTAACGATTTAGGTAAAGATTTTACCAAAGTCTACCTGAATGTTGATCTGGGCTGGGATCCATTATTTTCTTCTTAACCCCTCAGATCTATCTCTAGACTACACATCTTTTGTAACCCTCAGGTGTGATTGTAAACCACAGTTGTGTGTTTTCTTACTGTAAATCGGGATTTCTAAAAGCATCGCACTATTGATCTATTTTACTACTGCTACAAAGTTGCTCAGAGTCTCATTTCTTCTTGATTCACCTATTTGTGAGGCTCAAAACACATCTCCACAACCAAGCTGCTTTTTAGCTATGATCTGTTTTTTTTAATAACAATATTCATATTTGTATTCATTCCATGTGTACTCACAGGAAATGTATGTATTTGAACCGTTTTCTTACTAGATGCTTTTGCCAGTTATAGGAAATTTAAAAGAAAATGCCACATTTTTATTATAAACGTTATTAAAAATTTAAGATTAATACATGTTACAGTTTTGAAATCCAGAAGCCATAAAAAGTAATTTATTAACTGCTTCTGACAATTATATCCGCTATTTATTACTTTATCGTTGAAACACAAAAACTTAGCACATGTATAAATCAGCCCCAGACCTGATGAGGGTGGGATTATGTAATTTTGCTTTTCCATTTCCATTTAAACAATGAATCAAACTCTACATGAAAATCATCATATTTAATGTGTCGTGTGTGAGTTGTATGTATAGGTGCAAATATAGATTATAATTATGAGGAATCCTTATATCAAGATAGCATATTTACAATAATGTATTTCTAATCAGTGTTTGAATAATATCCTAAATAGATTTGGATATGAGTTTTTATTGACTTTTATTTTGTTTTTATTGCTTGAAATAAACCAATTCATTAAAATTGAGCATTGCTATGGATTCTTTTCTGTAATCCTGCCAATATTTTTATATAAATATAATATTGTGGGTGTAAATTCCCTTATAGAAAAGGGGGGTAAAAATGCTCTGACTTAGAGGAAAATAGACACAAATGCTGGTTTATCAAATACAAAAGCAGCTAAACAATGGTGTGGAAATAATTCTGTATTATCTTATAATTCTTGTTTTGGGAAAAGCCCTAATTGAAACTGCACTTGTCAGCCACTAAAGATCCACTCTGATGAAATCGTGTCTTTAATATGTTTTGTTTGCATTTTTTTGATGATGGAGGGCAAATGTAATGAAAATTGAAAAATTTTAATCTGTATTTGTGACTGTTTGTTTAGATATATGAAGTCCTGCACAGCTTCAGACTGAATGTTTTTGGTTCCTCATTAGCTCCTCCCTCTCAGCTGCAGCATGACGCCCAATGAGGGGCTGTCCCACTGCAAACTGGCGCTGGCCTTTGCTGTCATCATGGACCTGCTGGGGGGGGCCGCTCTGCTGGTGGGAGTCTTTGCCCGTCTGCAGATTAAAGGACAAGATTATGGAGATTTGCTGGTCTACAGTGGTACGTTTTGAAAAACTTGCAGAACTTAAAGGCAGGTTTTCTTTTTCCTGCCTCTAACATGGATGTGACGGCGTGCCCACAGGTGCTCTGCTCGTCGTGGTCTCCCTTGCCGGCTGGGTGCTGTGGTACAGTGGGAACATTGAGGGCCTGACCACAAAGAAGGAGCTCGGACATATCGGCAGCGCGGTGGACAGGCTCGCCCGCACCCTCAGCCGGAAGATGCGCACGCGCAGAGAACGCCACTGAGCGCATCTGCTCCACTGCAGCCACCGTGTCTGACAGTGTTTTGTCTAAAAACTGAGGCCATGAGCATTCCAACGGTTTTGTTACAAAAGTGTTTTCTTTTTTACGAGTGTCGGATGTCAAATAAACTTTTGGATAAAATCACATTTGATTTATGTTTTTCTTTAACTTTGATCATAAAGAAATGAACACAAAATGTAAAAGTTCAAACGTAAAACATGTTTTATTTGGGTGACTGTATTTTAAAAAAGACATAAGCTGTGGACACAATACTAGAAACATCACTGGAAATCCATCCGTCCATTTTCTTAACCCGCCATATCCCTTTCAGGGTCAGGGGGCTTCCTAACTCTTCAAATGTCGGACCTCACACCTGGAACAATGATTGGATGAGTTTTTGAAAATTAGTTGGCGAGCTTGTTTAATCAGGACTCCATAAGCCATCCACAGCAGGGCCTCTGGTCCTCAAGATGTACCAGCAAAAGGTGCAGAGACAGCTGGGGAACAAGCAGAGGGGGAGATCTTAAGGACCAGGATGATTTTATCAAATCAAATAAAAAAACCAGGATGATCTCTGATTTTTGCGGAGGGCGCCATCTTTAATCAAGATGGATTTTTACAAACATCCTGAAGGATACATCTCTACACTTGTGCTCTTCTAAAAAAACACAGCAGATATGAAACTTAAATATTAGTTGAAAACATTTAGCAACCAACATCGTGTTGGTGCACACCTGACTCAGAAAGGATCCTTTCATTTTCAATTGGACAATACCGAAGTTAACAGCTTCTGTTACTTTTTATTCTGTCCATGTTATTTTTGGAGAGAGAAGCAGGAGAGACTAAATCCAGAGGAGTCAGAACAGTTTTCCATCTTTTGGGGAATTGATCTGACCTCCCTCTGCATCTGGAGTAAAAGTAAATTCACTAGAAAAGTCTAAGAAGCTTAAGAAGCACAGAATTTCCTCAATAAGGTGACATTTTGCGCTATATTTTAAAGGGAAAAAACAAGTTATATAAAAAAAAAACCTAAACAAACTGTACATGCAAAGAGTTGTGCTTAACTCTTCAAGACCTTTTATGAAACTGTCGTTGCATCAGCAGCTTTCCATGCAGTGGTCTGCTGGTGTGGAGGAATTACTGGCAGGGACAAAAAAAAAATGGACAAGCTGGTCAAAATATTATTTTTTGCTTAAATACATATTTTTATTATTACTTTTTACTTTTACTTTAGTAATAAGATGTTTTTTTAAAGGCCATTGCTACTTAATTTAAATGTGATTTATATTCTGAAATTATGGTGTTTGGGGGAATAGGGTCTTGCTGCCCTCTGCTGGTCATGTATGGTTGTTACATGACTTAAAGTTGAACATCTCAGGATAAGAAGAGGAAAAGGACATAAACCTAAATACATTGAGTTGAATTAAAAAATAAAAATGAGAGAAAAAACAACCACAGAAACCACAAAAATTAAAATCCAGTTTGGATCTGATCAGACAAAAATGTTCTGCTCTAAGTAGGAGATTATAACAATCACCATTGATTGAAATCTGCTTAAAAGTCTGCTTTACTTTACCTTTAATTGAGGGATATTTATGGAGCAGAGAATCAATGTTATTCATAGAAACCAATTGCACAATCTGGTCAAAGACCTGGGAAAGGACTTCTCAGCTCTGTTATGGTCCTTGCCAGTTTTCCATGACTCTTTCTGTTTTGTGTGGCGGCCAAATCCTCCTTACGCGGCCCAACATCACCTCTTTTACCTCCCCGTCTCCCTTCTGCTCCTCCATTCTAATCCCCGTGCTCCTTATAGTCTAAGGATTCCCTTCCCCAAAGCTCACTCTAAATCAAGGTTGTGGGTCAAAGGTGAGGTTGTGGATTGTGAGAGAAGACTTGTTTACAGGGCCAAGCAATGCAAGACTGTTAATCCACCAAAGCCAGATACCTTATCGTCTGAAGGGAAAGTCTTTTTATCTAAAAGAGGAAAGGTAATATAGTTAAACTGAGGGTCACTCAGATCACTCAGAACGTGGATTGAACTGCTTCTATCAGCAGAGCTAACTCTGCCCTACCCTAAATTAATACTTTTACTTTTGTTTTGTTTTTAAATTCCATTGCACTAAAAGAAACAGAATGCTCAAAATCCCCCATAAAACTCCACTCCTGGAAAGTTTTTATTCAACGAGTTTATTACATTTGTAGGAACTCTTAGCAGATATTGTTATAAATCTATGACTTTCCTGCTTTCATTTTGCACAAAGTACTACTTTAGATTTTATTGCATTGCTCAGTAAAACTGAGGATCACGATTATCAACCAGTCAAAAACCAAAAAACTCTAAAGACAACATTTCAAGCTTTTTTTGACAAATTTCGGAAGATAATTTGGTAAAAAGTGTTAAACCTAAATTAATGTCAATGTAAATTGTACTTATTTGTCATTTAGTGTTTTGGTAAATAAATGTTAACTGTGGATTTGAGCAATGATTCTCCTAACACAAGTTTTAATGTCTTTTAATCAAATTTTCCATTTTGTTTGAACATTTTTACCAGACATTTTCCCCTAATATTTCATCATCATTCAGCTAATTTGTCCAAATCACAGACTTTTTCATTTAGTTTAACTCAAAATATAACCTGTTTTTGTTCAAAGTAATTGCATTGCCTCTACTATTTAATTTGGTTCAATATATTGTTTTTACAAATTTGTTTAGCTTTTTCATTGTTCTACTCTTTCTTCAGCTCATGTCAAACAACTGTTTCAGCTTTTATTTGTAACGTTATATTAGAGTTGTCTGAAATTCAGATTTTGTTAGATTTTTTGCCCCTGTCCCTTCTTAAAAAAAAGATAATTAATCAATAGAAGTTGCATTGTGTTGTTGTGAATGATTCATATTTTTCTATCAAACATTTCCCTGAGCAGTTAAAATCAGCAATTTCTCTTGCTGATTTTTGCTGGATTTTTGTTGCTGTTCTGTCCTTTTTCATCCCAATTAATGCTATTTTTGCAGTTCTAACTATTTCTATAACTCTTTATCTTTTAAAGCATCTATCTATTTTAAAACCATTGAGGGTTTAACACCTTTGTTTTCTTTTCTTTTCTTTGAGCAAATTTAGAATTTTTTTTCCATCATTAACTTCATTTATTGAAAAATAAAAAAGGAATTTGGAGTCAATAACAAAAAGGAATGAAAATCATAAATGGAATCTCCTCTTCTCTCAAACAGTTGTCTGACATGGTAAAGCAGAAACAATTATATATCGCATTTTGTTGGAAGAAACCACTTTTAAAACTTTTTAACTAGAGGAACTTTTTGCATGCAATCTAAAAGATAGTGTAGTCATGATAATGCTAAACTTTCTGAGTTTTTATTTTATTTTATTACAAAAGCAAGACAGTTCCAATGAATAATAAAGTAGAGCATGTGTCAGAATCATCTGTTTTTCCTGAAGTTTTCTGATGAACAGATGTCCTGAAATGTTGACTCAAAGCTCAGCGATGATGTGTTTGGGCTTCAGAACAGTCCTGTTTCACACAGCTCTGGACAATTTGGAATGAGTAAATACTGCCGACTGTAGCGAGGCATTACACCCAGTTGGTCAAGACGTTTAAAAACGGGTTGATCCCTGAGGTCAGCAGAGTTCAGACAGCTGGTTTCCCACCTACTCAAAGGAAGGTGCTGCAGTCCCTGTGTACAGATGCAGAGTGACAGAGAAGCAGATGGTGAGGTCAGCAGTCAACACTCCATTAAGTACGTTCAAATCCTGTACTGACTGAAGTACCGACACCCTCCACCCACCAAGCTCTAGATTTAACCGTTAAGTCTCAAGGACCAAAGTAGTCCAGGAAATCTTTTACTTTGTCGCGTCATCTGATCAGGTTTGGAGCAGATAGGCAACACTGTGTTGACGCAGTAGTTGGCAGGTCCATTTCCAGTGCTCATCTAACTTTTTTCTGAAGATTTCAGCTACATTCTCCCCCTTTTTATTTGTTGTTTCACCCAAAGTGGCAGAAACTTTCAACAAAATATGACTTTTCAACTGTCATATTCTGTTGGACAAATGAAGCGCATGGAACTTAAAATAGGTTAAATTTACCAAAACATACCTGGTACATATTATGTTTTTTAAACCCCTTTAGCTCATTAAACATTTATACCAACTAGCATTCTTGTGTCTTTTTCCATTTTTTCCCTTTGAGCTTATATTTGGGTAATTTATTATCTTTCATAAAGTTCTCCGTGTAACGTCAGCAGCTACTGTTGTTCTGCTTCGTTCCAATTTTTAACTGTAACACACACTATTCAGCTAAATTATTAGGATTTATTGTAACATTATAAGCATTGCTTTCAATCATCCGGCTTCTTTCAGCTGTCGTTTCAGCCAACTTTGCTTTTCCGTTCTAATTTCACCATCTTACTTAACATTTATAACTAAAAAAGCTTGAATTTTATTCATTTGATTAAGTTGATGGCAACCTAGTATTACCACATTTTGCAGTTCCTCCGAAGACCACTGGAGGCAGGTGGAAAAGAGCAATTCTCTAATGAATTACAAGACAAAAACTTCACATGAAACAAAGCAAAACATTCTGATCTCAGAAGCATTACCAATTTTTATTTCTCAATTTGTTAGTCTTGACAATTCGGAAGGAGTTTAAATAAGGAATGCCCCTAAATCAAAATTGCATATGTCTTAGGGGCGTGCTTTTTGATTGGTAGTTGGGTGTTTAATGGATGAATCCAAAAGAGCTTCAAGTCTTATTTTGTCTAGCAGCTGAGTAAACTTTGGTCAATATGCTCCTCCCACTTTTGGCTTAATATATTAAGTGAAATTTGCAAATGTAGTGAAAGGCAATTAAGTCCTATGATCAAAGTGTTAAGAAAATGTTGAGACTGGCATGTACATGACACAGGAACATCTTTTGGGGAGCCAGTGTGGTCATGAGGGACGGCATTTCCTTCACTAAAAAACAAACAAACAAACAAACAAACAAGGCTTGACATACTTTTAAGCAATTTAGAAGGAGAGAAACTTTAAGATTTTGGAAATAGGGATGATTCCAAATCTCCACAGTCTGGAACCAAATCTAGTCTCCGTGGCAACCCCGTCTCCTCAAAGAGGGTTCTGGAGAGTTTCCCTCAGGATTGAGGGGCGGACACTAAATCAAATCAAATCAAACTTTATTTATGTAGCACTTTTACTCAAAGTGCTTTGCATAAAAATATGATCAAATTTAAAAACAAAATGCCAAGACAAGCAAATGTTTGGTTTAAAACCTGCACAACGCCAACAACCCCCCCCCCCCCACACACACACACACCATGATAAAAAGAGTAATAAAATGATGCAATGTAGAAACCTGGTGGGGAAACGATCTTTTGGGGACATGTCCACATCAGTGACCCCCACCCAAGATCACGGAGTATACTACCACAGGACCCCCAGATCTGAGTTTAAGAGCCAGACCCGGGAGATCCCATTGCAACGACCCCGTCCACTGAGAAGAGTCTGTCACTGATGTGGAGGATCCCTATGAGGAAAACACTGGAGTTACAACTAAAATGTAAAAGGAATACAATGAAAATGAAAATTTAAATATATTTAAAACAAAAACAATTAAGTACATAAATAAACATTAATAGATATATAAAATGTTAAGTGTGAATAAAAAAATTAAAAAAGAAAACAAATAAGTAAAAAATAAATAAATGTAAATAATAAATATAACACAAATAAATAAATAAATATAACAAATTGATAAAAAGAGAACATAATTAAAATATCAAATAAATTCTTAAATTTCAACTAACTTAAACCTTCCTTTCAAAGCAAACAACAGTCTCTGTGGCCCTGAGGTTCTCTGGGAGGGTGTTCCACAAGATTCCTAAATGGTAAAATCCCAGCATCCCTCTTTTTGATGGTTTGAGGAAGCCGTTTTGTGTAGTGATCAACACATCTACACAGTCTGACTTCAGACAAAAGTAATATTATTATTGTTGTGTTTAGTTGTTTCACACACTACAGAGTTTTCTGCTTCTTACATCAGTAAATAGGCAAATTTCCAAATGGTCTGACTTCTTTAAACTTCATCAAACATCAGACAACAGTTTCATGCGTTTGCTGAGAAGATCTTTTCAGTTTTCACGGGTGCAACCCAGGTACTCTTCAGCAGAAGATTCTTGTTACAATCCTTTAGGTTTTCTAGTGATCACATCTTGTCAAGATGTTTTATCGCAAGAAATAATCAGCTAAATCCATAGTCTCCTACTTTTTGTGCCATTAATGTGATTATTAGGATTATTGTTTGAAATTCAAAGGTTGCAAATAATATCCTGTAGGAACAGTAGCATTATTATTAGGATTCTTTACATCTTTATATCTTGTTTCTTTTGATTTTACACTAAAATGAAAACAAATGTCAAATAAAGTATATTACTAGGTTTGAATTTACAAACATAATTTATAAACGAGAGCTAGAACTTACCACGATCAATCAGTCAACATGTGTATATATGATTAGCTAAAGGTGTGTTTTCCACATAAACCTCAGCTTGGTTTCCTAAAATATATTGAAACCTGTATTTCTATGCTATAAATTCATATTCTCTGGAAATAAAAAAAATATTTGATATTGTACACGCAAAGTTTATTCCAATTTTGAACAGAATCTGATGACTTACAAAAAACAAGTCAGAATTAATTCTGTTTTAACTTCAATTCACGTCTAAAAACTTGTATTTTCATGACAGAGTCGTTAAAATAAGTTCTGTGTTCATCTTTAAATCGCTAATGTCGTACTTCTGCACAACAATAATCCTTTCAATCAAGCTAACACACGGAAAAATGTGCCATGTGACAAATTTATCAGGTTCATGTAGCTGCTGCTGAGGCTCCACCTCTGACAGACACATGTGGTTGGTGGCAGCAGGTGGCGGCTGATTTCTGTTGCTGCTGCTGCTGCTGCTGTCAGACACAGCATCTCTGCTCCTAGCCTTCTGCTGATCGCACAGGTAAGACCCACACCATGGTGCAAAATGAGTTGAGGCCGTCTGTTTATGTCACACTTCAAGATGAAGCAGCTGGAGATTTTGATTTAAAATGAATCTGATGGACAAATCCTGGTTCATAATTCTGTTTTTTTTTATTGAATAATTGAAAATTTTAACTAATAATTGGCATGCAAGAGTTTTTTTTCTGAGGATTTGTATGTTTCTCGACTCACCTGATACCTTCGATTACCAACTCTTTATTTGCAAAAAGTGTGAAAATGTGTTTTTTAAGTGTAATACTGAACCACCCAACTCTGAAAACATGCAAGACAGCTGAGATATCTCTAATAAAGAAGAAAAAACAATAGCAGTTGGTCTAAATTTCCCCTCCTTACTAATTGGAATGGAGCATTTCATGAACATGTGCAACAAAATAGATTTTTTTATTTAATTTATGGCTATATCCTGTAACAATTCCCGACCAAAAAGCAGGTCTGAAGGTTGTTTATTTTATATTTCCATTATGTCCAGATTTAGTTCCTGTTTGGCTCATTTCCTTATAGAGAAGAGCCCTTTCGTATCATGTAACAGTATTTCCTCTCCTTTAACTTTCATAAGCTGCCTTGAATCTAAAATAGCAAGGGGGAGATGCCAGAACTTTCTGACGCACAACATGTTACTCAAAGATAAACAACCCTTAAGATCTGAACTAAGTTGCCAGTGTTACTCCTGCTTGATTGGCTTAATAAGCTTTTAAAGCGGCTTCTGTTCTTTTCACAGCATTTGTGTCTCAGAGCTTGAAGTGCAGGCAGAGACAAGGATCAACCACGGACTGTCATCTGTTTACTACGACCACAAAATAAAACTCATTAAGTTGGAATTGTCTCACGATAACCCAAGAAAATCTGCCCGAATTCACAACTGTAGTGTGTAAACGCTAGTCGCAGCGATGGGGAACAGCAAGAGCGGTGCCGTGTCCAAGGAGATCCTGGAGGACCTGAAGCTCAGTACCAAGTTCTCAGAGACTGAGATCGTCCACTGGTACGAAAACTTCAAGAAGCAGTGTCCGTCGGGGCGCATTACCAAAGAGGAGTTTCAGAACATCTACAGCAAGTTCTTCCCGGAAAGCGACGCCAACACGTACGCCCAGCATGTCTTTCGCTCCTTTGACACCAACGATGATGGCACTTTGGATTTCAAGGAGTACATCATTGCCCTCCACATGACGTCAACAGGGAAGACCACAAGAAAACTGGAGTGGGCCTTTTCGCTGTTTGACGTAGACAAAAATGGATACATCACCAAGTCTGAGGTCAAAGAAATCTGTGCGGTGAGTTTGAGGCACTCCTGCTGAGTCATTCTACTCAAAGTATACTGTAAATTCTTTACAGAGCAATAGAAAATCATGTCACCTGCATAGAGCTTAATAACTGATTTAAGCAAACGGCAACTCAAATCCTTTGGAATGAGCATAAAGTTGAAGTAAACAAAAATTGGTTGAAATTTGCTATGCTAGTTATTTAAAACCCGGAACACTGGATTGGAGTAAAAAATATTTAATTTGCAGATGTTTAAAAAAAAAGTTTCAGCTGGTGGTTTTAAGAATTTTGATTTTTACTATCTGGTTTTTTAGGAAACAAAGACTGTTGTTTTCGTTTTCTAGACCTTTACTGACAAGGTTTTAATCACTAGTTGGTGGCACACTCACTAAACTATGACACTCACATAATTTGAGAGAAATTGAATTCAGATTTGAATTTAAGGCACTAAGAAAGCAAATAATAAGTAATTCAAGTAATCAAATTGAATAATTTTGGTCGATAGAGCCAGAGAGATCATTGCTTTTAAATGTAGACTCAACAATTGAAAATGTGTTCATCACACCACAATATAGTGCAAATGAGGGCTTCTTTAGTTGCAAGACGCAATTCATCTGACCTGTAACTTTTGCACACTTATTCTTGAGGATAACACTTGTGGATTGATCATGTAGGCAGATTAATCCTAGGACAGTGCTTGACGGGAACACCCAGGTAACCCACATGCCTTAGTAAAATCCTGTCTTTAGTCAATATTAACAAAGTGACATTTAGTTTCAATATATCACCAAAAAAATAAAAATAGCAGAATCCACTGTAAAGGTAGAGCCATGAAATGTTATGAACAGACTCATCAGTCTCAGACATAATAAGGTATAGCGTTGCTATTGACATGTTGTCTTTGTCAAGGCCCATGTTTTGAATCCGTGCTGTGACTTTCTGTGCTGCTAACAATGTTAAGATGTAGGTAAAAGGCTTAAGACATATATTAAAAAAGGAAAATTTTAACTTTTTTCTTGAGTAAAATGTAAATAATGTAATGCAGATAGGTTGTTCATTTATTTGTGAAAAAAGTTGCTTTATACCAATGATATTTGTACACAGAATGACACCTAACTGAAATGATTCCACTCTGTTGTCTTCACATTCATTCAAAACAGACTTTTATCCAGAAAAAAGATTTCAATTTGATAGATTAAAGCTCATCTCATCACAGAACAAAGTCAGAGTCAGAGGGGCAAGTGGGTTAATCCCACATGTTGCTGGTTTTGTCAAGAGACTGCTGGTCAGTTTGTGACTTGGACAAAATCCTTGAAATTAAAAGATTCATCGGTTCAGTAGTTCCATTAGTTACTTAAAATTAAGTAGATCTAAAGGAAGCGACGGTGAAATCTTACTAAAGTGTCCTTACTTTGATTAACAGTCTATTTTCAAGCTGATTCCCAAAGATGAGGTGGATGACCTGCCTGATGACGAAAACACTCCTGAGAAGAGGGCGGAGAAGCTCTGGAAAACCTTCAACAAAGAAGATAACGGTGAGAGGAGAGGCTTTAGATTGAGACACACAGAACAAGTTAGCAACAAAAGTCCAGAATGACGAAAAATGCAAACATTAACACTCAAATTTCATAAAATAAACACTAGAAAGGAGTTAAAAAGGAGTTTCAACTATTCAATATACTTTTAAATTTTATTAGAAAATAACCCAGATAGAAAAAATGGCATAAATAATCACTTGGGGACTACTTGTTGAAAAATGAAGCTGCCAAATAAAAAACTGACAAAAAACACCTTTGGAAACTGATTTCACAATCCTAAGCAGAGCCGAATTTAGTCAAAGTTTGACGTGACCAACATTTATTGCTCTTTTATGTCTTAGAATAAAATAAATTAAAAAGTTGACTTAGTTACATGCATATTAGTTACACTCATCTTTTTCAAACTAAAAAGTATATTTGACCTTATTGGATCATATCACGCAAAACCCCTCTGTATTTGGTGGGGATGCTACTTTTAGTTAAAATACCCATTTTCTGACAAGTTTTAGAACGTTGTCCTATAGGGTACAGTTGTTCTTGGGTTTTCTTAATCCAAATACGTTCTACAATAAAAGTTCCCATCTGCATTTCTACCTGTGACCTCCTTGCCAAGAACAGCATTGTTGTGTTTTATATGTTTAACCACCGTAAAACTATATAACATTAAAGCTTAACTACTTCACATTAGTTTTGAAATATTCATTCAATTCATATACAGTATATATTTTTTTCATAATAGTCATTTATTTTCCTTATCTGGCTGGAACAGTTGTGCGTATTTGCAAAAAGTTAATGTTGCTTTGTCCTTTTTGCTCCATTTCAGACCGAATCGCAGAGGGAGAGTTTGTCCACGGACTGTTGAACAACGAGGAAGCCCTTGCTCTGATTCAGTATGAGCCAATGAAATAAAAGTCCGATGAAGAGGACTCACCTACCATCCGCTCCGGCCACTTTCAGCACCATCCTTCATTCTGTTAATGCAGTGACGCCTGAACGCACCCTTACACACAGGAGGCGCGCCTATAATGCGCCATTGCCCCACATCAATCAGCCGTGCATAATCTCCAGCTTGGTTTTGTAACGTTTGTTTGTATCAGTGTCCTCTTTAAAGATGTGCTGCAGATGAAACATGAAGCTAAAAAAATGTCATTGTGGTGACAGAAGCAAAAGTTTTTACTGCTCTAAAGCAAACCCTCATAGCTACTTACCTGTTTCACCAAGAATTGAACCAAAGCTACACTTTTTTGCTGAAGCTCACTTATGAATGGAGACTACAATGTTTAAGGGTAAGGTTATTTCTTTTAGAGGAATCTGTGTTGATTTTAGAATGCAAACAGATGAATTATAACCATGTGTTTCCTGCCCTTCCTGAGCATTAGTTTCATTATTTTAACCTTTCTAAAAACTCCCATATATGTTTTATGATTTTCAATTTTGTCTTTTTTTGGTCTTTCATGTATAGTGTTGTCTGATGGTTGTTCGCTAGTAAAGTTGGAGAGTAGTCTCAGTTGAAGATTTTCCTTTGTAATAACAAGTGAAGATTGTAATAAAAATGAAAATTTTACAAACTGTTTTTTCCTCTCTTTTTTTCAACCAAAACACTTTTTTGGGGGGACAAATTCACAGAAATGTAGAGTGGGTTTAAATTAAGAAGATTTTGACTTAAAAAAAAAGTTATTTAATTTAGTTGCTACTAATCTGAACTCAGTCTATGGTAAAATCTTTCTTTGTCTTGTCTTTTTTTCTTGAGAAAATATAATAATAGTCACTGCTTGTGGGTTATGCAGCTGTAGCCGGGCTAATCTTCACCACAAAAAACCTGTGACAAAAAGACTATTCTGCACAATTTGGATCACAATTAATCAATGATGACTGATCAGTTAGTAATAATCCTGAGTCTTTGGCCATTTTGACTCATATCTCCAACATACGTTTTTCTACTAAAAAAAGTGAATTGCATTATGTTAAGAAAAAAAGACAACTTAATTATTATTTTTCTAGAGAAAAAGAGCTGTCAATTTTTTTGATTATCTTGAGAAAAATGTTTTTGATATCTTATGTTGATGAGACATTATGCCATAATGTCAAGAAACCAAACTGAAAAAAATTGCAGTCTTCTGTAGTTGTCGTCTCTCAAAATGTATGGACCAATATTTAGGTTTTTTTAAGTATCACCAGTATTAGTTTAGATTTTGTAAATAATTCTTTTTAAGTAGCGTAAATTTTGTAAAATTTTACTGTGGATTTGATATTCATAGTTTGGAGTTTTTTACGTCTTTCTACCCTTAGATTTTTCAAGTTATAGTCAGCAGGGACTTAGCATGTGGAAAACTTTACAGCAGGGGTGTCAAACATACGGCCCGCGGGCCGTATCCGGCCCGCCATGTGGTTTACTCCGGCCCACACATGAAGAGTAAAAATTCATGAGGATGTTTAAAAAATAAAGCAAGTTTCTAGTCCATTCCTGTGGCGAGTTATGATTTTTCAAAGAAATAACCGAAATATGCAATTCCACCACGAGGGGGAGCAAAGGAAAGATAAAACAGTTGAAACAGCACATCTCTGCACGTGCCAAAAGTGAAACATAACAGCTCTGCGTCTGGGTAGGATGGACCTTGGTTCCCTATGCCCGCTATTATCTTGCTATAAGGATGATCATTAGCGACACCCTAATGACGAAAATATTGTCAAACGTGAAGTGGAGTGAAGAGCCTTCCAGGAAAAATGGACAGTTTTTTCTTTCTTTCACGAAGCTGAATGCAAAACTCAAATGCTTTGTATGTCATCAACATTGCAGTGTTCAAAGAATACAACATTCAGCACCACTAAGAGACTTACCATAAAGAAAAGTTTCTGGATTGCTTCAGTGTCAGATGTCAAATATTCAGTCTGTATAAAATTGAATAGACCAACATTTCTTTAATTGAAATTAATTTTATTTGAAATCCATTGGTCCCAAGTTATTAGGCTACTATGTTGGTTGAGGCATTTTTACCAACTGAGTAAAAAAACAAAACAAAGCTGTTATTTTGCTTTTATGTTATGGTCCAGCCCACGTTAGATCAGACGGGCTGAATGTGGCCCCCGAACCAAAATGAGTTTGACACCCCTGCTTTACAGCATCAAGACATGAGACAGAAAAAAGAAGATAGATTAAAAAAAAAATATATCAACACCTTTGAGTTATTTCACTTTTTTTGTTTTACCTAATCAAATGATAATAGAAATAGAAACAAAAAAATGTTATTTGAAATTAAAGCCTTTCTCATTTTATTTTTATTAATCATTACATTGTACACCTTACTGGCCAAATAAAATGTATCAGAGTGCCATGTAGTAAATGATGAAGAAAGAAAAGTTTACCATGAACTCTCTGACTTCATCAGAAACTTGTGTGTTACAGGGATTGGGTCTTCTTCCATATGGTGTCTGTTGCATAACTGCCGCTCTCCAACTATGTAAATGACATTTTTTTAATTACTATTTCTGACATTACAGTTCTCCTGCAGTGTCTGCTTGACTGCAAGCATTTTCACAGCATTCCTCGCTTTCTCATTCTGATGACTGGGGAGATTACTGACATAATCTTCAGTCCAGCATCTGAAAACATCTGTGTAACATCCAAATCTGTCTTTGGCTGTAATTTCTGCTCCTCACGCATTTATTTTATTCTGCTATCAGATTCCTAAGCAGCAGTTCAAAACAGGTAAAGCCAGACTACAGCTGCTGATACTTAGTCAGAGACACAAATCCAGGTTTCAAGAAATAATGAAAAACAGATTTGTAAGAAGATGATTGATCTAAAACTGTCCAAATTAAAGTTGTCTTTGCCTTCAATCTGTTTCACAATTTGTCACAATAGTTCAACAAATTTTACCCAAAGTTTCTAAAGTTTCTCTGACAAGTGGTTGAATAAAGACGGGAGCATTGCAGGTAACTTCTCTTTTACTTTCATTAAAATTGTTAAACTCCTTCTTTCATAACACACAAGCAGGAATGGTTTGAATTGTAATTATTGTTTTGTTTCTGTGTTTTGGGGGGGAAAAAGAAATAAAGGTCAACAAATCAAGTCTAATAAAATGCAAAAATTCCCAGAGGAAAGAAATATGACACCAAACATCAGACCTCTTTGATTAGTTAGAATCCCGAGGCCTTGGTTAACCCTTGTGCTATCTTAGATGACCCCACCCTTACATTGACGTGTTATTCCTACCATGACAAAGGTGGATAAAGGTGGAAAGATTTCATGTAATCCATGGACACCAGTGAAGATCACAAATCATTGAAGAAAACAGGTTCAGAGCACTGTCTAGTGGGTCTAGATGACCCAACTCCCAATGTTAAAGTGCCTAGGATAGCACAAGGGTTAATATAGATGAGGACTGCAGATACATTTTACATCCTTGGTTTGCTTTAATTTGCCTATTTTTACATCAAGTTCTTAGGAGAGAACCCAAGACTAAAGTGCACTAAACCACCAGGAATACTAAATTCTAATACCTGCTCATTTAGGGGGTTTACTCCCCAAAACAAGCTCTGACTTAGATGGGAAATGGTCATGTGGAAGAAAATGGTAAGTACTGCTCTGACCATCACATATTTACATGCGCTGCTCCTTACCATCGATATATCCACAAGACACTATACTGTACAACATTTTTACATTTCTTTTGAAGTCTAACAAGGGTCCAATTCCAGTCCACTCTTGTTCACATTCATGTTGTCTCTGGAGTGGAATTTTAAGGGATTAGTTATCAAGTTTTTGCTGATGACAATCAAATTCCTCTTAAAGATCCTTCCTAAAGGATCTAAAATTTAAACTTTCTCCCCTGAAAAGAAATCATCTTTTTTTAAGCCTGAGCTGTTATTAGTCCACTGAGTTCTCTAAAGCCTTGTTTCCTCTGAGTGGACAGTATGAAATGGTCCAGTTCAGTTCGGTTTAGAATCATCCAGGCAATTCAGGTGAGCATTTCCACTCAAAGTTGAAAGGTGTAGACTGAGCTGTTGCAGCCCTATGCTCCAGGCACTTTGGACAGGTTGGGAAAGTGGTTTTAAAAATCTGTTAAATATATAAAATTGACATTTATGACCACAATGAACACTGCTTACATCATTTCTGCATTCAAACTGAAGCAAACTATACCAGGTTTTCTGGAACTCTTGACCATTCTACTGCTTGTGAACTCTCAATGGGACTTAGGCTTTCTTGTATAGTCCATATCTGAGTTCAGTTGAGCTTTCACATGGGCCCATTGGGGATGACTAGTTCAGGATGTTCTACAGAAACTACACTCCTTTGGTTTGGATGCGGTCATTGTTTTCCTACTGAATTCAGTTTGAGTTCTAATCACACTTTTTACATATGGACTAAAATTTAATCACATGTGTTACAACCTTTGAGTCCATTGGTCAGAAATCATGCGAGGAAGGCAACCCAGTTTTTCAAAGACGGCTATGAAGGTTTTAACATTCTACACTCAAGTTTTGTTTTTAACTTTGATGCAGCACTATTCAGGAGATCACTGGAAATTCAATGCAATGCTGCTGTCTTGTGTTTTCACTGATATCTGCCTGCATGAACAAACCTCCTCGCTCCAGGTTGGTCCACATCTTAGGGCGTGACTATGGTAACTTCTTAGTTCCAATAAAGTACATGACGTTTTAAATTGGGGGGTATCCGGGCAGGTTTGTATTCACACTGTAAGCCAACCGTACCATAGTCCATTTCAAAGCAGTCCAAGCCCCTCTTCTGACAGGTTTTGGTTTGCTTGTTTGATGTGGACCAAGGTTTGTACTAACATAAGAAACCAATTCTTCAGTTTTAACCAAACCAAACAAGACAGGTGTGAAAATACCTTGAAAAAACAAACTTAATTTATAGAAGTGCTCAAATATACACTTTCCAAAGCTATGGGTGGCCCAAAAATTCTTTAAGACTTCAAAATGTTGTAAATTGACTTACAACATTACAACAATGCATATATTTCATCAATGTCCATCAATGCTGAGACATCACCATTCTGAATTGTTGTTGTAAGACTGCACTATATCAATTCAGTTCATGTGTTTCAGAAAATAAATGACTTAAACACAGTTTTATTTCAGCAAAAGTTATTAGTAGAGACATTAAATGTAATTAGATTTCCCTAAAACTCAATAAAGACGAGTAGATTATTTTACCCAAAAATTTTAATGAATGAAACTAGATGTAATCTTCCAAAACTTTGGGATCGTCAACAGAGCTGAGTCCTATGATTACTTTTGGTGCTTGTGAATGTGAGACTAAATGGGAAAATTGACTTTGACAAAATGGAAAAAATTTTAAATAGCTTCACTTTAAATTGGATATAAATGTGTTTACAAAAACAAGCACAGTTTCAAAGGGTTTGTTCAAGTTTTTAAAAATAGATTTTGCTTTCCGAAGTCTCAGCAGAGTGAGTCTCGTCTCCCATCTTGTCGAGCGTAATCGATCACATCCATCTCCCGTTCACACTCCTCACATCCTTTAGCGCCACATCCCTCTACAACCACCATTCCATGAGGCTCTATCAGTCGTCCGCTGCCACCTCCTGGTCCTCCAACTCCTCCCAATCCCATCATGACGCTGTTTCCTTCAACGCTCATTCCTCCAACATCTGGCATAGCTGTCATTCCTCCCATTCCAGGTCCTCCTTTTCCCATTCCAACATTACCAACTCCAATTCCTCCCCCTCCAACCAGAAAGGCTCCCCCAGCACCGCACGCCACAGGTCCAGCAGCTGATCCCACTCCTTTGGCCCAAAGTGGATCCATTAGTCCTCCTTGTTGGCCGAGCTGAATAAGATGGCTGACAGAGTAGATACTTCCTCCTCCGCCTCGAACAACTTCCTCATAGGAGGGAGCGATGGAGGCGGCTCGGGCCTCTTCCAGTCTTATCCTGGCGCGATGCTTCATCTCAATGATTGTCTTGGTGTATGAGTTGAGTGTTGCCACGGCAGCTGCCATGCAACAGCTGAATGAAAGCCATGCCAAGCTAGGAAGGGCAACATGAAAAAAAACAACAACATTTAGGTATTTTAGTTCCACATTCAAGCATACACTGTTATTAGTTCTGTTATTAGTACTGTTATTAGTAACACATAATGTTATCAATTTCATCTACCTGAGACATGGTTTGATATGTGTAGGTGGAAAAAAAGTGGTCAGGGTTATGGGCCAAAAGGTGTCAGTCAACACCCCTGGAGCTTTAATTTTGATTGAAACTATCAAAATGATTTTTTTTTTTAATATTCATATCTATGAGATCTAGGGCATTATTTTAGGCCAGTAAACACTAACTTACGCAAAAGACCATCCATAATCCCAGGATTGCGGCCTCCAGTCTTTGGGGCCGATACTGACAGTCATTTGAAACACTGTAGTGTACATCATATGAGCAACCATCCCCATTAACCCTGCCAAAGAACGGCAAAGCAGGAAAAAACAGACAAAGAGGTCAGAATTAGTCCAAAATTTTAAAAATAAAACATTATTTTTTACCAGTATATTGATGTTTATACATTTGATGTATTATATTAGCCTGATGCAGAACCATCAGCCAAACCATAAGCTGGCATTTCATATTGCCAGTCTATGGAGGTTACAGTTTAAAAGTCAACGGGACTTCTTGCAGAGATGAAATGTTTTGTTTCTTACCCATTTTCCGTTTAAAATTTATAAAGAGACAAGATTAGTTCTGCTAAGACTGCTGCCTCCACGACCCGGTTCGGGATGTGTAATGTGTCCAACAACTGCGTGACATGGTCTCACTTAACTAGGGAGGAACAGGCTTCATCACACTGAGTGGAATAGATCTTCAATCATCTTGTGTTTGGGAATTTTGACATTAAGGTGGAGTTGGTTTGTGGATATCCACTGGTTTAAAGGTTTTTATGTTTTTTTTTGGTAGCATATCTTCCCTCTGTTTGGTTTCCGTGGGAGTTAAGATGTTTTCTGCCTGGTGGTGTGGTGTCCTCATGACTCCCACTTTGGGTTGTGGGGGATGGGGGTTAAAGAGCCTATCCTGGTTTGTGTGTTGGTTTTTTGCTGATTTCAAATCCTTGGTCGTCAATTATTCCCAGATGCATCATATGAAATGCCACCTTATCAACTTTAATTCAAGTGTTTCAACTCAACAAGAAGTCCAGTGATGATGCTGAGATTTTGCATTTTTGGACAGAGACATTTGGAAAGAGACTATACCAAACACACTTTACACCCCCACCTGAGAGAACAGTGCACATGGCAGCAAAGGCGTTGATCTTGAGGGAGCTCATCTCTCTTTTGGCACATAGGCACAGGGCTTCAACACACATCAGCAGGAATCCCATTGCCAAAAGACCGATGTACATGAACTCACTGACAACCGACAGCCAGAGGACACCTTCAAGCAACAAGAGAAAAGTTTAAGTGTTAAAGAACATGAGGCGAAAATCGAATTGACTTGCACTGCACCAACCTTGTGTCTCTCCTGGCGTCAGTTCAATGAAACTACGACACTTCTCTTCCTGATCATCACCTGAGAAAAGATTGTGTCCAAGAAAACATCTCAGTTGGATCCTCAAACTGAAAATTGCCTTGAAGATGCTAGAAGCAAGAATGTCTCTTGTGCGAATAAGATCCGCTTTCAAACAATTGATTAGCTCTTTACATATTGAACTGTTCAGCTCTTTCAGGAGCTCTTTTACTTTGAATTAATGCTAAAATAAATGTAAATTGTTTTTAATCCCTTGTTAATTAGTATGTAGTTCTTTAAGCAGCCGTCTTAATTGATGGCATGGTTTTCAAGCATTTTTTATTCAAGTTTTTTTACAGTAATAACAAACATTGTTCACTGCTCATTACAACAGTACATCATGTTGTAATTGTACTTCTATTACAACAGTAATAGGTATTTTAAAAAAAACATTGCTGCTTATAGAAATTAAGTTCCATAAAAGTTTCTTTTGTTAATTTTTTAAGGTTAGTATTATTTTTAGCTATTTTTCCTGGGCTTTTGCGTTTCCAGATATTTCTTTGAGTTGCCTTTTCGAACATTAAGCGGTGTATAAATAAATAAATAACAATTCCCTGCCTGTGTTTCTGCGTGCACTTTTACCTAATTTGAAGCTTTTTTAACATTGCGTAATAGATTAGAACGTTTTTGAATTTATTTTAAGCTTTTTGGCTGTATACTTTTTTTTAAGTGTACAAAATATATGTATTGCATGTTTCGGAAAGGGTGTTTCTGTGCATTTGTTAGTTTATATAATATTTACAGCACCTTGAGCTGCTTTCCTAACATGGAAGAGGCTTTACAAACACAAATGATTAGAATTAATTGAATGAAACTGCATCGGCAGGTCTTCCTGTCAGTCCTAATGCGTTTTTTTTACGGTATATGACACTATACATGTCTTTGCTGGGTAGAAAATATATGTTGTTAAACAATACTTACTGGTAACTGTCATTTTTTCCACTTAAAATGTCCTTGAATCAAAAATGCATTTGTAATTTATGTTTCAGGTTTTGGCTCTTGTTTTCATTGATACAAGAACTTTACACATACTTCTGCTTCTAAACGTTAATTTGAGTCCTGTCACACACTTTTTTGATCAACATCCAGCTCCATAGTTAACTAGGTCCATCATTTTTTCTAGAATTAAATCTAAATATTAGTAGCTTTTTGAGAGGAGGGGATCACCTTCATTGTGTTTCTCACAGGAGAGCCAGAAGCCAGTGTGGAAGTATCTGAGCATGAACTTGTCTTCTCCTGTCTCCCAAATGTACTGGACAGCGTTAGCTAGTTCCTTTTTCCTTATCAGGGCCAGTTCCTCCTTCTGCCGGGGGGACAGCGTCACGTTGGACATGGGGTTCTTGGGATCTGGGGTGGGGGCCACTGGACAAATGAAACAAAATAAAACAAAATAAAACAAAAATAGGTCATTCAAAAGTGTGGTTGGACTAAATAGAGAAGTTGTGAAAAAAATAAGTTTGCAAAATTCCCAAAAAGTCAGATTTCTGGCACAATAATAATAATTTTGAAAGAAGAAAAAACCTGAATTGAGTCTCCAACAGAGCGAATCCTCCTCAATAGTTTTTCTGCTTAAGTCCACTGTGATCTTTTGACTACATGGAAAATAATAACAACTGCATCCACACTGCAGGTTGAAAAGTCCAAATGAAATGCAACTGCAGCCGCACACAGCTGAGATTAAAACAAAGCTGGGATTACATAAATCTCACAAGAAAAATGTATGGAAATCAAAGCTTTATGCACGATGATTGCAGGGTAGATGTCCTGACGCTCACACTCTTATCAGATTAAGAGTCTGCCCACATTTAGCATGACTGATTTTTCTTTATATGATAGAGCTGATAAATGAAATGATTTCTGTATTGAAGCACTGATTTTAGATGGTGTCAGCAGACAGGTGAAGCAGGGACCTTTCATGCCCTGACAGTTCAGTCACGATGCTCATGAACCTCGTCTGAGGTTTGGAACATCGAGACTACATTCAATCTAAAGCTTTGGTGCAACTATAACACCTTTACAGTGTAATATAGGTACACACGTGTTTTCCATCCTAAAACAGTTTTAAAAAATAAGAAAACATTGTAACTAAAATTATAATTCTGTTCTGTAATTACACTTAAGGAACAGTTCAATTGGTTCTTTTTTTAACAGTAACATTTTTACATTTTTTGCTGTTTATTATTGAACATAAAAACTTTCAAAATCTTTAAAAAAAAAAAACTAACTTTAGCCGTTTTATCTAAATATGATTCAATCTTTAAAAGATTTTCAATAATTTTGGTTTTAAATGTTTGATTTAAGTGTATTATTTTTAATTGCTAGAAAACATGTACCGGTCACTAATTTCTTTAGTGAGAGACATTCTGAGGCAGCCTCACCTGTGGTGTATGGTTGGCTGTTGTTCCTCCCACAGTTTTTCATCTTCACAGGCGACAGGCAGACCGGCTTCACCACCTTGTGCGTCCCTTCACACCAGTAGGAGGTGCAGAAAGCCGACACGGACAGCGTGAGGGCCAAGGACGTGAGGCCCAGGGACAGGAGGGAACGGTTGCGTCTGGACATTTTCTCCAGCATTGCTGCGCTCTGACTGAAGAATATTTTACCTTTCCTGTGATGAAATGTCCAACAGCGTTCTCAGCTGTGTTTAGACTGCAGAATGACAGGACCTGTTGGTTTTTTCTTTTGCCCAACAGTAACTGGGTTTGCTCCAGCAACTCGTGACCCAAAATGGATTTAGTAGGATATGAAGATGGATGGATAGATGGCTGTTAGATGTGTAGCTCAGGTTTAGAAACACAGGTACGGAGCAACCTGTAAAAACATGTGAGCGGATGGATTTGGGGTTTTCATCCTAAGGTTCATCGACTTTTTTTACCCCCTCAACTCCACAGGATGATGTTGTTGACAACTTTCTTTACTCACATGACATTAAATAAATAAAAGAAATCCATGTGAAGGGGTACCAATTGGTTGGAAAGAATCAGTTATCGCCTCAGAAAAATAAAATTGGCACCTGACTGGTTCCAACTGAGAGGAATCAAGGGTTTTTAGTGACACTAGAGGGGAAATGGGGCAAGCTGCTCAGCAGTTGCTGGGCAATTGAGATTGATTTATGGAGGAATGTGAAAACTAGAGAAAAACTGAAGAGATTAAGGATGTTGGACAAGTGGAACAAAGGTCAGAGGTGAAGATGACGAGTGGGGAGATTGTAGGAGGGCGGAGAATCTGCAGTGAGTTGAAAAAGATGAAGTGCTGGGATTTAATCACTGTTAGCGGGGGAGAAAGTGGAGACAGATGTGCGGGCCAAAGGCTGCGCAAAGAACCTCGCCTGAGCTGCGCTGTAGTGTCAGTCACAGAAAACCAGGATTACACAGACGAGTCAGGCAGGTCAGCAGATTTGAATGCAAAACCTTTGTTTCTTCTTGTGTTACGACACAATCCAGTCGAGACGTGATCCCCGCGCCACGCTACCGCCTCCTCTCACTTTTCATAGATTTTCACTGATGGCTCCTGCCTCCCCCTGGGAGGATGATGACAATGATGAAGGCTTAATTCTTATCCTGCGGATTTCGCCACTAATCAGTCCCAACCTCACGGTGAATCCTGTTCTTCAACCTGTCCCCTCTCATCCTGGGGAGGGATTGAGTTTACGAAGAAACAATAAATCCAAAATCTCAGGTCTCTCTCAGGATTTGGTAATGTGGTTTAATCTGGGTGATTCATTTGTCCAGAGATTGTTTCATTATGCCTTTGTCAGAACCATTACCTGTAAAGAAGAAGAAAGCAAACATCTGGATGTGGTCATCGTAAAAGGTTAAGACATTAATGAGAAGTCACTGTAATTCTTAGATTTTAGCCAGAAGGGGATTTAATCTGTGATTCCTAAAGACTTATGTTTGATCCTAGAAGCTTCTTCAGTAGTTCTTCAGTTTATTTTTTATCTTTTTATGCTTCATTAAAAAGAAGAAATGTTCAAATACAGCATGATATGGATTTAAAACATAGATTTAATTACTATTAAGGCAATAGAAAAATCTAAATATGCCAGTCCCACACCATTACACTACCACCCCCATGTTGACTCTTGCTTCTTATGTATTTTTCTCCTATTAGCTTGACTTCAGTCAGACAAAAACAGAAAGTCCTTCTTTTGTCCCATAAATCCACTAAATATTTATTCTGAAATCTTGGACTTAATTCAGATGTTTTCATCAAACTTGAGACGAGTCTTTAAGATTTATTTGATTTCTTTGCTTGTTTGATGTGGACCAAAGTCTTAATGAGTGTATTCACACCTTGGATGGCACTAAGATAAGAAACCAGCCTTTCTATTTTAACCAAACCAAACAAGGCAGGTTTGAATACATCCTCAAAAAAAAAAAGTGCTCCAATATACAATTGGTCTGTCCAAAGCTTTGGGCAGACCAAAAATTATTTAACCATTCAAAATGTTGTAAATTTATTTAAAAATGTGGATATTTCAATACATTTTAAAGAAGCACAGTTGGTTTGCCCATCAGTGCTGAGATATCACCATTCTGAATTGTCAAATTGTTGTGTTCAGTTAAAAAACAGCCTCTTTGGAGAAAGACCACCCTATCTTAATACTGCCTTCCTTTAAGGCCCCCATGGATTCATTATTTTGTTCAAAAGTCTTTTTCTTCTTGTTTAATCCTGAACTCTCATTTTAACTGAGTCACTGGGTTTTGCTGTTTTCTTTCTATATGCTGAGCTTCTTTTATCAACTTTTATGTGTCCTTGTTGTGTTCTTGGAGTTGTTTTGGTTGATTAGTATCCTGAAGGTTCTCTAGTCAGGATCTTGGCAGGATAAATTACTGCTTGGGTAGCAAATACTTTTTCAAACAGGGTCTGATGGTTTGTTCAATTTTTTACTCTTAATGTTTAAAATTATTACAGAAAACAGCCTTATATAACATTAAAAAAAGTTATGCCTTCCTTTCGAGACTTTTTTTTTGTATCAAGGTGCCAAATCTGTCAGTATTCAGTTCTTTCACTGAACACTCGCTGTAGAAAACTTAAGGGTCATGCATTTCATGCTTTTGCTTTAGCAATTTAGCTTGTTTTTAGCACAAAAACTCAAACTTACATAGAAACAAAATCTGTAAATGATCCAAAAATTTTATTACAATATTTATAGTAGACTGTATTCAATGGATTTTGTCCTCTATTTCCAATCATTTTTGACCTTCCATTATCTTTTATTTACATGATAAAGCTAGGTGAATGGAAATTTGAGTGTTAAATGACACGTGATGACACCCCTCAAAAATGAATTTGGATTACTGGCCTTTTGGAGCAAACTTCAGACATCTAGCTTTGTTTGATCAACAGAGCGACGATGGTTTATTGTCGTGGATAAACCCACATAAAAAAACTGATCTAGCAAGATTCTTAGCTAGAAAGTAAAAGTTGTTTTAAAATAAAAATCATCAGTGTAATCTATTGGTCACTTATACAGGCTGTTATTGAAATATGGATTAAATAATCCAGTTTAATTGGCCCAATCTAAAGTGTAATAATGTCAATAGTTCTTCCAGTTTGATGTTTTTGTTGACTTTGAGCTTGAGGCGTTATTTTGTTTGTTGAGCCTAAAAAATATTTTGAACTGAATTGAATTACAGCTCTTAGTGTAAAATACATTTTTCTTTAAACTCAGCCTTCACACTATCTAGGGTTTTGGTTTTAAAACAAACAAAACTCTTTATCCAGACCTTCTTACTTTTATTGTTTACAAAATTGTCATTTATTTCAGAGATTTATTGATCAAAAAGGAGACGCTGAGGACAAAGTCTTATTCCCATTTTGTCCAGATTTTAGATTTTTAAAATGTTTGTAAAATAAGTGTATGATAGAAAGAAATTGACAGGAAACCAGAAGTAAACACGCAGGTTTTTCCATAGACTAGCTAGATAGCTGACAAAAACAAAAACAAGTAAAAGCTTAACCTACCGCCAGTGAGGCTCTGTCAGTCTCCTGTAGTGTGAATATTCTGCCCTTCATCTTCTCTGCTGTCACTCATCACCCTTCCTTTAGTCTTGGTTGGGTTTTCCATCAGAAACTCGCCCAGATTTTCCTCTAATCCTCCAAAGTCCATCTGTTACTTTTGCTCTCATTCGCTTTTCAAAGCGTGGCTGTTCCTTCAGCCTGGCAGCTTTCTGGCCCTCTCCCTTGTCTTCATTTGTCTTTTCTTTAACCCACAAAGTCTTCCTGACCTCCACTGACACCAGCTTGGGTTCAGATGCACAATCCACTCGTGCTGAACGCTTGTGGCCTGACGTTTACACACATTTGTCATGGAGATAAAAGTCAAGGCAGTGTTAAGCTTTCCATGATCTCTTTTAACTAGTTTTTAACTGGGGCAGAGCGATTGTGCAACATTTATTTACTAAACAAGCAGGCTTGGAGTGAAGTTTTGAAAAATCTTGTAAATCACAATTCCTCTTCTGGTGACAAGCATCTTTGACTCTTAAAAGCCAACAGAACTGGTCAAAATCCTCTTCTAGAAAGGTTTCAAAAAGTTTATTACTTAGTCCATCCATCGGCTCCATTCTTCAGGTCAGTGACGTCTATTTAAGAAGCATTAAAGCTTTCTTTTGAAACTTAGGATTTACTTTAAAGACCTGGAGTGACTTTAAAGTGCAAAATGTAAAGAAAATGAAAGAAAAGCCACAATTTAAGTGTCATTTACCACAAAGTGGAGATACAACTTTAGCATATCAATATTTGTCTCACCACTTCTATTTCATTCGAAAGGAAATCTTTATGGTTTGTCTTAGATAAACCAAAAATTGAGTACAAAGTAAGAAGAAAAATGCCAATAAAATATTTTTACACCTTTAGAAAGGCTGGTTGCAAAACTAACAGCTACATAGATCTGGGTTTACAAAAGCTTGCAAGAGCAAGATTCTAATCAAAAACGGAGTTGTTTCCAATTCTACACGCACTAGTGTTTGTTCTAGGAACAAAAATGATTGAAACATTGATTTGCCATTAGCTAAAATCAGAGCTGCAGAAAATGAGCTTGCTTCAGCTGTGTGGCTTGTGCTTCAGGATGTGGGAGGGGTTAAGTTACTGGCTGCAGCACACACTAATGCTAAAAAATATCGTTTTCCCTACCTTCCAGGCCTCTGAGCTTTCTTTTTGTGAACAAGTGGCCATATTCTATATTTGACTTCTTCAGTACTTTGGTTTCTCCTCCTTTTTTATAAGTGTTATAAATTAACTGATACATAGATAAAGATGTACAATAACATTAGGATAAGGAGACAACAAAGTGACTTGTTTGTTACAATCGTGTAGGATAAGTGCAAATAGGTAGCCTATATTTGTTATAAAATGTAAGTGATGGCTTAAGTGTAATTCCACTTTAGTATTGTTCGAGCACTTGATGTTAATGCCAGCTCTTAGCAAGCTGATTAAACAATGGTGAAAAGGGCAAACTTGTCGTTTCACAAGTGTGAAACAAACAACCCTGGAACATCTTCTGAAACACGTTCAACGGAATCTCAACATTGAAAAACATTTGTCAAGGAAGCAGTTTTACTATTTTTTGGTTTGATATCAATAGTAAAAGTTTTGTTATGTATATCATTAGTTTAAAGTATTATTGACTTTATTAAATAAAGATGGGTACATTTTCTTAATGTATTATTATATAAAACTAACCATAAAAATAGTAAATAACAATACTAAAAAAATATTTTGCATTAAGATACAAAAATGTCAAATTTTATCACTTTGACATGAAATGTGCCTTTTTTGAGTTTAAGATTGGAGGTGATGAACAAGCTGTAGAGGTCAGATTACCTGCACTTCATGTGACTCAAGGTTGGTCCAGTAATTTGGCAACCTATGAAAACGAAGTTTCTCGCAGCCGTAGGTCGGCGAAGGTTTTCATTCATCCAGGTGGTGTTGTCTTAAAACATTTCGCCAGAAGATTTCAAGTCCCGTTACCATGACTCAGCTTTAAGTCCTAGTTGTTGGTCAGGGATCTTTTCATCCCACATCAGGGTTGTGTCCTTTTTCAAAGAATTGTGTTTGTCAGTTGCCTCAAACAAGTTATGAACCATAATTAGTATTTTTGAGTCGAAAAGTTCCAGAATTGTTCGTCAACTTTGTGAAAGCAGAAAAACACAATGCAACTAAGATGTGATTTATTGTGTTAAACTCAAATTGACCCACGTTTTGCACAAAACAGTCTCAATTAAATGTTTTTTTTAATCTTGTCAAATGGTCAATTTAAATGTTTCCATTTAAAATAGTTATCAATCACAACCTGCAGAAGCGCAGTGAGTCATAAACACTATTAGGACGTGGGGATCTCGAGACAGACTAGATAAAGTTTTATCGTCATGGTTTGCTTCCAAACAAAGGAAAGAGCACAAAGCTCAGAATAAAGATGTAAAAAAAACATTAATATAATGCAGAAGGGAGGATAGTTCCTCGGATTTGAATTTTTATTCGACCTTTGATCATAATAAACCTCAAACGTGTCTTTGTCCCCACTGTAGAGTTTCCGGGCCTCAACTGAGCGCGTGCTTACAAAACTTTAATCATTAAAATGGAGTGTGATCGGCAGGAAAAATCATCAAGTGCTCATAATTGCAATTATTTGGACACGGGATTGCTCCAAATAAAAAGCTTATGGTTTAGATAACGCGATCTGCTTTTGGCCGTGTGGAAAAATAAATAAATAAAAAGGGGGCAACACGAGGACTCAGCTCACCAAGGTGTCCTAATGTAACTAATACATGCTGAGCCAAACTGTCAGACTCCCCATCTGCCCCACCATATCCGTTTTTAGACTCTAAGCTGCTCTCTGGCAGATCCGGCTCAACCATTTATCCTGCATTTGCCTACTTAATGAATACATTTCTCCTCAACCAATTTTATAATGGCCTCCGCTCACAATGCACTGCTAAATTAAATTGAGGGCCGTACTATATCAGGAAATTGTAGTCTTGCGCATTTTTACAAAATATTAATGAAACAGAATTTTTTAAACAAGCAAAAAAAAAAAAGGTGCAAAAAAAATTACAAAACTTTAACAAAAAGGTTTAATAGCATAACCCAAATTGGCTTTGATATGAAATATGGCAGATGAGAAATTATAAGTCATTTTTGAATATTTATGGCCCTCTAGTGGTGACTGTGTATATGACACTAGAAAAACAGGCAGAAAAAACATTATCATAATTTTAATGTTTAACTGTACTGAACGCTTTCACAGAATACAACACAGCCTCAAACTGAAATATACAGCAAAAGACCCATTTAATAGAAAATTAAACTGAAAAATTATAGTCATGTGAACTTATTCTTGAGTAAAACACCTTGGAACTGAACGTCTGTGTCTTCTCTTCCATTCAGCAGGACTTTAAACAGAAATCCTCCCTGCTGTTTCACTCCAAAATCAGTTTGCAGGAATGCAGCATTGTAGTCGGTCACATTAAAATCACTGAAAGGCAGATACACGATTACAGGAGCAGCTCGGACCGCATGCACAAGCTGTCTTCAAGTTTGAATTCAGCCAACAGTGAGGCTCATTTTCCACTGATGGACGGGAAAACACACAAACGCA
This sequence comes from Oryzias sinensis, assembly GCA_037389245.1. Classification (NCBI taxonomy): domain Eukaryota; kingdom Metazoa; phylum Chordata; class Actinopteri; order Beloniformes; family Adrianichthyidae; genus Oryzias; species Oryzias sinensis. The sequence goes on along the minus strand of CM074488.1, from coordinate 43,772,135 downwards.
CAATGAGTTTAGAACCAGAACCAGTCACGCGTTCTCCAGAAACCTCTGCCTTTTTGAAAGGCCTCTGCTACATCGAAAAGCCAACAATAAATAGATCATTGTAACACTCTGATATACATACTTTAAGGTTTTATCTGTTTTCATTATTTACAAACATCAGCACAATATATACTGAATGTGTACTGCATACACACTCACACAGACACACACAAGTCTAACACTCATGGAAAAATTTCAAATAGACGTATTTTTGAAACATTTATATGCATTTTGTTGGTCTGTGCGATTGTCCAGAAAAAAGGTTTTTCAGAAATAGGATTGGTCCATGAGTGTTTAAAACTTTGTTTGACCATTTAAAGCTCCACTTCGATGAAAATTGTGTTTTTGGTGTTTTTAACCCTTGTGCTATCCTAGGCACTTTAACATTGGAGTTGGGTCATCTAGACCCACTAAACAGTGCTCTGAACCTTTTTTCTTCAATGATTTGTGATCTTCACTGGTGTCCATGGATTCTATGAAATCTTTCCACCTTTATCCACCTTTGTCATGGTAGGGAGAACACGTCAAAGTAAGGGTGGGGTCATCTAAGATAGCACAAGGGTTAATGTTCTTGTGGCCTTTATTGGATGATGGAGGACATAAATTAAGTGAATTTAGCTCAAAATTACATTTCGGGCATTTAGTTAAACCATTTAGAATCAGGAACAGAAAAAATACTGTGTAAAATAAAAAAAGGGTATTTGTGATGTCGAAACAACAATGGGTGGGCAACAAGCTCCCTGCTCTGCTCCATTCTGATGCATCTACTTGTAGACGATTAGATTCTTTGCTTTCCTCATCTGAGCTGGAATCTGGCTATAAACTGTACGACTGGATAGCTGGTTTGCTCGCCATTTCTGCTGCCCGAGAAATGTTCGGTTATGGGTGTGAGGGGCTGTAAGGTAGTAAGAGAGCATGTAAACAAAGAGCTCTCAACAACAGGTTTGGTAAGGGGGACGGGGTTGCTCAAGGTCAACGGTACCGCCCACAACCCAGAGGTGAATTTTGTATGAACAGCTGGTCTGCAGCAATTATGTCCTATAAAAAAACGAAAACGTTTCTTTTTTTTACCTAGGTTAAAAACGGCAAAATCCTAATTAAAAGAAAACTGTGAACGCTTTGAAAAAAGGTCAAAAGATGATTGGGGTGGGTCTTTAAGTATTTTCATTTATATTTTAATGTAAATTAAATTATTTTACACTCCATAGGTAAACAACCTTTAAGCAGTCACCATGGAAACGGGCGGTTTTATCTGAACTCCAATTGCTTTCTTCTGCTGCATTCACACCAGACGCCACGTGTGTCTGGGGCGTCGAGTTTCAACGTTAAGTCAATGAACACACGCGATCTGAGGTTCTGCACATCGGGCGCACAACCAATCAGGGACGCGTGACATTTTCAGCGACTCGATTGTAGGGTAGAAAAATAAATCCAATATGGCTGTTGGATGAGAGGATTTCCATCCTGAATTCCCATCCATTTTCTTAACCCGTTGGGGCAGCGGGGTTGCCGAAGGATGTCCCAGTTACTGTCCCATTTAGTGAACAGGTCGCAGCCTGTCCAGGTTGTATCCCAGGGTGCCCAACAGAAACAGTAACTGTGTCCGGCGACGTAGCATAATGAACGAGCAGAAGAGGAGGATCGAGCGAGCGGCGCTGTTTGAGCCTGAGCACCGGTACTCGCTATGCTGGCCTGCAGGCAGTTGGCTGTCCGGCAGACGGAGAGCGGGTGCCGTCATAGCGGCCGCAATTGTTTCAGCTATGATGCTTCTTATCAAGACAACAATGACGGCTTATTTTTTCCCCCCAGCAGGTTAATGCTCAAACTGGGCCACAGACAGACGGAAGTAACATTTCAAACAGCCAAAACCAAGGCGCAGCTCCTGCTGCAGGAGTGAAGAGCACCGGGAGAGACTCTGAAGGATCTGGTGAACCCAGACACAGCAACGTGCGTGCCCGCGCCTCCGTAGGGCTCTCCAAAACATAAAGCCCTAAGCTACTCGCTCAACATCATCCATGTTCTCCATGATGTGGCAACAAATGAAGTCCAGAAAAACCTTGGTTGTTGTTCAAAAGAGAGGTGGCAGACGAGAATTGTACGCGCAAATCGTGTCTGGTGTGAAAGCAGCATAACTGGCCTTTGATGACCTTAAACCTTTAGGCCTTTTCTACAACATTTTTGCAAAGATAGCATCCTCACAGATAAGAAAGCAAACATTTACGGAGTAACTTGTAGGATTAACACAAAACGTGCAGATTTCTGATGGAAGAAGAGCTCGTTTCCACAGTGGGGGAGTAGGAAGGGCTGGCTGCCAAGAAAAACCAGAAGTAAAGAGTCGCACCAATCACCCCTAGGAAGAAAAACGGTTTTCAGTCCAATTATCTGAACACCACTAGAAATGATTCCATCGATGGTGGATCGAACTAAAAGTCTGGATTGAAAAAATCTTTTATTGCTGTCCTCCAAAATGTGCTTTTTTTCCCCTGTGAATGAAGTGACTTTCTGTTAGTGTGATGAAGGCGCCGCGCGTGAGAAAATGTCAGAACAAAAATGGATTGTTGTTCTTGTTGGTTGTGGTGGAACCGCAGAGGTGAGGCACACCTGCCAGGTGGTTTCCTCCGAGCAAAGCCATCCCAGACTGCACCATTCCCTCTGTGGTCCCTCTCACAGACCCAAGCTGCACCTTCGCTGCTTCAGGAACCCCCCAAGCTGTGGACTGAGACCCCCCCAAAATATATGGTGGGGGCTGAAATGTGGGCGGTTCACCCGCAGCTCTAAAAGAGGGGCGCCCTGCACCATATGGAGCGGGTGTGAGATTGGAGCCAAATGGGTTGTGGCAAGGGGTGGAGCTTTCAGGAAAAGCTGACGGAACCATAAGACCAGATGAGCTGTCTGTGGAAGTGCCTGGGAAAACAGGAGGAGGGACAGGAGCTCGAAGGGAGGAGGGGAGGGAGCAAGGGATGGGGGCAGAGCCTGAAGTAATCCAGTACAGAGAGGATGCACCAATGGCAGAGCAGAGAGGGCGAGAGCATGGAAAGGGTTAATGAACTCCAACCTGTATGCACAGTACCTTCACAGATGGTCACTGAATCTCATCCACACACAACTGAAACATCAACACAGCACTGGGGGAGTGTGAACAACGTGTTTGTGGAGGGGGGCAATAAACTCTTCCACACAAATCGACTGATCTGCCGTCTCGTTTGGTGGACTAAAGTCAGAGCGAGCCAAAGCTGATCCCACTTAAAGTCAAGCTCCTTTCTGTCCTTACCCATGGCTTGTGTTGGGGGGCCAGGCATGTCTGTTAGGGGGTGTGGTCTGGGTTTGGAGGAAAACAGATCATCCAAATCAACCAGCGACGCCCCCACCGGGCCCAGGAAGGACACGGCCTTTCTGGTCATCTCCTTCCCTGTAATGAAATAATGGTCCAACTCTACTCTAAAAGGTGTTTTCTTTTAGGAGGGGGGCACAGGCCAGGGAGGAAGAGAGAAAGCAAAGCGGAGAGGGTTAATTGATTAAGACGGTTAGCTGCCTGAAGACTGAAGAGGATGGATGTGAAATGCAGCAGAGATGAAGAGAAACGTTTGGTTTTATGCATTAAGGCTTTGATTAGAAACAGGTTCACAGTTTAGCCGCTAAACCTCAGACGATTTGAGCAAAGCTTTGAGGGATGCATGATGATGAACAGAAAGAAGCTGAGTTGGATGAGACTTACCTGTGGGGTCATTGCTTGGGGAGCCCCAGGGGTCGCTGGATTTAGATGCCACATCTCCAAAGGGGTCATCAGACGGGGAGGACTCTGATGGAGGAGCAGGAGCTCCCCACGCATCATCTGCAGCAACGGGGGCAGACCCTAAGGAGGAACAAGCACAGACAGAAAATAAAGATCCTGCAACCCTTTATTTGGATCTGAACTTCTGTGAATTTCTTTTATGCTTTATATTTTATTAAGGTAAATGACATTTCTGAGCAAAAATAACTTATTTCCCATTAGAAAAAGAAATCTGAATGATCTCAAAAACCTTTGGACAAGTATTTTGTGGTCTAAATACAACAATTAAACTCGGCAGTGAAGGTATGATGGTGTGGTGCTCTGCAGCTTTAATACCTGAGTGACTGGTTATAATTGTAGGACTCGTGCCATTTCTTTTTTCTTTTTTTTTTCTAACTTGTCCTGTCCAACAGCTGGGCAGGCAGATGAGAGCTGAGGGCCTCTTGTGTTGGACATATTTTACTTTAACAATAGGGGTTATTAATCTTCAGACAAACCAAAGGTATGTCTGAATAAACCCCTTTTGTAATTGAGGCCAAACTTTATTAATTTCAATCATGTTTGAAAATCTTGGGTGTTGGACCGGACGGGAAAGGAAAGAGGGGAAGAAGAGAGAGGGACGTTAGAGAGAGGGGGGGGGGGGATAAGACCATGAAGCAGCATAAAGCAACAAGTTTACTGGTTGATTATCATTACAGTAAGGTTCAAATGTAGTACAAAAAGGGCAGGGCCTGTCCACACACACACTCAAATGTTATCAACACACCTGCTAGCTGCAAAAATTTCCACATGTCGACATATATACAAAACAGATAGTGTTCACACGCATACTTATGCCTTAAAACCAACTAGTGTGAAATATTTCAGTCATTCAATCATGCAAACTGTTAGTGCAAAGGTGAGCTAACACCTGTGCTCAGGTGAGTGTTTATGTTCTTCTAAAATGGATGGTGGAATGTGAAAAGAAGGAGGGAGAGTGCCCAGCCATCCCCACCCCAAGACCCCCGCCGCAGCAGCAGCAGCAGCAGCCGGACTCGTGCCTTTTCTGAAAGATGGTTCATGGTTTTATCTAGGATGCTCTACTCAAAATCTGGACCTGACTTTGACTCATTCATGACCATAAAAATTCATAATAGAACATACCTCTGAATTAAGACAGTTATGTGAAGAAGAAAGGAACTAAATGTATCCACAGACATGAGAAACAATCACTAACAGTTATAACAAACACTGAATTCAAATAATCTACGACTACGATGTAAAATAATTAAACATCCAATTAGGTTTGGAGGCAAATGCTTTTTACATGGACAGTTTTAGAAAAGTCTTTTCTCTCAATAAATTTTTTTTTGAAGATTATTATCCAAATGTCAAAAGTTGCTTAAAATTTACATCATGAGATGAAAGTTCATTCGTTTTATTCATCATTTAATCATACATGGGTCAAATGACGATCAAGTCAAATTCACAAACTAAGCCAATTATTCTGAGTATGTAGGAAGTATTTATTGATGTTTCTCACCTGGGGCACCCCATGGGTCATTTTCTGGTTTAGATGCATCTCCAAATGGGTCAGAATCCTTAACAGGTGAAGAAGCTCCTTCTCCCCAGGGATCTTTCCCATGTGTTTGAGTTGGAGCAGAGGGTGCCAACCAAGTGTCTGTGGTAACTTGTGGTGACCCCTCCACTGGGGCTCCGAAGGGATCTGAGGCTTTCCCTTGTGGTGGACTGGATGGCACTGTAAATTGATCTTCCATAGATGGTGATGATTGCATAGCAAACGGGTCCTCCTTTATGGATTTAAAAGGCTCAGAGAAAGGATCCTCTTTAGGGGGAGATGTTGGTGTAGAGAAAGGGTCTACTTCAATGGCTTTTGTTGGAGATGACAATAGATCTTTGAACTGTGCTTTGGGAGCAACAAAGGAGTCGTCTTTAGGAGTAAGTTCTTGTGTAGGAGATGTTGTTGGAGCTGTGAAAGGATCGTCCTTGGGAGAGCCAAACGGGTCATCATAATTTGGTGTTTTAAGGGGAACGTCTTTTTGAGTAGTAATTGGCTCACTGGGTGAAGTTTTGAAGGGATCATCGTTGGGGGTGCTAAAGGGATCATCCTTGGGGGTGCTGAAGGGATCGTCCTTGGGGGCGATGAAGGGATCGTCCTTGGGGGCGTTGAAGGGATCGTCCTTGGGGGCGTTGAAGGGATCGTCCTTGGGGGCGTTGAAGGGATCGTCCTTGGGGGCGTTGAAGGGATCGTCCTTGGGGGCATTGAAGGGATCGTCTTTGGGGGCGTTGAAGGGATCGTCCTTGGGGGCGTTGAAGGGATCGTCTTTGGGGGCGTTGAAGGGATCATTGTTAGAAGACGTGAAGGGATCAGGTTTATCTTTTTTTGCACCAAAATGATCTTCTTCATTCTTTGGGGCACTAAAGGGATCAGGTTCAACTTTCTGCGCTACAAATGGATCATCTCCATTCTTTGGTGCGGCAAATGGATCTTCATCGGTTCTTGCTGGCTCTGCAAATGGATCTCTCGTTTTGGCTGCACCTGACCACGGATCGCTGCTGGTTTCTTTAGGGGCTCCCCATGGGTCTTTATTCACTACTTCCTCTTCCTCTGATTTGTCTCCTCCCCAAGCACTGCCCTTTGAGTCTGCAGTTTTGCCTGCATCTTCCCATTGCAACTCCTCTTCGCTCATCTTTGCCTAAAAACACAAGAAGTACAAACAGTTGACAACAAATCCAGCTATTAATTAAACTGGAGCTATAAGATTGACATGAAGATCAAATGTGTGTGTGCTCATGCTATTTAGTAAAAGTGCCTGCACTTAAGATCCTTACTCTCCTCTCTGCTTCTTTCTTCTCAGCCTCAAGTCGAAGGCGCTCCTCTTTGCGGGCAGCGAAGGAAGCGGTTAGATCAGCTACGGAAGGTATATTGTCTAGAGACGGAAGGCCTGTAGAACCAGGATCGTAGCGTGGCTTGTAAGTAGGATCCTTAAGGGGTTCTGCTGATGACGCTAGGCAGAATAAATAAATTCATAGATATCACATACCATATTCTATAGCTATAAGCACAGTTCTCAGTTGAAATTCCAACAGTACTCTTCAAATACAGAGATTTGACTTCAGCAGTCATCCACAGACCTAAATAAACAAAGACAAAAAGGCTTACCAGCAGCACTTTTTGATGTCTTTTCTCTGGTCTTTAGGGCAAAGTCTCTTTCTTCCTTCAGTTTATCATCATCCTCCATTAGAACTAGTACAACCTTGGCCTTCTCTCTTACATTAGCACCCTGAAATAAACATTTCTACTTTAACCTCAAAACAGTTCAGGTGGCACAACCAAATATCTCGTCATCAAATCAATTATAAAACAACAAAAACTAATGTCACATCAGAGAAAACAGTCACTAAAACACTACAAATGTCGCCCAAACTTTGGCCCTTAGGAGGCATAAGTTAAGTTAAAAAGGACCAAAATGATGTTAATGTTTCAATATAAATAATTAATGGCCTAAAAAAGCAGCTTGAAATTCTGTAAGTGGAACCTAAAAGAATTTTCTCACAAAACAAGTGTCACCTGATCTTTGCCATCCTTTTCAACAAAGCGGTACTCTGTGAGAGCCTTCACAATGTAAATGTTGTCTTTCATTTTCAGGAGCACACGTTCATCCCCAGTTTTCAACAGGTACTCAAGTAACGTCAAAGACTGTAAAAAAAAAAAAAAATAGAAAACAAAAAAAAAAAAGTGAATCAAAAAGATAGACCAGTAAAATAGACAATAGAAAAGTGGATGACATCTACTTTCAATCTAACAGAAATTATGCTTTTAGTGTTTCTTATGAAAAGAGATTTTTGAAATCTTTGAGAAGTTTGAGAGCAGCTTTGGTGTTTTCTGTTTGGGGCCATTATGAATACAAAAACTATGGTTTGGCCATGTTTTTCCAGCATTAGATTTCTTTCTTTGATTTTCAATTAACAATTATTCATTTTAATTGTACCAGTTTGACTTTCATATTATGGTATCTGTTTATTCTAGTTGCCTTCACAATGAGCAGAGCTGCCACGTAAGTGATTTTGCAGTACAGGAGAACCCTAGCCTTTAGGTTTATTATCAAAGACAGTGAATAAAAAAAAAAAAATCAAAACACTGTCCCCCACCTTGTGTATGTGCCTCCAGTTCTTGTCATCTTTAAGCCGCTTCCAAAGCATAGTCATGATCTCATTGCAGGCCACCACGTTATAAGTGAGATCAGAGATGTCTGCCATCTGAGAGCTGGATGGACCCCATGGATCATTGGAAGTAGCTTCTCTCACCTGCAGGAGATGCAGGAAATGGGGGCTCACTCTGAAGGGTATCATTTAAAGAAGGATAGATCTTTCTTGCTATCAGCTGCAAGAATATAGCACTACCCACCTTAACCTCAGCCTCAGAGTAATTCTGGACCAAGTTCTTCAGCTGTCGGCGGAGCATGGAGGAGGTCATGATGTCAAGAAGGGGAAAATGGGGAATAAAACCACCACAATCTGACCAGGAAAGAAGAAGAGCAATGAATTAAAAACGTGCATCTCAGATAGTTAGAAATATCACACAAAATATTAACACAGAAAAAAACATACCTTCAAATTAAACTGCCTTGTTCAGGAATAATTAGATTTCAGAGAGCATTCATCTGCTCCTCTTCTTCCCGTCTGCATTAAGTTTCATCAAAATGCCAGGAGCAGTTGACACTCCTCTATATAGTCCTAGAATTAATGGCAGAACATATCAACTGTGTGGGAAGAAAATGCCCAGCTGATATTTAAAGAAAAGACTTTAGTACTTATGATATACAAATGTATAAAATTCAAGAAATAAGTCATATAACAATCTCCATTCATATCAGCTGCTGTGTCCAACAAACCCTAAATTATCCATTCTATGGCATCACTGAAGTGTCAAATTATTTTAAACCTCATTTTTACTGAAAACACTTGCAGTATGCATGTGAACACACTTTTATCTAGAGAAAAACAACAAAAAGCAAACAAAGACAATGCTGGTTTAAATCCAATAAACTGTCAAAGATTTATAAGAGTCCAAGGTTTGAAATTAAAAAATATGCACAAGTACAAATATTTACTTGGACTTTAGAACCTGTACAGGTCTAATCAGAAATCGTCACATAGTGGTTAAATGGGAAACTGTTCCAAAATATAAACACATTTATTTCAGAATAACTATTAAAGACTTTTGGGATCATAAATCATGCAAATACATCAGTTTAAACGAAAATGAAAATCAAAACCTGAAGAAAATGTTTAATGTTAAATTTCTTAGTTTACGTCCCAGTTAGGCCTTCAAATGTTTAAATTAGGGGGAAAAACATAGAAATAAAAAACAGTTTTAATTTGAGAGGCAAGAATGTATGCATAGACAATAGAAAAAACTGAATGTTGAAGTGCAAATGTTGTAATATCGACTCATTTTAAAATCCATAGCCATATATTTTTGAATGAATTGGATAAAAATGTTATGAATCTCCTAGAGAAGCAGCACCATCATAGTTTGTCTTTTTTTATTATCTTTGTTTGTTTTTCTTTGACCTTGACACAAAGATGATTTCATCTGAAATAATAAACAATAAATGCTGATAATTTGGGGATTATTAAGAAGAGAAAGTAGAATATAGATCATGTGTCTTTCTGCCATTGTCAGACACTTATTCACACAAGAATGCATTACTTGCTTTTCTGGATATGGTTATATTTAAACACATATATAAGAAAAAAAAACAGAACAGCAGGGGGACTGTACAAAACATGAAGTTAAAAATCAGGAACACCTAATCATCACTGCGTGGCTGCAAAGCTGAACAAGAACACTTGAAGGTATCAGATAAGCATTTTTGCCTGCGATTATTATAACAAAAACATAACAACTGTAGGGCTAAGCTAGCAGCTAGCTAATGAGCATTCTGGAGTCCAAGCTAAAAGACAGACAGAGACGTAGGTAGAGCTAAATGCGAAACACAGTAACTGTATGCCGTCGAGCAGAAAACTATCGCGTCGATTTGAAGTCAGAGACCGTCTTTCAGCACCTCGGAGAGCGACGGAAGACGGGTAGCTCTACTAGCTGCTGGCTAACGGCCAAGACAGGCTGTCAAGTCATCAAGAATTTGTTTAAACGCTAAATATGACTAACCAAACAAAGCAGGATTATTCAAGGAACGTGGCGTTTTATTAACAGAAATTCCATGAAATGCTTTTAAATGGAGAAAGTACGTATTAAGAGCTAAAACAACACGAACCGAGGGTTGCTTTGCAGGAATCTTCGAGGACACGACGCAGGGCAGCTGTTTCCGCTTCCGCAAATTTCAGCACCTGCTAGGCCACGCCCCTTTAAAAAATAAAATTCTTAAATATGAAACATAAAATTTTGTTTTAAACCTCTAATGGAAATATTAGTCAGCCTGGAAAAAATGCGTTTTAAAATGATTTTTATTACATTTTTTGTTCCCCCCCCCCTCTTTTTTTCTTTTCTTGTTTATGCTTATGTTTTGCGATGTACATACAGTTTCTTCTTCTTTTTTAAATTTTTTACCGCCGTCTGGTGGTTTGGACGCAGTGAACCCAAACTGCATCGTCGTCAGAGATGACTTACGACCATCTATCAATGACAGTTGGTGCAAGATGGCGGCCGAGGGAGAGTACGAGTCGATCCTGTGCGTGAAACCAGATGTCAACGTTTACCGCATTCCGCCTCGAGCTTCGAACCGTGCGTACAGGTAAGGAGACACTTGTGGCTTCTAACGGAACCGAGCAAGGTGCGTGGAGAGGGCTCGGTTCGGGTGACGTTTTACCCATTGGGGCGAGTGACTCTGCAGTTTAGTTGTTCAGCCCAATAAAGGTTTGTTGGGATGTGGGGAGTTCGGGGGCACAGATAATTGTTGGACCTGTGTGTGTGTTTAGGCTGCATTGCTGTCACAGTTCTTAACGCTTTGGGTTTTGCTAGATCATCATCATCCCCGTCTTCTGACGTGTTAGCATTTTTTCTTTTATTTTTTAACATTTTAATTTATGTTTACTTAATCTGGATTATGAGTTCCAACATTCAATGTTTTCTATCTGCCTTTATTTTGTATAAAACACTGCATGGCCGGAATCTCTTTGTGGGTGGTCAGTGGGCAGATTTAGATTGATGGGCCCCTTGTACCCACCTTGTACTAAAACTCACAGCCCAAACTACCCACACTAGGGTTGGGAGATGTCCCTTAAATTGGCAGTTGACGATGTTTGCAGGAAACCATCGGGATGGACGATGATATCGTTGGGGGTTATTTTTAATTATTTGTTGTTATTCGTTATTTTACTTTATTACTTCATTTATTTCATTTCCCCAAGTTAACTAATGACTCATCCGCGATGATCCAGTATATACTGAGGGATGTGACTTTAACAAGCAAAATAACAAACAAAATAGAAAAGAAGTAGTCCGCTCCTGCACTTGATTAGTCAAGTGGACCGGTGGGCCGAGCGACCGTGTCTCTGAGTAGAGAAGCCGGACTTTGTGTTTGAGGGGAATGGAGGATGCTGTGTTACGTGTGCGCGTAACAAATACAAATAAATAAATGTATATATATACACATATAAAACTACTAAAAAGAGAAAATAAATAATTAAAATTTAAAACAATTTCCTAAAATTCAACTAAAACCTAGATTAAAAAGGTAGGTCTTAAGCCTTTCTTTAAAAACATGAACAGTCTCTGCGGCCCTGAGGCTCTCTGGGAGGCTGTTCCACAGGCGAGGTCCGTAGTAACTGAATAAGGCCTCGCTGTATGTTTTAGTTCTAACTTTTGGGATAACCAAAAGGTTTGTATCAGAGGATCTCAGGGTCTGCAAGCGCTCATACTTCAAAATCATGTCAGATAAATATGAAGGCCCGAGACCATGAAAACATTTACAAACCAATGAAAGAACTTTAAAATCAATCCTGAAGTGCACAGGGAGCCAATACAGCGATTTTAAAAATTGTTGTCATGTGTTCCCGCCCCCTGGTCCTCGTCAATACGCGAGCTGCTGAATTTTGCAGAAGTTGAAAGTTCGATATCCTTCTTCTGGGAAGACCAGAGAGCAGCGCATTACAATAATCTAATCTGCTGGAAATAAAAGCATTCATTAGCACCTCTGTGCTGGGAAGAGAGAGAAATGGGCGGACTCCGGCTATATTATTTAGATGATCAAATCCTGTTTTTGTGATATTTTTAATTTGTGGTATAAAATTCATCTCTGAGTCAAAAATAACACCCAGGTTTCTCACACACTGAGAAGTTTTGTAATTCTTTAGTTTAGATAAAACAATCTCCCTCTTGTCTTCAGAACCGATCACTAAAACCTCTGTTTTGCCTTGGTTTAACTGCATTTTAAGAGTTTATTGAGTGATTTTTCGTCATCGGATGACAAAGCTATGTAGAGTTGAGTGTCATCAGCATAGCTATGAAAACAAACGCCATGCCTCCTGATGACTTCCCCAAGTGGCAGCATATAGTGATTAAAAAGTAGTGGGCCTAAAATTGAACCTTGGGGGACCCCACAGTTGATGTCAAAGACCTTTGAGGAGCATGTATCCATACTTTCGTAAAACCTTCGATCTGTGAGATAGGAGTAAATCCACTTTAATACGGTACCAGAGATGCCCAAACCTCTCAGCCTGTTCAGTAAAATACTGTGATCTACTGTGTCGAATGCAGCACTGACATCCAGTAGTACCAGAACTGAGAGTTTCTGAGAGTCCAGATTACATCTAATATCATTTACTATTTTAACAAGGGCTCATTTGCATGAGCATCACTATCTTTATCAACATGTAAGTTAAAATCACCAGTTATTAAAACTCTACTGTATTTGGAGTGTATGAATGATAAAAATTCAGAAAATTCTTGAAGGAAACAGGAGGGAGGCTGTGGTGGTCTGTAAACAGTAACACATAAAATAGACGGGCTGTTAAAAGAAAATGCATGATGCTCAAATGAGGAGTAGCTATTTAGCGTGATTATTTTGGTTGCTAATGAGCCACATAACTGTGGTTTTAACTGAGGATGGCTGCCGGTGGTCCAGTCAGCCAGTGAGCAGTTTAGCAGAGCGGAGCGTGAGTTCAATGTTCATGGATATGGAAGTTGAGATCCTGTTTGGTTTGCGTGGATGCCGTCTGGTTTGGGTGGATGCCATCTGGTTTAAAGAGATTTGGTCTATTGAAGAAGGTGGTGAAATTATCAACATATGGAATATTATTAGAAATGCAGTGTCCTTTATGCCAGATGTGAAGTTATCGTAGACGGCTGAATTTAATGTCTCCAAAGCGGGGAGATGGAAGCAGACCGGAGATGATGCACTGTTTGTCCAGCTGCTTGATGGGGTGGATGAGAGTGACGAAGTCCTTCTTGAGGGTCTCAGATTGCTGAAACTTTAGGTCATTCACTCCTGCATGGACTATTACTGTGTGTGTGGAGGGGTTGCAAAGGGAGAGCTGGTGGGCAGAGTTGGTGATGTCGCAGACGAGGGCGCCTGGGTGACAGAAGGTGCGGCTCCCGTTAACGCGGACATACCTGACCATTGAGGTTCTCACAACGATGGAGCCAGAAGGATCCCCACGGCCGCAAGTTCTGGCCGCCGAAGTGAGCGGGCCCGTCCCAGCAGGAGGACAAGCTGGAGTTGGCGTTACACCCAGTGCGAGAGGCGAACCCGCCGCTGTAGCACGCGAGACACCAGGAATGATGACCCTTTGCAGCATCTTTCTCTCTTTTTGATGGTGTTACACCCAGTGCGAGAGGCGAAGCAGCCGCTGAAGCAGGCGAGACACCAGGAATTTGCAGCATCTTTCTCTCTTTTTGGTGGTGTTACCAAACCAGGCTGTTAGTCCGCTGGTAAGAATGCTTTCTACAAGTCCCCTATAGACTTGGGTGAGGGTCCTGCGCTTGAATCCGGCCTTCTTCAGCAGCCGGATGAAGTACAGCCTCTGCTGGGCTTTCCTCACTGTGGTATCAGTGTTTCTTTCCCAGCTGAGGCTGTCTGAGATCTGCAGACCCAGAAACTGGTGGTAGTCGGTCCGCTCCACCACAGTCCCATTAATGACTACTAGACCAAGCCCCTTTAATCATCTGAATTCTTTAAAAATGTTTCATATAAGTGACAGATTGCATGACATAATTATGGGTTTGACCTCCTTTTACTAAGGAGACTGAATGAATTTACTTTGATGGCTGTATAAATGTATAAATAGAAAGAATAAGCCTTTTCTGCTGTTTGACTCAACGAGACTCGTGTGTTTCTTCTTCAAAAAACATTAAAAGTTACTGGTTTCTATTTAGACTGGGGGTCAGATGATCAAATGGAAGCTTTTTAAGTACTCACTCTGATGAAAGTAGTGTTTTTAGCGTGTTCTTTTGGCATTTTTCTGATGATGGAGGACAAATGTAATGAAAATAAAGACTAAAATTAGGTTTCTGAGAAGATCTTTATTCAAATAATTGTGAATCAAGAGCAAACAAAAATAAGATTGTGTTGGTGATGTCGCAAATACATTGGGCAAACCATAAGCTCTGTACTCTGAGGTATCAGCAACAGGAAAGGAAAAGGGGCGGGGTTACTCCACACCAATGGGTCCGCCCACAACTCAGAGGCAGATTTCTACTGCTACTCTGCTAAAACTATGTCCTAGAAAAAGTCACAGGTTTTTAATTTTGGCACAAAAAAAACGGCATAATCATATTGAAAATATTAATGGAAACACTTGGATCAAAAGATGACTACTGTAGTGTGGGTCTTGAATTGACTGAATAAAACTGTTAGCAGTCGGTTTTGACAGAGAATTATCCAACCAATGTTTTCTGCTAAGTATTTATGAGGATGAGGTGCTATGGTTAAAAACCCAATAAATCTTTTTGTGGCATTTTGGAAGAAACAAGTCATAGTGAGATAAAAGTGTTTTTTACATCAATAAACTAGTTTTTTCATGTCTGCAGGGCAGCAGACTGGAAGCTGGACAGTCCAGACTGGTCTGGCCGCATGAGGATCACAGCCAAGGGCAAAGTGGCATTCATCAAGCTGGAGGACAAAGTCTCAGGTTTCATGTCTGCTGTTACTCCTATTTAATGTTACTTTTGTATCACATGCAGACTTTTGTGAGCTGAGCATTTTTATTTCTGGTCTGTTCTTGCAGGAGAGCTGTTTGCACAGGCTCCAGTGAATGAGTATCCCGGCATTGCCGTGGAAACGGTTAGCGACTCCAGCCGTTACTTTGTTCTGAGGATACAGGACGACAGTGGTGAGTTTTCAGGGTCAACGCTTGGTGGTTTGTAGGCGCCAGATCAGCGATGTTTGCCTCTGTTGTGTCTAGGTCGCAGCGCTTTCATCGGAGTCGGCTTCGGAGACAGAGGAGACTCATTTGACTTCAACGTGACCTTGCAGGATCACTTTAAGTAAGCAGGTTGTTTTTTAGGTGACTACAAATAAAAACAGACATAATTTTAGTCAGTGTTGCTGTTTACAATTACATTAGGTATCTAGGCTCCTTAAAAATCACGACGTTAAAAAAGTTTGAAGGTTTTTGTTCTGGAAAATGCTGATGTGTATTGATTATTTCTGTATGTGTGCTGATAATGTGTGTTTTTTGACTTCTCTGCAGGTGGGTGAAACAAGAGATAGAAATCAGTAAAAATGCACATCTAGGAGATTCTGGACCCAAACTGGACTTGGGTTTTAAGGACGGACAGACCATCACTCTCAACATTGGAGTGAGAACACAAATGTTTTACTCAAACAGCTGATGAAGGTTGTCTGTTGGTCACACATGTTTACAAATAGTAACTAGCGTCAATAAAAAGTCAAATTCTGTTACTTTTACATAAAAGTATGAAGAAGAAAAAGTATAAAAGAAAAACCTGTGACTCCAACCTCTAAGAGTCACCAATGACTTGTCCTATTTAAACTTTTTTACATTTTTTATTTTATTGTTGTTATTTTTAAATTGCCCTTATAGTTTTTGGATAAAAAATATGAGCTACCACATGTTTTAAATAAGACTTCTCTGGATTTCGTATCATACTGCAATCATTTGTCCACCAGAGAGCGCCGTTCTTCATTCGGTTCAGCAGCAACTTTGTTTGCTACTATAATAGGTGTGTGCTGACCCTAATCGCACACGGTCCTTAATATTTGTTTTCTGTCAACTATTTTAGACATTCTCACATTAATTTTGATTGAATAAAAAATATGAGCTCTAAAAACACACTTTAAAAGTTCAAGTTCTAAAATCATGTTAATTAATATTTATTTTATGAATTTAAAAGCTGAAATTAACAGATGAAATTAACACTTTTGATTAAAACAAAAAAAGTAATATGTTGCAGGATTTTTGGCCTGATAATTATTCATTCCTAGACTCAAATGCATTTTGATATGAAGGGATCTGTTTTCAGAACATAAAAAATATTGAAAAGGGATGGATGGAAGCGTATCCTATATTAAGCTATATTTTGGTGTTTATAGGTGTCTTGAATTCAACAATCGTCATTTATTGATCAAATGTTTCAATTAATAAGGAAAAATAAAATAATGGTAAAATTTGAAATATAAACAAAAAACAGTATAATGTTCCACCAAAAATGTTTTCATAGGCATCACCTCTGATCATGGCTACTTCTGCCACAGTTTTGGGTATTTTATCTCTGTGTTTTATTTTACTCAATTGTTAATTTTGTATCTTTTTGCATTCCAACAAAACTGTGTGTCTTTTAGCCTCCAAATTTTAGTGCCTAAAGATGATTGTTTGGTTAACATTTACTTATAGAGCAAAGGTCTGGGAGTAAAGGTAATTTAGGAATGTTCTGAAAAAATATATTTTTTTCTCTTAAAAATCTCACTGCTGTCAAAACTGCAAAAATGACGGCATTTAAATGTGAAACCAATATTTTTTTTCTCACAATTGTAAAGGTTAGTTCATGTCTTATGTGTTCCAGCAAGGTAAAAAGAGGGATAAGCCCCGCCCCCAGAGCTCGGGTGGGATGGGACTCCTCCCGCCACCACCTGGAGGCAAGATAGCCCCTCCTCCTTCGTCAGGGACAAGCAACCACAACACGGTCCCACAGCAGACTGGAGGCACAGAGACAGGTAGCCAAACCACCAGCAGCACAATGAATGTCATTTCACTGGAACATTCAAAAAGTGAAACTTTACATAAAACTAATTTATTTGTAGTCACTTTGTGATGCTTGTGGTCTGTTGAATTATGAAAACCTCCAATTCTGTGTCATAGAAAAGTAAAAATTCTCCATCCTTACACAGAAAAGGCTGTTAGTTTGTACAAATGTACAAACTAACAGCCTTCTTTTGCACAAATGACTGCATCAATGCGCCCTGGTATGGAGGCGGTCAGCCTGCTTTTGGTATACAGTATTTAGGTATGTGGGAAGGTGCCAAGTCACCATCTCCATACAGCAGCTCGACATGACGTGCTTTTTTTGGTAGATAGATTGCTAAATGAGACATCACAAGTTTCCAACATTTTATTTTTTCACAATAAATTTCCGAAGACATTTTCCAACTGAATTTTAGGATTTTATAACCTGTAAGCCACGAGAATCGGAACTAAATGGAATAAAGCATTTTTTCTGACAAAAATATTGAGTTCTTTTGGGGTTTTGTTCTGTTTATTTTGTGTGTGTGTGTGAGTGTGTGTGATTTATTTGGGCACACAGTAATGTTTGAATAAAGATTTCTTCCCTTCTGTCAGAATGCCTGCTGGATCTGGACTGCAGTAACTCGAACACAATGGTTCAGTCCAACCCCAGTGCAGATCTTCTCTGGGGAGACTTCTCAGCTCCTGCAAGGTTTGTCGCTTTTTTCTTGTAGTTTTTGATTTACGTGTTCAAAAACGCTGAACAAATCAGATTTTAACTTTGGAAGAGCTAAGTTTTAACCCATAAAGCCTTTTAGCATTTTTTTTTAGCATATTAGAAGTTAAAGTATTCAAAACTAATCCGGATTGTTTCCTTCCTTGTAAATATTTTTCTAGGAAAAAAATAAACTCTGTTATCATTGTTTAGCAGGTACATATTCCAAATATATATATATATATATATTTTCTTTTTTTCTGATTTATTCAATTATTTTTTAAATAAGCAGTTTGTTTAGTTAAGTAAGACTCGTGTTTTTGTATGAATTTACGTTTCTAGCTGCCCTGCTAGATCTTTGTTTGTTTTAGATGTTTCTACTTTATTTTACTTCCTTTTTTAACAAATTGAACAATATACTATAGCTTACAAACATTGACGTATACTTACGATAGCAACAACTTTTTTTCCGGTATGTAGCATTTACTGTGGATTTTGTTGTATGTGTTTAGATTATTTTAATTATTTTTAGTAACATCATTTTTTGCCTTTTCAAAAAACGATATAATTCAGGAAATGTGCTTTCTGTGGATTTAAACTTTGTTTTACATTATTCTTAACTTTATCCAGCTTTGCATCTTCTATATAGCATTGTTTATGTTTGACCTTTTAAATGTTTTGTTTCGCCGCTAACAAATTATTTCACAAATTCTTATTCATTCTGTCAAATATACTTTTCAAATGTTGTTGTTTTAGCTTTTTTACACCTATTTCAGAAAATGAAACACTACAAGGTCACTTTAGCTTTGAAGGACATTTATGCATATTTTACCTTCTTTAAAAGTTGTTGTTCAAATAATATAAAATAATGTTAATAAACTATTTTAAACTTCTTTAAAGTTTTTTTTTTACTTTTACCATATATTTTTTGTATTTTGTTTTCTATTAAAGTATAGTTTATCTATTGAGTTTTATTGCACTTATATCTATCAAGTGTATTGGTAGTTGTTTATTTTTAGCTATTTTATTAGCTTCCTCAACTGTTTAAAATTATTAAATTATTATTATGTTTCATTTAGTTGTTTTAGAATATTTCGTATTGAAGCCACACTTGATTGTCATGGAACTTTTTACCAGTCATTTATTTTACTGAGCCTATACAGAAATATGTGCAGTAAGAATATTCTTTGAAGGAAATGCAGATTTCTGCAGATACTGATGAGTGCTGGACTTTACAGCTCTGTTCCTGCTGCGGCCCAGCCTCAGAGCACCACAAACTGGATCCAGTTTTGATTCGCCCTGGCCGTGACCTGAACCCCACAGGTGCATCATGCTGAGATTGGACCCACACCCTGTTTGTAGCTCTCTCAAGTCCTCTTAAACAGAAAAGCAACGTGTTGAAGCTATCAAACATGAGCCATCTTCAACAAATGTTTAAGGGCTACGCGCGCTTTGTGTTTGTCTGAGCAGAGCTTTGTGTGTTCACGCCATGCCACCACCTCTGCAGCCACGGTGGTGCTTCATGTGAAAACAGACGCCATTGTTTCATGCAGCCTGTTGCTGTGCTGGGAAAAAGGAAAAGCACTTTTTAAGCTAAAAATGTTGTTTACAATCATTTTTTTTTATATACAGGGTATGCTTTGTTGCATAAAAAAAAAGAAAAACTCTATAAACGTCTTTATTTTGCATAAAGCTTAAAGCATTCCTGAATAAGAAAGTTGAGCTGAATGTTGCATCTTATTTACTGAAAGAATTTTACTGAAAACTTTTAGATCTTTTCAGAGATTTTGAATGTTAATGTCAGTGAATGAATTCTTCACCTTTTTGCTGATTATATGAGATTATTCCATGTAATTTTGCTGTGATCAAATAACATGGACTGTGTTTGTCTATAAGTTTTAAGATGATTGACTGTTTTGCTTTAAAAAAAGTATATGTTCTCATTTCTCATTTAGCTTCGACTGTAAAGTCAAAGGACTAACACCAAGAATAATTGACTGAAAAAGGCAATAAAACCTTCAGTGACTCCATCGAGTCTTTCCTCTTATTTTACTTTTAATGGTTTATTCTTTACCTTGTGTGTTGGATTTGCTAATAGACAATTTTTGTTTAAATATAGCTAACTTGAAGTTATTTAGCTCTACTTAAATATAAAATGATGACAGTTTTTGTTTGTTTTTGTTCTCAATCCTGGAGATTCTAAGAGCAAATTTCTGTTGGGGTTTTAAAGTCATTTTCACTATTTATTTTTTTTTCAGCAGCAGCCAAATTTGACCCCATGGATTCTCCAAGGTTTTTTGGGGGAAAAAACAACAAAAATGATTGTTTTTTTATGCACTCTCAGACTTGATAAACTAAAAATAAGCTGTGCTTATCTGACCTGTTGGTCCATCACATCCCTTCAAGAACATTCATGTCAACTTTTAAAGTCATGAAATACTAAAAAAAAAAAAAAGAAAAAAAAACACCTTTAAATTATACACAAGTCGAGATTTATTTTTTTTATATTTTAAAGGTAAGATTCATTTGAAAGGTGCTTATTCTTTATTTCCTTTTGTTTTTATGTTTCACATTTTTCAATTGCCAAGTAGACTGTTGGCTGTTTTTTTAACTGAAATAATAATTTAATTTCACTTAAATAATATCTTAAGCAAACGAAGAAGAAAGCTTTAGTTTCAGTTTTGTCTAAGGGACTGTTAAGCTTTTTTTGTAAAGTTTACATTTCATTTTTTTTTTCAAAATTACTTTATTATTAATATAAAAACTCAAATTTTATATCTGTATGTCTTTTTCTTTTTCAAATCAATCAAACTTTATTCATAAAGCACTTTTCATATAAAAGAATAACACAAAGTGCTTTACATTAAAACAAAACAAAATAAATAATATAAAAACAAGCAAGAAGATTAAAATAAACGAGCATAAAAATAAAAATAGGACCCCCCTCCCCATACCTACACAACCCCCCACTTCTTACACATCGCCCACCCCCTCATTTTTGTACAAGAGCATCCAAGAGCCATAAAAAGTATGTGGCCTTCACTAAATTTGGAAAAAATAAAAGATCGGCATTAAGCTCATGCTTCACTTTGTTTTTGCTTTATTGTTAGACCTTAAGCAGATAAAGTTAATCAATGGTCTTTATTGACTTTTTAGTTCTGTAAATTTGAATGAAAGTCTTTTATTTTATTTCAAAATCTTGAACATTTGTTGTTTTTAAAAAAGTTTTCAAAAGATAATGAAAACTTTCAGCAACTCATCTACTGAAGAACGTTTAATTTTATCTTTCTTAGTGTATTTTAGTCTTTTTTAAATTTCATTTTCACAGCTTCACAAATGATTTGAGAAAAGAGAAGGAAAATAAATGAAAATAAAAATCACCATTTTTTAAACTCCTCACGTTATTGAGTCATTTGAATATTTAGTTAAAAAAGACACTTTTGAGTCCTTAATCTTTTTTGAAGACACATTTCAAATATCTTGTTTTTCAATAATTTATCTGTTTATTTGAGAACATTTTGTTCTTGCAGTTACTTTACAAAGCAAAATTTGTTTTAACCCTTCTGTTATGTTGCGGGTCAAATTGACCCATTTTAAAGTTTGAACATCTAGGAAAAAGTTAAAAGTATTTTTTCAGCATGAAACTTCTTCTGTTTGCCTTAATTAGCGTAATCAACATATTTTATGAAAATCATTCATCTCACATATATTCAACCACCCCCTGCATGTTTATATCACATAGATACTGTTGGGGTCAATTTGACCCGGCAGTCAAACTGGAGGTACAAGGATGTCTTATCATTATCAGTATTCCTTTATTTGCAGCTGTGAGACATATTTCAACCCAATCACACCCATAGACACACACACACACAGGTGCATAGGTGTTATAACTTTTGACAGGAACCATTTATGTTTGCGCGGCAAAACTCAACCCACATTCAGTGGACACTCAACAGGGGAGGGGCAAAACATATAAAAGATTCTCTGCATGGAAGTCCTTCCAACCTTACACAGGCAGACCTTTACAATATGAGCAGCAGAAGCAGAACGATGACAGTCCAGGAGGCTCTGGATGTCATCACTGATCATGATCAGAAGAAGACTATCTTGAGCTAAATTCTGATTCTAATGATTCTGATAATGATTCTGATTTTGAACCAAATGAGGGAATTGCTATTCCTGTTCCTCCAAGCAAGACATTCATTTCAAAGAATGGTGAAATACATTGGTCTTCATTCTCAAATATGTGTCACACAAACCTGTCTGTAGAAAACATAAAAAAGACAGTGCCAGGGCCCACTAGGATGGCAGTGACTCATGTGACCATGTCAATTCAATTCAATTCAATTCAATTTTATTTGTGTAGCCCAAATTAACAACAACAGTCATGTCGGTAATTGAAAAAGTAAAACATAAAATCAAGAGGATCAGGAATACATAGAATCAATTGGAAATTACTAAATTGAACTAACTAAACAGACTAAACTAAACAGTCATCGCTTCCCTTAGACCCCCCTTCGCAGTAAGCAAAAACCCCTACTAAAAAAAACGGATTCCGGAAAAAACGAAGAAACCTCAGGGGTGTCCACATGAAGGAGGGATCCTCCCCCAGGACGGACAGGCAATTACCAGAACTCATAGAGAAGAATTAACTTATCTAACTACAACTACATGTTTATAGTCCAGCAGACGAGCTTCAGAGACAGGATCCAGGTCAAGACCAGCATGACCTGTGTGAAATGAGCAAAATTAATTTGCACAAAGCACAGTGTGATGACTGGTCACTCTTGTGCTGTGTATATGTACAGACACACACACACAACTTCATATTGCGATTGCTTGTCTGTTGTATTGTGATTTTTTTTTTTCTGGTTCACAGTGGATGTATGTAAAACAAAATTTCAAGATTATGTTTCAATGTTATGTCAAACTATTGTATTTTATATGTTAGTCTTTCAAAAGTAATACAGTAGTGAAAAATTAAAAAAAGTTTGAACATTTATATCTTTAAGAAAAACAAGTGAATTATATAATAATTGAACCACTACCTGTTAGAGGTAAGAAACACTATTTCACTAAGTTTTGATAAATAAATAGTAATGGAGTTAGTAATGACATATTCACACTGCTTGTTAGGATTTTTGGGGTTTCAGACATTTTTTAATTAATAAAACATACACCGGGTCAAATTGACCCAGGAACATCATCTCTGTTCCTCACAAATGAACATAACAGGAGGGTTAAATTAAAAATAACTTTGATGATGCTGCAGCTTAATGCCTATATAATAGGATTTAACAGGTAAAATGACAAAATAAGACGAAAAAGATCTTTTTAATTCAAATTTTATGATGGATGTCAACTTAGAGCAGTTATATAGCAGACATTATTCAAAAGATTAAATTAAGTGTTTATTTTAAATGTTTCTTCAAAACATGAGTGAGTTACACGGACAGTTACTGTTACCTCTGTGGGTCAATGACAGATAAATGAGCGCCTGAATTAAGTTTTGGCGGTTAAAGTGATCCACAACCCTTCCAGGAATGTCAGAGTGATAGTAAACACTTGTCAATGAGGAAGGAGATCTGGTCATCTGAGAAGCGAGAAACACCCAGGAAGGTCCGGACATGACTTCAGTGCAGCTTTTAGCTCTGCTGATCATCAGAAACAGAGACACGGGCAGCTGAGTTCTCTCAGGCCTAATCAGGAACACGATTCATCTTCCTCTCGGTCTGTTATCACCTCGCCACGGAGCCTCAGAGTCAACTCGTCCTCCCAGCCTGCGTGGGAGAGTGTGACCTCTCAGATCTGGGTTACCTCCTGCAGTGCATCCTCTCGACACGTGTCCTCGATGAATTCAAAGAGATTCAGCAATTCTGTTAAACTGATCTCAGATCTCTGCTACTCCCTCCTAAAATGCAAACTCACAAGACCATAAAATATAGAAATTAAAAGAAGATTTTATGATACAATATTAAATTTAGATGAATTTTCTCTTTGGATCACCTAAATTTGTGTCATGATCTGAACTAGGTGGACCCAGATGCTGTAACCCGGAAGGAAGAGGCAGATAGGTGAAAGTTAAGTAATGGGTTTTATTTTGAAAGGGCCGGCGGATCCAGGAGGGGGATGTGGCGTGGAGCTTGACAGGAGTCTTCGGCCCGCGGTGTACACGTGAGTTTCTCTGCGGCGGGATCAGCACTCTTGACGGCGGCGATAAATGGAGTTCTTGACGGTGGCGTGGCAGGAGTTCTTGATGGTGGCGTGGCAGGAGTACTTGACGGTGGCGTGGCTGGAGTTCTGGAGGAGCGTTGCGGACTTCAGCTTCTGCTCGAGATGGTAGTGGACTCGGGTTACTCTCGTGGAGAAACGGCAGACCATCAGGGTTAACGAACTGGCGAAGAAAGCTTGAGGTGGATCTCCTTAAATAGCAGGTGTGTAGATGAGGTGAGTAGTAACAGCTGCGAGTCGTGAGCAGAGCTGGGAGGGGGAGGATCCTGACGGGCCACCATGACAATTTGTATATTACACATATTGCAGAAACTCTTGGTTAAACTTGGGGGAAATATCAGCTGGAGTTTACACCCTGATCACATGACAATCGGCCAATTGGAGGGAAAACAAGTTATTTCTGAATGTTTAACACGTTTTCTGACTCTGAATCTAAAAGAGTTGGAGAAACACAAAATGACTGTTGATGCTTTGAGAAAAAGCTGCAATCTTGAACCCTTATGTTGGTTAAAATGGACCCACTGCCATGTTTATTTGTAGAATATACCTACCCATTGCATAATTAGAAAAAAGTTATACTTGTCTTTGTTTATGGTTGCATGTGGGCTGTACGCTACTAGGGTACAAAGATTGTTTTATGGGTCATTTTTGACCCGTGAGTTATAAAGGTCTGATCACCAGATAAAGGTTCTAAGATCACTCACAAACTTTCTAATCCTCACAAGTGCACACAGGGAAGCTGCCATGGAGTGGTTTTATACATTGTCACACAAACTCTACTATACTTTAACAAAAGTATTATTTTAGTACACTTAAGCTGCGTTCACACTGAACATGATTTGCACGTCCAATTTGGAGCAGCAGACATTTCTCTTTGGACATGTATAAAATTTACTGCTTGATTCCCAAAATGTGCTGACAAACTTGACTATTGAGCTGGTTCCATAACATGATGTTTCATCCTGTTCAATAGAGTTCAGTTAAACTGCTTTATTTTGATACTTTGGCAGAGCGGGTCATTTTTGACCCGTAGGAAAAGAGGAGTAAACAGAATGTTAATACCGCACAAGGGTAAAACACCATTTAAAACATTTTCAACAAGAACATGTTAAGTGTCATGTGAAGAAATCAAACTTCAGTGACAGTTTGAAGCATTTTGGAAACAGCTGGACAAGTGAGATGGAGGCTTTAAATTTCAGGGTGGAAAACCTAAAATCTCTCTCTCTTTCCTTGGTTTTTGTTTGACACAGTAAAGCAAACTAGTAAAAAAGGAATTTAGAGGTCACTTTATAGAAAATGTAAACGTCTCACAAATCTAAAATTAGCATAAAAAACAAGTCATTCCTTAGTTGAACTTATTTTAGTGATGACAAGAGACTGAGCTGCAGCCAAAGGATGGTCTGGTGGTCAGACATGCGATCACTACAGATCTGCTTTCCCTCTTTATGGGGTTCCAGATCTGATCACAAGCAAACCCTGAATTTAGTGCCAAAACTATCTGTATGACACTATGAAACCTTTGGTACTTAAATCAAATCAAATCAAATTTATAAAGCACTTTTCATACAACAGTAACACAAAGTGCTATAAAGTATGGGGTAAGATTACTGTCAACAAGAAACCTATTCATAAAGACATACTTGTGCGCAAATTAAAAATGTATAACATTCTAAAATAACATTCTTAAATGTCAATGACATTTTAAAAAGTTTACTTCTATTATAGTTTAACAAATGAGGCTCAAAGTGCATGCTCAATCAGTGGAATTGATGTTTTGGGACTTGTTGAATATGCATGTGACCCCAGGACATTACAAAATACATAGAGTACCCTCAAGTCAACCTCTAATGAAACATCAACAGCTTTACTCCTCACTTGGGCACCTTCGCAACCTCAAAAAGCTTGGGCCGACCTTTTAGTTGGCTCTAATCCTCTTCATGTCAAACTGACAAATAAATAAACTGCTGGAATGATATTGGAAGCAAAATTAAGGAGTTTGAATGAGTTTGACCAACCTTTTATTTGGTCAGGGAACTCAGTTTGGAAAACCAAATTCAGAGAGCAAGATCCCCCCTAATGCAAAGTTCTCACCAGGAATGTGATGCACGTTTAAGAAAAGCGCTAAATGCAGGTTCCTGAACTCACTTCATGGTGTTCATACTACACAAGCAGGGACAGGCTTCTTCTTTTGTTTTTCTACTGTTTCCTAGCGCACTTATTGTAGGAAGAGGCTTAATGCAAAATGTTGAAGTGGTGCAAATCTGGTGAATTTTGCTCCAGGCTTTTTCTTTAACTTCTCTATTCTGATATATGAAGACTTGGTGTCATAAAATTCCAGCCGGGCACAAACCGCAATTATTAATTTCTCCTTCATGATCAATGTATAAATGTTCGGCACTTCCGTGAATTAAAAGCCAACCATCCGTTAATACCAAATCCAAATCCCTGATTGAGGTTTCATTTTAAACACATGCTCAAAGTCTGCCAATTTTGTATGTAGATCCCGAAAATGGTCATAGGAGCCTGTGTAGCGTCATGTGAACGCAAGATTTTTAAACAGGGAAGCCTGAAATGTATGTGTACTGACGTTTACATAGACTTTTTATTGAATGTGGCCGCTTAAACGCCCATCGCCAAGGATGGTGTGAAAATAAAAAAGTCCAGAGGCAGCCTTAAAAAACAGAGTTCACATGACAAACTATCAAGAAGCAAAGAGGTGACAAATATCTGGACGTTACAGAATTCAGTTATCGTGCAAAGTGACCTTGACGAGTTTAAATAATGATTCTTAAGGGAAACTGAAACATTTACTTTAGATTATTGTATGTGGTTCCTGCAGAGTAGACCTGCACCTTTATTAATGTTTAATCAAAAGTGAAGCTTCAAAAAGGTGTCTGTACTCTTCACAACTGAACTTGAATGGCACCATAATACTACTTGCATGCTAAACTGCAATCTGCACCTCTGATGAATCAAAACGTTAATTTTTTTATGGTTTCACAACTGCAAATGGAGCAGTTGTAGCCAGGCTACAAGCCAGGCTTCAAGAGGTGGAGCGGTCATCCATCTAGTTTTTCCTTATCCGTATTTCCATCTTTGGTAATTCCAAAGTTACTCACCCGAACAACAGATGCAGATATTTTCACCAAATTCACAGCTCAAACATCTACATTCTTCACTTATTCCAATTGTATGATAACTGAATCGAGCTAATTTATCATTTCATTTCACATTAATATCCCAATTGCTGTTATGGTCCAAGTATATTCCAGTCATGGAGCAAATACTGCAGAGATATCGGGTGAAATGTCAGGAGGGGAGTTTGGATCAGAATAGTTCTCAGACGCTGGGCCACAGTCCACCTCCAGTCCCCAACCGTTTTGTACTCGGGGGGGCTTGTGAGTGTGATGAAGCATCAAACTGTCTTCCTATAACGAGCCTGTTAATTCATGACTTCTGGCTCCTTGTAGTTTGTGAAGTATCTAGAAGGTGTTCATCCTTGAAGATGATATCTCAATTCCTTTTAGGTCAAGTCTCTCGCTGTTGGGTCAGAAACGTCATAAAGCTGTCAGTTTGGAGGAGCAGCAGGAGCAATGAGGACATAAACTGGAAAGGTCAAAGGTTAGATTCATTCATGATCACGTTTTATTTTGAAGGGCAACTTGAGCCTGTGCCTTAATGGGGATGATTTTGTGTTTCTCAGTGGGGGGGTGTGTATGTGGAGTCAGTGTAAAAATCATGGTTCTTGATTGATGTGTGGAGGTTACAGCTTTTACAGGCAGACCAAGAGGTTGGTGGAACCTAAATCTGCCCAAAATCCCTCAGCTAACTTAGCGTAGTCCACGTAAACGTCAGATTTAATGTTGCAAAATCAGCATTTTAGTTGTTTTTTTTCAGTGCAGCCCTGTGCAAACATGAGCAACAAAAGAAACATCTAAATTAAATCAATATTTATATTTTGACTTTAAGTCAGCATTGACTTTTAAACTTGAAAAATTAAAGGACTTTTTTAGGGTTACAGTCAGAGGTTTGATTAACCAAATATACCAAACAGGTGCTGATGATCATGTATGTCACGCAGGTGGAAACCCAGTCAAGAACTGAAAGAGAAATAGCTGTGGAAAAGGCTTAAAACTAAGTAGGAAACCAAAGTCTTACTCTACTCACTGTCTATGAAAGACAGTTTCTCCAAGTCAAATTTCAAAGCAGACTGGGGTTTCTTTTAAAAAAAAGAAAATGAAATGCTGGTAATTGTAAAAATAGCGGACCACCATTAAACCGGAAGGCACATCATCATATCTGAGCTGGGAGAGACCAGGGGGACCCAAATATAACCATCTAGTGTCCAGAGAAGTCAGGTTTCTTCATGGAAGGGTTGCAGCCAAAAAGCAAATGTGGAAACAAGGTCAAGTGACACAAGTATGCAGAAAAACAAAGGAACTGAGGTGCAGAAAAATGGCACCTGCCTATTTGTGTTTAAGTAATGATTGCACAGTTTCTTTAAATCCAATAAACTTCATTTCACTTTTCAAATATCACTGTGTTCATCTGCGATATGATATATTTAACTGAAATTGATGATTTGAACAACCAATGATTTATGAAGAAAAATCTTGAAAATTATCAGGGGTGCCCAAACTTTCTCATACCACTATACATTTTAATTTTCAGCATTTTTAGAAACAAGACTTAAATAAATAACCTAAACATCAAAACTACACAAAAGCCCCAATCATCAATGAATGCCACAAATTCCCCCACAAAGATTTTCAATATGAATTCAATTTAATTTTGTTTTATATAGCCCAATATTTCAACACAGTTGTCTCTACAAGCTTCACACCAGTAATTGTACAAAATATAAAATCAGTCATGAAATACAATAGCTGATTGCTAAACTAACAAACTGTCATGGTGCCTCTGTCAGACTCCTCCCCCTCCCTCCTCTGCTTGGTCCCTGATGCGTCACAGCTGTTACCACTCACCTCATCACCTGCCTGCCTACTTAAGAAGATCCTGGACCAGCATTCATCGCCAGTATGTTACCCCTGATGGTGCATAGTTTGGTCACTATTATCTCTAGTTCATGTACGCCCTTACCTAAAAGCCCTTACACACCGGGACGAATTTCGCGCGCGATATTCACCAACGTTTAACGCCTCGTGACTAAACAAAGGGCACCAATGTGAGTGTGCACACCGATGCGAAAAACGCTACGCATAAAAGCGTCATCTTTTAAAAAACGCCTCGGGTTCGTTTTTTTGGTTTGACGCGCCGCATCAAAAGCTATACGACCAATGAGAATGGCGCTTTTGCACACGTGTCTGGAGCTTCTGAAGTTACAGTAAAACACAACTTGGGGGCGCTCAGACACAAAACTGCCTTTCTGAGAACACATACAAGCGAAGAAGATACACGCCAAGTAGCATCTACACTGCCGCAAAGAAATAATGATGGACATTCTAAAATATCCCCGAAAACGCTCATGATACATTTTCAGCTCTTGTACCAGTCGATAAAACTCCCCATGTTCTTCTCTTCTCGTTACTATGGGATGTACCCAAAATCGGCGTCTTTTCCGGCGTCTTTCATCATTTAACAGAACAATAATTTCTTCATCGCTGGAACTAGAGCTGGAGCTACTGGTGCTGGAAATATTCATGTTTTCTTTGTATGATTCTGACAAGTGCGTACATATTTGCTCTCTTCTTCTGAGTGAAAAGCGAGTTTAAGAAGCGTAAAGTTGCGCAGCGCCACCTTGTGTACAGGGGGTATTTCTGTTTACATTAAGCGCCATCTAATGTCAGGGAATGAAATTGCATGTTCGCTCGGCTCATTGTTCACACCCATCGCCTGGGTGTTAACACAAAAAAACGTGTTGAAAAACGCTGGCGAATAACAGCTGGCGAATATTCGTCCCGGTGTGTAAGGGCCTTAAGTCTCGCTCTGTGCCTTTTCCTCAGGACATCATTCCCACGAGTGGTCACCCGTGTCTTCGTCTCACATGGATCGAAACTTCAGAGAACCTTCCAGTCACGCCTCAAGCCGCAGCCTGCCTCAAGTCTCGCCACGAACCTCTGCCAAAACTTTCAGTCACGCCACGAGCCACGGTCGAACCCTCCGGTCACGCCACAAACAAACCTCCAGTCACGCCACGAGCATTTATCTGATCTGGTCAAGAGAATTAAACATTATTACTCACCCACCAACTCACCTGTGTTTTTCTTCCGGGTTCCAGCATCTTGCTCTGGCTCGTCAAGTTAGCCATGACACGAACTAAACTAAACTTGGCATCCGCGCCCTTAGTCCTTCCTTCTCGACCTTTTATGCAAAGTTTGGTCAAATAGTGATCTCCACATAGATATTAGCATTTAAATAACTTAGTAACCAAATGGGACCAAAAAAAAAAAATCTTAATGAATATGTGCTAATTCCAAATCTCAGGGTAAACCTTCAGGTATTAATCCAAAATTAATTCTTCAAAAAAGAGCGATTAGAAGAATAAATGAAGTTGTTTTTTTTTAATCTACAAATGCACTATTTAAAAAAATCAAATACATTAAACTATGTAGAGTTTGTGCATGTAAGAATGTTGGAAATTGTGTTTAGTGCCTTTAAAAGTAGTTTGTCCTGGAGAGTGCAGTCATTTAGGAAAAAAAAGAAAAAAATTATAATTTGAGAGTTATATTTATGCTTAATTCATGCAGAACAAGAACGAATGTAATGTGTAGATATCTTTCTGTTTTTGTTACAAAACTTTGAAATTATTGAATAAAGATATTAAATTATGTCATATTGTAAAAAAATAATTACCGTCACAATGTCAAATAACTGGTCAGTGCTGGTGAAAATTATACAAGTATTACTGAACATGTATATACTTATGTATGTGCACATTATTACAAGTATTTTGATTCTGTTTGTAACATATTTGTGAAATGTTTAGTTTTGGTTGTGTGTGAATAGTATCCTTGGATAGGTTTAAATAAATATGATGTTTCAGCCCAGTCCTTTTTGGTTAATGTTTTCTGTTTAAAAGTAGTAAAAATGTTAAGTTTAAGATCCAAATAAACTTTAACGTCATTACTTTTTAACTCAGTTGGTAATTGTTTGAATGCACAGTACAGACCAAAGGTCTAACTTTTGGTCTGTACTGTAAGTCATTTTAAGAAAAATAGTGCAATTTAGCAGTTTTACATAAACAAACATCAAACTAATTAGGAAGAATCGAGTAAAAAATTAGGCTACAAAATGCTGCAAATAATTTCTGAGGCTTAAAATCACCTCCTGTATGATGGAAGTGAAATAATCTCAAGAGTGGTTTGCAGCAAACATGCTGCAGTGCTATAAGAGTATGAATGAACAGAAACTGTCTTACTTCAGTCACATTTTTGTTAACCAGATTATAAAAATGGTTTGGGCGCCTCTGCTATGAGGCCTGAGCAGCTGCTCTTGTTTTTGTGTTGACCTCACCGCAAGCATCAGTTCAGCATTCTGTGGTCTGGCTCGGTTCCTGTTCTCCCTCCAACTGCACTGCGAGAATTTTCTGCTGACTCCTTCCCACACAAGAAAAGACTGCTTGTGACTAAAATGTTTCTGATACTAAAAGTTGGTGCCAATGGACCTAGTTCAAAGGGATTTAAAATTAAGTGTAGTATAGAAAATATACTCTACTTGCAAATTTCCTCTTTACTTGTGTTACTGCAGTGCTTTATTGCTTTATAGCAGCAGAGATGAGCTGGACTGGACCTCAGACGTGTTTGCTCCTGTGAACACTTAAGACCTGACATGACTTTTCCCAAATATAGCTGCAGGGGGGATGACCACAGCATTGAAGATGACAACACAGCAGCATTGCAGTCTTAACAGAACTTATTTCCAAATCAAACTTTAAATGTAACCATTAAAAGTATTATTTTGATTTAAAGAAAATGTAGGTAAAATCACTCTAAAACCACAGTTTTAAAAATAGCCTTTTTGTAGATGTGTCTGTTTTAATGGTAGTATGGTTACAAATATCAGCTAACGATAAAAAACTCCCAAAATCTTATTTAGTTTAGTAGTTAGTTAGGAGTGTAAGATTTTTCTCCGTTTTTTTTTTTTCGCTTCTGTGATTGTTGTGATAGGCTGGGATGGACTGTTAACCAGTAAAGCGTTAAAATAACTCGCCAAACCTTTTTTTTTTTTTTTTGAAAGACCAATATGCTTTAAAAGTACTTTTTGTTTTCTATTTTGTGTTCAGCTATCAGACAAATCTGTGTTAAAAATAACCTTGATGTGTTTTGAAAAGCTTCGACTGCCTCTGGTCAGTCCAAAAATGGTTAAACAGGTGTAAGCAGCTCACCTGGCAGTTGTTAAAACACGTCCAGCGTCTGTTTTTCATACCAGGAGTCAAACAGCGTGACTTCCTGTTTGAAACAGCTTAAAAAAACAATTCAGTTGTTTTCTTCTTAACGACATGTGACTGTCTAAATGTCAGCTCCTCAACAGATTGCTTTCTCTGTATGTTTTTCTGCCTATTTTCAGAACGTCCAGGATTTGGAAACCATTTTGCTTTTGTGTGTGTTTGCTTAATGCTAAGCAGCATTTTCTGAGAGTAAAATGTGATTAAATCTGTTAATTTGCCCTAATTTTGTCCAGTGTCTAATGTCTGGTCTCCAACATTTCTGCTTGGAAGTTAAAATATTACATGTAACCCAGAAAACCCACTGGGTCAAATTTGGCCACTGTTTCTTGTATTTATTTAGTTTTAATTGTTTTATTCTATTGTTGTTTTTTGTCTGATTTGATTTCATTTTTGTATGTTAATTGCTGTTGCCATAAATAAAGAGAGAGAGAAAAGTAAATTGAACTATAAAAACCCAGAAGAAAAATGTTCTTGGATTTTTCAGGATTTATTAAACCAATCAAGAATCTGTAAGTTCAATAATTGATGTTACTTGATCCCCACCAGGCGGTTCAGGTTAGATTTTTTATGTTTTGCTTGCTTCCAAAATTCAGCTAAATGTGTTAAGGGCAAGATCAAGGCTTACTGATAAAGAGGGTCTGGAATTGTAAACCTTACTGTAAAAATCAATTTAAAAAAAAACAATTAAAAAAATCTTTAAAAACTGAACTTTGTGAAATACTAAAAATATGAATACCAAAAATATGTTTTACTAATTATCAGCACAAAGGTCATAGGGAGTCAGAAGTCTTTTTTGGTTTTATTGTTTATTTTCTTTATTCTAACGTTCTCCTCTAACTTCCTCCTCTTTCACAGAACTGATTGCTCTATTTTTAGTACTCCTCTTCCTCTCCTCCTCCAACCTCATCTTCTCTTTTGCCTTCATCCAATCTCCTCCAAGGAACCTCAGAGCTTCCTCTGGACGCCCGCGAAGCTGTGGCCTCGGATCGAGGAGCGACTGGAAGAAGGAGCAGGCCAGCTGGGTGAAACATGCGAACTGAGGCGCCAAAGCCGGGCAGTCTTTTGAATCCTGATTGTGCGGGTCTGTTTGTGGTTCTGCCCACACATCCTCTTCATCACTGGAGTCTTTTGCTTGTTCAAACCACTCACAATACTTCTGGTATGAGTGACAGTGATTTGCGGTTTCTTCCCAGGGGTGGCTGCCAGTGAGCATGGCGTAGGTCAGAATCCCCAGCGCCCAGCTGTCTGTGCTGGGCTCCACAGAGACCCAAACTCTCTTTCTGTTTTCATTTTTTTCCATCAAACCATCATTCCTGTTGTTTATGCTTTCCCAGCTGTCCTCGTTTCCTCGAGCAACTTCAGCCTCAGGTGTGCAGTAAGGAGAGCTGTACCAAACCTCCGGGACTCTGGTTCCTCTGGCTTTGACCTGTGGTAAAAAGTAATCAGTCACTTCATTCTATTAGGGATGTTTTTTTTTTTTTTAATTTTTATTTAAACACTGATTAACTTTTATGTTTGGAGGTCACATGGTAGTAATATATAGTATTTTGCTCCAACATTACACATTATTTTTGGAAAATCTGAATACTTTAAATATATATATATATTTACCATTTTTAGCTCTCTGCATTAAAAACAAAAATAATTCAAATTCAAAACCTTGAAGCTAAATTGGCTGAAAATGCTAAAACAGCAAAACACCTTAAGCTAAAAGCTGTAAAGCTGTCTTCTGTGAAAGAATTTATGACTGGACACTGATTAAACGGTAGGTTAGAGGTTTAACTTGCTAGTTTCGTTGAAAAAATATACAACAGAAGCTGTATTGTGCTGATTAAAGCTGAAGAACTCAATTAATGGTTAAATAGAAAAAAGAAAAAAAGAAAAGAAAAAAAACTATATGAGAAAAAACTGTAAACTATAGCAAAAAGGTCAACACTTTAAAAGGAAATAGTCTTGCTTTTTTTAAATAAAGTTGTAATTTGAATGGAGGAACACAATCGAATTTTAAGTGAGATTCTTATGCAGTGCGATGTCCATCTGATTTCTATAAATTGTCAACAAAATCAATTAAACTCTTCAAATGTTTTTGTTGAAACATTATAAAAGCTAGATGCAAAATCATAACTTTTTTTTTATAAAAGTTGTATGACTTTAGTCTTGTAAGATTTTGACTTTTTTCTAAGAGTTTTAATTAAATTCATTCAATTTTATTTATATAATCCACTATTACAACATTGGTCGTCTCAGTGAGCTTCATACTTTAACAACTTTATTCTCATGTATTTGTTTATTTTCCTTCTGTTATGGTGTCCTGAATGGTTGCTCATAAAAAGCAACAGAAACTGAGACTATTTTGAAAAGATTTGAAAAGTTTGATGACACAAAACAATGAGTAAATGCCAAGTTAAAGGCAGAATCTCCAACTGTACACATTCAAATGTTCATTAATACTGAATGAGCTAAAACCAACAAAATGTTAATGTTTTTTTAAATATTATGTAAAGAAGGTTTTGGTTCTGACCATGCCAAAGTCTCCCAGCTTGACCCATCGGCAGGCGGAGTCACAGAGGAAGACGTTCTCCGGTTTGAGGTCTCTGTGGACGAAACCAAGGGAGTGGAGGTGGGAGAGACCCCCACACAGCTGGGACACCACCCGCTGACAGCAGTCCTCCTCCATGCCCAGCTGAAGAACTCACAACGTTCATGTCATGAAAAATTCCTGTCTCCGTGTCACCTCTGAGCTAAAATGCGTTTGTACCTCAGGCAGGATGACGTCATAGAGGTCTCCAAAGAGGCTGGCCTGTTGAGCAAACACGTAGTGTGAAGGGGTGAAGTAAACGATTCCCAGAGCTCTGGTCAGGGAGGGATGAGTGCAGAACGACAGAGAGACGTTGTACTCCCTCAGAAATGAGAAGAGCGACGTGGACTTACGAGGGAAGAACTTCAACGCCATTGGCGTACCTGCAGAAAAAGATCTTAATTCATCCTTTTCTCTGTTTTGAGGGTCTAAAAACATCTGAACTTCTGTACCTCTTTTCCTGTGTACAGCCAGAGTAACTTTCCCGTAGGAGCCCTCTCCCAGCGGCTTCAGGAGCTGGAAGTGTTCAGACGTGTCCATCGCTGTTAGAGACTGAGCCGTCAGCTGGCACATCTCCTCTAGGAGCTCTGCAGCAGCCTGGACATGCAGGAAAACATGAGTTAGGCACATAAGCTATTAAAATGAAATGTGAAGAGTTGAACACTTTCTTTGCAGCTGTTGTTGATGTATCCATACAAAACATCAAAAAATGACTATCCATGCTGGCAAGGGTCATGCTTTAATTCAGACTATGACTGGAAATTGGAATTTATATAAAGACCGACTCTAATGGAACACATATATTTAGAAAATTAAACAGAAAATTGCATTTCTGAGTATTTTTTCATTCAAAGAATTGTGAATCAGGAGCAGACAATAAAATGCAGCCTGAAAAAGAGCTCATTTTTTATGTTGAAAATACACTGGGCAGGCCACAAGCTCCCTGCTCCGCTCCATTCTGATGCATCCACAAATAGATCCATGGACGTTTTCCTTTTTCTTGGCTGAGCTCGTATCAAAACACTGAGGCTGGGCAGCTCCATTATTAATCGCCTTTTTTTGTACCACTAATGATAAATTAGTGGTGTGAGGGGCTTTTTGGTTTTTATGAAAATGTGATGAAAATGAGCACCTGCATACAAGACAGCACTGAAAATACGCCAAATGACACTCAATAAAACATTGAAGATTCAAGTGTTCTTTAGAATTGAAAATGAATTTGAGACGTTTATTTGCTCTGAATGCTTTAATGATAGTCTCAGGAGGGATGGCACAGTAATCAGATTATTAGTCTCTGTTTCTCCTCGATGAAGCAAATCCAACCGTTGTGGCGACGATGGCTGCCATGGTAACACCGACAACACTAATCCAGGAGTACAAACAAGTCTGTTAATAGCTTGGTGAAATCCCTTCAAGCTCATCCCCGGGTTTTGTCTGTTGATGCTTCCACTACAGCTGGCACTCTTGGGAGCTTCTCAGGATTAGGTTTCAGGGTGTCCAGCCAAAACAGAGGACGGTGGGGTGTTGAGGGATTGAGGAGGAGGGTTCACAGCTCATCAATGAATTTAAGTGCAGGTCTACAGTAAAGTCTTGTTCTCACAAACAGCATCGAAAACAATGAGTCAAACGTATTTGGACTGAGTTTGCACCACCTGTCCACTGAATTAATATTTAGTGCACATTAAATGACTTTTTCTCTGAGCATTTCTATAATAGAACATCTATTACAAATAAAACTAAGTTTTTTACGCAGAAGTGTTGAGAACAGGACACCTTTTTCATTATGCAGCAATAATTAAATAGCATTGATTGAAATTTCTGAATTTTGCCTCTTGGCGTTTTTGTTGTTATAGTTTTTAAGTAAAATACTACCTGCACTGTATTGTACAGTTTGTTTTAACTTCAAACAACAAGCTTTTTTTTTAATATAAGAACATTTATGCAACAAAATTCCAGTTGAGGCAGATCTATCCTGTTTGGTTTCACTCATTAAGAAAATACATAGTCCTCTGTTTCTTTTTTCACTCTAAATGTATTGCTTCCCTACCGTTTGTTAGTCTATAGAACTCTACTAAATAAAATGTCCTGTTGCATTGTACAATTTTTTGCTCTGAATTATGATCCTAGCCTGCAGTATGAAGGAACAATTGAAGAACGATAATATTAGTTTATCTGATTATTTGATTACTTCCCCATATTTTAAGTCACCAAAGTCATTCATACAATCTTATTATTGTGGGCGCAGTAGAGCTGTAAAAAAGAAGAAATGTGTATGACAATCACGACATGTTTACCTCTCAGAGTGTGAACATGTTTTCTGCTTCACAGAGACCACTTCACAGAGTCAAAGTGGGACTTAGATGTACTATTAGTGTCCTTAAACTTCTGAAAGCTCAGCATATGGGGTTACAGCCACAGTCTTGGCCTGTGGTCATCTTACTTTAGTAACACGGAGCATCAGTACTTGTAAAATATGCTTTGCCTTGGCGTCTTAGCAAAGATAGTCATAAAATAGTAAGGAAAGTGCCAGTTTTTTGTACAATGGGGGGTTCAGAATGTTGTCGGATAGAAACGATTTTTTGGGGGTTGGTGTCCACTAATAGTTTTTTTTCTGACATTGGATTATGTTGTGCACAAATGGTTTGATTAGTTTCAAAAGAGCATAAAGAGAAGTTTCCCTGCATGCCTTATAAAGTACTAATGTTTTTGATTATGTAAAAAGACTCAAATTACAAATATGTAATTACAAATGTAGATTATTTTTTAATCTCATTTGTTGGTACAGGAAAAAAAGTTTCACTATTTTATATAAATGTGATGTAAGAAATGTGAATTTTGACATATCAGCGAGTCAAAATCATGCCAGTTTTGCAGCAGTGAGGGAATCCCTGCCTCTGCTTGAACTTACAGTCATCTTGCTGCTGTGGCTGAGCTCAGTGGCGTTGCTCCTCAGTCAGGAATCTGTCCGACATAAATCAGCATTCTGCAGCAGTGCAAACGCCCAAGGTGTCCTCTAAGTGCTCTGTTCACCCTGCAGCTGGGAGCGTGTCACGCAGGCTGCTGCTGCTGCTGTCAGGATTCAGTTATACCCCTCAACCCTCTCCACACCGTCTGACGCTGGGGTGTCTGCTGCAGAAGTGACTTTTGTCCCAGATTGGTCTGTCCTCACCTCCACCCCCAGGCTGAAGCAGAGGGAGGATCTAAACGGCTCTCATACGTGTTTTTGGTCACCAAAAGTGTGACCTTTTTTTAGACAAAACAAGCTTCTGCAGTATGTATTTGATCCTGTTTTTTATCTAATAGGAATTATTCAAATTCAAAATTCAAAAGTTTTAGAAAAACAGCACAATGACAGCATCAACTTGCAAACTGTTGAAGCTTTACAGAAAACTCAAAGCTCTTCTTGTGGGTCTAAAAATAATACATGTGTTTGTTGTTTTGTTTACAAAAGCTTTATTTTACAACAGTGTAATCAATGTGTTTGATAAAATGGACAAACACGACTAAATTGATTCCCCTAAATTTCACATTTCACATGCAAACAAAATGTAAAAAAATTCTGAATTCTGAATTGAAATAAAAGTGTGCTAAAACAGAGGTTTACAAACTTATAGTGAGCTATTTTTATAACTTTTAAAAATCTACAGAATTTCTTCTCCAAGAAACTTTAGAGACTTATATTTTATCTGTAAAGTCTACAAGTTTTTGTTGCTACTTTTAAGTAATATTGGTAATATAATTGTTATTTGTTTAGCTTAGAGTTAGCATGAGTGTGTTCACACCTCCACACTTGGTCCGGACCAACGTGGGACACTAGCATTTAGCTCTAAATTGGTCAGACCTGATGCCTGGAACGATCCTTCACGGAAAGCAAACTGGAGCATAGGCAGAACAAGTCATTCTGCCGTGACATAAACTCTACACTTAAAAAGACATTAAAATTCCCTCGATCTGTTTTCCTATTTGTATGTATATGAGCATATTCTGAAAAAGTTAGCACTCTTTATCTCTATAACAACATTTAAAAATACATTATATTACATTTTGTTCCTATATGTAATACCGTATTTATTTATTTTTACCAACAAATGTAGTTTAGTTATTCCACAAATGAAATCATGACACGTATTAGTCCATATTTTATGTCTGGAGAGCAGAGTTTGGAGTAATTAACTGGATATTTTTCACATCTGGCTTTGATCATTTTTTAATCTGGGTGTTTTCTGGAACATCTTTACAGGAACATAAAGTAATTTTCAATAGTATGTCCCCTTGAAATTTCCATTTTCCATTCCATCCTCAAAGGAAAAACACACGAACTTTCCAGGTTGGGACATTGTCTCACTCTAAACACATAATCCTGCCTTTCTCTCATTCTGCTTGTTTGAATTATGATCCCGTAGGGGGATTTTCCTCAAACACTCCTGTTTCTGCATTCCTCGACTGTGACCACAGTCCACACAAACTCGACATGTATTCCAGAGGAGGCCTGCGTCGATTAAAACTGAAGTCTGTCCTCGAGTTAGGTCATGTCTCATGCCACATGTCAACAATATGCAACTCACCTTAGGTTAGCTCAGTTCATCCTGGAGTTCACAGCTGAACAGTCACGCCCCCTCACACAGTTCTCATGCTATGTGGAACCAAAGGAGGAACTCTGACATTTTTCAGTAGAAGTGCTGCTTGGCCATGATCACTCCGCGTCAATAGTTCTGCATAAAGATGGTGACCTCACTAACTAAATGTTATTAGGGTTCATATTTTCCCTTCAGGTTCACAGAGGCAACATTGTAATCCTGTTATGTTTGACATGAGCATGGAGACTCAATGTATGTTTGAATGAGTGCTCAGGAAAACCAAAGGACATCTAAATTGACTCTGCTCTTTAAAGTGAAGTCTCACTGGGCAGCAAGAACTAAAGACTTGTGGGGAAAATCACAGCTCACTAAACGTTTTCCATATTGTTGTCGCCGAACTGTACATTAATCATATAAGATTTTGGATTTTAGCGGCCCGGTTCTTTAATGTTGGCTATAAATGTGGGTCACTCAGTCCAGATGAATAGATTTTTCTGATTCAACAACCCCTGATGGTTCAGAGCACAAATTTTTATTGAACTAATATCACTCTACAGAAAATATGTCCTAGAAAACAACAGTTGTTTTTGTTAAAAAGGGCATAATCATAATAAAAAAGACTACTAGGAATGCCTTTGTTTACCAATGCATATTTGATTTTGATTTGATTTGAAATGGTTTATTTCAAGCAATCAAATAGAAATAATACACAAAAGCAATATAATCATCAGTTATACATTCATACAGTAAGTAATCAAACTTAGGATAATTAGACATATTAATAAATGTTGCTTGAAAGGGAGTGGAAGGAAGCGAACTTATATAATCCCACCCCGTTATACTATAACCATTTTATTACATGATTTATCAATATCCGGTTCCTAGGTTTTATCAGACAGAGTTAAGAATCATAAAGTATCAATAAAGCATATGCCAAAGATGGTATTACGTCAAAAATAACCCTTTTAGAAATCAACATGGCAAATGCAGCATTTGAAATATATGCAGATTATGTTACTTTTAAAAGTCATTCATATGCTTTAAAACATAATACTATATCAGTAAAATAGACACAACACTGTTTCAGGAATTTTCTTAGCAAAATTTCATCAAGTATCAAAAGTTAAAACATGTGCAAAGTTATGCTACATTAGGAAAGATTTTAGGAGCAAATTAAGTAATATCATCAAAAGTCAATCAATTTAACAATTTTCAATAAGGTATTAATCATTTGCTTTACTCTTTTTATATATATCTTTTTGTATTTTTATTTTTTATAATAAAGTAATGCTGTAGGGGGAAAAATAAAAAGGGTCCATAAACTGTCAATTGTTCAAGGTTGGCATTTCTTCTTTTACTG
This sequence comes from Oryzias sinensis, assembly GCA_037389245.1. NCBI lineage: Eukaryota > Metazoa > Chordata > Actinopteri > Beloniformes > Adrianichthyidae > Oryzias > Oryzias sinensis. The sequence goes on along the minus strand of CM074488.1, from coordinate 43,731,307 downwards.
ATAACAGCCGTTCTTCTGGGTTTAAACAGTTAATAGTTCTCTTCGATGTTATGTCTGCAGACAGTAGATTCAGGTCCATATCCTTCTTCAGCTTTGTGAAATATTAAAATGGGAACCATATTAATTTTCAAGTGTTTTTAAAATGTGCAATCTTAATTATTTTAATCATTTTGCTTATGTTTTATAAAATTATTTTTATTCTTTTTGTAATTTTGTATATTGTTAAGCACTTTGAATTGCCCTGGGTATGAATTGTGCTTTATAAATACACTTGCTTTCTAGCTTTCTTGCTAAAAAGATCAAAAGGTGATTGGATCATTGTCATCCAAGTTGTATTTTTTATCCAATATGGTAACATAAACAAAGTCACTTGATTGCTTGCAGCCAAAATTGACAAAAAAATGTAATCAATTATTAATTTAATAGCAGCATTATGTTACAGGAAGAGCATACTCAAGGATTAAAGCACAGTGTTAAAAAGTGAACAATTTTATATTTAATGTCTTCGAGTAACAATATGCATGACATATTTTCAGTTCATGGAAGAGTACAAATTAAATAAAAAGTCATGTTTAATTAAAGAAATTCTAAACAAATCGAAATGTATAAAAAATGCAAACTTTATAAATAGTTTTCAGTAAGTGATTACATGACCATACTTCAATATCCATATTAAATACTGTATAAAAGAATAAACATAAAGGTGAGATGCCTGCATCTCCAAATAAACACTAATAAATGACATGAATACAATACATAAATAAGATGCTAAATAAACAGTTAAAAAATAATTGTTTTTCTATTTTTTTCATTTAGCTCATCAAACAGATAAACACTTATCAGGCACGGTGAATGTAAACAGTCTCAGAGAGAACAAAAGTAACAGGTACCTCTGCACAGTGCCTTTTTTGTAAACAGTTGGCTAATCATTATGGTCCTTATTGTTCCTCAAATGTAGATATTTGAGCAAATTACTTGTTCAAAACTGCATTTCTTAAGAGTCAGCTGTTGCAAACTTTGCTTGTATATTTTCTGCCATATAAAGCTTCACTTTTACTGTCTGGGTATACTTCTGGTTTTACCCCAGTATGCAGCCCTCAACTTTATTTACAGCTTAATGTAATCATTTTCCCATGATTACTGTGAAGGTTTAACCAAGCTATTGCTTGCTAATATAGATCTAATTTTAATTATTTTCAACCTAAACTTTACTTTAGACACTAAGACCTGTTCAAGTGGTTCAGGGGCCTCCTTTAGGCCTCTGATTGAGATTCCTGTTGGGTCAGGTGGGCTTGTGTTAGGGCTTATCATGAACATGTGGCTTATTTCAAGAAGCAATATTCAGCCAAGGTCATAAAGGCCAGATAGTGGCCAAGTAAACCTGCATATGTAAGCTGTATACGGGTCAAACATTCTAAGTAAAATGGAAACTGTGCTCAAGAGGAATTTTAAATCGGTATTGTAGAAATGAGCTCCAGCTAAAATTGTCACAACAAAGAAATTCCCTAATATTAAAAGCACATAATAATCCTTATACCAATATTTTTCCAGTATTGTCAGTATTTTCAGTATTTCCATTCAACTTCTAATCCATTTTATCCCTTTCAGGGTCACGGGGCTGCTGGAGTCTATCCCGGCCACTGCGTAGACTGGCCACCTGTCCAGGGTCCCCTGCCTGTCACAGGGCCACAATCACACCCCTCTGGCTCCTCCCTATTGCTCCAGTTGTAGGGGTATTTGAACCTATAGTGATGTCCAAAAGTGTTTTTTAAACTGGAGCCCTAGCGATTTAGGCCGAATCTGGATTGCCTCCCTGCCCCTCTGGCTCCTCCCTATTGCTCCAATTGTAGAGCCATTTGAAGCCGTAGCAGTGTCTGACAGTGTTTTTTTTAGGAGGAGTCAGGATGGTTGGCCCTTGCTGGTAGGGTTATACGCATAGCGCTTGTAGCGCAGAGGCAAAATGCATTTCTTCAGAGGAGTGTGCTCTGAAGCGCAGAAGATTACATCTAATTTAAAGCTATAAAAGCTATGTATTTTCCGAGTGCTGGCAGCTATACAGTAACATAGATGATGACAGATGAGGACAGATGATGTCATCAGGCGGTAGCAACATCTGAATTTGAAGACACTATTTTTGCCATATCTCTCTGCTTGGAGGTATAAATGTAGGGATAGGGAGAAGCTGTAGGGGTAGGGGAAAGAATCTGGATTCGGCTACAGTCTTACAAACTAACATCCGATCATAAATTGTTAGATAAAATTATTCATACCCCTTATATATGAATCATTTTTGTTGTACACTGTTAAGTGTCATAATTGCCCCACAGTAGAATGTAAACATTCTAGTACGGTACCATGGGATGTGGAACCAGAACTCGTTGGGAATCCAAAGTTATTAATATTTTTATCATTATTAAAGTTGTGAAATTTTGCTCAATATATGGTGCTTAAAAGAGCAATGTGACAGCTGCAGTTTCATAACCCTTCAGGCCATCAGTTGGGTTCCTGTGTTAGCAACAATTTTGCATTCCAGCAATAAGCCGCTTTGCATCAGTTAAGCTAACAGTGGTTACAGTGGAAAAGCACTGGCCAAACATTTAACTCAAATCCTTTATGCAGCCAGATCTTCTTCTGAACAACAATAAAACCCTTTTGGACCAACGGCAAAATACTTTTAGCTGCTCAGAAATTTCCACGGAAAGCCGGGTTGCATCAAAGGCAGTGGGGACAACAGGAAATGATGGCGATGAGGGCAACAACGGAACTTCTTCTTTGATCTAAAAGAAGAGAGATGGCAAACATGATGACACATTCAGTTGTTTTATTCTGTAGCTTGTTAAGACTTGAACTTTTATAGCTAAAATAGTTTAAATCATAACTGCTGCTAGTTTCTACAACAAACAAAAATTATTGCAGAAATAGATAAAAGAAAAATTTCAGGTCTAAAGTTTTTGATATAAATTACATTAGAACCTCATTTCGAGATCCTCAACTTTATTATGCAGTGTTTTTATTATTATATTTTAGATTTTTGTATATCATAATTTTCTTTGCAATAAAACATGTTTGCATAAATTGTACCACAGTTTTTTAAACATTATTTTAAAGTTTATTCTACTTTTTAATGTTTCTCCAAATTTGGTTTTGAAAGATTCACATAAATGTAAAATGTAAATTATGCTATAACTTGAATTTGTTTAGAAAAGTGCACGATATTCAAGAATTCAGCTGCATAGTAATCACACATAAAATCCAATGCGGTGTGGGAATGTAAATTTATTAGTTTTGTTAGTTATCTTATATAATTATAGCAGCACGTTGTGTTTCAAAATCAGATGAAGGTATTGTAAAATTCTCACAAGCAAAATGCATTAAAAGTTAATGCACTAAAACAAACTGCTGATACTGTAAATTTTGCATTTTGTTTAATCAAACATTTTTTTTCATTTTATTTTATTAATGTTTAAGGCATGTTTAATGCCTCACTCACCTGGTGCAAAGAGGCAACGATTAGGTTGGACAGGTGTGCGAGGTCATTGATGGCGCCCTCATCTGACTGAAAAGGCAAACTGAAATTTTCTTTCACCGTTTTTAGCCAACTCTCATGCAGCTTGAAGGATTCAGTATATCCATACAGTAAAGAGAGGGACTCATTGACCTGCAGAGCCAAGAACAGTTTGTCTCTCAGTTGATAAGATATCCACACCATTTTTCAATAAAAAAGAAAGTTGTGACGATGTGATTACCTTCAGTGAGGAGAAGTGGGCAGCTGTGTGGTGTATATGAGGTAGACTCTCCAGCCTGTGATCCACAACCTCAAAATGTTTCAGTCCATCTTCTGTCTGTTACAAACACAAAGGTACAGGCATGAAGCATGCATTGTTTGACATTTTCATTTCTTTAATAATATTTTATTATATTTTACATGATGATTGGTTGAAAGAAAGTATCATTTTTAATGCGTGTGTACTGCAAAAAAATAGAAATATGGTGTTTTACTTAAGTTCCCATGATGCACAATGTGGAAGCTTTGGATGTAAGGCTATTTACATTTCAATAGTACTTGACTGGGGGCAGCAACGTGTTGCAGATTGCTATGTATGCTGATAGAGATGTGACTATAATGAAACAAAGATGTGCTGTTGTACATCACAGTTGCATTGTGGGAGCTACTTGCAAATATTATAGATTTTTTTTGATTAACCAAAAGACATTTTTTTCCATTTTTAATATTGTTTACAATATCTGACTGAGAAAAGAGGGTTGCTTGCAATAGTGTGATGAGATCCGACGTTACCAAGCCATGAAGTTTTTTTGATGAGTTGATCAATTTGTCCACTTGATGAATCATCGACCCAAACACGCCACAGAGGGAGAAGTTCTGGCTGGGACGAGCCGAGGAACGGGCGAACAGCTCCACCAGAAGCAGCAGGCGCAGCAGACACAAGGCTGACTCATGGATCACTGCACATATAAGACCAATGCACAAGTTGGCCCACCGAGGTCTGCTTCAAAGAGTAAACAAAGCGATCCAGTAAAGGAGTTAATGTGCACTGACATTCCTAAGACAGGTGCCTGAGGGCTGCGGTCAGCAGCTGAGATTTCCTCCATTTTTCTCCAAACCACAAAGCATTTTTTTTTTTAATTTCTTGACCTAAAAGCAGCTGCTGCAAATTTTTCAGTCTGCTTGTCACAACACCATTAAAGAAGTCCAACAAAACAGGCGACCTAATTAAGATGTCCACATTTACAGTTAACTGTGACATCAGATAAATGTAAGTGACTTGTGGTCTAGACGAATAGTCATTCTCAGAGTCTGATAAGAGCTGGAACTGACAGATTAAAGCTCTGCATCGTGGGCGAGCGCTAAGACACCAAACAGGTCAGATGCTGCTGTTTTGTGGAGCAGTGGGATGGGTGTGGGTGGGTGCGCGGAGGAAACGCAAATATCGGAGCTCCTGCTTCTGGGAAATATCAATTCTGCACAATTAGATTTCACCAATCCCAGCCTCCAGTCCACAGCTCTCTTTAGCAAGTCGAGTCAAAGGCCAAATAAGAGCATTAAAGTACTAATTGGACAGAAACTGTAGTTTTTCGACTCTCTCTGGTAAAGTTTCCAAAAATTCCTTTTGTTCTTGATAGCTATAATACTACAATACTATAACCTGAAGACTCAAATAATTATCATTAGAATTCCTCATTTCTCAGTCTTTAAGTTTTGAAACTCTGTCCCAAAGCCAACTCAACTATATGCTATTGTCAAACCCTGGTTGCCATAGAAACCTGTGGTTCAGCACACGTGCTCATCAGATGTAGTAGCAGCTAATCTGGTAGAGCAGTGTTTCTTTGGTTTTTCTTTTTTTAATCATTAAAATTCTGTTCAAATCGAGGTGAGTTCAGCAGAGACTAGAGTTGCCTGTCAGTAAACGGGTCTTTTCAAGCTCCCTGGTCAGGAATGAAGACGAGTGTCTGCCATCCAGTCTGACTCAGATTTATCTCCACTGTGACCTCAGAAAGATGACACCTCCAGCTGCACTCTTCACTGAGAAAGCAGCCGCTTTGTCAAAAGCCTCTGGCCAGGCAGACACTTTTACTGTTGCTAATTGCAGCATGGAGGTCAAAGGGGAACAGTGAGCAAACCCCTCTGTGTTTAGGAAATAATGTTTGTGTCTCTATTAAAATACTGTTTCAGATTTTTAACCTCAGTTTATCTGAACTTCAGGGTCAGAGCTTTTTCATGTTTTTGTTTTTCTGAACTCAGACACTTTCATTTCAGAATTTGCCCAACTTTTTCCCACAACCAGAAGTGAGACAGCTTTCCCAAAGTGTCTGTTTTGATGGCAGGACTTTAGCAGGAAGACAGAACAGAAATGTGTCAGCCAGATGCACTGTAAGGTTTGTGACTGCCAAAATATTTTGTTCAACTTAAGACTGTCCCTTTGCTTCTTGTTGTTAACTGATTTTTTTATCTAGTAAACTGATTTTGAACCGTTTTTGGGGGGAATTTTCCAAGTTTTCTCATTTCCAGTCCATTTCCTGTATCAGACCACCATCATCTGATTTTAAGTTAGTTCATTCTGAGCCTTGAGTTTGATAATGATGTGATTTATTTATATGTGTTGTTTTTTTATTTATTTATTTGTTTAAAACATTTACAAAGACAAAACAATACAATACACCAACCACATTTCTGTGACAATGAAAATAGAGCAGAAAGAAGAACTTATTATACCTACCGCTTTTACTTAACTAAAGGCCTATTGGTAAATATTATTTATTTATTCGTTTATTGGTAAATGACTAAACTAAAACTGTAAAACCTGGATGCAAAAATGTGCCAGGAGCACCTGAAGATGTTTTGGTGTATGTATTTTAACAATCAGAATATAATAATTTGCTGATTGCTTTTAAAAGACGTATTTATATAAATACAGATAAACATTGATATAAATAAGGATTTTGCTTTTTTTTTGTAACAGTTGATCTATGTCTGGCACACTTATTATACAAAGCCAAAGATCCCCCTAATAGTTTTGCTTTATTGTAATTCTTAGTTTAGACACTAGGGGGAACTTGTGTGTCTTAACGATGGCTGAGTGTGGAAAAACAGTTTGGAGAGTACCTGCTTTTATCTCTTTTGCTTTTAAATATAAATGTCCATTCACTGTACTAAAAAGACTTGCAAGCAATTTTGCAAATAAAATTCTTCGTACGGTGTTTAAGTAAAACAAAAAGGGACAACCAAAAACATTGCCAGAACATAATAAAAATGTCACCTCAAAATCAATCAAAGTCGCAATTTAACGTTTTTAGGTTTAACGGCCAACCAGGAGCTGCTGCAGTTTCTTATATGGGCACTGAGGGCTGATTTAAATTTCTCCCCCCAAACCTTTGTGATGTTATAAAACCTTAAACACAATGTCAGCAACAGCATTTTAAACTGTAAGATCAATATTTCTGTTTAGCTTGGAAGGAAATGCTGCAGTGATTCACGAGTACAAAGTACAAATACACCACATACCAAACATTAGATGTACTAAACTGATACCAAACCTGCAAATAAAGTTAAAGATTTACAACTTTGCATATGTGGTCCTTCAGTAAACAAATCTTTGTGGCCCTTTCTGAGACTGTAAGACTTTACTTCTTAAATTCTCATTTGCTAAATTGGGTAATGATCATTATTGTCATGAATCTATTGAGTGTAGTAGGTTTCTTTTTGACTTTAGAAGATTGCCAATTTTGTTATCCTTTTGACGTTTTGGTGGGGGGGAACTGTGTGAAATACACACACTGATCATCCTTTTGTCTATTTTCAAAGCATGCCCTGTGGTCTTTTCATTATATGTATGCCATTCTTAGCCAAAATAATAATAATAATAAAATAAGTATACTGTGACTTTTTCTAGGACATAGTACCTGCAGAGCGCCAGGAGTTAGAAATAGAAAAAGAGTTGTGGGTGGAACCGTTGGTATGGAGCACCCCCCCCCCCTTCCTGTCATTCATTTGTTTACATGCTATACCATTAGCTTACAACTCCTCACACCCCCAACCTAAGATTATCAGTGCAACAAAAATGCCGAGCAATATTGGAGCTATCCAGCCCTAAAATTTGAGTCAAATGAGCCAAATTGGAATGCATCAGTGGAGCAGGGAGCCCATAGTATTTTCTACGTCACAAATAAGCTCTTTTTTGAATGGCAATTTTTGTCAGCCCCTGATTCACAATGATTAGAAAAAATGTCATTTGAGTTAAATTTTCTCTAATATGTCCTCCATCATGAGAAATAGTCCACAAAACTGGATTTTTGCTTTAAAAAAATCCCTCAAACCTTAATTCTCCATGTTAATAAATGATCAATCAATCCTTCCAGCTGAAGCATTAAAGGTGGTGAAGGTCCCTCATCAATGGTCAGACTGTGATAGACCTCGCTCAGTTGAGTTGACTCAAACTCAACTTCATTTAGCTGTCGGAAAACTACAGAGGAAAAAAAAAATCAGCAAAAGCACTTACGGTAGTCTAAGCACACACACACGCAGAGCGGAGCAATGTACAGTCATGCATCTGGCAAAGTATACAGCTGTGACAGCACTACTGCTCAAAGCGAAGCTGCCTCAGAGGCACAGTCAATGGGCCTCCTTTGATGTATTTAACAGGCCGTTTCATCAGAGCACATTCAATCCAACATGACACGCAGACAAATGCGTGCAGTGTCTCACATAATCAGCCACTTCCACCGTTTCCGTTAGAGTCCGTGCCTTTTTTTTTTTTTTTCTGCTGAGTCAGACAAACAAACACTGGAGTTTCCTGTGTGCACTGACTGAGAGCCCTATTTCCTATGCTCTCTTTACTTTTCCCCTTAAGGGAACCTTTGGCAGGTGCCTCTCTGAAGCTCAAAGGAACTTGATGAACTGCAATTCTAAGGTTTGACTTTTGAACATGTTTTCCATTCCTTGCTTCTTCTACAAGCGTAGAAATAACATATTTTTATTGTTTTTTGCTGTGTGCATCTATTTAAGAACCTTTATCAACTGGTAAAACCCAGCCTGGCAGGAATAAATGAATGGAAGTGGATAAAATTGTGTTTTGGTTCAAACCAACAGCCTCCATTAAGGTCTAATAGTGACATTTTTTTTATCTTATTTTTTTATTTTAGCATCTATACATAAAGAAAACCTTTTACCTTCTCCAGTAAGTATAATTTCCTTTCCATGCTTACATCTTTAACGCATAACAAAAAGTGACAAATGTTAAGTCTTACACTAACAACTGGGCATAGTAACAAGGATGTTTCCATGTACTGTACACATTACTTAGCTCAGCACAGATTCAAAAAAATACACGATCAGGAATCTCGTGAGACTGCTGAATGTTTTGAAGACAGAATTTCCAAAAAAGTTGAAATTGTTTTGCAAGAAACACACAAGAAGCAAAAGAGGAACTTAGCTGACACTTTTTGTATTGTTTGACAGGATTTAGAGTCAGAATGTGAGAAAGATTCTCCTGAATTACTGAGAATATTTACTCTGCAGTTGCTCTGTTATACGTTTCTTTTTTTTTAAATTGACTGATTTCTGATTGATAAAAAACAAAGCACACAACCTCTGCAGAAAACAGAACTGTGCACAGCTGCATTGTCACATTTTGCACAGTCAGTTGTTTCATCCACCGTGACGCACACAGTGTGACATCAGGATGCTGAAATCCCAGCTGCATTCTGGCAATGAATCATCGATTTACACTCACCCCCCTGGGAAACATGGGGTGAGACTTTACCAAACCTTCCTTAAAAATACCTTTTGTTGTTTTCGTTTACAGTTTCACCGTGTGAAATCATCAGCTGCAGGTTAGTAATAACAGCGAAAGGGCTTCCAGTCTGCTGTGGATTTGAAGTTCCACATTTGGCCACAGGAGGTAGACCGGCTTAACTGCTGACTCATCAGTAAATGCATCATTGATCTGGTCCATCAACAGTAATTCAATTGGAAATGACATCACCGTCTGCCTGGCTTTTCCTAAGAGCGCGTGATGTCGCAATAACAGAAGCCAAACACAAAACTCCAACAATCTTTGTCTAACCTTGAGTCTTGTTTCCCTCTGAGGAGGAAGTCCGTCACATCTTCTGAACTGTACGATATTTTGTTAAATATACTTTCTTGGTCTGTAGTACTTTACATGTTTTTATAATTTTATTGTTCAAATGTTATTTTGATTTTTTTAATGTGCATCTGCATAATTTAAATTATGCACATCTTTAAACTTTCCTCAGAAAGTTCAGCAGTTCATCATTTTAAGCACGGCGTGTAAACATTGACCTTCTATTTAGCTCATTTGAAGACATTCATCTTAGAAAGTTGCTCATCTCATTTGTAATTGTTTTCATTGTGTATTTTTGCATAAAACCGTAGAAGTTTTAGTTGAAAAATAAAGGTTGATTACTGTATCACTTCCTTTGGGCTGAACAGGGATTTTTCAGATTTCCGAACAATAATAGTTAAGCATTTAGTTTTCATTAAGTAAGTTTGTTTTAAATATATATGTTTTGTTTTTATAACCTTTCCTCACATAATTCAATGTTTCGTCACTCATATGTATTTGTTGGAACTTTTATTTTTACCTTTGTTATTTTACCTGTCTTACTCTTGTGCACTTTTCATATTACAATGAATAAACATTATATTAATATTTAATATTCAGCATAGTCGGGGTTAGTATTTCTATATTTGCACAACACTTTTTTTTATATGTTTCTCTCAGATTTTTTGTGTATTTAAAAAAACTTAAACTGCTTTATTCCTCCTTATTTCCTAGATGTTTAATTTTTTGTTGTGAGTGTTGGAATGACAGCTAAACGTCTATATTGCAGCACTTTTACTTGAAACTACAGGGGCAGTATAGTAGTACCTCTATCATCAACTTCAGAGCATGTGGGGAAAACCCCCAACACACACACACACATACACACATTAACAATCAGCCAATGGCAGCTTAACCTAAAATCTAACAACAGGTTGTTTGAAATCTTTCAGGAAAATCTGTTGAAAAACTTCCAAAAGTACAACCCCCCCCCCCCTTCATTCACTCTTAAGGTAAAAGTAAAAGTAAAGACTTTAGGGGGTGAATCCCCCCCCCCCACACACACACACACATCATCAGTTTCCTTAAAAGCAACAGGAGCAAACTTACATTTCATCTTGGTGCTGTGGCTGTAGTAAACAAACGTCCCTCTGAGTCCAGTGTGAGGACTCTGCGTGTGTGCTTGATTATGTTTGTGTGGACAAAGTGTAAAAGTTCCCTTTTATAGCATGGAGTATGACACATCACCTGAGTCATCAGCCATCGTCGCCATTCAAGCATCAACGCCCACGCTGCCTGGCCACCCCTCTTACCCCCACCACCTCCCCATTCATCTGAAAAAGCTTCTAACGTCTCTGCTGAGGTCATTCTCAGGGGGGTTATGCACATAAAACAGTATTTTAAGGATCACCAAATAATCCATGAAGTTATTTTACTTTTTTTTTTTACCTCCATCCAAAAAACTTTTTATTACATTTTCTAAATCATTTGAATTCATGTTAATATGCTAATAGAATGTGTAACAAAGAAATGATCAAATTGGAAATGAGTTGAAGAGAAAAACTATTTAGTTTTAAATAAAGTTTTAAATTCTCTTGTGGTTTTTTTCTGTCTTATGGTTTTTGTGAGCCTCTATTCCCTCAAAAACAGAGAAAAGTGACACAGAAAGTGACACAGAAACTATGAAAAAATCAAATATTAATTTTAAAAAGGCTTTTGATTGAACATTAACCAATTAAGTCAACACTGAAATAGAAAACAAAACTTTTTCACGAGTAAAGGAGGAAACATCGTCTACTCTAACTTTTATGTTTATTTGATTTTATTTGAATTTTATATTTTAAGTGAGTGTTTTTAGGAGATCTATCTTGAATTTTTTTCACACTTAAGCAGATTGATTTTTTATCCTCAGAAGTCAGATTGAATCACATGTAAAAACAAAGGATTTAAAAGCTTAGACAGCATGTTTTATATCAAAATCTCCTGTTTTGTTTGTTGTTCTTTCACTTTTCTGTCTTGTAGAAAGGGATGTTGACCTGTTTTGGACACTGAGCCAAAATTATTTTAAGAGGGGCATCTACTTTAAGCTTCATAATGTGCGTTATGCTCCTTCATCAATTTGTATTTCAGCAAAACAGTGGTCAACTTTCCACTCATCTTCTTTAAATGAGTAAAAGTTTAAAGCCTCCTGGCCTCATTTGTTGATTTTTCCTACCACCGCGCCTCTGTATAGAAAAATGTGATTCCTGCAAATCTAAAAAAGTAAAATACATTTGCTTTTTTTGCAGGTGGAGGTATAAATAAAGAAGTTTGTGGCTCGTGCAAGAAAAACTAAAAAGATTAAGCTTAAGATGGCAATGTTTATTTAACCCACCAAAATGTATCATAGCAGCAAAATGAAGCTGAAAATACCAATACAAGTGCTCAACTACATATTGAAATTGAAAACTTCAGTTATAAATTAGCTTAAAAAATAGGTTTATTAATCTTTTATTCAAGATTAATAAAGTGAAGCCTCAGAGGATGTTTTTTTTTTTATTACAGTGAAACCTTATCAAAACTTTATCCAAGTAGTTGTTAGTTTGGAATATTGGTTCAGAAAAACTTCCATCCATCCATCCAGCCATCAAACCATTCATCTGTCATCCATCCATGGATTTCTGCAACTCATTCCAGTCATAGGGGGCAGAAAAAAAGAATGAGGAGGGGCCCAGGGTAGTACAAACCCAGGATACAACCAGTAGTGACAAAGTGAATACATGTGTGATAAAGGACATCCAACCTATAAAGGATAGCTGATCTGTAGATCATCTTAGAAGGGAGAACAGGTGTGTCTTGACGTCCGTGCGATATGTCACGAAAATAGAACGAAATATTGTTGTGCGTGGGGTGAGTGCATCATGAAGTATTATTAAGGAAAATGTAAGCAGCACACAAGACATACGGGTGGTGCTGTCGTACAGTGCCCGAACGCCACGTTCTAAGTGGTAGGGTGTGAGTACTCCTTACCATGCGTGGGTTGTGCAGGTAAGTGCCTGTAGAACGCCTGTATAGGACGCCACACACTGATTGTCGGATTTCCTCAGTTCTACGAGTCCGACTGCACAAAGGAGAGTGCACTCATCACGTAAACAGCACTAACAAGCTGCTTGCACAGACTGAAGAATTTGGTGGGGCTTAAAAAGTTGCATCTCACCTACAGTACTTCGCTCTTAATTACCCTTACGTGTTGTTCTAGTGTTCACTATGACCAATCGCTCGCCTGTAGAAAGTAAATATGCATGAATTTCTTTTCATGCATTCAAAGACGCTTTGTTAGGTTTTGTAATTTGATAAATGAATTGATTTGGGACTAATCTTGACTGGTAAGTTTATATGAAGCTGATTTTGCTAGCGCAAAAATCCACAAAATAACCACAAATTTTAAAGTTCTTAAGGCAGACTTTATCATTGTGCTGTTTTTTTACTAATCAGGCAAAACATAAAGTAGTTACAAGGCCATCCTTTATAAATTATATTATAAAATAAATCTCCATTTTTACAGGTTTTCTAAACCAAAGACCCTGTAACTGATGTCTAGGTAAAAACTGTAAAGTGTTGCAGTGCAGTTTCCATCTTAAGTCTTTTTTCTTTTGTAAACGAGTGGCAACCTGCTTCTGTACTTAACTCTGTTTTGAATAATCATTTAGTTAGGTTTAGTCCCAAAACCTACATGAAAGTCAAGAGCTTGATTTTTAGGTCCTCCACATTTCATTTCTCAGTTTGATTATATCTGATTGTAGGTCTGAACTCAAACTAATGCATCACAAAAATAAATAAATAAAGTATTGTTTTCCTCCTTTTTCCTAATCTATCATTTCTGTTTATGTACTAATTTTCTGTTTGTGGCAACTCCTTTTCTTGCTCAAAGAAAAAGGTAATTCGGTGTTGACCTGCAGGTCTTGCTGAGTCTGCAGCTCTCTTCCCAAATTTTATCACCACATGCTGAAGAAGATGGAAAATGACAGAGGGCAGCCAAGTTCACATTTTGCATTTAGGCAAACAGTCTTTGCAATTTTTGCACCTAATAAAAACAGAAAAAAATAATTTCGACCATTAGGAAATTGAAGCCACACTTACTCTGCAGATTTTCTTTCTAGTAACTTCAGATGATGGTAGAGCTGACTTTCTTCTAAAAAAATATTGTAGTCACTTTGGAATAAAGACCGGATCATGTAACTGGAGCAGAATGGTTCTCTTAATTCACAACAAGGTGGTTTAGTTTTCTTGAATTTCGCTGAGTCTATGTGTGTGAGGAGGTGGGGGGGACATCTGCAGTGCATTGGCTGCATCATGCTGCAGTTTCCAAGCGTCAAGTTTCCTGCTTCAGGAAACTTTTGATGAATTGGCCCCAACCCATAAGGAACCATGAGACATCAGATTGAAGCAGTCAGTTTACTACTACTACTTTACCGAGCCCCCCTTTTATTTTTTATCATTGGCCTTCCACAAATTTAACAAATGTACATGATTTGTATCTTGCTTTATTGCTCTTGTCAGCATATTAATTAAGTATATTTGTTTTAAATTCCATTGAAATTATGATACAGAAAAGAATAGTTTTAGTCTAAATGAAAAACTTTGCTCCTCCAATTTACTGACATTTGAAAACTTATGAATGACTGTTATTAGGATATCTTTAATTACTGCTGAGGTTTTTATGCCCAACATGTTTTTTAATGGATTCAAACAAATTTAACCAAAATAAAAGTAACAAGTCTTTCAGTACATTTACCTTTTCTTCATATGTTTTTAAAAAAAATTTCAGCAAGTTTATCATCTCAGCATTCTTTTAACTCACATAGCTGTCATACTCTTGGTAAATGTAGTATTTTAAACTAGCCTGTTTAGAATTTCCACACCAACGTTACGCACTATAGCGTTTCCTTTTATTACAGAAGAATAAAGCAGTTGGGATTTTTTAGTAGACCTTTGTATATTCTATTAGTTCACTTTTACTTAACTTTTAATTTTAAACTAGACATGGCATTTAATGTCTTTGTCACAACTGCCCTTTTTGGATGACATGTGGGTGAAAAACGGGGAAATGCATAGGGGTTGCAGGCGGCCCGCATGAACTTTTAAGCTCTTAGACCGCTCAGTGAAGAGCGAAGATGTTTATACACATTTTTTCTACAGTCATGCTGCGAGCATCAGGTCATAGCAAGCACTTAAACAACACACAAGGGTAAAGCTTGAAGTGGGTGCTACCATATCACAAGCCTAACCCCCTACAAATCCTGTACACTGCACAATGTGCAGTTAGGGAAGGTGGATGGTTCTTGAATGCAGCATGGCTGGTAGAAATGAGGAAGTCAGACAATGGAAGCACAGTTTGTGTGGGTATGCTACAAGCATTTACGTTTCACCTGCACATCCCGTGTGTGCAGCGGTCAGTAAGGGGCCAGTACTCGCACTTTACTAGAGTATGGAGTCACCCACACGCCATTATACCATGGTTAAAGTGAATACTTGATTCTGATTGGATGCAAGGTGTGGATTAAAAAGTGCTATACCACGGTGATAATGTACACCTAAAACAAAGTTCCGGTCACATAATCTTAAGGTTCTCTGGCTTAAACACCAGTTTGTATTCCAATTATAACATTTTTTGAACAAATGAAAAAAAAAAACATAAGTTTTAATACCTAATTCAACAGTTTATCAGAACAGCAAGATAACAGAAAGTTGAGTGATTTTACAGTCTCCCTTTAACCTGTTTGGTTAATTTGATCTTCTTAAGACTGAGATGCAGCAGAACAGAAAGCGAGAGAGGAATCTAAGGAGGAGGAAATAAGACACAAGGAAGAATTGTACTATTTAGCCTTCAGACGTTTTTTCTTTGAAACAAACTTTTGCTTCATCATCTGGACAAAAACAAGAGCTAAGAGGTGAACTTTCTCTCAGAACTAATGCTTTAATTCAGCTGTCCTGACCATCAACATCGTTTTTCTTTGGCGCTGCAGCTGAGGATGGTACGAGCTCTGTAGATGCATGACAGCGAGTGGCACAGCGTATTTGTGAAAAAGCTATTTAAACTGATGAAATAACAAGAATAAAGGACGTGGTACACATTTCTTTCGAAAGTTACATGAAATAAGAACAGTAGAAAAGATGTGATTTTATAGTCTCACGGTTCAGGCTGCCTCGTCGGCATTATCCCTTAGATAGTGAATTTTTTAATGTCATTTTCCATTTTTTTTATCCTTTTTGTATAAACTGTCCAGCTATCATATATAAGTTTGTCAGCTTATTTATTTATTTAGCACATTATGTATGTATGTAAATCACCCTTTGTTTCCTTTTAATTCATTTTTGTTTTTCAACTTCTTTTTAGGCGTTTCTACTGTCTTTAGAGGATTTACCATAAACCTGTGACTCTGTCAGCAGCACCAAATAAAATTTAGAATAAAAATTATCTTCCGAAAAACAACTTAACCTGCTGTGAAACTGGACTTCACTGTTAAATAAAGAAAATCAACCTTAGCCAGGTGCTTTACGTAGCCCCCTGTGTGCAGGGTTTGGTACATTCCTGATACATTACTAGACCATATAGGGCAATGATTTGTCTCCGCCAGCGTGTGTGCTCAAAAGGATGACCTCAATAGAGGTTTCCATCGTCAGGTCAATGCGTTTCATCATTTCCCTTCAACCACCCACATTCTTTGACTTTTTCACCCTCGCCTTGCTGTCTTGTTGAAGGCAGGAATGTGAGGAATGCAGCAGTGAATGGGGAGGGGGGGGTCAGCATGCAAATCACTGAATGAAACAGGCTTCTCCTCTTATGCTTTGCTAATATTCTGGAAAGCTTGCTGAGATGTTTTACCACAATAAAAGCTCAGGAAAGGGAAAAAAGCAAGAGGGAAACCACCACTTTCTGTTGTTTCACCATGAATGTGTGTTTTTTCTGCCTCAAAGGCCTCTTCTTACACACAGTGTCTAATAGCACTAATTTAAATAAACCCATTGAGAGGAAATTCAGCGTGACAGCCTGATCTCAGCCTGATGTAGACAGCAGTAGGGACGAACCATCAAAGTCAAGGTTCCATCTAAACGATGGCTTTGGAATGTTTTTTTCTGATGTGGGAATCCGGGGGTCTTTCGGCCAACACGACGCTGATCTCATTCAAAGATTTGTTCCTAACATACCACATGCTATACACTAATCTTTTCCAGCTGTGACAGACATACGTAATACTTTTACCTTTAGCTGCTTGATTGCATAAAAATGAACTGAGTTGGTCGATCACACGTCTCCTTTCTCCTGCAGAAGACTTTTACCGTTCATGTTCACACATGAGCTGGGAGTGGAGAGCGAGAAGAAACAAATCCTTTTTGGAGTAAAGCACAATCATTGTAAACAGTTGGAGTGAAGAAAAAGTTTGAAACTGCAGTTTCAAACTGGACATTGGCCTTTTTAACCCTATACTCTCTTAACAATCGAAACCAAACTCTACAGTAGGATTGGGCGATGAATCAATGTAATCGACAAATTTTGAATTTGTTATTTAAGAAAATGTATATTTTGGGAAAACTTGGATTTTATTTTTCCTGTACTTTGCTTTCTTGGGGTTCCGTTGCTTGGGATCATATAATCCCTTGAAGTGTGTGTGTTGCAAGGCTCTGGTTGGGTGGGTCAGGTCGGAGATTGGTTGATATACAGGCAAGATCTGGAGCAACCTACTGACAACTAACTGTTATTGTTATTAAGTTTAGTTCAAACATGTTAATAGTAAGTTGAATATTCTCTTACAGCTAGTCTGACAATAAGCCTGTCCAAAGAGGAATGTTTTCAGTCTAACTTTGAATGCAGAAACTGAGTCGGCCTCTCTTACATGAGCTGGAAGCTTATTCCATAAAACAGGGGCTTGGTGGCTAAAGGCTCTACCTCCAACTGTACTTTTACTAATTCTAGGAACCACAAGCAGTCCTGCATTTTGGGAGCAAAGTGTTCTGATTGGTTGGTGAGGCAATATGAGGTCTTTAATACAGGATAGGGTCATACCATTTAAGGCCTTATATGTAAGCAGGAGGATTTTGAACTTGATTCTAAATTCAACTGGGAGCCAGTGAAGTGAAACTAACATAGTAGTGATGTGATCTCCTCTGCTAGTTCCTGCTAACAATCTAGTTGCTGTATTCTGAACAAGTTTAAGACTTTTTAAGGAACTTTTGTGGCACGCTGCTAACAAAGAGTTACAGTAATCCAGCCTGGATGTGACAAATGCCTGGATGAGTTTTTCAGCATCACTTTTGCATAAAATATTTCTCCTGGATCCAGCAAAATGAAGCCAAGTCAGTAGACAGTGATTGGTCAGAGTCTGTCTGAGTCAACGTTTCTACAGTAGACGATCATGAGTTAGCTTGTTTGAAGTTCACACCCATTCCACTGAAAGTGGGCTTGGGCGAATCTGTAGATCAAACGTTTGAGATGGGGTCCAGCAGGCACCACATGCTTTCTCTGAGGCGTCTGATTGTGTCACGGCGTGTAGACGGATCCCAGAGCAGAGTCAGACTGGATGTGTCAGATAAGTGACGAGTATTAGCTTCACCACAGGAACAAAACCAAAGGAGGCAGACTGGGGGTGAAGGCAGGAGGCTAGGCCACAAACAGCGTTCACAGGAACAAGGGCGAGGCCACATGGAAAGGGAAATAACCTGGCAGGTTGGAAGAGCCAGGGAGAGGCTTTTAAAGGACAGTGTAGATTGGTTTCAGGTGTGCAGAGACACCAGTCTAGAAAGCCACGCCTCCTGCCCCAGGCCACCCTGCAGAAGCACAAAGCAGACAAAACATAAGTACAAAACACAACAACACAAAACCAAATTAAAGAAAACCCCTAACCATAACAGATTGGTCCGTTTATAACTGGAACGACTTGTGATAAAAGGAAAATATGAGGAGGGAGGAGGTCAGTCTGTTCAGTTCCTATTTACAGTCTATGAGCCAGAAGAAGACAGAGAAGGTCCAGTATGGTCTGGTTCAGCATCACGAAGTCAGGCAGAGATAATCGGAGCGGTAGCTATGATACAGTTCAAACAGAACATCTGGCAGAGTAACAGGAAGGTGTGACTGTTCAAATACGGCAACGAACACACAGGTGAAGGCAATGATATTAAATGTGGAATAACCAAGTGTAGTAAGAAGAAGTGTAAAATACAGGACATTCTACTAATCCAGGACAGGAAGTGATGCTAAACTATCTGATAGAGCCCATCAAAACACATTCTGGTCCAGTTCTCCAAGTTTGCCAAAAACCTGAAGAGCAAAAACTAATCAAACGAGCTGAAAAAAAACTTGACTTTAAAACTAAACTTAAGTTAGGTTTTCCCAAACCAAACAGGATCAAATATTGAAGGAATGAGGACAAAAAAGCATGATTTTAACCTTATTGAGGGTTGTAGATGATCTCAGATTAGATTAGATCAAATAGAGAAGGTAGATTAGTGTTCAAGCTGTGTTTTAGTTACCAGCCTGTTTGTTTAACACATTTTTTCAATGTGTTTTTTTTCAAACAGCATTAAGAGACGCTCTATACCATCAATATGCAATATTAACATCACATGACATAGTAAGAAGTTATTTTTATGACTTTTAATGAGTTCTTAAGGTGTCAATGATGAACATAAGAATTTTGAAGAATGTTTTATAACTTATTACTGCCACTAATGCACATAAAATACCCCTTGGGTAAGAGAATCATTTTTTCTCCTTATAGCTCCTTCATCACATTGCTTAATCATTGCTTTTTTACATCCTCTGCAGTTTCAGTTTACATCAGGAAAAGTAATTAGTACAGTAGTCCGCTGTAAGGTTTGTGCTAACAGGTTTAAACCAGTTCCGTCGCTGCTTGAAAGACAAAAAAATCTCCTTTAGCCATCATATGCTCCAGTAATTTCTCAAAGCAGATCAAAGAAAGTGCAGCTGTCAGCTTTTCTAGATGTTATTTCAGGGAACGAGGCCACACATGGGGACAAAAGTGACGTCACGTTTTGTGTCGCTTAAGCTGCTTTGAAGCATTTTGACAGGATGAAGTCTTGTAGGAACGCCAGTGAGAAGTGAAAGTGCTGCTTAGCTAATTCAAGCACACGTGACATTCTCAACCTACCTTGGTGACCATTTCCACCTTGAGAATTTGCTGTCTTCACAATCCACAGCTCTTGATAATAAACAAATGACCCAATAAAATACTTTCAGTACTTTCAGAAACAGCAGATGCAGCAGGGGAATTTAGATCGAATAGTGAAACTCAATAAAACAAAACAAAACAAAAATACGGCGTGTGAATTGCAAAAACACATTTCTGAATCCTGTGGCTCAACGCCTAAAGAAAGCGAGACTCGCAGGTTGAAAGTCAATTATTCCAAAGAACACTTTACTTGGATGCTAGGGTCTCTTCTGGTCCATACTTGAGCACAGGACATCCGATCAACAAGGTCCTCATCTAATAGCCAGTAGTTTACCTGACGAAGAACTGTCCCAGGCCAGTCAGCATTTTCCCTGCAACACCTGGAAAACCAAGAACCTTCCTTTGAGCCTTTAACGTTATTTTGACAATTTTTAATTGTTTGTTCATTTTAGGTAGCAGCACATACAGTAACAACAGCCAAAGAAACAGAGGACTTGAATAAAAATAAAAATTTAAAAAGAAAAAGACGAAGAACTAAAATTATGAAAAAAAAATGCAGACAAATTTGACTCTGTGGGTTTTCTAGGATTATATCGGTAGATGGAATAAAACTAACAACGCAACTAAAATTGTGCAAAAACTTTGAAAAACTTGACATGGAATTGAAACAACTTTTTTTAACAAAACAGACACGTCAACATTTTTAAATATGTAGTATTTTGAATAGTTTTTACAATGATTCTTTCCCTCTCTCTTTTCTTTTTTTTAAAGAAATAATCAGACCTTCTATGTGCCAATAATTGCATTGCATTGTTTTATGTTACTTGTAATCTTTAGTATTTTTATGTCTTGGGGACTGCAGATGGAAATTAGCTCTGAGAGCTATATTCTGGTACAAAGCATATTTTCTTTGATTAACGCTCCTGTGCATGGTCCCTGTCAAATCATTTAAATAAATAAATAAATAAATAAAATCGAATTACATGGGGGTGTCAGGAAACCAGATCCCGGTCCAGATAATGTTGTCAGTGTGCCGTGAAGCAAAAGATGATGGTGTTGATGTCAGCTGAGAACATTTGTGACATTTCAGCTTGTATTGCAGTACAGCCCTTGTGCTATCTTAGATGACCCCACCCTTACATTGACGTGTTATTCCTACCATGACAAAGGAGGATAAAGGTGGAAAGATTTCATGTAATCCATGGACACCAGTGAAGATCACAAATCATTGAAGAAAAAAGGTTCAGAGCACTGTCTAGTGGGTCTAGATGACCCAACTCCCAATGTTAAACTGCCTAGGATAGCTCAAGGGTTAAACATGCAGATGCAGGCTATGACAATTCAATTGCCTCAAAAACACTCAGGGAACATGGCCACAAAAGAGTCCATCAGGTATGGATTGAAGTTTGAGGATCTGCAGGTCTAAACAATAATAGATTTCTTTCAGATACCTACAGAAATTCAAACAGAAAAAGCCACATGATGGTGACACTGATAAAAAAATCCCAACCCCACTCTCTTGCTCTACTGGAGAAGTAACTTTGCCAAGGTAAGAGTAATAAGGGAATAATTGAAATGAAGTAATCAACCCTGTGTTGCGTCTTGTTATACTTGGGTAGACTAAACTATCAGGTGGCAGTCACATTACATCATTGAAAGCAAACTTCATTTACAGTTTTTTCACAAAAGAATCCATCCAGAAATATACAGAAAAATTATATATGCCCACAGGAATATATAAGCCCATCAAGATGACTGTTGTTATAAATTTGGGCTATACAAATAAAATTGAATTGAATTGAATAAGTCTTCTGAGAAATTACCCTCACACCTGCACAAATCAAATCAAACAAGTGGTTGGAGAAAACACTGGAATTAAAGTGTCAACTAAAAATAAAAAAAGATTAAAACATTTCTATTGATGTTCCAAGAAAGAATAACTTACAATAATAAATTCATTCATCAAGGCTAGATTTATTTAAAAAACAAAAACAAATTGTTACCAACATTTTAACCTTCATCATTCACGTATGTTACTTACTCTTTAATCTGGAAACATGTTTCAAAACCAGGATTTATTTTTGACAAAGAGATAGTGTAAACATTTTTAAATAACACACTTATAATATAAGCAACATAATACTCCTTTTGAAGTAGATTTTTATTTAATTATTTTGATACAGATTCAAGGTTTTTTCCAACACTAATCACTTTTTAATTGAAGGGAATCGTGGTAGAAAAAACAGCCATCCATTTTCCAACCCTGCTCAATCCTTTTCTGGGTCATGAGGTCGCTGGAGCCTATCCCAGCTACTGTTGGGTGAGCAGTCTGTTTCAGGGCACACACTCACACCTGGAGACAAATTAGGGTCATCAATGAACCTGTATAATCAAGTTTTGGTACTGTGAGTGGAAGCCAGAGGGCTCAGAGAAAACCAACACATACAGAGGGGTCCCAGCTGGGATTTGAACCAGCTTTGAGATGAGAGTGCTAACCACTATACCGTCATAAAACTATAATTTCTTCACAAATTTGTATAAAGAGGTTGCTATAGCTTCACTTTACCACTAGATGTCACTTCTTTTTAATGAGTGGAGGTCTCAAAGGTTGATTTTATTTTTTGTTTGTAGCCCTTGTGCTATCCTATGGGGTCCAGATGACCCCACCCTTACTTTGACGTGTTCTCCCTACCGTGACAAAGGTGGATAAAGGTGGAAAGATTTCATGTAATCCATGGACACCAGTGAAGATCACAAATCATTGAAGAAAAAAGGTTCAGAGCACTGTCTAGTGGGTCTAGATGACCCAACTACCAACGTTAAAGTACCTAGGACAGCACAAGGGGTAGAACAATAATAGAAGTTTCAAATGTTATAAAATGTCATTACCACATTTGATGTATTTCAAATCCTAATCATTTTAATTTCGGGCAACATTTTGCCAGTTTTGAACACACTGGAAGTTCCAATTCACTTCATTGAATGAGCTTGTTGCATAAGAAGGGCAAATTAAGAGAAAATGTCTAATTTAGGGGGAATCAATTAATTCAAATTCAATAAAAATCTAAAAGAACAAATGTTGATTCACACATTTGCCCAAGGTCTTTTTGTAAAATCCTAACCCCCAGTATAGCAACATGCCAGCGGACAGGACATTTTTCTGAAATCAATAGCAATCTCAGTTCTGACACTTCCATTTAGAGTTTTGTGTTTTATTCATAGTAATCTTCAACATTTTGACATCTTTCTGTATTGACAAGAGAATCTGCAAGTCTTTGCTTGTTTATTAGTTCATCATCTTTTCTTCAGCATTTAAACTCTTCTTAGAATATAAATGTCTCTAAATTGTCTGAGTTTCATTTGTCACCACAATTGTTTTTTTGTGAAATCTTTCTAAAGTGTTGAATGAAATCAGATATGATATACTCAGAAATTACACATGTTAAACACTAAAAAAACACTTGAATCTTGCATTTTCTTTTGATTTTTTTTTTTTTCCTGAATATACTTTTCATTAGTCATCATGACTTCCTTCTACGGTCCAGTGAAGATCTGAGTGTCTCATCGTTGTTATCATAAAACCTATCACTGCCTCCATTTCTCTGCCTCCCTGTTTTTCTGTTTTTCAGTAAAGTAAATCCCGCACCACCCGCCTGTTCAAAAAATCCTGGGAGGAAAAAAAAGAACACTAGAGGAATGTGATCCCAGCCTTTTTCCAGGGATCCTAGTATTTTCAAGAGCAGGAACATTGATGCATGTCTGGAAAAAATGCAACATTTAAACATTAAACCACTGAAAGTCTTGATGGAATGTTAAAGACTTTTTCCCAAGTTAAAGTTTATAAAGGAGAAAAGCAGGTTAGGTATTAATTAAGGCAGATGGAAAACGATAAGAAATGGAGAAAGCGCAACGTTGAGACACTGTTTGGACTTTACCAAACGCTGGTTTCAGATTAAAGAAGTCATTCTTTTTTTCTTTTTTTTTAAAGAAGTCGTCCAAAGGAATGGATGAATTCCTTAGTTTGTTCTGCAATACGGTATTTTTTTTTCTTTTCACAGTGGAGTTACTTCTGTTTCCTAGAATACATATAGTGTATATATATATATATATATGTGTGTGTGTGTGTGTGTGTGTGTGTGTGTGTGTGTGTGTGTGTGTGTGTGTGTGTGTGTGTGTGTGTGTTTGTGTATATAGAAAGAGAGAGAAAGGGAGCAAAGACTAGCAAATACTTGCAGGTTGAAGATTACTAAGAATGAGACATAAAACTCTAGCTTGAAGTTAAAAAAGTGCCAGAACTGAGATTGCTTCAGGTTAGAGACTTATTTGAAAAAAGGCTTATTCATCTCCTTCCTTAGTCATTTCTTCCTGCTACAGTCCAGTGAAGATCTGTGTTGCATCACTTGTGACTTCTTTTCAGTACTTCCCATGTCACAGCTTGCTTTGATGGAAAAGAAAAAAATACACAAGAAAAATGGGATTCAAACAAATCCAAACATGCTCATAGAAACATTAAAGATTTTGTGTGAAAAATGTTATTATACCAGCAGTTAGAGTATTTAACAGGAATATGCAGGTGTCTCTCCTTCCCTTCAGGAAAGAGTCCCAAAAAAGCATCCGGACTGAGGCTGTCTCACCTCTTTGCACTTGAGGAAGTGCCCTTAGAAAAAACCAGAGGTAGAATGTGTGATTCTATCATTGGGGTTGTCCATTAAAAAGACTCTTCCTTGTTTGACAGTCCTGTTGTGCTGCAACTTTTAACACCGTTCAGCTGCAGTTTTTTTCTCTGCAAATAACTCAACCTAATAACCTTTAGGTTGAGCGGCGGGAACAGAAAAGTCTGTTTCTACACTGCCTTCACAAAGATGCCCCTGTGACCCGGGGTCAAGCAGCACTGATTATTCCAACATTTCATTGGAAAAACGTTAAAGACAGGAAAACTCATGTTGAAATATGGCAGGATATAAAACATAATTATATGTATATCATAATGTACAAATCTTGCAGTTTCTTGCTAGACAAGTCTTTTGTGTGTGTGTGTGTGTGTGCGTGCGTGTGTGTGTGTGTGTGTGTGTGTGTGTTGGGGGGGGTTGTATTTTAACTTTTTTTAAGCAATCTGATTGTTTTCCACATGTGTTTGTTTTACCAAGACAGGGGAAAAACTTCTTAGAAGAGCAAGATCTCTGTCAAGAAAGGTATCATCAGCATAGATGAAAACCCCCAAACGTTTCTTCTACGTTTTCATCAGCTTCATTTAAGATAAAACCATCAAATGTTTAGGATTGCCTCTGTTTGTGACAGATGCTGCACAACGTAAGCTCAGAAAGACAACTACCTCCCTTTTCTACGCTCTAATTAAAATAAAGAGGCAAACATTGAAACACAAACTGCACATAACCTTATTTCAGGTGATGTACTCGTGGGATTGATGGGAACTCAAGTTGAACAATCTCTGGTTGTTCTAAAACAAACTTGAAAACCACCCAACACATTTGGTAATTTCATAGAAACATATTGGATCGTTGATGTTGACGTTTTGTCTTCACAAAGGGCTGCCAAATAAATCCAAATTTCAAACTATTCCTATACCTAATCATTTTTTATTAACCGCTAAAAGCAGCTGGTTTTACCAGTAGTGGAGCTGTATCAGCTTTAGTCAGATTTCTATGTAAATTAATTTAGATATTGACATTTTTAGGATATTTGTCCTTCCTCCTGTTCACAGCCGCCTCCTGTGAGCTCTTAGAATCCTTTTTTTAATGCTGACTTGTTGAAATCAGCTGATTATTACATGAAAATGACTTCAGTAAATTATAAATCTGAAAGGTGGTGTTGTGAAGATTCTTGAAATTAATTTTTTGTAAATGTTGACTATCATAAAAAATCTTTTCAACCACTTTGATCATTAGATTGTTGGAATTTCCCTCCTAGCAAAAAAGAATAAAGTCATAATTGTGAGACATATGATCTGCACGTTTAAATGACACCAGGTAAAAAGGCTTTTGTTGCTTGTAGTACAACAAGAACTCTTTGTGAGGAGCTGTCAGCTTCATCGTTTCCCCCACAGGTTGTTGCTTCCTCCATTATCCAGCTGGTACACGTTCGATTAAGGAAACGCTTTTGTGAGTGGCAAAAATCCCCCTCAGATGACAGCAGACGGAGTCTTGTTGAGACGGGTTGGCGGCTTCATTAGGTTGTGTCTGACACATTCTTCATTGTAATGAGCAAGTAATGTGTCACGGCAAACTTGTTTTTGCATCAAAGACGTATAAGAAGTGAGATGAGTATGGGGAGGAGAGGCGTGTTAATATTACTTCATAACTCTCCCTTAGAGCATCCACCACTTTACCTCAAGTTCTACAACGCATTTATTAGAAAACAGAGATGTCACAGTATGTCTTTGAGTTGATACAGTGCTGCCCCCTTGTGGCACGCGGCTGCAGACATTGAAGTAATCCATAGACTGACTGGATCAATTACTTATCGCACACAGGAAAAAAATAGCACCCTGTTATCAAGTCAAAGTAAACTTTACTGTCAATATCTATAATGTTTTCACATACGTAGAAATTGAAATTCCATTTCTCTCAAGTTCCAGTCTAAACAGGGAATCGAACTTAAAGTTTTACAAAATAAAATACAATAAGATGGAAAAAAAATATGAAAGAGAAAATAAAGTGACTATAGAAAAATAAAATAAAATGACTATAAAAAGAGAAAAAAAAAATAAAGTGACCAGCGGAGCGGTGGAAGGTGCAGTTAGTGCTGATGAGGTAGAATGATGTGTGCGTGTCAGAGTGCAGCAGAGCAGGGGGGCAACGGGGCAACAAGAGGGGAGGGGGGCAGGGCCGGGAGAGTTCAGCTCCCTGACAGCCTGGTGGAAAAAACTGTTTTTGAGTCTGCTGGTACTGGCCTGAAGACTCCCGGAGACTGAAGGAGGTGTGGAATGGATGGGTCAGGTCATCAGCAATGCAAAGGGCTTTACGGGTGAGACTGGTGCTGTAGATGTCCTGGAGGGAGGGCAGGGGGGCACCGATGATCCTCTTAGCCGCTCTCACGATGCGTTGGAGGGACTTTCAGCAGGACGCGTTGCAGGTGCCATGCCACACCGTGACGGAGCTGGTCAGGATGCTCTCCACGGTGCCTCTGTAGAAAGTGTGCTTGATGGGGGAGGGGCTTTGGCTTTCTTTGGTTTTCGGAGGATGTGGAGACGCTGCGGAGATATCTCAGCCAGTGATGCCATGTTATCCAACCAGGAGATATTTTCTGTGATGTGCACACTCAGGAACTTGGTGCTGCTCACTCTTTCCACCGTTGTGTTGTTGATGGTCAGAGGAGCATGCTGAGTGTCCGCTCTCCTGAAATCCATCTCCTTCGTCCAGTGGCGGTTCCACACTAACTTACTCCCAGGGCGAGTAAACCCCCCCCCCCCCCACCCACACACACACAGACACACACACATACAAAATTTGACAACATCCTGTTGTATTCCACATCTTCTATTTAGCCATTTTACACAAAAAAATGTAAGAATTTTCTAGACTCGTATTACAGGGGGGTAAAACTCAGTGACACAGGGGGCCTAAATTAAAAACACACTTAAGGTTTTGGGCCGAAGCAGATGAACATTTACTGAACACACTACAGCTAAACTTTTAAACCTTTTAAACTGAACTTTTTGAACATAAATATGAATAAAAACAGGAACATTAATCCAGAGTAACTCAAGTTAAACCTTAAATAACTTATAATAGTTAGCTCTCCATAGAAATATATTCTGTCAAAATTATATGAATATGAACATGCTGCAGAACAAAACAAAGATAGCCTGGAAATAATAAAAATAAGAAATAACAAATCAAATAATTCCGTTTTAGACAGACAGACAGACAGACAGACAGACAGACAGACAGACAGACAGACAGATAAGATAAGATAAGATAAGATAAGATAAGATAAGATAAGATAAGATAAGATAAGATAAAGATACTTTATTGATCCCAGCTTGAGAAATTCAGTTGTTGCAGCGTTGGCGTTAGGCTCAAGATACAAACATACACACAATAGACGACAACAGAGAACCAGAACAATCAATCAATCAGAAAGAAACATCTGTGAAAAAGAACAGTTGTATTGCGTGCCACATCAGGAGAGAAAAACAGACAGACCATAAATGACTTTATTGCACATGGATGACAAGTTATAGAGTCCAATGGAGTGAGGTATGAAAGATCTCCTGAAGTGGTTTGTGTGACAGCGAAGCTGCCTTAACCTATTGGAGAAGGAGCTCCTCTGACCATCCAGAACAGGATGGAGAGGGTGCTCAGGATTATCCATGATGGATACAAGCTTATTTAAAGTCCTCCTCTCCATCACAGATTCAAATGTGTCCATTTTACAACCAATTACAGAGCCAGCTCTTCGGATCAGTTTGTTCAGTCTATTACTGTCCCTAGCAGATATGCTGCCCCCCCAGCAGACCACCGAGAAGAACAGAGTGCTGGCCACAACAGACTGGTAAAAGATCTCAAGCATCTTGCTGCACACGTTGAAGGACCTTAGCCTTCTCAGGAAGTGGAGTCTGCTGCTGGCCTTTTTATACACAGCAGTGCTGTTGCTCTTCCAGCTCAGTCTGTTGTTGATGGTTACTCCCAAGTACTTGTACTCCTCTACCTCTGCCACCTCTCTGCCAAAGATGCTGAGAAGCTGGTGGTTTCTACCTGAAGTCCATCACCATCTCTCTGGTCTTTTCCACATTCAGCAGCAGGTTGTTTTCTCCAGACCATCTCACAGATTTATCCACAAGTTCCCTGTACTCCTCCTCCCGCCCACCATTAATGCAGCCAACAACAGCAGAGTCATCAGAGAACTTCTGAAGATGGCAAGACTCTAAGTTGTACTGGAAGTCACTGGTGTACAAAGTGAACAGGAAGGGAGAAAGCACAGTTCCCTGTGGGGCCCCCACACTGCTTGTCACCACGTCAGACAGGACACTGCCCAACCGGACAAACTGCGGCCTGTCTGACAAGTAATCAATGATCCAGGAGACCAAGGCGCTGTCCATACCCATCCGCCGCAGCTTCTCACCCAGTAACCAGGGCTAGATGGTGTTGAACGCATTGGAGAAATCAAAGAATGTGACCCTCACAGTGTCCCCCCCCTCTCCATCCAGGTGAGAGTAGCACGTTGCAGCAGGTAAATAACAAGATCCTCCACCCCCATGCGTGGCTGGTAGGCAAACTGAAATGGGTCCAGAGATGGTTTCACCAGAGGTCTCAGGTGGGACAACAAAATCCTTCCCAGCACTTTAACTGCATGGGATGTGAGGGCAACAGGACGGTAATCAATTCCCTTTCATGTGCCTGTTTTACGTTGTTTCACCCTGAGTTATTTCATCCTTTTTCAGCTGACTCTTTGAATTTAGTAGCACATTATTTGTAACGCCACGGGCACGAAAAATTCCACCCCCTATGAAGTGCCGCCCTGGTCCAACGCCCACTTCGCCCATATCAAAAAACGCCACTGCCTTCGTCTTCTCCACATTCAGGAGATTCTTGTCTCTGCACCAACCGGCCTGGGAGCTCACCTCACTCCTGTAGTTTGTCTCATCACGTTCCTGATGAGACCCACCACTGTAATGTCGTCCGCAAACTTGATGTAAACGTTGAAGCTGTGTGTCGGTGCGGTCGTGGGTCAGCAGGGTGAAGAGGAGGGGGCTCAGCACACATCTCTGGGGAGCCCCCGTGGTCATCGTGATGGTGCTGGATGTGTTGCTGCCGACTCGCAATGCTTGTGGTTTCCCCATCGAGAAGTCCATCAGCCAGTTACACAGAGGAGCGTGGTGATGATGGTGTTGAATGCTGAACTGAAGTCCATGAACAGCGTTCTGACACACAAGTCCTTATTCTCCAGGAGAGTGAAGTGCAGTTGAGATGCTTTTATTTATTTATAAAAAAAGCTTTATTTATGTTGTCGCCAAAAGTCAGAATAAATCATAAATGTATTAACATTGGAAAACGTTTAATCCTAAAGTCTCCAAATTAAGTACATCAAGGATAACACCTGAACGTGTCGTCTTCTTGGTCAATTTCTCAAAATTGAAAATGTTTTTTCACTGTAATGACAATGTTTGCCCAAAAGATGGCGCTCTGCCCAACAGAGTTTCTTTTTAATTTACAAAAATGTGTCGCTGTTTTTGTGTTTGTTGCCAAAGTCAATTTTTACTCCTATGTACTTTTACAAAGATGTGCCCTGTTGCTATGGAAACCTGAAAAAGTAGTGAACTCAAATTAATACTTTTTGTGCCATAAAGAACAACCTACCTTGCTACTTTTTTTAGTTTTTTCCCCTCAAGATAACAAACCAAGTCTCAAATGACACACAGTCCATTCACAGTCCAGAAAAACAAAAATAAATTATATTTTTTATTGCAACAAAACGAAATGTCAGGGAAATGTCTTGTGATTATTAAGGTAAAGTGATAACTTAATCTCAATAACGCGACAAAACACAAAAAAAAAAAAAATGTAAAAAAAATAAATCAAAGTAGACCCTTCTAGGGTAGGCAGGTTTTCCAAAAACACCTGTTTTTTGAAATTTCTATGACTTTTCCCAAAACTTATGGGTCACAGTTTAAGGGCAGAGGTTAAAAGAAATATGAAGTGATTGTAGACTTCACATATTTCTCATGGCACTTAAACAACTGAGACAAGCTTTCGTCTAAGAAGAGAAGATTTGTTTAGAATATTTCAGCTCTTTTCTATTTTTTTTTTGTTTCCATAGCTTTTCAGCAGCATTTTCAGATCTGCTTAGTTTGTTTCTTTCTTTCGTTTAGCGCCTCATCTCTTTCTTATCTCTGTGTTGTAAGGAGAAGCTCATTCATTGCAGCAGCACTTGCTGCACTGCTGTATCATAGAGGAAGCTGTGGTTCAGTCTAAACACCAGCCCTGGCCATCAATAAATTACATTCTTTTTACCATTTTGTCATGAAGCATTTCCTTTGTATAACTGCTAGAACTTGCATTACAATTGAGACAATACTCTTTGTGAAATTATACTTATGACTAATTTCTGTTCCAGAAGAAAAAACACGATAGAACTTTATCAAATTTAGCAGATTAAAAAACTGTTCTATGCCAACTTTTTGAAAAAAATGTGAGAAAAAATTCCACATTTTCTTAAATGTTGAAATGTTTTTTTTTTTTTTTGTCTTTTTTTTTTTTTTACTTGGTTTAAACTTCTCTGGGGGATTTCTGCTTCAAGATTCTAATTTTTAGTTCCATTTCCTAAAAAACAAAGAAGTTACCAAGAAGTTGAGCTTTTAGACACGGCACAATACTGGATCTGAGCCAACATGTATCAGCCTGAGATGTGGACAAAATATCCATGTTGTTAGAAGCTGTGGATTCTGCTGTCTGGGATTAGAATGGAACTCAAGTTTAGTGTCAAGCTTTAATTCATAAATTGAGGCAGGAATGGACCACAACAGAGAAGAAGCTGATGCACAAAGATTTCCTTTAAACTGGTTCACTTCCTCGTCTGGTCATCGAATCATTTCTGCTTCAAGAAAGCGGAAAACGTAATCGTAAAGTTTATTTGTCTGATAGATCGTTTGGGCTTAAGTGCATGTCTGTGTGGCAAAGTCGGTCTGTGGGAAAAAAAAGAGAAGCAACCATGTAGAAATGAGGGCAGTGACATCACCTGACAAAGCTGAGAGTTGTGTGTGTGTGTGTTTTGCTGATAAAGAGAACACCATCAGCTACAGAGCTGACAAAGTCTGCCTCTACAGCCGCCATCTATCTGCTTGGCATCACCAGGTTAGAACTTGTTATTTTTTAGTCCCCTCACGTTTGTGTTGTTTTGTGGCTGCCTTCCTACCCATTAACTGTGAATTTCCTTTATAACATGTGAATCGTCAGAGTAACAGCTGGAAAGCTTTTGGCTACAACTTTGGTTTTTCATACACGATTTTAGCTTCAGTGGATTCTCTTTTTTTCTGGTCATTTGTTGTGGGAAAAGTGCATTTAGTCATTTATATTAAATACCTTAAAGCTTCAGAAGTCATCTTTTCTTGTTGTGCTGTTGCAAAAGATGAAGCCAACCATGTATGGGGATCAGTTTATTCCATTTTCAGGCATTCAGTTGCTGCTACAGTAACCTGCTGTCCTTCGACAACTCTTTTGTCTTTTTCATGGTGGAAAGGTATCAGTCTGACTGTTTAAGTGTGTGGACAGATGTCTTTTAAACAGAGAACCAGTTCAAACAGGTGTCATTAATACGGATAACAAGTGGTAGATAAGACCTTCTTAATGGAGTAAAAGGTATGTGAGGGACAGAATTTTTGCTTGTTTATTGAAAACTTATTTCTGTTCAATTATACAAAGAAATTCTTTAAATAATAATAAAATGTGATTTTCTTGATTCATTTTCCATTCTTGTTTATGCGTTTCTGTGATTAAAATGATAGATCTCTCATCTTTTTAAGTGGGACGACTTGCAGATTCTGTGACGGATAAACACTACTAAACATTTTATGTATTACAGACTGTAAATTTAAGGCAGGTAAAATTGCTGAAGTACAGCAAGGTTAAAAAAAACCCAAAAGATGCTTAAACTGAAGCCAAAAAGCAGTTTACAATAAAAAATGTAAAATAAAATGAATCCTAAACAAATGAAAACTAAAAGTGTTGAATATTGCTTGTCATGCTGAAATGAAATTTACTTGGTTGCAAACATTTCATATATTGGGAAAGTAAATATAAGGTAGAAAAACCATATTCATTTTATAGTTTAATTAGATTCTAAATTAACTGTGTAAAACGAGTGAAAAGAACATGAAAGACAACAAAAACTGTAATACAACAAACTGAAAAATGTGAAGGGGCGCAGGACAGCGACAACAGTGATGAAATAATTGGTCAAAATGACAAACGCTTATCAAATTATTTTAGCTGATAAAAATCTCAAAAGTTTGTCTTTTCTGTATTGACATCCGGCATGACCTTCCTTTCGCGTTCCTGCTTACTCTGAACATCTGCTGTAAGTTTCTCTTCCCTGTCTCTTCCAGCTGCACTATGGTCTCCAACATCTCCCTGTTTCCTGCCAAGCCTTCAAAGGACGAGCAGGCTGCAAATGTGGACATGGAAGCCATCATGGAGAACATCAGCATCATCCTCTACACCCTGACGGTGGTGCTGGGCATCACGGGCAACTCTGTGGTCATCTGGGTGGCGGGATTTAAACTAAAGGTTTATCATATCCTTGTTAGACATCCTCAACTTTCAGTTCACTATTCACAGTTTCAGTAATGAAAGAGGCCAACTTTGGAGGTTGTGTGTTTGCGATGCTACGTTGGTGCAAAATGCCAATACAGTGCAAACCTCGGGAACTTTGCTCCAGGCTTTTTCTTACACAGCTCTATTCCGATATACTTAGTACCTTTTAATTCCAGCCGGGCACAACCCACAATTATTAATTTCTCCTTTATGTTCAGTGTTCAAATAGTTGGGACTTCCGTGAATTAAAAGGGCTCCATCCATACGTCACTTCCAAATCCAAGTCCCTGATGGGTCAAAGTTTGACCTGATTTAACTTTCCACACCCTTTTAGTGGAAGGGCATTTTTAATTAAAGCCCAAAAATGGCTGAGTAGTGATCCTTCAAACACAAGGGTTTTGAGCATGGAAGATCAAAAGTCATATACATGCTTTCACATAGACCTTTCATTGGAATAGGTAGCTTGAACCTGTGTTGCTGAGGGCGGTGAGAACAAAGCTTCATGCTGTGATTCCCACCTTCACATTAATTATGGCCTGAGGCTTCAGTAAACTACATTTACACCCCAGCTTAGGCTTTGAGTCTATACAGGTGGATCTTCTCCTCCATTAATCCACATATCTCCGTGGCAACATCACCCATTGTCCTCTTTTAAAGCATGAGTGCTTAATAGAGTAGGAAAAATTCCCAATAGTCATGAAAATTGTGACAAAGGTTTGCCAGGAATTTTGGAAGCTCTGGAAAAGATTTTTCATAAGTCAAAATTTTAAATCCTATAAAAACACTTTTTACTGTTCCCAAAAATGTTCAAATGGGTCCAGTCGTTCCCTGTATGACAGAACTTAACTGCGTGAGTCATAAAAATGGTTTACTTCTACCTCCAAGAAAAGAAATTCAATTAAGTCACCATTTCTTTTGTGAAACGGACGCTGCCACGTTGGAGCCAGAAATCATCAGAATTGTGACAGTGATTTGTCCGAAAAGGTCTCAGTCCTCATTTCTATGGCAACAAAAGGTTTTGAATGTTCAACATGGGGACGACGCTGAAGTTGGCTTCCAATTCAGCTTCCGATTCGCGAGGGGCACTTACGGAACATTCCGCTGGATTTTTCGCACTAGGATCACCTCAGACCAGGTCCTGTTCAAAAACCACTGGACCTGGACTGCTCAAACCTGGATTAAATTATGCATCAGATAGTAAAGAATACATTAAACACAGTTTCTGATTTGTGAAACCTTCCTCTGATTTGTGAAAATGTAAAATAGGTTGATGTTTATCGTATTTTACGCACTGAGTCCACCCTTGTCACATTTAATTTCATAAAATGCAATAAAATGATACAATTTCACACAGCAGTTTTTGAACAGGACCTGGTCTGAGGTGGACTTTAATTGTATTTAATGTGTTCTTTACTATCTAAATCATAATTTAATCCAGGTTTGAGCAGTCCAGGTCCAGTGGTTTTTGAACAGGACCTGGTCTGAGGTGATCTTAGTGCGAAAAATCCGGCGGAGTGTTCCTTTAGTGCCCTCGCGAATCGGAAGCTGTGAATCTGAAGCCAACTTCAGCGGAAACATCAGACTATTATTGAGTCGTGCACTAAAGCAGAAATATGAAAAAAAAAATAGGATTAACAAGAACTTATTAAAAAAAGTAGCGGAACGAGAATAGTCATTCTAATTAATATAATCACTGTAAATTTCTCAGTAGAGGTCTATGGGGTTTTTGGCTTGTAACCAGTGGGTACTTTCTGTTTGGAATGCCAGGGGGGAGGGTGGTTCACTTAGTCTAGTTCTCAACTAGTTCTCTAGTTTCACAATTGGAACTGTCCTTTTCTGCTTAATCTATAATCTTATCTATAAATATTTGGTAGTACGCGTAAAGATCTCCATTGGTTTCCCATAGGTGGGAGAAATTTTAATTTAAACTTTAATCAACACAAAACCACATATCTGTCCAAAGCCTAACTCACCTATTTCATTGTTGGCTTTAAATGGACTTTTTTTAAGTAACATGTCTTTCAATGGGGCTTACTCAATTCTGCAGCAGCTTACAGCCATCCTTTGAGGAACTACATGTTTTGGTACTTCCACTCAGTGCTGTAGAGCAGAGGTTATCCTCTTTTCTGGCTTCTGAATAGAAGGAAGTTCCTGATAGCCAGACTTTCCTGTCTAACTTTCTTCTTTCCTCTTAGCCGAAGGTGACCAACGTGTGGCTGGTGAACCTGGCGATAGCAGACCTGATCTTCTGCTTCACTCGAGTCTTCTCCCTCATAAAGAAGCTCTTCTTCGACCACTGGCCATTTGGTGTCTTCCTCTGCAAGTTTAACGGCTTCTTCAAGTATGCAAACATGTTCTGCTCCGTCTTCCTGCTGGCTGTCATCAGTCTGGACCGAATGCTTTGCATTTGGTACCCCATTTTCATGAGGAGGCACCACAAGATGTGGACAGCACGGGTGGTAGCGGTCTGTGTCTGGATTGCTGCAACCGTCTTCAGCAGCCCCTACTTCATTTATCGGCAGGTGTACCCGGGGAAGAAGAACCTGACCAAGTGTAGCTTGGAGGTGAAAGAGAAGACGGAGGAAGACAACACCGCCAAACACGCTCTGTACTCCATCCGCTTTGTGTGCGGCTTCCTCCTGCCTTTCATGGTCATCTTAGTCTGCTACATCCTGGCTGGCGTTGGGATCCGACGCACCCGCTTCTCCAGGAAGTCGCGCTCGCTGCGTGTGTTGGTGTCGCTGGTTATAGCGTTCTTCGTGTGCTGGGCTCCGTACCACTCCCTCCTGCTGGTGAAAATGGTCGACAACAAGAACCCGGTGTTGAAAGTGTGGCAGCCGCTGGCCAGTGGCATGGCCTACTTCAGCAGCTGTGTGAACCCTCTGCTGTACTTCTGCATGGGGCTGGAGGTGAGGGGCCGCTTCAGACAGAGTCTGATGGGCATTTACAGGCGCGCCCTGGCAAATGTGGAAGAACAGATGAGCACGGAGCGCTCCATGGATGACAGCATCACGTCCAGATACAGCTCTGCTGTGGCGCCGCGGCGGAGTCTGGACGTAGCAAAGATTTAAATGACAACATTTTAGCTAACTTCTGTTTTATACTCCATTCACTAATCAGTCAAGGTGTTAAAAACCTCAGGATTGCATCATAGCCTTCAGGTGTTACATCCCAACAAGAAAAGTTAATGAAAACAAACTTTAAGCAACAGTCGTCTGACTTTTCACAAGCAACAGCGGGCATGATGAAATCGCAGCCAACAGGAGTCAACTATGGCACAAGATCCTGAATCACTTCTGACAAACAAACAAAAAGGGAATCTGGCCCACAAAGTAACCTTTTGCTTAAGTTCCTTATGAGGCCGTAACCAAGCGATGAACTCCTGGTCCACTTGAAATCCCAGGATTGTAAGTTTCACTTCAACTACTTCACTTCGGCAGCTGCATCTGATGAACTTCATTTCACATTTAAAGATTGTTCAGGGTAAAGGACTTGCATTCTGAGCAGAAGGGAAACTGAGTGAGGTGTTGTGGGGAGGAATAAATAGATCAGTTCACAGGTACAGCAGTTTGTGTTGAATTTGGGGAGAGGTCAAAGTTAAAGGCCTCATAAATGTGTGTAAGTCAATGGCCGAAACCAAGCGCTCATTTTGGGGCCATTTCTGTGTTTTCAAAAAGCAACAATGGATGCTGACTTCTTGTGGAATGGATGGAGAAGGATTGCAGTGTCCATTTAGGTGAACTTTGCCAACATTTGTGATGGAATAGCACCAAAATACAGCTAACATTCTTGCAAAGAACAATGTTCAGTGACATCATCAGTGATCAGTATTGACATTTAGTTAAGTTTCAATGACTGAAGTGTTTTTAGACATTTCTAGCAGTCTGGGTGAATTCTGGCAGCTTATATAAGAGTTTACTGCTCCAAAGTATGTAATTATGGTGGGCTGATGGGAGAAAGCTTAGTAGTTTGTTTTCTGTCAATGAAGAGAAGTCCGCTGTAGCTTGATCTGTTTAAGAAAAAGAAAAATGTTTGCCTTTAAAGTCCAACTACTAAGCGTTTCCATTGGTCTTTTAATTACCAAAATTTAAAATACATGTAATTTTCCAGGACATTGTTTCTGCACTGCAGCAGGAGTTAATTAGAAATTCACCTCTGAATTGTGGGCGGGACTGATGGCATTGAGCAGCCCCACCCCCATTTCCCATGACTCTTCTGTTTACATGCTCTCCAACTAGCTTATAGCCCTTTACATCCCCAACTTAACAACAAAAATGGCGAGCAATATTGGAGCTATCAAGTCGTAAAGTTTTAGCCAGGTGCCAGCTCAGCCGGGGAAAACCAAGACGTACGTGGATCTGGACATTTACAAGTACAAACATCAGAATGGAGCAGAGCAGAGGCCTTGTGCCCCACTCGGCGTATTTTTTTAACGTCACACCTTTTTCAAACAGTATAATTTCATCTGCTTCTGATTCACAATAATTTGATCAAAAAATACTTAATTCTGAGCTTAATTTTCTTTATGTCCTCCACCATCAGAAAATGCCACAATTAGATGTTAAAAACACAATTTTCATCAGAATGGGTCTTTAATGAAAAAAGATAGTCCCTTTGGTATATTTTAGCCTTTCTACTTGATCTGTGATATATTAAGGTAATGCATCATACCTCCATTTCTTTTTGTTTTCCTTGGTCAAAATGAGAAGTATCTGCATCACATCTGCTGCACAGGCAAACACACGTATTTACAACCGACCCACCAACCAGCAAGCTACGTTTGCACAGTTGGTTCCAGTAATTTTAACTTTAAATATGTGTGATAATGGATATGTTTTGGCTTAGTGGTCACCATGTTTGTCATCTGGTTAGGCCTCGACCTAACTGCTCCAGTGTTTCCATATGCCTGATCGAAGTTTGGCTCAATGCATTCCCTGGACATTCCAACTATAACCCTGTGAATGCACAACCACTGTTTTAGCAAAATGTGTTCTGAGTGAAAAAATGCCAATAAAGGATTTGCATCTTCAGTCAGGAAGTGAAACAAACCTTTTTTTGCAACCCAACACTAAATCTGTGAGAAAAAACAAAAGTGAAACATTAGGACACAAGCTAAACCCTCAGATGTCAACATTTGTTTCTTTTCCTCTATGTAAACTACAGACTGGAAATTATTGTTCTATGTCTGATATGGTGGTGGTTGAGAAATTCTTAATGGAGTTATCATCTGAAAGTTATTTTTGTGCTTGAGGAGTGGAGGAGGTTAAAGCCCTCAGGTTTTTCCTTTTGGGCAACTTTTGATGCAGAGGAAGAAAAGTGGAGGTGTGATGTCTAAAGACTGCAAAAGGAAGTGAAAGCATTAAAAGGAAACACAGAATTAACCACAGTCATGAGTGGTTCCCCTGCAGAGGTCACTCCGATGCCTGAATCGAAATTAAGATGCATTTTAAATAACCTTTTATTTTCATGTGTGTGTGTTTTTATGCTCCTGCGATTTACCATAGTGAGAGCTCAACAACCAGGTCATAAAGCGCAGCCAAACAGTGTAGCTTTGCAGAACACTTCAGGATCACCGGGAGACCAACCCCGTCTAAATAATCTCTCCCCCCTTTTATTCCGACTTTCCAATGTTTCTGTTGCAGGATTATTCTTCATCATAGCTTGAGCCATAAATCACTGCTGTGAGATTGTTAGAAAATAATGAGTCCATCATTATATAAAAGGAACCGCAGCAGGCACATAAACTCGGTGTTGCTTCAAAGTCCCACTTTGATCCTCTTTGGATTTATGTCAAAAGCGTCCCCAGTGGTCCTTATAGCTGGTTTTAGCCAAAATTAAAAACCTGTGTCGTTTTCTAAGACATGGTTTCTGCAAAGACAATGTTGAAGGAAAATAAGACGTCCATAGATCTATTTGTCCACAGGTGGATGCATCAGAATGGAGCGGAGCAGAGAGCTTGCAGCCAACCCAGTGTATTTTTTACTAAACTAATACAACATTTTTCAAATGGCATTTTTTAGATTTGACTAAAGAAATTCTCAGAAATGCAATTTTAAGCTTATTGTTCTTTATACGTCTTTATACGATCGTGAGAAAAATGCCACAGGAACATGTTTAAAACACAATTTTTTTCACTGGGAGGCTTTAATTCTTGACGGCGGTTTCTGTTTAAAACCTGAAACAATCTCTTATTTTGGACCAGAACCTTTCTTATAGTTTTGACAGATCCAAACCCACCAACAGAAAAGGAAATCAGACCATTTTTATGTGGATCAGTTTTAAAGTTTGACCTAATTTAACATTTATGCTAAAATTTACCGAATGGAACAGTTGACTGTCACAGAACTGGATACATGTAAATTCAAACTGGCTGTTTACATTAAGATCATAGCAACCAGAGAGTTTATACTCATATCTGGTGAATAATTCTACAGTCATCCTTGTAAAGAAAGTTCTCTTTTTTCATGTTTGCCCCGCCCACAACATGATCATCAATGGGGTTTAACTGCTCTTTACCCTTCTTCTATATGCTTTTCAAGTCAATCAGACAAATTATATGAGCGTTACAGGAAGTTTCACAGATATGAGTGAGGATGTTATCCATTAATCAAATTTGTGGTGTATGTCTTTCAATAATAGCATTTATTTAAAAAACATATTAGATGGTTGAAACAAAACATTTTCATTGGTGGTTTTATATAAAAAGATTAATTATGTTTAAACTG
This sequence comes from Oryzias sinensis, assembly GCA_037389245.1. NCBI lineage: Eukaryota > Metazoa > Chordata > Actinopteri > Beloniformes > Adrianichthyidae > Oryzias > Oryzias sinensis. The sequence goes on along the minus strand of CM074488.1, from coordinate 43,691,567 downwards.
AACAAAAGTTATTAAAAACCTCCTGTGTTTACCACCAGAATGCAATTAGTCTGATAGATTACAAGAAAAGGACATTGTGGGCGTGGCCACCAACAAGCAATGGCTGCTGGGTAAAAATTACATTCACCTTTTCAGTGTGACTTCACTGCCATGTGTGCGGTGCAGAACTGAATTAAATGCTGTAGTTCATATATTACATTTTATGAGCTCGGTTTGGTTGCCAAATCTTATAGTGAAAGTCTTTTGGTTTTGGGATCATTTTGTAGAATTAAGATTCTAAAACAAATTAAGTATTTTTCACTGCTGGTGTAGAAACATACCAACTCCAACCCACAGTTAGTGTTTTTTTTTTTCTTTCACTGAAGCATTCATACGAGTTTAAATGTCATTCACTGGAGAACTGTATTGTCTTTTTTGGGAAATTCAGCCCCAGGTGCTGAAATGACCACAGGAACATTTCTGAGACGTATCACCTTTCATTTATTTGGGACGTTCGGCACAGCTGCAGGCGTTTTCATTATTGCAGGAAGTTTAAAATAAGTTCCTGTCTGACGTCTTGAGTCATAACAGCTGATCCTTTTACAATCTCAACAAAAAAAACATGAAGTCTTTCGGAATAGATTCACAAAAGCGGCAATATCTTTTTGTGTGGAATGTAAATCATGAAGTGAAAATCAGAGGAGCATCCCAGTCTGACGCAGCGGAGAACATCTAGTGTTTTGGCCTGTTCTGATGTCAAACTGTAGCTCATGGAAGCTGTGGGATGAAGAAAAACTCACAAAAAACAACTTTCCTTATGTTGTGCATCCATAATGAAGAGATTCAAGTTTTAAAAAATACAAAAAAACAAATGAAGTGTCTATGAACTGTTAAAACAACAAAAGATATTTTCCCCCACAACTTTAAAAAAAGAAAAAAGAAAAAAAAAGGAGAGAGGCATCTGTGAGGAAACCAAAACTGTCCACAGAGGCGCCTCACTCGTACTCTGCGATCAGAACCATCATCTCGACTCCAAACAGCAGAGCCAGAATCTCCATGAGCGACTGGCCAAAGCTGGAGCGTCCTGCCAGCAGCTCGGGGAGCACAGTCACTGTGGCAATGTAAATAAACCCCCCAGCTGTGAAGGGCAGGATCCAGGCGGTTGCCGTGGCGCCCACACCTTCAGCCATCAGGGAGCAAGCTGTCCCTGCCAGCGCCCCCAAAGCAGTGAGCAGCTGCAGACACATGGCCTGATGGGAAAGAGGAGCGACACAGTCACACACACACCGCATCAGTGCAACACAAGCAGCCTGGAAGCAGACGGTACGATACCTTCTTCTTGGTGCAGCCAGACTGCACGAGGATGGCAAAGTCTCCAATCTCGTGGGGGACCTCGTGCAGCAGAATTGTCACAGTGGTAATGGCGCCCACTGCTGGACTCACCAGGAATGACGCTCCGATTGCAAGGCCGTCAGTGAAGTTGTGCGTGAAGTCAGCTGCTAGGTTCAGGTAAGCTGACACTTTAATATCTGTAGCACACACACACAAAAATCAGAATTTTATCCAATTCAACCACTTTAAAGACCCACTCCAGTCATCTTTTGATTTCTTTTAAAAGCATTCCCAGTGGTCTTTTATTTATGAATATGCTGTTTTAGCCAAAAAAAAAAAAACTGTCACTTTCTATGACCTGTTGATGACTGCTTGGAGCAGGGAGCTTGTGGCCCACTCAGCACAATTTCAACATCACAAATAAGCTCTTTTTGAAACTGCATTTTATATCTGCCCCTGATTCGAGACAATTTGAGCAAAAAATAAAAAATATACACATTTTGAACTCAATTTTCTTAATATGTGTCCTCTATTTTCAGATAAACACCACAAAACACCTTTTTTTAACAGAGTGGATCTTTGGTAGCATGTCGTAAGAAAGACTTCATGAAATTACCTAAAAGGTTTGCTTTGTGCAGCAAAATTAAAATTCTTTCCCGATTAACATGGCCGCAGTGGATGCAGTTCATTTTATAGACATTGTTCATGTTGCTTCAGTCAGAAGAGCGTTTTGAACAAAATGTCACAGAATTGTCATAAAGTTGATTTTATTATAAAATAAATTTTTCTTATAAACCAGTTAGAATTTAGCTGCTTTACCCTTATAAGACCGGATCCTAAACTTAATTTGCGGTCACAGTAGTCACAGTTAAACAATTTAATATAAACCCAAACAAATTCTTAGTCGCCATCTTTTTGCCTATTTACAAATATCCTCCCATCTGTCAGTATTTTGTGCTCAGAGAATATGATGGATCCAACCTATGAATGATAAACCAATGAAAAAAGGCCACAGGTGACAATCAGAGAAAGCGAACGAATTGACTTAATGAAATGATCACAATCAGCTTAGAACTGTGTATAAACTAAAAAAAATTGAATTGAAGTTTATGGCTCTACATTAAGAGGCTGAAGTCACACTTATTTACCTGTGCTCTTCTTTTCTTTATTTTCTTTCTTTGACACCTTTTCATCTTTGTCATCTTTTTTCTTTTTTTCTTTTTCTTCTTCCCCATCACTGTGCTTTTCTTTACCAGGAGCTGAAAATGTTACACAGAACACAAATCAGAATACAAAAATGAATTACATATTGTACCTCTTTTACATGAGCCAAACTAAGAACATAATAATATTTTCAGCCTTAACTTTGTAAACCTGAAATAGGAGCTTTGGGGACATCTAGTGGTGAAACTCTGCATTACAACAAGCTGTAAAACACTGAACCAGGGAGCTTATGGCAGAAAGAGATGAAAGCGCTTAACAAAAAAAAGACAGATGTATTTTGTTATAATCATTTTTTCTTTCGCCCTTTTGAAATAAAGCAAGACAAACATTATTTCTAAAAGTTCCTAAAAGTCACAGTCGCCGTACCATGACTGTGGGAGTGACTGTGGGAATGCCCGTCCTCGCCCTTCAACAGCCGAACGAACTTTTCCACAACCAGGAAGGCGATGATGCCGCAGAGAACCCACAGGCCCACGGACATCATGTGAGCGTGAGCGGCGCCTGCGACGGCGACAGCAAGCGTCACGACAGAAAACAGGTAAAAACAGCAGGTTAGGGTGAAGGGAAACGCTGCTGACCGTGGGAATGTCCGTGGTCGTCTTCACTGGAGTGCGAGTGCCCGTGATGTTCGTCCTCATGATGGGAGTGAGGCTCTGTGAGAAACATGAGAGAAAATTAATACAAAGTTTAAAAAAAAAAGTAAATAACAGGTTGTGGTGCTGATTTGGTTGTTGACATGACATAACGAGAACATTTTCATCTGATCCTGGCATTTCTGTTTTTACAGTTCATATGTTTGAGTTAACATCTGTGGACTCATTCTCATGGTTTGATCCAACTCACATAAACCTAAAAAAAACGTTCTTAGGGTTTATTCAGACTGGAAATTTTCTTTGCTCCAGATCGAGTCCTGAACCTTGTGTTTGGTCTGGATTCAGACTGGCACCAAACAGACCCTTATATTACCAACCAAAGCTTGTAAACAAAACCATGTGACTTCAGATCTCTTCAGTTGGCCGGGAGCTACAAGGGCGGGTAAAAAAAAAAAAAAACAAGAGACGGGCGGACGGACGTGCTGTGCTTTCCAATCCTTATCAGGGACAGTTAATGTATTAAAACTTTAAACTCCGATAACCAGTTTGGATCTCCGGGAAAAAAAAAAAATTTCTTGTTACTTTGGCACAGTGGAGACATGCTGCAAAGGCGGTTACTGAACAGGAGGGGTGCTGTGTGTGCTTTAACTCAGAGGAGGCTAGCAACTGCAGTGATGAGGAGACATTGGTAGGAAGGTACGCTGACATATAGATCGTCAAGAAAACAGTGAGAAGTAATGTATGTCACATTAAAAATGTGTTTTTAATGAGCCTGAATTCATCCAATCACAATTCCATGAGTTGCTGTGTCTCATTGTAGTGGCGTTATGGCGTTGTTTTCAAGAGAATTCTGTCACAGAAAAGCATGTAAGAAGCATTTTCAGCTGTGTTCAGATAAAAGTTCCAACAAGTAAGGAGTTGGACTCGACGACCGAGACCACCTCCAAAGATGGGTCAGAGAGCGGTTCCTGGTCCGGGCTAGGATCCAAATATTTGCTCTGGATTATGGTGTAAAACAAACTCTGGTTCCCTGAAAGTGAACCAAATGTGTCCAGTCTTTTAATGGTGAATACACCCTGAAATCAAAAACAAAAACCCACCAAGAGCATGTGGAATAAGGTGGAGGAAGGCGTCACCCAGCAGCCCCCCAGAGGCGAAGCTGAGCAGAACCTTGAGCAGGTTCTGGTGCTGGTCGCTGTTGGACTGAACTGGGATGAGGAACAGGATGAGGAAAGGAGCAGCGCTGATGAGCAGAGTGGCTCCGACAGCCTGTGGGGCAAAAGAAAAAACACCACAATGAGGACTTTTGGATTCAAAAAGGCAGCCGACAAGTTCAAAGATTTTAGCTAAACTTTAACTAAGTTAAGTCGTACGGGAAACCTGCCGCAAAGGAAAAAGATGAAACAATAAAATATTGGAAGCACAAACTGCAACAACCTAAAACTCAGCTATTGTGTTTTTTTTTTCTACTAGAAGATCAAGACTGACAAACCCTTAATGTGTAAGTGCAGAAAGGCAAATATTTCAAAGACTTTGTATGACATTTTCAACAAATTGCCAGATTCTGCTTTAGATTATTAGGGGTGTGAGGAATGAAGAGACTTAAAACTCTGATAAAAAGCTAAAACTAGACCTGCACAATGTATCGCTAATTTATCGGTATCGCAATATGAAGCTCTGCAATATGCATTACTTTAAATATGCTAAAACTATCTTATATATTTGACCATTGAATGGACTCCTTTACATCATAGACCAATCTGATGGAGCCCTTTTATGTTCGTCTCCTGTGCAGATGTGGTTCATCTGGAATATAATTTTTGAACTGTTGCAGTGAAATGGGAATGAGGTTTTTGTTTTTTTTGCTATATGTTCATATACCGCAAGTTATATCGTCATCGCAATATTAATCACTAATATCGCAAGTTTTCCTCATTTCGTGCAGCCCTAGTTGAAACCAAGCAAAAATGGCTTTAACATTATATTGTATTACATTATATAACAAACCCACAAACAAAGCCAATTTACCAGAGCTATCTACCACCAAAAGCCCCCCAATCCATCACTGCATAACACTTAAGCCTAATCGCCCCACTTAAACTATCTTTAAGCAAACATATGTATGAATTAAAGTAGAATTTAGGACAATTTTTTTACATGTATTTTAATATCTTAAAGCTTTGTTAAATTAATTTTGATATGCTTACAAAGCTATGTGATGTGTGCCGTCCTTTGTAGCTCTAACTCTTTTGGACTGAATTTATGACAACTGTTAACCATTTTTCCTCAAAACATGGTTGTGAGGTGGGACACTGATGCTGAATAAAGATCTTCCACCTAAACTTCACTCTAACTTATTCCAAAGGTCAAAACTCTGAGAGGGCCAGCAAGTTCTTTAAACGCTCCTCCATGTCTATATGGACTTCTTATGTGCACAGGTTATGTTACAACAGGAAGTGCCCCCCCTAAACTGTTCCTATAAAATCAGGAAGACAGAATTGTCCCAAAAAACCCACATCATGACCCCCAAGACGACTTGTTCCACAGCAGTATCCTGTAATTACTTGGATGGATTGGTGAAAACCTTTGGTGTGATGGACGTGTACCTGTGTCCAAAGCTCCGCCACATCCCTCTTCTCTCCACCTGGTTCCTGTTTCCCTCCATCTGCTCCATGTGAACGTCTCTGTTCTGCTTCTTCCTTGTAAACACGAACAACGTCTTCATGGTGGGCGTGTCCATGATCGTGAGCATGTCCATGATCGTGAGCGTGTCCATGATCGTGTCCATGATCGTGAGCGTGTCCATGTCCATGAGCGTGTCCATGGTCGTGAGCGTGTCCATGATGTCCATGAGAGTGAGCGTGTCCATGATGCTCCTCTTCCTGCACTGGAAGGTTGGCCTCTGCGCTCCATTTGCTTGCTCCATGGAACATCTTCACCTGTGGATCGTTGTGGTCCTCTCCATCATCAGCATGGTGGTGGTGGTGTCCGTGTGAGTGAGCGTGTCCATGATCCCCGTGGGAGTGGCTATGAGAAATGACTGGATGAAAGGCTAGCAGCAGGACTGCACATGTGGCCAGTGTCAGCACCAGGAACCGGATGAGGCCCATTTTATACCCCTAAGGGGGGAGGGGGGGGGACAAAATGCAGGAGTGAGTTTAACACAAAACATGAGATGAAAGTGTGCTATTATGGATAAAAAATACAAAGGGGAGAAGAAAAAAGCGGAAACTAAACATTTTATTCAAAGGAATCAAATTAGCTAGGAATGACGTTACATCAACAACAAAAAGTAATCAGACCTTAGTCATCATTGCAGAAATGCAGGATTTTCCAAATAAAAGATAAAGATAATTCAAGTTTCTACTGATTTGTATAAACATCAGAAGCGTGATAACCTGCGTGAAACTGATCGTTGCTAACTTTGTGTTTTGATTGTTTACCTGCTAGCTTCTTGCATTTCCCAGACTTAATCTGCAAAGCAGATAATCTCTTTGACTTTATTTGAAAAGTAAAAGCGTTAAATCTGTCAGTAAACAGTGAAATCCTCTCATCCAACAGGATGAATTTGACCGCCGGATTCAACAGGTTGAGAGCCTGTGTTAGCAAGCTAGCAGTTGAGCTAACAGGCTTAGGTCAGTGCATGGATGCAATCTCGTTTTAACAACATAGACAAACAATTATAACACAAAAAATATTACCGGGTTGTGTCAGGTGTGTCTACGCGTCGGATTGCTAGATAATTATTTGTTCCAGGGTGTAAACAAACCAATGCCCCTGCCTGCGTCGATGCTGATGCTCAGACGTGGCATTCCCACTATAACAAACAAAATCTCGCGATGTTTCGTACCAATGCTTACAAGCCACGCTATCGCGAGATGAAAAGGACATTTTAGGACGCCAACGGGATGTAAATCCGCAAGGTGGAGATTGTAAACTGCGAACGCGGATTCAAAGTTTACCCAAATATAAATATAGATTATTTTAAAAAATTGAAGACAAAAATAATTAAAGGGCCAAAGTAGGATCTGCTGAAATGGGATTTACTAAGATCCTGAAAAAAGATGTTTGTTCAGGCTTATTTATAATATATTAAATAATTATAATACATAATTGAAAGTGACATACAGGCTGTTTGGTGGAGTCATGGTTCACCTCACACTGAGAAGGCCCTGACTTTGACCTTTCTGTCAAGTTGTCCTCCTTGTGCACCTGTGGGTTTTCTCCAAACATATTGTTTTCCCCTCACTGTCCAGAAACATGCTTCATAAGTTGCTTAATAACTCTAATTTTTCCCTAGATGTAAAAGTGAGTATGTGTGGTTGTGTGATTGACTGGTGACCTGTCTAGGGTGTAACTCTCCATTTCCCAACAATGGTTGGAATAGGCTCCAGTGACCCTGTAACCCCACAAGGTATTGAGTGGATTTGTAATATGAAATGACAGACAAACATACTCTAGAAAAAGTGCATTATTATTGGACGCAGAAAATTTACCTCAAAACATCTTTCACTTAAAAACCTAATTCCAGAGGCCCACTTTTAAACATTTCTATCTACCAAACAACAATCTTCTATTAATGAGAGTCACAGATATTCTTCCTTGCCAAAAATATAAACTATATTTGTCATGGCTGAGACCATTTCTCTAACATCACTTTAGGACGCCGTCTCCCTTTTTTTTGGTCATTTTGTTCCTTATTTTTCAGTTGATTGATGATTAAAGTGTCTACTAAGAGGTTAAAAGTAATTTTACACTGGTTTGTGTTTTCTTTTATAAATGGCATTAACTTATATAGCGCTGTTCCTTGAAGGCCCAAAGCAGTTTACAGTCACAGACCCATTCACCCATACAATTCAATTCAATTCAATTTTTACAACAATAGTTGTATCGATGGGCTTCGTATCGGTAATTGAAAAAGTTCATAATAAAATCAAAAGGATCATGAATATATAGAATTCAATAGGAAAATACTAAATTGAACTAACAAACTGACAGCCCCTCCTTCATGGTAAGGAACAATTCCTAAAAAAAACGGATTCCGGAAAAACTGAAGAAATCTCAGGGGTGTCCACATGAAGGAGGGATCCTCCCCCAGGACGGACTGGCGATTTACCAAAACTCATATAGAATAATTAACTTATCTAAATCTACAACTACATCTTTAAAGTCCAGCAGACGAGCTTCATCCAGACGGCGTTGGGGGGACAGTCGGGGGTGCGAGTTGAGCCGGCGGCAGGATCCACAGCCAGGTGTAGGAGCAGGAGCAGAGGCGAGCCAGAGACGAGGTACGCGGTCAGGAAAGGGGGACAGATGAACCAACTGGAATCTGGAAGCACTGCCACTCCCCAGGAGGGGGAGAGGGAAAGAGGGACAATACATGAATCGCACTGCACCAGACAGAGGCATGGAGAACTAAATGGTGAATAATAATCAAGAATAGAGAATAATAATAATCAAGAATAGATTATTACACACACACAAACACACACACACACACACACACCGGTGGCAACTCCACTGCTGAACACTGGAGCCTTTGCAACATTTATACAAACACAGAATTAGTTACCATTGGTGATAGAGCCATTTTTTTTAAACCCGTGTGGATTTTATTCACATATGTAGATCAGTTGTAATTAAGATTTCTTTTATTTATTTATTTTTCCACCAAAGGAAAGAAAGTGTTGACGAATCATGTTCAAAGGTCTTCTCCACCAACATCAGTGTGTGACCTCATCAATGTGCTTTTGGAAGAATGTTCCAAAATTCCTAGAATGGTGGACCCACATCATATTGATCTTCATGGGTTAGGAATGGGATGGTACTTCAGTTCATATGCAAGTCAAGACAGATGAGCCAATACTTTTGGAAATGTAGTGTATGTTTAAAAAGGAAGTTGAACTGAAAAATCAACTTGTGCTGCGATGTTGAGTTCATAACATACATTCTTTGTTTATTTCCCCCAGTTTTATTTATAGCTCAATTTATTTCCTGTAGGATGAAGTGAGTATGAAGAGTCACTAAAAGGTTAAATAGAGACAAATGCTGCAGTCTAAGCTCTACAATACAAGCATGTCTGCGTCCAATTTCATTAAG